>JAOWBP010000001.1:76280246-76301803 GCA_028571105.1 Tragopan temminckii | reverse complement strand
CCTCCGTGCTCCTGTTGGCTACACTATTTCTGATACAAGCCAGGATGCTGTTAGCTTTCTTGCTCACCTGGACACACTGTAGACTCATGTTCAGCTGGCTGTCAACTAACACTCTCATGTCCTTTCCAGCCATGCAGCTTTCTAGCCACTGTGCCCCAAACCTGTAGCCTTGCATGGGGCTTTTGCAACTGAAGCACGTGATCTGGCTCTTGGTCTCATACAATTGGATGCAGCTCATCAATCCAGCCTATCCAGATCCCTCTGTACGGCCTTCCTACCCCTAGGAAGACTGAAAATTCATCCTAACTTAGTGTCATCTGCAAATTTACTGAGGGTGCACTCAATCTCCTCATCTAGATCATCAATAAATGTAATAAACAGGATTGGCTGCGGTACTGACCTTTGGGGAATACCAGTAGTGACTTCTCACCAGGTGGATTTAACTTCATTCAACACCACACTCTGGGACAAGCCATCCAAACAGTTTTTTACCCACCAAAGAGTACACCTGTCTTAACTACGAGCCAGCTTCTCCAGGAGAATGTCATGGGAGACAGAATCAAAGTCTTTACTGAAGTCTAGGTAAAATTCTGCCCACAGCCTTTCCCTCATCAACTAGGTGAATCATCAAATTATCTGGGCTGGAGCAGACCTTCAGCGTCAACAAGTCCAACCATCTGCCCTGACCTACCGAGTCCCATCACTAAGCCATTTCCTTTAGTGCTACATCCATACATTTCTTATATGTCTCCAAGGACAGGGAATCCACCGTTTCTCCTGGCAGCCTGTTCCAATGCTTGACCACATTTTCCACGAATCAGTTCTTCCTGATGTTAAATCTAAATCTCCCCGGTACGCCTTGAGACCGCTTCCTTACACAAAATAATTTTAATGAAGCTCATCAGTTTGTAATTTATAAATTATGTTCCAAAATCTTTCCACCTATTTAAATCTCCAGTTTATGTCTAAATCTAGAAGAAGTAAATGATACCTTAGACTAAAAGAACTGCAGACATTTCTGTTTTAGTAATTACTGCACAAATGCTGTCCGCCTATAAAATGCAAGAACATTTAAAGATAGATTATGCTCTTTAAGAGTTCACGGGCCATACTACCACTGATTTTAATACAAACGGATATGATGTCTTTACTTCTGTGTTTTCAGATACTACCGTCACATTCTTTTAGAAAACTTTAATTACAGCTAATGATCAGTATAAGAGACTGATCTATCGCTCACCTTAAAAATAATTAGCTTTCCTCTGTCGTAGTTTCTGTCAATTTTGCAAAAAAATTGTGGTAGCACGACACAGAATTCTGTAAATACTCCATTCAGGCTTTCATTTCCCTCCTCCCAGCATCCATGTACAAACATTTACAGTGTTTAACCCTAAATGATAATAATTATCAAATTGTATTTGCATACATGCAGCTACATTTATGGCTTCCTACTGAACATGTTTCATGTTGTTTTATTTACAGCAGGAATAGTGAATACAGAATAATGAAAAGCTATGTTTTTGTTTAAATGTGAAGCCTCAGATTTATGTAAGAACTGCAACCTTGTCCTTCCAGTGAATTACATGTAAGAGAAATAGATTGAGTTTAGAAAGAATCAATTTTAAAAACACATGCTTTGAAGTTTTGTGTGCATAAAACATAGACAAAAATTTACAAATTATTATTAGTCTTATATATAGTGGCAGAGAGCGTGTAGACAGATGAATACTAAGAGTAACAATAGATGACAAAATGCAGACTTTAATTCAATAAACCTTTGTCAGCACAGTCAGCTACTTGAATGATCTGTGCAAGAAGTTGCATGCATTTATGTTTTGTTATTCCTGTTAACAGATACATGAAGTGAAATGCACAAATGTTAGCAAAATAAATTGCCCACTTATCTTGCCACCAACGTTCATACTTTTTTTTTTTAATTTTATTTTACAACCAAATATTGCCAACTTCTCCAAACCCATCACCAGTGCTATCCTTGAATTTATATGGATTTAAATATATAAACAATGCCTTGGAAACTCAGTATAAAGCTCTGGATAAAAGATTCTACTAGTTGTAAGACAGTAATAAGTAAATCAACTTGTGATGCAAATTTAAACCCATGTAATAAAACAAAAATCGTCCTGGTGTCCTTTAGCAGGTGAGTGTTTCTAATTGGTGTTTCACCAAAGTTATGTGGGATACCTTTTCAGTCCTTGAGTCTAGAATGTTTCACATGACTGATGACAAGTATTAGAGCTAGGTATTTCTACTGAGCATATTAAGATATTTCACAGGAATCTCATAAAGATGATCCATGAATTTAATATGAATTCTCAAATTACCAGTTTGATGTGCAAAATACTTCTTCCAGTAAGACTTCTGTTATGGGTAGGGAGGTTTGAGCATCAAGTAACAAAGATATATATTACTGTAAAAACATTTTCATTATTCATACAATCTCAATGTCTTTCCCAGATTTGAAGAAGTACCAGAAAAGGTTATTTCTAGATTTCAGCTGAATTGGATGTCACTGTTGTTCACTACTCTCTCATTTATGGCATCTACTTCTATGTTGTTAAGTGCTTTCCAAAGGAAATAAAAATAATTATCTATATTCAAACAAACAAAAAAACAAAACAAAACAAAACAAAAAAAAAAAAAAAAGGAAGAGAAAGAAGGAAGCTTAGAGAGGTCAGCTGGGCTTGTTCAAGGTCTTCTAGCAAACTCAAAGCAAAGGCAAGGTCACTCAGCTGATTACCCTCACAATTCATAGTCTAGGTAGGGCTGTGGCTAATGGAACGAGGAACAAAACACCTTGGAACAGTAATTAGTGTGAACAGTTCAATCTACAACCAAATTTACTTCTTTTTTTTTTTTTTCAGACAAACACTTCCCCACAGATGCAAACATGCAGTCAGATATTTGGCATAAAACTGACCATTCTTTAGCTTAAAGTTTGGTTTTTTTTTCAAGTTACTGACAGCAGTTAAGTAGGATTGCATGCCTATGATGTCTGTCCAAACCACAAATCCTGATTTTTAAATATGTGTATTTAATGTGACATCAGTTTTAATTCTGAAAACAAAATGTACAAATTTGGTAACGTGCATATGTGCTATTAGTAATATTTCAGAGCAATCAAACATTTTAAAAATGCCGACAAGTTACATATATATACTACATACATAGAATTTTAAATATTTAACAAGTGGTCAGACATGGCTAAAATAATACCTAAAACAAACCAAAATAAGTGAAAACTTAGTATTGATTAGTCCACAAAACAGATAACTACTGACACTGCATATCTATTTCTCATCAGGTTGTGAATTTAATTCCACTGAAGTTTAACTCAATTTCAGCTTCTAAACAGTCATTAACAAGTGTTTAAGGCAGATAGGCTTGGAGTTCATAAATATCTGCAACTCCAAATAGGGTGTAGGCACACAACAGTAAACAAGAGAGTTCTCACTCACTGTGGACACTGGTTGTATCTTAGCTCAGCAGAAGTTAACATTACATTTATTGCACAACTGGAGATTGAAGAATGCTTGTAAGCAGTCAGTTTTCCCATTTATTTCACTTAAATTCACATTTATCTTACTGTGAAAAAAAATATGACTGGGAGCAAAAGGTCAGTGTCTGCGTGTCTGACAGTAAATGTGGTTGTACTGCTATCATTGTACAGTATTTTGAACTGTGAAACTCAGTGATCTGCATTTGTCAAAAGAATGACAACAGGCAATGTACCATCTGGCACATTTGTTGCATATTATATTGCTTTTATATACTATATTTATTTTTTTTTATTAAGAATCTGGAGAGAAAGAAGCAGCTAGCTCTTTTAACAAACTCAGCCACAGTACTATAACTTACACTAGTCAGCTACTTCTTCAGTTAATACGTAGCACAATAAATAGGTGCATGTCACATAACATTAAATCTTAGGAAAAAAAACCAACAGAGTATTTTTCACTCTTTTGGCAGCACTTACAGAGTATTTTAATTATAACTTAGCTATTTTAATTTCGATATATGGTCACTGTGATCATCTAGTCTGTATTGCTACATAACAGATGAACTTCAGCTTTGCTTAGCAATTTCTAGATCTATTTCAAATATGATGCATTTTAGAGTGACACCATAGAGCACTTGTTTTGTTCCCTCCCCACTGGTTTCATTCTCAGAATTTCCATTTTTTCTTGTCTACCATGTTGATCTTTCTGCCCTCCCAAGCTGCTTTTCTTCTTTCCTCCTTTACTCTGTTGCTATGAATACCTGAGCATTATATTCCATATATGCTCTGTACTGAAATTCAGTAATGATTACACACACACAAAAAACCCCAACATATTATGGGATTAAAAAAAAAAAAAAAAAGTCCCCATTTTTTTTGGTTGTAGGTTTTTTTCTTCAAAATACTGTCTGTACCTTTTCTATCTTCCTCTTCAATTTCTTCTAGCTCTGCTCTGTATCAGTGTGAATTATTACCAGTGCTGTTTAAGGCTAGGATCATGGATAAATAGAATCTGAGTTCCCAATTTGAAAAGGTCCTATAAGAAAGCAGCTGTTCTCTGTACTTTTAATGAAAATAAATAAATAAACAAACAAACAAACAAACAAATGAATAAATAAAAGGATTACTCAGTGAAAGCATGTGTGCACCTTGGTTGGGCACTACTGAAGTCAATTCAAAACACTTTGTTGCCTGGGAAGTATAAAGCAGACTAGACTTTCATTCCACTGCATCACACGCTGAACCTGTATCATACACTCTGGAGCTCTGCATGAGTTTGAAGCCTTCATCGTGTTATACATGCTACAGATAGTGATTGCTTCTGCTCCTCGCAGTTTGTCACAGAATCACAGAATCACAGAACGGCCAGGGTTGGAAAGGAACTCAAGGATCATGAGTCTCCAACCCCCCTGCCACAGGCAGGGACACCAACATCCACATTCAATACTAGACCAGTTTGTCCAAGTGTTTAAAATACAATTCATTTGGAAACTTAGGGAAACCAAAAACCAAAATGCAAGTCCTTGTATATCATGCTGCATAATGCTATTAATGTGATAGAATAACTTTTTTTAAAAAATATAAACATTAATTGAGATGAGAGAATTCTCCTAAATAACCAAGGATAGGAAATAACAACACACCTCTTCACATTGGGTTTGTATTTCTTAACATAAGAAAGGGATTGAAGGAAGCAGCAGCTTAGGTCAAAAATGAAAATGAATCTAAGCAGTCCCATCACAGTGATAAACTTGCATGCATGCATCTCACATCTATGACAGGTGACAGAGAAGAACTTGATTGGCAGAATGATTAAGAAAAGCACAAGACTGGAATTTACAGGATGCATTTGTCTAGGAAAGCACGCATAACTTCTCTGAAATTATTCTTGGTATCAGGCCATGCTATGAATCCATTATTTTGAGGATTACCAATAGGAATTAATTACAAGCTCTCTCATTCCTCTTCCCCTTTTCTTCCATCATATATCGTAGGTACTGCACTTTCAGATTGGATCCTAATCAGTCTCTTTTATGTAGCACAGCTAAGCTTTCAAGGCATACAAATAACACACAAAGAAGCCTGCCAGTTAGACTCCCAGACACCTTCAATAATATTTGGAAGAAAACAATGAACTTGGACCCTGTATGAATACAGAGAGAAAAAGGACTTAACATAGCAATCACAAAGGATAAGAACAAAAAAAGAGCCAACAAAACAGGGATGTCTGCAAGTTATTAAGTTTGTAATATTGCTGAAATAGAAAACTGGAAACAGTCTGTGTTCAGTAGTACAAAATGTGTTAGGTTCCATAACACCACTTGTATCTCCTTCATGATCCAAATTAAGTCTTCACAATTTCATCCATAATAATACAGCTGCTTTTTTATAGACTCCTTTTTTAATGCAAAACTGACGTATACCCTATTTTAACAATGTTTGTGGGATAATGAGATTTGAATCAACTATGAGACTCTTAATCTTTATTGGCTAAATGTATGGGAAGTTGAAAAATCTCCTTCCTATATAATCTAATCAAAACCAGCAATATCAGCTTCCAGATTGCAAAGTCAGCCTTTCCATTGAATGGCAGACCAAGAGATCAGGAAAAAATTAATTGTAAACATTAATGTCAATACCAAAATTCACTGGTCCCATTAGATAAGCCGTGTCAGCAACATCTTTTGTCCCTCTTCTGCTCTCTTGCTAATGTGACACTGTGTTGGCAGTGCCCCCAGGGACCCTCCCTAACAGGATGAAACAAAAACTTTTTTCAAAGTTTTTCCCAGTGGGTTCCTGGAAAACTCAAACTGCATGTTTTTTATGAGAATCCCTCAGGAACTCAGAAATTGGGAGTGCTTCCAAGCCATCTGGACAAAGTCAAAGCCAGGATGAACTGAAAAGAGTCCTTCCACCATCACAGCCAGGCAGAGGAAAGGACTCCTGTGGTATCCATGATAAAATGAAGTTTTAGTCTGTGCTGATACTGCGTTACGGCTGCAACCACTTTGCTATTTTTGACGCTGAGGCACATCAGGTGCACTGACACCTGGGGACACTGGGGAAAGACAGACATATTGTCCCTGAGCCCTGTCAATAGCTTAACTCCAGCAAACAGGAGAACTTACCTGGATTTCTAAGGGCTTGCACTGACATTGATATAACACTGTGGCCACAAAAATGAGAGCATCTTTCATTACAGTGTGACTTAGCCACCTAATAAGCTTGGGAGAAGTGAAAAATGAAGGCACTGCCCTTCCCACTCTTCAACAACTGTCAGAGAGCCTGGGCAGGGCGGCTGGTGAGACACGGCATCACTGCTGAGGGAAATCTGAGGAACCATCAAGATTCTTGCATTATCCGTTCTCACAGGTGTCAGCAAATAGCAGAATTTGAAAAATAACTTAACTTGAATTTTTGAAAGCACATAAAAAGGAGGAACTCCTTTCTCACCATAAAGAACAGTGCTCCTTGTATGGCTCTTTGTGTCTATGTAAACAAGTTTTCCCAGATTTCTAAAGACATCCCTAAACCATAAGGATTAAAAGAAACTTTTTTTTTCCTTTTTTCTTTCTTTTTCCCCCCCTTTTTAAATCATCTGCATAGATAAGGAAAGACTCTGAAATGTGACTTTGACAGTCCCCAAGGTAGGGATGTCTCTTTGCCTATGAAAATATTTCAATGATCACCAACAGCATCATCTGTCTCTTCTACTTCGTTTAAAACAAACAGAAGTAAAGGCGAAGTTTTTGATACACAGTGGAGCAAGGAAGCAGCTGGAATTACTACAATTTATGCACAGCCAGTCAGCCAAGCTGCTGCAGTTGATGGTAATGCATTTTAGCACATCCTGCAGTTGGCACATTGTTTAAACAAAAAAAATACAGTGGCCACACATTCAAACAATGATGGGGAGCTAATGATCAGTTTATAAGGAGTGGACTGGAACTTCCTAATTTTTTTTGGACTCACTTTTGGTAAGCTAGTGCTGTTTTTTGTTTTATTAAATATTATACTTTATTAAATACATCCTTAGTTATGTAATACCAAGCAATTCACTGCTGTAACTGAGTGACTTCAGATAAACTGCAGAATTGTCATTTTACTGTACAGGCTTTTTTATTCCCATACCAGAAACATGGAATGAAACTGATATTGCTAGCAGATAATAGCATCCTCCTAATGATGGGGCAAGTCTAGCAAGTACGCCATCAGGTTCAGTGTTAGTAGTGCAGTGGCCAGGATTTAATATCCTATAATAAACTCAACAGTTTTTTAGATGCAATGTGCTGCGTCATCTATGCAACCTTTACTCAGTTCAGTACATTTTTTTTTCCACTTCTATGTCATGTTAAGCCCATGCAGAGCATACAGAAATAGAACTGAAGGGAAACATAGGGGCTTCTCCTGTGCATCACTAGCAGGAAGGCACTATGGGAAAAATGCAGCCTTGCCAAAAAAAGAGAGATGATTTAGGGTTTCCCATACAGGCAGAGACCTGGACACTTCATGCAAGCACTACCACAGAATATGAACCCTGCTCTGCTAAGGAAATAGCCAATCAAAACTTACAAAGGTAAATTAGCAGCTAGTCTCATTTATTTATTTTTTTTTTCAAGGCATGCTACATACAAGTGTTGGTTTTCTGTTTTGGTTTGTTTTTTGAGTATTACAGACCAATTTTGATGGTCTCAATTAGATAGACAGTGGTATGGCAGAGCTCCCTGTGACTGAATTCAGCGCATGAGCATTGACAGCTTAATGAGTGTTCACTTGCTTAAGAAAGCTTCTTATGAGATCTGTCCACACCTAACACAGAACCAACCAGTTCCTCTTGGTCAAAGTGATCACTAGGGAAGCCATAAGGCAGTGAGTTTGTTCTGTCAGCCTCCAGGACACATGCAAAAAGTAAATGGAACTGTCAGCAAAAGCAGCCTAGGGTAGCGGTACACAGAAGGGACATCTGAGGTAAATGTCTGTAACACAGGCACAAGCAGCACTGGATGTCCTTGTTACTGTCCCAAAATGCTCTGCTGGTCACACAGAGGGCACATACATCCCTATTTGATCAGTCAGTGTCTCACTGCAACTAATTTTTCATCTGTGATGAAGAAGCCCAGAGCAAGCTTTTATCAACATTCCAGGAACTGAACTAGATCCTGATGCAGAACACTTTGCCCTTTTGGTAATGTAGTTTGTGTTTTAGATTTTCTTAGTGACAACTTTTGCATTTTGCTTGAGTTTAACATGGCATTACAGCTGATAGGTGTTTCACTTTGATACTGCCAGGTCCAGAGATACACCACAGCCAAGAAAAGTAAAACAAATGCCTGCAACAACTGATTGACAGTCCTAAAACACCTGGGAGAGGACCATCGCACAAGAAATAATAGCTTAGAGAAAAACAAATTAGGAGCTGATTTATATTCCAGGAGACATTTTATTGCCTGCCAGTCTCCATCCCACTGAAGTATTGTGATGGATTGGGGTGAGTGAAGAGAATTGCTAGGTGCTAGTAATGACTGTTTGAACAATGAGGTGAAGGAAATAAGCCATGCTCTGCCTCTCCCCAGAACACTGTTAGCTTGTGGAGGGAATCAAAGAAGGGAATTGGACCCACTAGCCACTGGAGGCATCTCAGGATGTGTTTGTTGATCATATACACATTCACAGTGAGGGCACCACTAACACCAGCTTTTAGTGAGTTTTAAAGTCTGTATTCTAAGGTCAAGCTACTAAAAGGTAATTGAAGACTGAAAGTGAATTAAATTGAGCTCTACAGACATTCCACGGAGCTGCCAGCCAGCCAGTAGTTACCTGTCAAACAATGGGAAGAGATCTAGCCTGTTCCTCCTCCTAAGGATGAAGGGGTGGGAATACACATTCTTAAAATGTTAATAGACTAAAACATATTGGAATTCTATCTATGAAAAAAAAAATTGTAATTATAATGCTATGTGCATGCTGGGCCACTTCTGAAATGATGCTGTTGCAATTACTGCCACCGTCATGAATCTGCAAATGCAGGATTCAGCCTTCTAAAGAGTCAATCCTACATTCCTAGTAGCAAGAGGAAATAATCATGGTAATATCTCCTTCCTCTGATAAAACAAACAAACAAACAAAAAAACTTTTTGATGATATCCAGAGCCAGTAAAGTAGGGTTTTTCTGCAAAAGGAAAGTAGTAGCTGAACAAGGACGTGAAGATTGAGTTCAGTAGGTTGCATGGATGTAAACAGAATCACGACTCTCCTCAGTATCTGTGGCCAGGATCCAGCCTGGTCTCAAGTGACATTTTACTGTGACAATGTTTCAAAAAAAAAAAAAAAAAAAAAAAAAAAAAAAAAAAAAGGAGTAGAGGGAAACAAAGAAGATCAGGGGATCATTGGGATCATTGCTTTTCAGCACACTATCTTGAAGGGAGAATGTTAGAAATGGGTCTATATTGCCGAAAGCAGTCATACTTCTAGACTGGAGAAGAGAAAGCTATGAGCTGACCTGATAGCGGCCTTTCTATATCTAAAGGGAAGTGACAGGAAAGAAGGGGACAGACTCTTTAGCAGGGCCTGTGGTGATTGAACAAGGGGAAATGGTTTCAAGCTTAAAGAGGGTAGATTTAGGTTGAATATAGGAAAAAGTCTTTTATAGTGAGGGTGGTGAGGCACTTGAACAGATTGCCTAGAGATGTGGCTGATGCACCATCCCTGCAGACTTTTAAGGTGAGGCTGGATAAGGCCCTGGACAGTCTGATCGAGCTGTGGTGTCTCTGTTCACTACAGAGGAGTTGGACTAGATGACCTTTAAAGGTTCCTTCCAACTCTAAAGATTCTATGATTCCATGGTTCTATGTTTCTGAGACCTCTGGAATCTACCACAAAAAACTCTCATGGAAGGGCAGTTGTTTCTCCCCTGTGAAGCCTTGGAGATTCTTAAGTGCCTCAGGATGCTTTCACATTCTTTAAAAGTGTGCGTGGATTCCACCTCTTTCTTTGCTACCACATGATTGGAAATATTTGGGGAATATATACAAGCATGGAGGTTAAAATTCTGAGAGCTCTTCCTTCTGAGTTCAGCAGTAATTCTAGAAAGATGTCTATGCCTGCATGGGCAGGAAAGTGAATAATAGAAAGACTATTCTCTAAATTCTCTCTTGCAGGGACCAGATGGCCAGCACTGACATAACCACATCCTTCTTAATCTTTCTGTGATCTTGTTCTTTGTTGAAGGATTTTTGAGCAACAACATAAACTCTCAGAAGAATCAGAGTATGCTAGTTGAGGAATGAGGCCTTGGGAACAGCCATATGGATGGAGGATGACTTTATTCTCTGTCATGTTGTTTTTTTTTTGTTTTTTGTTTTTTTTTTTCCTTTTTTGTTTTTTTTTTTTTAATGACCTGAACTAGATTACAAAGCACTGTCTGTGAAAGAGAAATGTCTGAATCAGATGGCAGCAGAAGTGCCATCCTCCCCATGATGATTTTCATGACCTCAGAGTCTCAGAGATAGACTGAGTTCCAGGACATAGTAAAAGTAAGTACAACAGATCACAGGAAATGTTAATTTTAGAAAACACACAGAAATGCGTAAGTAATAATCCCGACAGCAAAATCCCACATCTAAGGAGGGTCAGCAGTAAATAGAAATACTCTGAGTCTTGAAAGGCCACAGATTCTGCTGATGTCACATACAGTGGTAGCAAAGTCACTATGTGTTTTACTCTCTTCTTTAGCATTTGAGATTCAGCACATTTGGTTCAGAGATAAATGAGGAGATGCTGGAATGGAAACTGGCCACCAGTTTGATACTGATTTTCTCAGGGAAGAAATCTTAGGGAAAAGGATTATTCCTAAATCTTAGAGAGAGTCTAAGATATCATCTGTGTCACTTTACCCTTTTGTTGGACACCATATTCCTTAATCAAGAATGTTCTCCATGTTTATTAAACAATAATTTCTCATACTGCTTATATTTAATCAGTTTCTTGACTGACCATAGATACCATTGCCTTCATCGTTGAAATAATAATAATTTAATATTAAAATCCAGTCCTGAAAATAATTGAACTGTGCAAAAGCCTGAAGGGCTATGAGCTCCTAAGTATGATCCACATGATCCTAAGATCACGCCCTCTGTGGAACATAAGTTTAATGTCAGACATCTTTCCAAATGGAAAAATATGACTTTTGAGAATTTTATCATGTTTGAGAATAAAGAGACAAAATGGACTGCCCATAAACCCATTACATTTAAAATGAACGTGAATGATAAAACCTAACTTGTAGCTTTCCAAGCGTTTTTAAGTTCTCTGTAGTTCTTCTCCCATTCAGATGTGCTCATGTCTTTGCAGAATCCCCTGGCTGAATGATGCAACAAATCATTTCTCTCCAGCATTTAGTAGTAAAGGGTAAGCCATTCAGGTGAGCAACTCATAACCCAATATGAGTTATTCAACCCAACCTAATGCATCTAAGAAAACAACTTGGAAATAAACATTTTGTAGAAGATGATTGCTGTAAGTGACAAAACCAATGACAGTGAATCAGTGTGACAAATCACAGCCAAACAAGGCTGAGTTTGTAACTAAAGGGTTTGACTAGATATACAGGTAATACATTTGCAACCTTGAGCAAGGACCTTTGATGGTCAGTTCTGATGATACTTATCTGCAATATCATCTTCCTTCAAAGGACCCCTTTCCCAGAAAGAGGTTAAACAGTTGGAAATATGTAATAGAAAAGCAATAAAGGGACTTTATTCTGCTCCATAAACTAAAAAAGATTAAAGTAGCTAAATATGAGAAGCAAACTAATCAGTAAACCGCATAAGAATGGAGCAATACTGTAAATATTTGCAGACCATATAAACACACAGAGGAAATACACTGAGAACAAGGTGGGTGATAGTTTAGTGGAAAAACAGTACGAAGTTGGGAAAAAAAAAAAGAAGAAAAAAAAAAAAGAAAAAAGTACAGTCCAGGTGATAAGAAAAAGAAATTTAGAAAGCAATACCAACATCTCTCCAGACATGAAGTTTTCTCCCAGAGAACACGGAAGTTCTACAATCAATGACATTTCAATCCCACTGCAAATGACTTGATAACATAAAATAAATAAGGTAGAAAGCTTTAGTCTCTGGAGCAGATGGCTGAGACCATTGCTCTGTCTTAAGCATCCAAAATTCAATGAACAGGTTTATATTATCCGTTTCTCCAAACACTGGCTTTACTAACTAGTGAAATTTCTAATGTTTTGTGCCTACCTAAATCACAGTTTTACATATGGCACCTATACACGTTCACTATTTAGCATTAATAGCAGAATTTTCATTATGTCATACTGATAAAGTTACTTAATTTATACAAAAGATGAAGATCTGAAAATGTATTATCTGAGTTGTGGGTGTGCTGTGAGGTGAGAGAGCAATTATCAGGATCATTATTATAGTTCATTAGTGTCTAATGGTGTGTGATAAGGACTGTAAAATGCCTACTATGTACTTAGTTATCTTTCATTTGGCATTCAGTGACAAAAAAGAAAATGATCTGTATCGTATGTACACACCAAATGACTGAGAAAATAGGAAGCAGTACAAAATTCTTAGAGATTCAGAATAAAAACCAACACAAATAGAAATAAAACAAACAAAAACTTTTCTTTTTATAAGCAGGAGTATCAACTTTGGAAAAAAAACACCATTAAAAACACCTCCTGTTGTCTCAGAAAAGCAATTTCTATTTATTAGAGTTTTCTAAAAAAGAGGTTGCAGTGTGTGTGTGTGTGTATGTGTATCCATGCATATACATGCATGAAGGACCACCAATTGTATATATGATTTTTAAACAAAATGCTTAACTTTCGCCACAATTGACTTTTTTGAGCAAAAGATGTCTGGCTGAATCAATTTAAACAGCAACACAGAATTTGGCAGCAATCCATTTCTGCTGAGATGAAACCAGCTGCTACCTAATCCATTGATCCTTTTAGCTATTGATTTGTTAATTTAATGAAAAATGAAGTTTTAGAATGTGAGCAAATTCACAGTGCTGAGGAGACAGGATTTTGATAGGTTCTGCTGCCAGATTAAGCTGGTAAATCACACATGATTTAAAATATTAAAGATTTTCAATATGGCAGGATGCTTAAAGTATGAATCCAAATAGAGGAGTGAGCTGTTAGAAAAAACCTCTCAGGATTAGAAAGTATAATCTTGAAACAACCAAACTGCCCTCTTTGTCTTCTATTTACTAATATTGTTGATTAAAACAATTTTGCTGCGTTTCATGCTCCTTTTCACTTTGAAGTGCTGAATTTAGGAGAAAATAACAGATATGATTGTTATCACAGAGAAAATTAATGCATGTTCTATCTAAACTGAGATAGATCCATGCCGTAACAGACCTTTCATGTACATCTCCCCACTTTTCTTCTTTATCAAAAGAGTCTATTGCAAAACAGATAGTGGCTTCACAGGTGAAACATGCTATGCTCTTAGCAGATACCTAATCTGTGTACCACTGGAGCTCGGTATCTGCTGTCTTGTTCCCTACCTGAGGAATCATACCCATTAGGATATACTTGTTTTCTCATGAATTCAAGTCACACAAGTGAATGTTTGTGACTCAGAGGGCCATAGCTATATATGTAATGAGACTGTCAAACTGACAGAGTGACCTCTCCTTCTGCTGGTGTTTAAAGCAGATCAGCAATTTACCACCAAAATAGTTTTTTTCCCTGGAAAATCCTAGTTGCAGAAAACTGATGCTTGGGAGAAAAAGAAGTTGTAACGAATCTATAAAACCTGCCTATTTTCCTACAAGCTGTCTTAAAGAGCTGTTGAGCATCCCAGGCTGTGAACAACTTCAGCTCTATCAGTCTGATGGAGGACAGAGCTACCTTATAACAACTTCAAGCAGGCCAGGGGCAAATGCTGTAGGGACTGCCCCCAGAAGAAGGACATCAACATTTTTCGGTGTTTCTGTCTCCATCAAAGGGGCTGAGAGTCTGTATTCCCAGTATAAAATGTAAAACAAAGTATACAGGAAAAAGACAATAATACTATTGAGGAAATAAGTCTTCAATTTGAAAATTTGCCTGAATGAGAGTTAGCTGAGAGTCGCTGTTCACCTGACTGTGTCGGTCATACAGCTCACAGGTAAGTTCTGTAGGCTGCATCAACACTTAAGAACAAGAGCACAGCGGTTTTCATAGAACTTCAGAAAACAGAGCCTCTGCAACATGAGTGAACAATTCCAGCTTTAACCTGGCTTCCTGAGGCAAAGGAGAAGAAAAGCCATGACACTGACAAGCTTTAGCTACCCATACTGTTCTCCAAAAATGTGGTTGTAATAGCTGAAAAGTGCTTCCCAAACACATACCTTTCCATCTGCATAAGCAGAGAGTTTTATACATACCAAATATTGAACTAGAAAGTGTGAAATTGAAATACAATGGAACAAAACCTAGACAACTTCCACCCTCACGTTGTTTCACTCATTTCTTACTTTATTACTTTTTAATTACTTTATTATTTTTTATTACTTGTTATCTATTATATGCACTCTCCATATAATATCTACTGATACATGAGGGCTGCTCAAAAAATAACGCCTCCTTTGTTATAATGCTGGCCCACAACATCAGAGGCTGACATTGGTGGTATGGCAGTAAAGGCTGAACCTTCCCAACAATATTCTGTTACATTTTATTGACTTGTGACAGATGGCAACAGAGGGGCAGTCTGACACTATCGCGTCTGATACAGAAGTGCGTATGAAGCAAAGAGGTGGAATTGAATTCTTCCATGCAGAAAAAAATGCACCCACTGACATTCAGTGATGCTTGCTGAATACTTACGGAGACTAAACAGTGGATGTGAGCACTGTTTCAGCAGTGGCAACAATGACATGAAAGACAAGTCACGTTCCAGATGGCCATGCAGAATTTTATGAGCATAGCATGCAGGCTCTTCATTGCTGGTGAAAACGGACAGCTAATGGTGGTGACTACGCAGAACTAGAGTGTTTTGTAGTTGAGGACTCACACTCTACTAAATATTGCTCTTGTGCTCTTTTTATCTGTTGTATTTTTCATGGAAAGAAATAGGAGGCATTACTTTAGGTGTGACCTACATATAAGAAATATAATAGTATCCTATTATTCTACAATATAGTAGTAAGTGCCAGAATTCAAAGAGCAGCCTCTGAATCTTTGAGTATCCAATTGAACTGTTCAGATATGTCAGCAGCTGAGAACAGTATTTAATGCAAAGACAGAAAAACAAAGAATTAATATATCACTGTTGAGATAAGCACCTTGGTAAATTTGAAGAAAAGGATAAGCTTTGAACATCTCACATTTTCCATTCTATACAAGTCTACTCTATTACTGAAAACATGAACACAGGTAAGGAACACACAAGACAAATCAAACTGGAGTAAAAAAGTTAGTATGTTTGAAGAGGTACATGAGGTAAAGTAATGAAAAACAACAAAGACCAGGAAAGCTAGCTTAACATTAATATGAGTCTTGAGGAAATCCATATTTCTACAAAGTTTAACAGGCCAAGAAGTTTCAGTCTCACCAGAAGTAACCCAGGGTCAAAGCTATGAATTTTATGTACCTTGCGCAAAAAAAAAAAATGTAAAAAATCCTTCATTCTGTGAAACCATGAACGCTTTATTGCACTATGCAATTGATCATCAGTGCAACAAGAAAGTGATGAGTCTATCCTTCATAGACAGCCAGCTCAGCTCTGATAATGATAAACAGAACTACTGAAAGCGCTACTCTTTCTGTTATGATGTCTCCTCTATATGTAGACACACTTCTTATACATATCAATATATCTGTACAGAATCAAGTATAATAAGGAGAATTAAAATGAAAAGCCAATATTTTTTTTTTCCACAGGCATCAGCAGTAATTAGAAGGTTAACAAAATACTTGAAATTATTTTGAAACAAATAAAAAATATTGAAGGACTATGTACTATTTTCCTATCTCCAGTTATTCATTATTTTTGCATTGGAATACCTACAGGTTGGAACACTGACATAATTAAACCAGCTTTCAGCTGGGCTTCATCAATTTCCCTTGCCAGTCCTGATTCAATTTAAGACTGAACACGCTTTTTTTCACTTGTCCTCTTAGTGGAAACCTCCTGTAATAGGAATGTACTTAAAAGTGAATGATGATGCCAAATTCTAAGTATTTCCAATAAATGTTTACATTTCAGACTTTACTATTCAGTGGCTGCTCTTTCTGTGTCTTTTTTAGGGATCTTGAATGAAAAACACTTGATGTTGGATTAGGTCTTTTCCATATCTGCCATAGCAACTTAGGATTTTATAGCCCTCAAAAAAACCAAACCAAACCAACCAAACAAAAAAAAAAAAACAAAACAACCAAACCATTAATCATCCAGTAAGTCTCACTGACATTATTATACGAGACAGAATTTGTCTTTTAGTTAGGACCCCCGTAACTTGATGCATCACACACAGAACCATGAAGAAGAAGGTAAACACTGTGACCATGAAATGAAATAGAAGATGATATATATTTAGTGTATACTTCTATGTCACTTTGAACATTAAACCATAGGGTAGGTCACTGACACAAGAATATACCAATGCTTCCTATATTCTTTCAAAAACACTTACCTACCTTTTGTATTTGAAATAGATTTAATTTTATCTTATTTGCTAAAGAATGTTGACTCAAGTCATGTCTTATCTTTTAATGTTTCATCCCAGTGTGAAAAATGACTCCTGGTATTGTACTAGATGTTTAGGATCGGATAAAGCCTGTACCTCTTTTATTCTTCTATTACCAGGAAAGAAGTCGTCTATGAACTAATCCTGAAACATAATGAAGAATTAAAACTTAAGATATTTAAAATTAATACACAATTTGCCATAGAAATGGGTAACAAAATTCCTTCCTATAAAAGTTGGTAACTTCAATAGCTTTTGGAATCAGTCTGGCTAGTTTTGTTGTATTAGCTGATGCAATTAAAATAATAGGTTTTAAATGGGTTTATATTTCAAGTATGATTATGCTGATTATGTATTATTCCCTACTTATTATGAAAATACTGAATGAACATTCCTCATTTTCAGCCCACACTTCTAAATTGATTTCTATCCACTTCAGCAGGACTAAACTTTTAAAATAAAGTAGGCAGATACTTTACACTCTCAAGTACTGTCTCAAGTGGCAAATCCTGTCTAGAATGCAAAAACAACTGAACAAGGTCCAAAACTCACTACTGAGGTATGCAAATGGACACATACCTAAGGGAGTCTACATATTGTCATCTGTTCTGTAGTTCAAAATTGGACTAACTCAGAATGATCCAATGTATTTTTTTAAAGCTTTCCATTTATAGATATTTAATTGTTGAAGAAATGTTGATGAAGTTCAAGGTGGCATGGAAGGAAAAAGATGGGATGGTGCAAAGCGAAACACAATAGGCTGGATAATTAGTCTTTTCCTCAAAAAGTATGCAACAATCAGTTCAATCCTGAAGAACCTAAGAAAACTCTCATTGTCTATTCTACACAAAGACTTGTAATGGAGGAACTCCAAAACAACAAATGAGCTTATACTATCTGTTTCCCTGTGATACACAGAAATACCTCTTAAAGTTCCCCATCCCACTACAGAAACACTAGATGTTTTGTGGAAATCTGAACCTATAAGAAGAGAGGAAATGCTGCTTTCTCGAAGTTGAGCAATGTTGAGGATATAAAAACTTCTGTAGAATAGAAATTACAACTGCTATGCAATGTAAAGTGATACAGTTAATCTGTATGAAGTAGTAATGTCTGAGAACAAAAGTAAGGCATCATTTGAAATTCTTCAACCCATCTTTCATAAAAGAATAGCAGAGTGTTCTAAGGAAGATAACATACTTGTGTCTAGTAGGGAAAAATTATTAGGAATGATTAGTATATACACACAAGAAGAACAAATATCTTATTGGAAATCAAATGAGGAATGAGACATATACATAGGATTTTACAAATAACATCATCACATACAGAAAAAAAAAGAGATACCACTTTTATGGAATGTCACTGAGGAAGCTGGCAGTAAGGAAGGTGACACTTCCTATACAGCATATTAAGTCTTAGCTATCCTCTTGGTGGTTTCATGCACAGTTGGATGTCTGGGGCTCAGAAATAAAGTATTAGGGTCTAGTGAACACTTTGCAATGACAACTGATAAGCAACAGCAAGAAAAAAGGTAATTTCTGAGAGACACGAGAACATTTGGATCTACATGTCCTGGTTTTCACTGTAACTTTATGTATCGCTAAACTGGTGTGAGGAATCCTGGTACTCAGCAACTGCAGGGATGAACAAACAGTAGGAGCTGCAGATCTCTCTACTAGCCATTATTTATTCCCAGAATACGTTTCCATATAACTGAAAGATGTTGTCTGCCTGCCATCTGGCTTTTTGATGTCCTTGACTTGTTTATACCTATAAAATAGTATCAGTGCTAGATTTCTAGCAGATTGTAGATTTCTACAGGGTTAATAAATAATGAGAATTTACGCTTTCTACTCATACAAACCACAACCTCTTCATTTGCAGTCTCGAGAGGAATAATTCCAAAGACAAGTATCCCTTAAGGTAGGTCTGCTATGTATACATCTCTCCAGGGATTTTGGTGTTTAAAATTTTCTTTTTTTAATAAGAGATGCATGAGAGTTTACTTACTGATATGTTTTTGGTATACTCACTCCAGTTTAATGATACCTTTTGCCTTGTCCAGTCATTTTTCACAAATAATGCAATCAGGTTGGCTAGGCATGATTCTCCCTCAGTGAATCTATTCTGACTGTTCCCAGTCTCCTCCTTCAGTGGCCAGGTTCCAAGAGAACTCACCCCACAATAAGTGAGACTGACTAGTCTGTAGTTTCCCAGACTGTTATTTTGGCAGTCTTTGAAAATGGGTGCATCTTTCCCATGTGTGTATCGTTGATAGCATTGATAGCAATTTCCATTTCACTAAAAATTCACCCAATATAAAGCACAATTATTTTGTAAATTAACAGACATCTGTTGAATCTGTACTGTCTGCAGTATTTGAACATCTGTCCTATTTGCTTAAGTTACTAATTCACCCATTTATAACCCTTACTGGCTTGCATTTGAACAGCATCAACAATGGGGAGAGCCTACAACAACAAAACAGAAATCCAGTGTTCTATACCACCCATACAAGAGAACCACATCCATGGCCTTAAATAAAATCAAGAAATACAGTCACATTAACTGTTATTATATAAATCTACTTAGTACAGTCTGAACTTGTTTTCCCTTAATCCTGTACTGATCTTGATTTTGATAATGATTCCTTCAAAGGGATGGACAAAGAATCATAGGATCATAGAAACATAGAATCATAGAATCATTAATGTTGGAAAAGACCTCTAAGATCATCCAGTCCAACCATCTACCTATCACCAATATTGCCCACTAATCCATGTCCCTAGGAATCAAATCTACACATTTCTTGAATTCCTTCAGGGTCGGTAATACCACCACCTCCCTGGGTAGCCTGTTCCAATGCCTCACCACTCTTTCTGAAAAGAAGCTTTTTCCTAATACTCAATCTGAACTTCCCTGGTGCAACTTAAAGCCATTCTCCCTCAGCCTATTGCTGTTACCTATTGCTGTGAGAAGAGATTGACTCCCACCTCACTACAACCTCCTTTCAAGGAGTTGTACAGAGCTAAGGTCTCCCCTGAGCCTCCTCTTCTTCATGCTAAACAATCCCAGTTCCCTCAGCTTAAGATTCCTCTTAAGAATTGTGCTTCAGACCTCTCACCAGTTTTGCTGCCCTTCTCTGGACACGGTCCAGCGCTTTGATGTCTTTCTTGTAGTGAGGGGCTCAAAACTGAACACAGATCTCAAGGTGTGGCCTCACCAGAGCTGAATACAGAGAGACAATTACCTCCCTGCTCCTGTTGGCTACCCTGTTTCTGATACAAGTCAGGATGCTGTTGGCCTTCTTGCTCACCTGGACACAATGCTGGCTTGTGTTCAGCTGATTACTGTCCAGCACCCCAGATCCTTTTCCTCCGTGCAGCTCTCAGCCACTCTGCCCCAAGTCTACAGCAAAGTATTGGGTTGTTGTGACCAAAGTGCAGGACCCGGCACTTACTCTTGTTGAAACTCATCTCACTGGCCTCAACCCATCGATCTAGCAAATGGATCAGAAATTGGAGACAAAAATATTTTAGGACAGGCACAATCTAAATTTGTCGTAAGAGCAGTGTAAATGCTCTCTTGCCCTCATTTATGAACCTTTTAGCAAGTTTCTAAAATTAAGAAGCAAAGTTAGTTAGCATTGGCTGTAGACAGACTTTTCTTAAGGACAAATCAGATGCTAAAGAAGAATCCTACCCTTGACAAAAGCACTAAAAAGATCAGAGGATCATCAAACACTTTTTCAATTTGCTGCTCATAAAACAAAACAAAAAACCTCACAAAACTACAATGAGCACAAACAGTATGCTAAAAGAATTTAGTTTAAATCAAGAAACAAGTTAACTCAAGATTCAGGTGTAATATAAACATTTGGTTTTCATCTTCATTTTAAAGTTAGTAAATATTTTTGGCTCTAGGTAGAACATGTAAAAATTAGAAGACCTAATCAATTTAACCAAGCCACCTACTTCTGAAAGAGCTAAGCATTTTTCTAACACAAGGCATTAAGCAAAACTTTCAGAGGAATTAGGCTGGACCTAGAAAGAAGTTTCTGGTGCCATTTAAGAAGGCCTAGCTTATGCAGGGCTAACAAATACAAGACAGGAGTTGCAAGATACCTGTGACCTTTCAGAGATGTAGCTGAAGTTGAAAGATAACGTATCAGGATATTTAAAATGGCACTAGACCCCTCATTTAGGCAACTGAATCTCACCTTTATTAACTCACAGGATCAAATGCATTTTTAAAATGCTCTGCATATCCAATTATCGTAACAATTCTTTCTAGAAATTCTGAAGTAGACTATGCAAACGTA
>JAOWBP010000001.1:76216017-76280146 GCA_028571105.1 Tragopan temminckii | reverse complement strand
CATTTTTAAAATGCTCTGCATATCCAATTATCGTAACAATTCTTTCTAGAAATTCTGAAGTAGACTATGCAAACGTATCCTGCAACACAAAGTAATACTTTATTGGATATTGAGAAAGCATATCTTTTTTTTCCATGCCCTGCAACTTCCTAATGAGAATAAAAAAATCCAAATAGTAAGTCAATACGACTTTTTATTATACGCCAGAAACCAAAGCAGGGATCATTCCTAATTCTGTTTCTGAATAGCAGGAAGCAGTGCTGTTCATTATATCTAGCTTGTTTTTCACAGCTAACTGCTTGAGGTTATAGTTTTTCAATATAAACATTGACTGTAATAAAAGAGTGAACATAAGGCCAGAGGAAAGAGTGGCTGCAATGCTGTTCTTTGAAAAGAGCATATACATTCCAGATCTCAGAGCTGATTAGCTATATGGACAGAGAAGTGGAAGAAATTAAGCTAAGACACCACAACCCCAGGGTTGAATACTGTTAAAACTTCATTAGTTCTGTGTTCTCCAGAAACTCATTATCTGAAATAACATTTGATATTTCACCAGAGTCAAAGGAAGCATAAGTGCCTCTCTTATTCTCTCTCCTTTTGAATTTTCTAAGAGTCTAAGAGTCTAACTCTATTCAGATTGAATAATAAACATCTGTTTAGTTTTGTTTGAGGAAGATGGTTTAGGTCAGTATTACCTGGCAATGACTAACAAAAATTCATATGAAAATATTCTTAATGCAAAGAAATACAAAATAATTCAGGTTGAAAAGATGCTAGGGAGACATCTGGCCCACCCCTGACTTGAAGCAAGTCTGAGGTAGATCAGTTATTCAGGAATTAATCAAGTCAACTGGTTTTTTCTCTTGCCCCTCTCGAAGTGGGGTGCACCACTTCTTTTCCTCTAGTCACCAGTAACCTCAGTTGGTAACCACAACCTTGCCTGCTACGTTTGATTTTCAAATGCCCTTGTGATTAATACTCATCAGTTACCTTAAGTTGTTTATCACTGCTGCATTCAGGTTTTTCATTCAGGTCTGGATGGGGCAAATAAGACAGCTTACCATACAGATGTATTCCAAGTTTAAATAAGTCTTCTGATACAATGCTTGTGCTTACAGCAAATAGTGATAAAAAAGTCCTAGAGTCTGTAAAGGGACATTACCAAATGCTGCAGAACACAGTTTGATATCAGGAATCAGCTCGTTTTCTTGAAAACTTGTGTTTTCCCAGACAGCTTTTACTACTAATATTTTAGTCACATCCCACCACCAGTGACAACAGAAAGCCTCTTTCCCCATCTATCTGTATGCTCAGGAAAAAACTTATTGATATATAGCTTTTACAAACTCTTTCCACAGATGTCAAGCTTAAGAATCTCAGGTTCATGTTTCTTAATGATTTGTTTCACTCCAAGCAGAAGAGAGGCCAGAGAAATCCCTTTATTCAATCTGTTAATTTTCCACTTCTGTATTTTCAGTTAAGAAATGTATTATTTCCTATGCTTGAGTTTGTCTAATCATACTGAAAATCATGGTCCTTAGTCCGCTCTATATTGAATTGAGTACCTCTCTGTCGAACGTGAGCAATTTTCTGTAGGATGCAAAGCATAATTTTTTTTTACCCAATTTTTGCAATGCCCATGCAGTTCCACGCTGATATCAAGAGACTGCAACAGTTTCATTCTTCTCTTTAATTATTTGTGGCCATGTTCTCTGAGATCAACAGCTGCCACTTCAGTTCTGCTCCAAGTCATACAAGCAGTCTTCTGTTATCAACTGCATGAAGTAAATGAAATGCTCAACATGCTCCAGATTCAGGTATGTGTATTTGTGGCTTCAACTTTTTTTTTTTTTCCTTTTTAGTCATATACTGAGACTCATTTTCATGTCCTCCACTTTTTCCAGCAAATTTTGCAGTAATTCCTACAAATTTCCATTCAAATTATTAGCACTGACAAAGCACAGGCTAATGTCCACCCAAAGACAGATTCACTGTCAAGAATACCAGTACTGTAATCCATCAGGAAATTATGTACTGATTAGAAAATGATAGCCCACTTGGTCTTATACTGCAAAGTAAAATCAGGAGACTCTTAAGTTAGATTGTTACCAGTACGTTTTGCTGTTATTTGTTACAAGAATAAAAGGTGCAATGATACTGTTGGCAGTG
This sequence comes from Tragopan temminckii, assembly GCA_028571105.1. Lineage (NCBI taxonomy): Eukaryota > Metazoa > Chordata > Aves > Galliformes > Phasianidae > Tragopan > Tragopan temminckii. Next base: position 76,277,974 of record JAOWBP010000001.1, on the reverse strand, counting down.
AAAACTCTAGGAAAAACTTATTTTCTTGAAGAAAAATATTACTATCTCCATTTTTCATTAAAACCATGAAATTTTGTTTCTAATGACAATGTTCACCTATGTATTGGAAAAATTTATTACGATATTTGTTTTATATTCTGCTATGGTAAGTAAGAAGCCATACTGAAGGAAGTATCAAAGTCTCAAACTCTCATTTTACAACACACAGGGAAAAGTTTGATTCAGGAAGTCAAACAAGCACAAAAGGCAACTATGAAATAAGTTAAATATACTTATTTCATGTTTATAGCATTTTACAATTTATAGTATGTTATAAAATGACAAGTCAGATGATAATAGTAGATCTCTTCTGTTAGTGTCCTGCCATGAAATTTCACACTGTACAAATTCAAAAAGGAAATCTATAAAGTGTATTTTTTGTCATTCTATCAAAGTAATGATCGCTGGGAACATTAGCAATAAGCTGGGCAATAATTCCTTTTGTTCTGATTCAGAATGAAAAACAATGTCAAGCAGAAATCCTAAACTTTATCACCGTTGTTGGACATGGAGCACCCTCATGTCTTTGGTCTGCTGATAAGAGATAGCTCCCACTGGGAACAAGGAACGCAAGAAAAGGGTTGTCCTTCTCCCCAGGGCAAGCTCTGCTCTTTTGGTCCCATGTATTTACAAAATCACTAAGCGCCTCTGGGGGGTCTTAGTAAAAGAGGCAGCCAAAGTTATTTACCTTGGAAAAGAATGAGAAACCTCCCCATGGGAATATATTTCAGTCAGCTCCAAAGACCATATGCTAAGGTCATCCTTTTCTTCTGCAGGAGGCACTAAAACCATTCCACTGGTAACAAGTGGCAGAACAGTATTTCTTATATAGAGATAACAGAGAAGTCCATCCCTGTCCATTTATTTTCAGTGAGCTCAAATTTCATTCTGAGGCAGTTTCCAAGCCCAGTAGCAGTGGAAAAAAACACTCACAATCATTTAACTTCTAATAATGAAAGTAAGTGTACTTTATAGCTGCTCAGCACCTCAGGAGTGGCGCTAACATTGCTTCTATTTTTGTTCACGCTAAAGGGTAAAGAGTTCATCCTTGCTGCTCCAAAAGCAGAGGGTTTAGATAAAAATCTCTTTTTCTCTCCCAAAGAAGTTGGGGCTCGAAAATATTGTCAAATCAAAAATCTCAGAAGCTGTCTATAATTTTCTGCCAGCTTTCTCCTTTATTTATGCCACCTGCTGCTGTCCTGTCACAGCACAGCACAGCAGGGAACAGGAATGAAAGGAAGAGCCACAAACACACATGGCTGGATTGTGTTTTCCCAGTGGAGCAGCATGAGGTAAAAATGATAGGGATTACGCTGCCACTTGCCCCGAGGCAAAATGTTAATAATGTAGGAAACAGCCTTATGCTTTCTTCTCCCAAGGGGGAAAAAAAAGGATCTTTGATATTGGGAAATTGAGTTTTTATGCCCCTAAAGGTTGCTCACTGGCTTAGAAATGCATATTACTGCATGGGGTCATTAAAGTAGTAACATGATATTATAAGGGCTGGATTTTGTCCAAGAAATCAGGTGCTCATTGCTTCCAAAGTAGTATCAAATAGGTTTTTTTCAGATAGTCTAAAAAATACTTTTTATTCCAGCATGGCTTTATCACCACAGCAAGTTCTTTTTTTCTTTTTTTTGCCTTGATGTTTCAAAATTTTCGCATTAGGCAAGTCCATAGAAAATAGATGTTATGGTCTGTTGACAGCAATATTAATCTAGACAAACATTTCATTGGAAAGTAGGAATAAAACCTCTTTTGTAGCTCACTAAACTATACAAGTTTAAGTTTAGGTACCAAGAAAGCAAATAGATTTCAGATTATCCTGATCTCTTTCTCTGTGAGCACATCTAATCACTGTAGCGTTCTTTCCATTTGTCATTCAACTTTCCAAATGTGGTACTGAGCTGATGATTATGAATCTAAAGAGGCATAATTAAATACCAAGTTCTTTTCTGTTGATTAAAAACAGCAGAAGTGAAGCAGAAATCTGGTATTTTTCTGAAGAATCCAATTTTGGGATTTCGGATTTCTTTATTTACACATGTTCACATTGAAAAAAATTATTCTTGATCTCATCTCAGATCAAATAAAAATCATATCTCCTGTTTCACAGCAATAAATCACTGACAAATATCAATCCCAAAATCATAAATCTTAAGAAAATGAATTGCATTTGATTAGAAAGGATCTCCTCTCTGTAAGATATTTAGAGTGGCTGGCAGTGCACAGAGAAGAAAATACAATCATTGCTGTATCCTGTAAATGTGCTGATAGGAAATAGGAATCTGCATTACCACTTTCTGATGCTCAGCAAGCACTCCTGAAATTACAGATATAAGAGTGACCCTTAGCAATTTTGCCTTAGGATCAATCCAGTTGATTGAATTTTTCATTTCCTTTGCATGGCTTTGGGTTGTAGCAACTTCTCTCCTCATACATAACTTACACTTCCAGTCTCTATCAGCATAAAACATGTATTAGGAGATTATTTATCAGTGTAAAATGGAATTATGAATACTTTTTGCTGAGAGAACAATTCCTTTACTGCATTAATCCCAGCAATAAAAAGTCCTGATTCATGTCTAGCTCTATATGTTAAAGCAGATCAAGTACAGGTGTTTATTACCGGCTGCTATTCTTCTGCCCTTCTACATTTCATTTTGTTAAGGTCTCCTAGTAGAAGCAGTTTCATTTAGCCTTGTTAAGCTTTATTTAGGGAGAAGAATGGAGAAGCACGACCTGCCAGTCTGGAGTAGCTTTTTCAGTCCACATCAGAACACATTCCAAATTGAAAATGCCTATGTGAAGGGATACACTGACTTGCAATTTATACATGACATTTGTTTTTCTGATGTTGGTAATTTTTCCTGAGTGTTCTCATAACACAAATGACTTAGATCCTATGAAAAATTGGAAACACAGAAGAAGCTATAGCAGCAAAGCCAGTAACAACCAAGTTAACCTAGCCAAATAAAATGGAAAATGGGAAAGCTAAGATATTAAGAAAATTAATAGCATCCAACATTTAATTGATAACTGGTGCTCAGTAATTTTTCCCTTTTTATAAAAGGAGATTAGCAGTTTGATGTATAAAGAGGTGCTTTACCCGATATTATGGTAGTGATCTCTCTCAGAGCCTTCACAGCTATCAGATACAAAAGAAACAGTTAATTTTTTCTTTTTAAATCTTAAAAAGGATTTCAAAATTGATTCAATACTTAAAATATTATTTCTCTATGGAAAGCCAGGATATCCTCCCTTGTCTTCCTCTCTCTGCAGATGATTTCAGCAGGAAATCCTGAGTTGTAGGTCACAGGAAAAGCCCAGTTTTGCTGCTTCATAAGAAAGTCCATTTCCATTTGTGCTATGTGTAGTTTAAAAACAGCAGTGAGATATTACACAAAATGGCTGGATGGCATCAAGCTGTCTGAGAGCATCTGCTTCTCAGACCTCCTCTGATGCACGTGATGAGTGTTTTCCAGTTCTATCATCCCAATGCTCCCTAAATGCAGATGGGCCTTGTTCCATGACTGCATGTGAAATCAGGTGGTGGCACTGGGGGGAAGATTCAGTGAGCAGTAGAGCACCTTGTATTTACTGGAAAATGTCTGAGTTTTTGACAGTCAGTGGCAAGGCTCATTTTAACAAACCTTTGGTCAAAGGATGTTGCAGGATGCCTGCCTTGTTAGCTTCACCAAAGTGCAAGGACAAAGCATTGTACTTCTGTAGGGAAAAGCCAAAGGACAGAAGCACCAAACAGGGAAATGCAGATTTTTACGTTGCATTATCCTTAGTGTTACCATCAAAGTTCAGCTTCAGAAGAAGGAGTAAGGCTGGATTCATAGTGTCTTGTCCACTGAGCCCTGTACAGAAACTCCTCATATGATCACGATTCTTCATAAGAGTTGTGCCTCAGCATGTGCAACACAAGCAATAAAGCTTTCACCATATTTATATTGCAGTCTCAGGAGAACACATACCAAAGATGTTATCTTTGGTAGTGATCTGTTTGTTCCCTGCTGGTCTTTCAATTTTTGTTTTTATGAGCTTCTGATGTTTAGCAGATGTTTCAACCTGATTTTTTCTTTATAATTTATATAAAGTCTGGTAGCCCATTCCCTCATGTAAGCTGTTCAAGACACTGAGTTAAAATTCTTAGTAAAATTACTTTAGAGAATGAAACAAATCTCACAAGAGAGTCATTTTTCTTTCCACTGCACCCCAAATACCAAGCAGAAGTCTTATGCAAAACGGTGGATGCTGCAGGTAGCATTTGTCTGAACCAAAGCAAATGTCTATATATTTGCATCTAACTTGAACTAAACACTTTTTGAGACCTTTTCTAGGCAGAGGAGGAAAGCTCTTTCAGGCTGTCATTTTGATATACATACGTATGCATTTTGATATACGTATCATCTTAAAGTGAATCACTAAAATACAATGTATTGATCTTGCTCAAAAAGCATCTATTTTTCCACTTACTAGAAATAAAGCCTCAGCTGTCTGTTCAGACGTAGAAATCTAAAGCTGAATATGATGAATCTCACCTTGTTAGAGTATAATGACTGACCTGTCAATCAATTTATCCTACTGATAAATGACTAATACAGAAACACAGATACATAGCACTCATGATCCAAATAATTGGTTACTATAAGCTCACAACTGTGGTTTCAGGGACAGAATAATTTACTGCAGTGTCTCTGCATGAGCATCAGATCCTTACACTGAAAACAACAACTTAATCTGATTTCCCTGATAGCAGCACTGTATTTTCTAATTTTGTTATAATACAGATGGAACAACGTGTTGTCCTCAGTCCCTGCTCTGTGCAAGGCAGGTGCTGCCCTGGGCTGTGACAACATACCTGTCCAGCAGCTGCCCATCCTGTGGAACCAAGAGAGTCCTGAACATCTGAACGTTTGCAACTGCCAAAATCCTGACTTGCTCTTTTGTTTGTTCCGGCATTACCTATTCTGGCATAAATCCTTTCAGCAGAGAAGGTTCTTTCCTCATCCTTACATACCTGCTTAAATAAATATATGTCCTTCAATGCTCAGTGCTATCCATTTCACAGCTGGAAAATCGTATAGCTGAAAGTATTCGATTAACTTTATCAAAAAGTTTGGACTGTAAAGTTTATCACTTTCCTCATTTCTTTCGGAAAAAAAGATGTCAGAATTACTTGTTCCATTTATCCTGGTATACAAGTCAGAAGAGGAACTGATGAAAAAGTGTATTTTAGAACATTAGAAACTGTAGTTTGAAAAGCATTTTTCAGATCTATAGTTCATAATGAAGTGTGCAGAATGATGATAAGGATGAGCTACCCTGAATAAGTATTAATTTAATTCCTACTTATCTGTCTCTTCCATGTCATGGCTTCAATTTCAGGTTATGATTACTAGATAAAAATCCTTCCCTTAAGATGCTTTAGCATTGTGTGTGTGTGTGTGTGTGTGTGTGTGTGTGTGTGTGTGTATGCGTGGAAAGCAATTATGTAAAAGATTGTTTGTTTTCTTTTGAGTGCAATCTCCATACTCAATGTACTGAACTAATAAATGAGGTCAGAAGTTCAAATAATGAAAAGTGCAGTAACCATTGTCGATGACTTCACTATAAAAAAAGAGAAGGAAAAAATATTGGAAAGTGAAGAAGAGACAGAAAGAATTAAGCATATGTTGTAAGAACTCTTAAGAAAGTACCTCAGTTCTTCTCAGACGACCAGCAAAACTGAGAGGAAGGGTTGCTCAGTTTGAGGAGGAACCAAATAATTTTTTCCAACAACACTGGAAAGTAGAAAAGAAAAAAAATCTAGACTGGGAAAGAAAGCTTTTATTTTATTTTATTTATTTGCTTGAGTTTTTTTGTTTGGTTGGTTGGTTTTTTTGTTTGTTTGTTTGTTTGTTTTTTTCTTCTTTTTTTTTTTGGTGAGTGATCCTAACCACACAAGGCAAGTGCTATGTAATTTTGGCTTTTCTGGAATAAGAAAATGTTGCACATGGAGATAACAAAATATGTAAGGGTATTAGCATCTTCAGTCACTCCAAACACCCATAGATCAACACAGATGCTGCTGAAAAGGGAAGCCCTATTTCCTTTTGTTTTCTCTCTCAGCTTAGCCACTTAATTAGTTCCCTCCCTTGCATAAGACTTTATTGACCTTTCAAATATGCAGTGAGTTGGATCAGCCTAACTAGTTAAGAGAAAACCATTGTTCTGACTAGTTTACTTTGTGTTAGTAAATGATAGAGCTGATGTGGTTACTGAATTACTAGCACAGATGACGGAATCTGGGACTGGAAGATGCGGCTGAGGAGTCAGGCCATGGCTTTCAACAGACACAGCTGGACAAGAATAAGGGCACTGTAAAACGCAAGCTGCATTTTTTCTGACCTATTTAGTTTCTGTGCAGGAGTCGCTACAGGTACCATCTCCAGAGAATACACAAACACAAACAAGGCCAGGGGTAAGATGATGAAGGCAGAGCTTCCTTGTCCTGACAGTACACAGCTGCACTGTGACAAATATTTGAAATAAGAGTAAGGTAATCCTATTGTGCATATTTGTGGAGATGGGAGGATTCAGAGCAGCTGGAGTACAGAGGAAACAGTTACAGTTTAGGGGCAAAGACAAAATACCATAGAATCACAGAGTGGCTTGGGTTGGAAGGGACTTCAGAGTACATCCAGTTCCAGCCCCCAACAGTGGGCAGGGCTGCTCCCCACCAGCTCAAGCTGCCCGGGGCCTATCTAACCTGACCTTGAGCACCTCCAAGAATGGGGCATCCACAGCTTCTGTGGGCAGCTGTGCCAGCGCCTCACTGCCCTCTGAGTAAAGAATGTATTCCTAACATCTAAACTATCATCTCCCCTCAAAGCCATTCCCCCTTGCTCTATCACTATCTGACTATCTAAAGTCACTGCTCCTGCTTGTAAGCTGCCCTCAAGTACTAGAAGGCTGCAATGAGGTCTCCCTGAAGCCTTCTTTTCTCCAAACTGAACAAGCTCAGCTCCCTCAGTCCGTCCTCATAGGAGAGGTGCTCTAGCTCTCTGATCATCGTTGTGGCCTCTGGACCCACTCCAACTGCTCCATATCCTTCTTCTGCTGGAGGGCCTGGGCCTGGAGGCAATACTCCAGATAGGGCCTCACAAGGGCAGAGAATGTGACTGAAATATTTTGGGAAAAAGAGCCTATGGCTGGAAGCCAATGAGAAAGGAGTGCAGAAATAAAATACAAGAGTATAAGGAAAGGAAGTCTGAAAGGAATGGAAGAGAAGAACTGGTACGGTGCATGAAGACCAACCTGTAATCAAACAGTGCAACCTGAGATGGGAGACAGATGCTGGAACCTGAGAAACAGAGGCTGGATTTGGGAATGAAAGGAGATGAGGACTGTAACAAGGTGTCAGCTGAAAAAGGGCAAAACAGTGGTAGATTGGAATATGCTGAAGAGATCAAGTCAGATCAGAGGATGAGAAGGAAAATGGAATGTGTTCCTACTTGACTGCAAGAACGTTACTGTGTGACATAGAAACCCTGATCCTATTTTAGTTTCAGAGAACTTATGGAAATCACTGTGTTGTCCATTTATTTCAGCAGAATATCCACCAGAAAAGGGCAATGTGTACTGTTCCGCATTACTGAAGAGGAGGTAGAGAGGAAAGAAATGAGAAGAGCTGAGGTGGGATATTGCCAGGCCTCAGTGGCACCGGCAGCTTGGAAACCCAAAGGGGTATTTTGCTCTCATGAGTTTTGCTTTCAGCTAGAATCAGCCTCACCCAGAGCGTACATGGAAATCTGTACGGAATGTATTTACAATAGAAACAGGACTATAATCTGGTGAAACTCGCTGGGAATTAATAGGAAAAGAAAGAAAATTATTTTTTTTTATGTTCATAATTGCATTAAGAATAACCGATTGTTAATGGTGAAACAATCAGATAGAGACTGCTTAGAATTCATTTCTAATTGTACCTTCTATCTCCATCTAAGGGTAGATAATGAGCTTCACAGTGAGTTTTTGTTTGATATAAAATGAACTTCAATTAACTAGATGCCTTCATTTTTAAATCAAATAATAAATACGGTTAATGTCTTATCTGTTAGTAGGAACTTGCATTATGATAAAAATGAATATAATTAAAGATTATAAAATCAGTGAGAAAAAAATAGTCTAGTGTAAAATATAGCCAAGATTTCTTTCATTCTCAGATGGAATCAAGCACCACAACCAGACTGAAAAAAGTATTTCTTTCAGTAAGTCATGCACATCAGTAAGAAAGCTGACATAAATGGAAGAGTTCTCATTTATTTTACATACTCTCTGAAACACCATCAAACAAACTGTGACTGCCAGAGTAATAAACCTAAGTATCCAGAACATGTTGTACACATAATATTTCTAGTTACACAAACCTAACTGCACACTAAGTGAGTTGATTAGTCTCCATTGTATATGTTAGGGTGGTAAATATGCTGTACCCCATTGATTCACTCTCTGTGAAATGGTACATGAGTTGCAATTACCAAGTGATGCAGTGTGCAAAACAATAATCATTCATATATGCATACACACGGATTCACACAAAAATGTACCCAAACACATTCAGAAAGTAATAGGAAAAGTTCATCAGCCTTTGCCAGCTGTTTGAATCATTTACATACAGCAATGTCTCCTGTTACCCAAGGGGCAAATCCTGCAAGCAGGAGGGATGTTTGTTGCCTGCAAGTCCTTCACCTCCCCTGGAGCTCTCCAAGCAGCAGGAAGACCCACAGCCAGCATATGCAGTGGATGCCCAGCCTCTCTCCGGCTGTGAAACTCCTGCAAAATTAGGCTTCTGGGGCTGGAAGTACAGGGTTTGTAACAACAACATGTATATAAGATTGATCTAAAGCCTGTGGAAGTCATAGAGAACCCTTCAGCTATTTTATATTACCTTTGGCAAGTCCCTGAAGTTAACTCATGGGATAAGGGAGCTGGACAAAAGAGGCTAAGAACATGAAAAGGTGTTAGACAGAGACTTTGAATATATAGTTTTGGGCTTAGTACAGGTTCTGGATGCCATAGAATGGTTAAAATAGAGATCTTTTTAATGAAGTACAAAACAGAGTTTCACTTTTATTCATTTGAAAACTTAGCTGTGATGATGCTGTAGTTATAAGTGCCCATACCTGTTTAATGTTTTGCAGGAGTTAATGTAGTAGAAAATCAAGCAGTAGGAAAAAAATATTTACTATCGGCTTTTCTTAGAAACACTTATTACAAAATCCACAATATTGAGAGGGATCTAAAACTAAGAGACTTGTTTTACAGTTCAAGCTAGCATAGGCACTGTGTTGATTCTTTGCTACAGCTGGGAATTTCACCAGCACGATTCCTGGTTTACAAAACTCCAGAGGAGACTGGTTATATTAAAAATGTGCTAAGAAGAGATTTTCTGAATGCTTCTTATTATCTCTTCTGAATTCAAGTCTTGATTAAAAATGATCAGGTTCATGCTATGTTTATTCAAACTCATTTATTAAACAGTCAAATCTTAATTTGCATGCATGCATTCTTAAAGAATGTTATGAAGAAAAATACTTTTCTGTAGCAAGCCTCTTGCTCCAAAATAATGGAAAACCCACTCTAGCCATTATGTCCGCCTCTGACCTTGGGGGCTACTGGCTTAGAGCCTCCTTGCTGCAGGTGGCTTGGGCTAAATGACCTTGTAGTCTCAACTAAAACATCTCCAAAGTGTTTCATAAACATCTTGTAATTATCTCAATAATGGGATTTGCTAGCTGTTACAGATATGTGGTGTTTTTTTTTTTTTGCAAATAATCCGCCCAGGAGTGTGCCTGCACAGTCCTGATCTTTTCAGCTGCTCTGAGGTAAACACACAGATGGGAAGAAAAAATAGGCTGCTGTAATAATTAGCCTTGAAAATTCTGAGCATGGAAAATACACTGGTAGCACAAACTGAAAATATAAACTTCCTGGTTTCAGACAAAGTTAGGGTCCTTCTGGTGCTCCTGAAAACTGTGCACCCCTGGCTGAAAGATAATTGCTTCTTGAAGGCTTTCGGCAAGAAACATATACACATAAAATTGACTTCTAAAACTTATTCAGATGTGCTTTTGACAGTTTTACTCTGATCCCTATTTTCACACTCTGGAAACTCCATAATCTGCTCCCACTGCCAACTCACTTCACAGTTAATACGGATTTGCTGTTTCTTTCTGCATATGTACACAGTAAATTTACATGACAATATATACCATGCAATTGCAAAAACAGCAATTACATTTTAATAAATGAATTTAGTTCGACAGTTTGAATTCTAAATGCTAGGGGATCGTAAATTCAAAGTGACTATCTAAAATGAAACTATCTGGTAAACTTTATGTAATCCATCAAAGTTAACTGTTGTCGTGGAAGATTTTACATCCATAATGCACTAAAGGAAAGACATCATATATATATGTAACAATAGGATTTACCTCTATTCTTTATAAAACACAAAATGAGCTGTGCCAAAACTTGTAAAAATCAAGTGCTTTATGGCTTAGAATAATGACAAATGTATGCAAAACTATGTACTGTATTTGGACTATATTCAAACTGGAATCTAAAGAGTTCCTCATTAATGTCACAGTATAAGTTTATTGAAGACAGTCTTTTTTCCCTGAGAAGACATGTAACCATTTGTTCAGGTACTGCAGCTTTTCCCCATGGATACCCGACGCTGTGTTTGGCTATTACTCACATACATCCTGTTTGCTGTAGTACAACATTTACCAACCATCGCTAGTCAGTGAGTGGCCTGCAAACTCTTCAGCTTACCATTCTCTTCCTGACAAGAACTGAATTTCATAAGGTCTCAACAGAAACTTGCAATAGCCGCTTTGATTCCCAAAATACACCTCTTTCTTGGAATTCACTGAAATTTTTTAAATCTAATGTACTTGATAGTGATTTGCTAATTCCCTAATTGTCAAGTCAAATACTGAAGACCATAGTAAGGACAAGATAAAAGACAATGAATGAAGTGACTTTGAAAATTCAATTTCTTTCTATTTTGTAACCTATGTACAATCAATGGATATTGAACATGAAGTGAATAAAAAAGCTGAGATGCATTGTTTCTGAATAGCATGTAGAATTGTGATGATGACTGATGCTGTAGGAACAATCTGAAATGAACTATTCATATTTTGAAGAAGATATTTTTATATTGAGAATTTTTAGAATTCTTGGTAACAAAAATATTTGGATGTATAATTTTATGCTTTAAAGCGAACTAATTATTAGATATCAGGAGAAAAGCTAATGTGTGGCAGATGATGCCACAGCTGTGGAGATCTTTAACTTCCCTCTGAAGTATTTGATTTTGGCTTTTTATGAAAGAAAGGAAGTTGGAATTGGATGTTGAGTCTGAGTCAGCATGACAGCTTCTATTTTCCTATTTAATGGGATGTCGTAGCCCAGCTGCTAAGAAAAGTCTTATACTGCAATATAAATACGTAAATAAAATCTTTTTTAAAAAAGCTAACGGAGGTTTTTCATTAAACTGCATAGGTGTTTTAGCCATCAGTGAATGTGTAGTAAAGATTTGAGTTTCTCACAAATAAACCTAACAAATGTCACTCATTTCCTTGCACAACAGTTGAAGCTGTCACCCACTGGAAGACTGAAGCAATTTAAGACTGCGGTTCCTCCTGCAAACACATTCAGTGGTTTTTGGTGAAGAGACCCCCCCCACATATCCATTATTTTCTAGTTCAAGACATATTTTCGTTAGTCAATTGTAACCTTAACAAATGCTAATTGTAGCATTTTCCGTATAACTCTTCCTCCCTCCCCTTTAATTTTTAAAGTATTGATTTTCACAATGCGAATGACTCAAAATGCTTTTTATTCTTTCACATATTTTAAAAGTTTCCTCACTAGTTCCTCACAGAATGGCTGAGGTGGATTTTTTTTTCCTCTTATTCTTATTCTGACACTTCTCATTCCTTATATAAACAAACTTCCATGTCCGACTGATCCACACATTTTATTTATTCTCCTCCAACCTATATAATAACCTCCAACTGATTTAATAACAAAACGTGTTGATCCCTAACAGATTAATAGAAGTAAATATGTTCTCCAGGCACAACCAGATTATTTTGAATAAAGCTCAGGCAAAAAGGCTGCAGTGCTGTCAGTGCTTTTGTTTAGGTATGCTGTCAGCTGAGTCAAGCAGTGAATGCGTGTGGCACCAGGGTTTGTGAAGACCAAACAAGGGTAATTTACTGAAGTCTGTGAAGGAGATAGCAGTGCTGAAAGCTTAACACATCACCCATATTTCACAGCTTCACCATTTAGTTCGATGAGGCCATCAACAATTAAAGCTATTCTTTGGTCTGTCTGACAATTTTTTAAGACTGGTAGCTTTCTCAATTTTATTTCTTTTTAACCTATCTGGCAGGCAGGCACCGTAACTTTTTGAAAACAGACATGCCATACTCTGAGTTATCTGAAAATTGCTGAAACGGGAATGTTAGGAGCATGATTAGAAAATATAATTGTTTTTGTACATGGGAAGCCTTCTTGAAGCTGTCAGTTGATTATCAGAGGAGAAACACCTGGTAGAGGACATGTGCATCAGGCTAACCATTGGTGGAATCCAAGTGGACCCTACATGTGTAGTGAAATTTGCTGCTGCAGTCTGTGACACAACTGTTAACCTGTAAATTCAGAGCTATCATTCATGACCATCCGCAATTAGAAAAAAGTCTGTTAGGTAAAACTAAGCAAAATTAAAACAATAAATAATCAGAATAAATTTCTGCCTCTCAAGATGATCTCCCTGCCTTCAACCCTCATGATAGCATACAGTTTTCTTTATACTACAGAAAAAATAAAAGCTACAGAGTATCCTGGGAGTCATCCCAGCTCCCCGTTTCTGGGGAAAAGGAGGCTGAGGGAAGACCTTATTGCTCTCTTTCAATACCTGAAAGGTGCTTACAGTGAAAGCGAGGTTGGTCTCTTCTCACTGGTGACAGGATGAGGGGAAATGGCCTCAAGTTGTGCCAGAGTAAGTTTAGGTTGGATATCAGGAAAAACTTCTTTACAGAAAGGATTGCTAAGCACTGGAATAGGTTCCCCAGGAGGTGGTTGAGTCACCATCCCTGGATGTGTTTAAAAACCATTTGGATGTGGTGCTCAGGGACATGATTTAGCGGAGGGTTGTTAGAGTTAAGGTAGTATGGTTAGGTTGTGGTTGGACTCGATCTTTAAGATCTTTTCCAACCTGAGTGATTCTACGATTCTATGGTTCTATGATCACTACATTTGATTTTACTCTAGCAGTGATTTCATTTGCTAGCATCCTTCAAAATGTGGATGGATATTTTCACTGCATCGTGTCTCAATTTCAAAGCGCAGTTTATCAGCCCATCTAAAGAGAAAACAAATCAGAGGTAGGTGGCATGGACTTCAATAGGGGCAAGAAAGGACCTAAGAACACTCAGGAGTCAGATAATTTCTTGCTTGCATGTAAAAAGTGAAGTTTAATCCCTGCAGTGCAACTAGAAAAGGGGTGATGAATATCATGGCTATGATCTGATTAACACTGATAACAATAGAGCACTAAAAAAACCCGCAGAAATCTCCAGCATAAAACAAATATGCTGCTACTAGTACAGAATACTTCAATCTCATAAATAAAAAAGTAGGAAAATATTTTGCAATCTGCCTACAAGATCATCACTCTTTAATCAAAAAGTTATTGTTAGGCCATAGGATATAAATGAGTTTGGGGATTTTCATTTATTTTTGACCTAGAGACTTTTTATTGTAATACACAGAGAAATTCAAATGACACTGCACATTTCAAGCTGATGCAAACTGATAAGTCTGAATGAAAATCAGTGGGGAAAAGAATGCAAGCAAAATAGTATAGAATCGTTAGTGGTATCTTGACACTATATTCATGCAGATGTTACAAACTAAATTTTAATTTCTTGACTCTAAGCAGTAAAACAACACAGTATTGAAAACTGATATAGGAAAATGTACTTATAGATTTAATGCTAGGAATGTTGTTTTTTTTTTTTTTTTGTTTGTTTTTGTTTTTTTTCCCCTAAGGGTACAAATATTTAAGATACTATTTACTATATTTTTGATGGTTTTATTTGCACATCAAATTTCTTTACAAGGAGACTGCTTGATAATGTGCTCAGATGTGGTTGAGTGACACCTTTCCTTCCAGGCCTTGGATCTGACAGTTCTCACCTACATCTGAAAGGCCACCAGGGTGATAGTGCCTGTGAGAAAGCTGAAATAAATGGCAAGGAAAGAAAGCGTGGCACAGAGCTACCCTCAGCAACTACAGTGTTTCCATCACACAGGTTATGGAAATTGTGCTTCAGTCAGACACTTCTTTGAACTGTAAATATAGACATCACTTATGGGTTCACGTGCCTCCATACAGTGCTCCAAAGAAACGTGTGTTGAGCTGACAAATATGATGAAGAACCAATGGTAGATAGGTACTTCTAGAGTGACAACTGGAGGTTGGACAGGATATTTGAACTGTGCCTATCTTTGATTTTGTGCTATGTTAGAGACAAAATCCCAGTTTATACTTAGAATACAATCTGCTTAAACTTGGATTAATGGCTGATATTGAAGCAGCCTCTTAATTCTTACTGTCTTGTACTGAGAAAGAAATGAAGTAAATTAAGCTTAAGTTTCTTTTGCTGTTTGGTACCAAAACATGTGTCAAGTCATGATTATGAAATAAGATCAGCTCTCAATAAAGGATTCTCAAAATATGTTAACACACACCCCAAGTGCACATCTGCAATTTCCGTGATGGATATTTCACTTGCTTAATGAAGGCATGATGACTTTAACAAGCATTTTAATGCTTAATATCCATCAGCAATTGTAAAATCTCAAAGAACTGTAATAACAGTGCAAGTATTTACAGTCAAGATTTACAAAGCAGGAAACTTGAAGACTCGGTGCAAAATTGTATGTGCATCTTCATGTCTGCATTTGCAAGGGAAATAAGCATGCCTACAGCACATATACTACTATATATATACACTATATATATACTAAGGTAATATTTGAAAGTGGAAATTTTGAATCCCTGTATGTCAATCTCAAAATAATAGTTAAAGTCTTAGGGAGTCCAGGCAAAATTATTTAGTGATACAAAAACTTCAGTGAAAAGTTAGAAGTTATCAGAACTATACAAGCTGCTTAGAAAAAAAATAAGTAATTCCTATCTGACAAGACATTTTTCTATGTTTTTCTATGCAACAGCAAAGTGGATTGCTGTCTTGCTTCAGCTATCAACATCTTAAAAAAAAAATACTTGCTATAGCTATCCTCTTAAAAAAATCCATATATCATTCCCTGCCTATCTGATTACAGTAATGCAGTGGCATCATAGCATATCATCGTTAACCACGAGATACTTAATTCCATGCTTAATATCATAATTAAGAAAATATCCTGTCCCACAGGAAACTTCTATGGTCACCATAAGTAACGTATACGTCTGCAAGAGTTTAAAAGCTGTTACCCAAAAGTAATTGAAGGTTTGCTGCAGTTTTTTTCAACATGATGCATCTATTAATTGTTCAGATGTAATAGCCCAGGAGGTAGCCATTTACCCACAAAGTTGATTGTACATTATTTCTTGTTGCTTTTCATTACAGTGACATCCTTAGAGTTTCTTCCAATTGGAAAAGAGTCATTGCTTAGATGAGTAAAAGAAGTAGATGAGGCCTTTCTTGCTTGTTTTCACTTTATTTTGGCTGGAGGTTTTGCAACCAAAGCAAAAATATGATTAGTGACAAAACGTAAGCAGTTGACTTGTTCTCATTTCCACTGATCTTAAGCATTCCCTTTCTATTACAGCATAATGAAGTTTCTGGGGAATATTTGACTACTTCAGCTAAACTGGTATCAATTCAAAATAAAGCTGCCTTGAGGACTAGTATTGTTCCAAATCATACCAACTGTTATTATACCTTTCGTCTTGTTTAGTCAGCAAGATCTGGGCAGCTAGCAAATACAGAGGAATCCACAGAAGGTGCATCAAACCTTCAAATAAGTGAGAAAGAAAACAGCAAGGAAAGAAAAAAGACAATTATACAGCAAGCACACCAATCTATTGATATTGTCAAAGCTTCACCCATCAAAGATGTGGTCCATCATCTGGAGTGACTTATGCTTTTGTCTCCCTGATGGCAGGCTTTAAAAATAAACTATACATTTTCAAGAGACATGGTCAGACAAGGTGAAACTGTTGTGTTTTCGTAATACTTAGCAAAAGTCTACCCAGTCATTAGATGACTAAACTTTAATAGCCTTACCAACACAGTGAAACATGGATGCCCTGCAGAGTTCAGTGATTTGGACTTCTGCATAGAGAAAGGCAGAACTGACAAAGTGCAGGTGAGCAGCTCAAAGGAATGCTTGCTATTCAGGAACCTCTGCACTTGTGGGGGGCCACAGGAGCAGAGAAAAGGACCACCATGAAAAAACAACTCACATTCTCATGGGAAGCACCTACAGACACATTGCAGTGGATTTCATTTGTGGAAATCAGTAAGAAAAGATGGAAAAAAAGGAATACAGACTGAAAGTCATTTCCTAAACTTCGTCTCGTGTCTCGGACTACTTTGAGAAAAAAATAAGACCCTTTTTTATTGAGGCAGGAATCAATCTCCAAGTGAATCAAAGCGTTCAGCAGCTAACAGACACAGATGGTTTCCTATTCATACATTTTTATTCGCACATTTTTATTCATGAATTCAATTTTGGATTCAAAAACTGGTATAATTATTGGAAAAAAATGTTCAAATTTCATCCTGCTGTCAGTTGTAACCTAGTTTATTATGTATTTCTTACCAGAAGGAGCAAATATGTACACAACAAATTTAAAGTTATCAGGGACAAACTAGGAGAAGTAAAGAACTGGAATAGTCTCACATGCTTAGCAGAGGGGCTGATTTTGTGCTAAATTCAGATTACCAGAATCTAAATGATTATCAGAATCAACTTCATGATCTACATTAAAGTGTGCCTTATTTCAGCTTGTCACCCAAAAGGAAAATCTACTGCACACTGCAAAGACCACATAACTTTAAAAGACTCTTTACATTCATATTTAGTGTAACGCTTTGTATTAACTTTTATATCAAAATGAGTTAGAGTGACAACTAAAGTACAGTCTCTCTTCCTTGATTATATAGTCAGAACTTTAGAGAAATGTATTCTAATAGAAAGAATCAAATCCAAATCACTTCCTTTTCTCGATTACTTTTTAATACAATTAATAATGAATTCAGGAAGAAATCAGTGATGAACTGACACTGCAGAACGTGGTAACTATTCACCAATAAATGACACTGTTCAGAATCAAGACTAAAACATCTGCAGTTGGCACTTACTAGTCAACATCATTTTTATAAAAGAAATGAATGTGATTTATCAGCTAAGTATTAATACAGCACAAAATGCAAAAAAACCCACAAACTGGTACAATAAAGGCAATGAAATAAAGTATACTAGTGTTAGGGTTGTACTACACCAGTGAATCTAGCTTCATGAAGGCAATTCAACTGTTAATCCAACATAGCAAATTGTAAAGGGTAAAGGAAAACAAGATTTCATTATTATTTAAACAGGGAAAGTTTTAGTTTTATCATTTCATAGGAAGAAATTTACTTGCTTACTGTTTTTATGATAGCTGTTGTGAAATACATGATAAAAATACCAGTACATACAGAAGGGATTTAATTTGAAATGCGGGAGCGTAGGAAAACTGATTGTTCAGTGATATAAAGTGACAGAAAAAACTGATAACTGAATGAGACTGCAAATCAAGTTGAAAGAGATCAGGAAATGTATGGTTGTTCAAAGCAGTATAGAGCTAACTGCTTCTTAAAAAGCACAGATAAAAGATGCCTATCTATAGCAAGGAAGAGATTAACCTGTTATGAAGGAAAGTGTAGTAAACATGCCAAAACCAAAGATAATGAAGACTGAATGGCAAGATGTGTGTAGCCAAATTTGCTAATCGCGTGGATGAAAACCCTCAATTAGCGTAGTCTATAACAGATCATAAAACAGAGGTATGAAACAATGGGTGGGAAAGAGAATTCTCATCTTTGTGAGGATGACTTATTCAGAATTGCATGGCACTAAACAGGCCAAAGATTTAAATAGAAGCCCCAAAAGAGAAACAGAATTGAAGACAAAAAATGATTTCGTGGATAGAGTTTGACAAGTATTTACAAGGGAATCCAAATTACCTGCCCACCTTTTCTCCAGATATGCTGCTACAAAGACAACTTAGCAAGATGAGAAACCACTTACTAGGAAATTTTATTTTCCTGTCATACCCATCCTACAGTACTGGGAATGTGCTACTGCAAAATAACATACTGTAAGCTGGAGAAGGGCAGCACAGCATTCCCATAGCTCCTCATTACTGTGGTCCTCTCATTGTGCCACACATGGGGCTTGGGTTTTTCCTGCCTCTGAACAATGGGACTTATCTCTTCTGAGCAAGAAGACTTCTCTCTGACCTCCATGTAGCAAGAAAATGCCCCAAAGCACGACACATCAAGTAAAAAAAAAACATCCTGACCTTGCATCATTTTATGTAAATAAAACAAAACAAGGACAACATTAGATAAGGCTTCATTTCTGTAAAAACTGCTTTGTACCAGTGTGAGGTATGGATGTCACTCTTGCCTGAGTTCTTGCCTCAAAACCAGGTCATACGCATCAGGGTGGAACTATTCATACCAACTCTCCAGTCCCTCCTCAGGCCTTACAGCTGCAATCCTATAGTATTTTCTGCCATTGACTTCCCTGTTAATTATTCCTCCCCATCAAGTCTTCACTTCATACATTTTTTCCCCCCCAAGGGATTCCACCCTCCCTTATCCTAGAGCTGCTGTCACACTGCAGATCTCTTAGAGGCGTCATGCTCTCAAATCAAACCTTCTCTTAAAGTCTCCCATATTCTTTCTTCCCTCGGGTCACTTCTTATTAACTGCAGCTGTTCTGACACTCTTTCTGCTCATTTCTGTAAATCCACTCTGCTTATGCCAGCCCAGCCTGCTCTTTCTGGCTACCAGTGCTGACTACTGCTGAAGTCAGACCAACACTGAAGCAATGCCAACAGCCTTCTGGGCAGTAGATGTAAATACCTCAGCTAACTGCTAACACCAGGAACAACTCATCCACTTAAGCTATACAACTCACTACAAGTGTAAAGATATATTTCCGCAAAAAATGGCAATAAAATTAATTGATAGGAAAAAAAAAAAAAAGCTTATTAACTGGAAATGGTTATTGTTAGTTCCTTGGCAATTATTTCAATATTCTTCACCATTCAGCTTGTAAATGTTGAATGTGGTAAGAGGACACACACTTCTTCAGACAGCAAAGGGCAATCTGCAAATACCACAGTCTGCTGCTGTAGAGAAAAATTTGCATTTTTATCTGATGCTGTTGTTTAGAGTCCTCTCACAACTACAGGAGAAAAACAACCTGATAACTTTGCTCACTTGTACGCTGCAGTTAGGACACATTGCTGGTACTGCAAGAAATCATATGTAAGCATTTTGAGCATTTGATGTAATGATTTTGTATGACCCATTATTGAGGAATGTTTCTAACGCCCGTTAGTTGCACGTCCTTTGTGTAAAAACAGTCCAGAGAGGGAGAGAATAGGAAGAAGGGAAAGTTACAGTGCAGCAGTTACTGACCACAGGTTTTTTTGTCTGTCAGGTTTTCTATAAAGACATATTTGACCTCCTATCTTACTGTCTGAGCAGGTTTTTTTGTGATATGCTGCATCTTGCTAACACATTATGCTCAGTTTCATCCTTTAAGAGAAGTACTCTTGCACATCAGAACAGCCTCCTATTTTTCCCATACCATCATCCTCACTGGCCTAACTGAATCAGTCTGTATCAGTAAGACAGGAGGTGCCCCACTTTCCAAAGATCCCTGTTTCAATTCTGTATCACCTGCATACACCCATGATCATATTGTAGGATCAGAAAGTACCTAGGAGGAATTTGTCCTGACACCTGAAATATGATTGCGTATTGTGGAATAACACTAAATATATATTCATACAACAAGGCACAATGTATTACATTTTTTTCCATAAAGTAAGCCATCTCACCACACGGGATAAGAACATGAATATCTTAGCCTTTTGCTTCTGCACACAATATCCTAAATGAAAATGGAAATTGCCTTGGGTAGCAAAAAAAAAAAAAAAGATATTTTTAATGACATGGATTTTTTCATCGTCTAGAAATGTATTTTTATAATTATATATTCTCTTTATGATCAGCCCCTCTAAGAATTTTTTTATTGCAATTCATCACTAAATTTAAAATAAGTTACAGCAGAATTATGTGGTACACACATACCATATAAAAGCATGTGTATATAACAAAAAAATAAGTTAACAGTCAGCTAAGGTGGGTGTGCAGCACACAAGAAGAGAATAGAATTTAATTCAAATGTTATATAAGATATGCACTTATGCATTTATATTTATAAAATATGTATAAGTGTTTACATTAATTAAATGGAAAATTTCAGATTTAAAAAGAAATGGTGCACCCTTAAGAAATAGCTCTTTGAAGTTAATCTTCTGCCTTAGTAGATTGACTTTCAAGAGTGCTTAATATTAACAGTACTCAGTAAAAGTGATAAGAGGATGTTGGTTCTCAGCATTATGGAAAAAAAGATTTTGTAAACAGCCTCCATGGGAGAAGTGAAGGGATCACTGCATGTGAGGGAGATCAGCAGAGCTTAATGGCCATTGGTATCCTATTTTGCAGTCTGCCCAGTGCCACTGAGGTGTAGTGTCCTGAATCCATGCAGTTAACAGTTCACATTTAAAACCTCATTTGACTTCAGTTCAATGATTTACCAGTTGTCCTTTGGCTGGTCTCTTCATGATCGTGCTAAGGAGCAGAGGATTTGACGCTGGGTAACAGCAACAGCCAATATATTTTAAGATGAGAATCTGCGCTGTCAGACAGGCTATTACATTTTTGAATGATGAAGAAAATGTACCTTCTCTGAGTGATATATTGACTAATTCAGTTAAGCAGTGTGTGAATTGCCAATTGCTTCTTCCTGTTTGAAAAGCAGTAGGATTGGGGCAGACAGACCTCACTGACCAACGCTTGGAGCGCAAGTGGGCAAAGAGATGCACCATCAAGTCTATCTGGCTGCAAAGTTTTTAACTTCTGTTCTCAGAAAAAGAGGCTGCTAGCCATTTTTTCATGCTCGATGATCACTTCCTTTGCAGTTCAACCTATCAACACCAGTAACATTTTGCTGTTGTGGTTATCTCCTTCAAACAGAATTCAGCTTTCAGGACTGTTAGAATTCAGAGCCTGACTTTCAAAGGTGTGCAACAACCAGCAGCTTTTCAAAGGAAACTGTTAGTAGTAAAAAACAAACAAACAAACAAAACAGGCCACAGACTTAAATCTCTGCTAATTGCCCTATGCACTTGCTGCTGGTAAGTTGTTCGGGCACTGAGTGCATCAGTAGGTTCTGACTGCCCTGCTCAAGGCTCTACCCACACTTAAGGATGTTTTTAATGACCAAAGTTGCCAATCAGTTCACCAGCTGCATTTTAGACACTGAATGTAAGATGTAGAATAATTTTTTGTACTTGGAAGAACGCCTGGAATCCTGAATCTAAATAACAACTTTACAGAGGCTTTTCCTCCGGTCAAGGTAGTATACCATAGCAACCAATAACTGGCTGGAAGATCGTCCTAAAAACTCAGGTGTTCACAACTCATTTGACAATAACAAAATGCCCATCAAGCAGGATTCTCTTCAGGAGATGGAAAATGAATTGCCCACATGATAGCTATTGCTAGCACAAACACAAAAAAAGTAGTTCCTGAAAAATTAGTTGATCAATACCATGATAGATTGTTCTGCTTGTTTTCCTTGTGAACAGGAAAATATTTTAATAATCCAAGATCATCCAATTCCTTCAGGATTTACATTTCAAATTATGACTCATTTATTTTATAACAGTAGCGCACCAGTGATTTATAATTTTGATAGTAAAATCCTCTCAGGGCTGAAATCCAGCATATGAGAAAAAAACCGTAATTTATTTTTTTCCTTTATTGTTTTGAAGGTTATTGCTTTTGGCTATGTGTGCATATTTAAAAATTCATATGCATGTCTAAACAAAACACTGACATAATGTTTAAAAGACAACATTTTACAGACAATTAGCTCATAGTGTTATTTATCTCCACCTCAGCATTTAGTTCTGATTCCTGCCTTCAGTTCCTATCTTCGAGATGGGCCTTGATATCCTGGTGGTAAGGACACGGTGGAGAAGCACCTGAAAAAAGGCCTTTTAGCTCTGAACTAAGACAAACATAGGTAGATCGAGAACAAGATCACCACAGATCAACACTGGTGGTGACAGACCTTTCAGCGGTGTGCCAGAACGCTGGTTGCAATTGTCACCAGAGGGATCTGAGACAACATCTAGCTGCGTAAGACGTGTCAGATCAGCCTGCGGCTCTGGAAGGCCTTCGGGTTTACAGATCTCTCTGTCCTGAGTTCTTTGATAAACTTCAAAATATTACCGGTAACACTGTCAGACAGTTTGGGTAATATTTTAAAGAGCAGGACAGAATTTAAAGTGATATGCCTTTTCAACTAAGAATAGAATTTCAGGAAATTTTTACCTCATTTCATGAATCTAAATATATTACAATTAAATTTGCTGTATTTACCTCTGCTTCCTCTCTATTAGCTGGCACACTGAACTGTCTATACAAGACAGCTCTGAACAATATGAACAAATGAAAAGCGCAGGAAAACAGAAAGAGGAGGAGAGCAACAGTTGAATTTTTGTCCTTAAATGTAAATAATCATCTGTTATCATCCCCTAAACTAATAAAATAAGTGGTATATTAACACATAGTGTTTTGAGGCAGAAAATTCTGCAGAATTCAAAGAGCTTTTTCTTACTCTATTTCTTTTAATATCCATATCAAGTCTCTGCCAGTGTTTGTCTTACATAATTGTATGAAGTTATTTATTAAATCCCTGTGATGCAGATGTTACAGAATTACACAGAAATAACTTTCGTATTTAAAGACAAGAAAAAAATATATATATACATCTAGGGAAAAATATTTCTATTGATAATTTAGATTACTGTGACACAAATGCCTGAAAGCTGCCTTTGCATCTTTCTGCCTTGTAGTGCAGCAGTAGATGATAACATGCCTGGTGTGTTGCCTCCCTGCTGTCACCATCTATTTGGCATAAAAATGGGTACTTTGATAGCACATAACACTTAATAGGCTAAAAGCTGAGTATGGATCTTAAACTGGGATAATAAGAATAACTGGTTTGGGGATTATAAATTTAATACTGCAAGCACTTTTAAAAATATAATTTTGCATCAATTTAAAATAGAAGTACTTTACAAGTTGTTCATGTAATATGATATACACACTGTCTTTATAAATATTCTTTTAATTAATCTAGCTCATATTAAATCCCTTGATTTTTGGAAGCTATTCTTGTAATTACAATTCAGTAGCATGTATATGGCATAACCTCCTAGAGACTGAAAATCTTTTTAGCTGGCTTTCCTAGAACAACTGAATCTCAGTCATGTTAAGCCAATCGGAACTGAGAGTAGTCAAGTACCGATTTTTCAAGCTGCTGTGCATTGCAAGCCAGGTACCCCAAAGAAATCCTCGCAGTTTCTAAATCAACTACACTGTTCATGATGCCCCCTCAGTATGTACTTTTCCAGTACAAACTGGAGTACAGCATCACCAGTGGGCACAATGACGCTGCACTATGCAGGCCGCATCTGATCAGTGTGAATCTTGCCTTGTTCTGCTCATACCAACTGGTAGCAACAATTTCCCCGTGTTAATTGTTAGTATTTTAAAATTTTAAGCTTTAATCCAGAAGGGCAGCTGTGGAAAATGGACATTATATTGGACTGGTTGCGTGTTGGGAAGGTTCCTGAGCACAGGGGAATCAGGGAGTGTCAGAAGGCATTTTCTAGCAAAATACACTGCATATATAGTGAAGTTGCTCCTGTTCTTAACTTCAAAAGTAGATGCAAATTGTCCCTAAATTAGTCAATCAAAAAAAGGGAAGCTGTTCTTCAAAAAGGAATAGTTAGAATGAGTCATGTTGCTAATCAGATTTTATCAGCATTTGCCATTTCTAAACCCTTTCTTAATGAACACACTGTTTAGATGAAGGATGCCAACATGTCCTCTGAATCTGATTAAGCTAATTTTTAAGACAGAAAGTTTTTCAGAAATCTAAAGTAGAGATATATAGAAAAAAAAGAAAAAAGAAAAAAAAAGCAGTGTGTTTGGTAACTGATATATACCATTATCCATCTGCCTGTTTGGTCCTTCCCAGTGAAATAACGCTGCTAGTGAGGGCGCTGCCAACTACATTTGCAATTTTCTTTCTGTTTTAAATAGCAGGCAATTTTAGATCCTACTTACATTACTCATATGATTTTCTCCAACTGAAAATCCTTCTGTTACTATTTTCCACTGACAGAGAAAATATTGTTTGATATGCAATCTGTTCCTTGCCTTACACATTTCAAATTTCAGCTTGTCTCAGCAATCAGCTCACTATTTTCTCTTGACAAACAAACCCTCACCTCAGCATTTACAGCTCAGAAACTGCATGAGGAAAGTTACAATCTTACTGCCATTCCAAGGCACGCCTTTCTATTGAACACAAACAGATTCCGCGGAAGAGAGAAACTGCAGAGGGATTCAATCACGCAGTATATTATTCCAGATAGCTCTTCTTAAAACAGAGGTATCTTGAAATACGTGGTAGTAATATCACTACCGCAGTAAGCACAGGTTAATATACAAGCTTGCAGAAGGGAAAGTTAACTGTGAAGTGCCCCACCTGAGCTAACTCGGGACAAGCAACTTCATGCAGGCATTGGAATGGATGACTCTTGTGGGCTCTTTCCAACTCAGGATATTCAGTGACTCTATGATTCATCCTATTTGGCGGTCATCGCAAAGGCAGGGACAGAGAGGAAACCTAGATTCAGAGAGCTGCAACTCCTCAAATAATGAAACCTCCAGATTTTCTCATCTCTGCCATCCTAACTGGTCTTATACTGAGATGGTTAGTTTCCATCCAAAAGACAGCAGGAACAGGAAGAAGGTACAGCATTTTGACCCCTATGCACAAATACTGCGCAGAGTACACTCCCCTCCATCTATCTTTTCAGCCCAGCAGACTGTCAGAGATATGGAACATGAAATAATCTCCAGGAAGCCCAGGATGCAGATATCTTCCCCATCTCTCCAGCACTGTCCTTGTTCCCAGGAATAAAACAGGTTAGGCAATAAACACAGCATGCAGCCTACAGTAAGCATCTCTCTGCTAGGTAACACCAGAATGGTAAGGACCAGAAGTGTCATGTAGCTGTTGATATGATGGGGCCGAAAAGTCTTTCTCAGTCTATTCACATCTCAGCAGGTCACATAAACATCAAAAATGCTAACAGCTAACTATCAGCATCCTCAGGAAAAAGCTAAAGCAGATAGACACTAAGCCAAACGTTGACTGTCCATCGCTGTTCTCATTTCCTTGCTTGCAGATGAAGCAACAGCTCAACCTTAATTTGTATCTCCACATTAATTTTATCTCTTTCTGATAGTTATGTGGGCAACTACAGAATGTGTGAATCCCTGGAGGCATTCAAAGCCAGACTGGATGTGGCTCTGGGCAGCCTGGTCTAGCGGTTGGCGACCCTGCACATAGCAGGGGCATTGAAACTAGATGATCATTGTGGTCCTTTTCAACCCAGGCCATTCTATGATTCTATGATTCTATGAGGAACAGTCTATAGGCTGACAAATTGCTAGAGATTTGTCTGGCTCAGAGCAGCAAAGAGGCAGCATAACCCCATTTTTCATCACCAGGAAAATGGATGGCTGCTGCTTTCTGCCCCCAAGACTCCTACTTCTTTAAGGAAAATGGTTGTGTAAGTACATAAAACAAAGCCAATTGAAATTTGTAATTGCTCCTAGTCTACTGACTTTCTCACCCACAGAACTAAAACAGGAAACAGATATACTCCTGTATGAAATTTTAATATTCTGAGTTTCATCCGGTAAACCTCTAATAAAATGTTTGTCTAATAACTCTGCCACTGAGGGATGGCTCTTGCAAATTTTGCTAACATAAATGGTTATGCTTCTGAAAATGGCTTTCTTGTTGAATGAAGAAATCATATCCTTTTTCAAATTAAAAAAAAAAAGTTGAGCTGCCAAAATGCAGTTAAAAATGTAGTTACAAAGTCATAAGCTAATTATATTTTTCCACTCTTCTATATATGTTCCATCTGTTTGGCTTCTTTTTTTTTTTTTTTTTTTGTATTTGTAGTTAAGATAATATTAGTTATCCAGATGGAATATAACGTTACTTTCTGACCAAAGAAGCAGCAATATTCAGGATAAAAAGAGCCGACAGAATTTTAAAGCTACTTTGATACTTTTGACAGAAGATAAGACATATTTCAGGTGCTTGATTTCAGGCTGCAGGATCTTCAAGTTCATGAATTCCATCTGCAGTGACAGCACTTAAAAGGCACTAAGGAACACAAAATGAGCAGCCAGCACTGTTGTATAGCGTCAGCCCAATGCAACTCTTTGCTCTGCATTTCACTGGGAAATAATTTTGTGCAAACACACACAAACCTGTTGCCTCAAGTGTACCATACACTGCTCAGCATGATGCTGAAAGAGTTGCAACTTCTTTGGCATCCCTCTCCGTGCATGGCAAGTGGAGGGAAAGGCTGGGAGCAAGCGGTATCAAAATTGGCTGAAAATAGACTGCTGGATTCACTGGACTGGCAGCTAACTCACTGAGTCACCATGGAGAGTCTGTGCATGCAGCAATTGCAGCATTTCCCTTCTCTATCAATTAAACCAAGGTGCAGCTCAGCTTGTGGCTGGAGGAGAAATTCATGTTACTGTCAGGGCAATGGCAAATGCGCACTGTGGGGGCCGCTCCTCATTCTACCTACCCAGTGCTACTCATCCCAACGGGAGATTAACAAAAATTAATCTAATGCCAGTGACAGACTGAAGAAGAACAAATATACAGTTTAAACGAAATCCATCACCCACTGGTGAAAAATCCTGTATGTTACAGAACAGACTTGGCCATGCGGACTTGGTCTAATATAGGGAAATAACATCCAGCTCTCTTGTGAATTTAAGAAAATTGGAACAGCTTTTTAACCAGACACTGTATTTCAGAAATCTATTTAATATTTCAGCTTCTAATCTGCTTGGGAACATTAAATTTATTAGAAATATGCTATTTTATCAGTAAATGCAAATGACAATTCAGTCTGCGCATCTTTAACATAAACAGCCTAATCCTAATGAGAAAATACATCTGTTCTGGTTTCTCACCAGCACATTTGAATTACATCTCAGCTGAAGGCACAACCTTGATTTTCAAATTCCTGTTGACATCTCATTAACAATGAAGCTGAAGGAAGACTTGTCACAAATAAATGTAAAGGGAACGTTGATCTGAGGAAGGAATCTATATTTTGTAGTTCATCTCTTGCTGCACACAGAATTATGCAGGAAACTGATTTATAAAGAAAAAACATATTTTACCTTCACAGTAATTTTAAAATATTTTATTCGTCTCTTCAGTTGCAACTTTGGTTGCATTGAGTGCAATGACTTTTTTTTTCCAACAGAAACAAATGTAACTATCCTTTAACATTCTTAAATCAAAAGGCTTTAAAAAATTATTTCTTTAGAGAAAACCCTTCCGCTGGGAGTCCTAGCGTTAACGTTATTAAAAGAAAGGTCATTCTCTGAAACATTCTCAAAAATGCTGTCGCTGTTATTTTGGCAAAGTGATATGGGGAAAGCTGTAGTTCTATGCTCTGGAAATAGACGTCAACAATGAGGAAGCTTATCCTGAATTAATTAATATACATGTTGACTTTCAGCTTCAATTCACTGGAATAATTACTGCGCATCATCACATCAACAAGCCAGCAATCAGCAGTCTCAGTCTCAGGTCACTGACTGCCTCCTGAAATGTTTATCTCCCTACCACGTACAATCTTCATGCAAAATTCTTGATCTTAGTAGGCTGTTAACTTTTAAATATTCCAGCAGCTGAGGGCTCAAACTGTTTGTATATCAATTTTTAAATGTATAAGTGGCATAAGTAAAGAAAATACTGCTAAGAGAGACTTTAAAATAGCATCGCCATGAACTGGGTGGGCAATGATAATCATTAACCATCAGAACCAGAGAGAGCATGTCACAAGACATGGTTCTGCACAGTTCTGAAAATGATTCTTTGTAGAGTTCACCTACTTTACTTCTGCTGATCTTTACTGTTCAATTTTTGTTGCATTCTTCTGCTTTGAATTAACTTAATGGTAAAGATCAGGAAGGGATAAAGTTGTTTCAAGCAATAGCTCTAAGGAGACACTCAATGACAGGACACCAGGTCTCATCATTCAGGGCCACTAGAACAAATTTCAGAATTTGAACAATTTTCACTATCCATATGAAATAGGGACCGTTTTTCATTACGTAGATTGTTGGTTCCTGTAAATCCCCTGCACAGATGTGGGAGTCATCTGCCTCAAAATAAGTACAAGGAAGGAATTACGTGCTTGCTCCTAAGAGGGCTGAAATACAGGTGATGAAATAACATTTTACTCTCTAAAAACTACGACAGATCCTCTTTTACCTGAGTGGGCAGAAAAGACCCTTCGTTATCTTACTTTAAGGACTCTGATCCATCACCCCTACAGGACCAAGAGGATGCAGCCTGGCATCTCTGAGTCTGAAGGACTGCTGAATCCTTTTGAGAACCAACCTAATGAAACATCTTGAAGAAACAAGCTGCAGCTTAACAAGCAGCAGAGCTCATTATATTTTGATCTCATTCATCAGTTTTCTCATATTATGCAATGCAGTTCTTCCAAAAATACCTTTAAAATAAACGTAAGAGCTTTTCTTCCCCCAAGAAGACTCTTCTGTTTAAATGTGTTTTGTGCTGATAATAATGACAAAATAAATTAAAAAAAACAAATATTTAGAACACAAGGAAAATGTGTGGCCAAAAATAAGTGTTATCACCTGCTAATTTGCCTTCTGTGAATCTCTTTCTCTCAGCTTGAGATGTTTATTCTCTACTAAATCACCAAAATAAAGCATTTCTCTAACCTGCTTTTGTCTGAAACTATTTCAGTCCCACTGCAAGTAAGCTATGCATCACAGTATTTACACTATGAAGTGCATTTTCTAAAGTGTAAAAAGCACAGTTCACAATACAGAAAAAAAAAAACCAACATAATATAATAAAAATTACTTTTCACACAATTACCGCCCCGCTACAAAGGTAGAAGTTTAAAAAAACAAACAAACAAATCCTACTCTAAAGCATTCAAAAACTTAAAATGAGAGACGTACATAACACGGTAGATACAACCAAACATACTTAAAACTCTTATGTTTGGAATACTGCTGTTAGAATTGCTGTTAATGCTAGCTGTAATGATCATTGCAGGCTAAGTTTTATGGAGATAAATGATAGCATGAAAATTGAAGCTTGGTCTTTTGAATTGCGGAGGATCGTTTTCCTTTGTGAGCATGACCACAGTGGGATAATTACTCTGACATTTAAACATTTCCTTCCTTTTAAATTGTTTATGCCCTTTAAGCAAAACAGCTGATTATGAATTTCAATGTTTTTCATCAGTCAAGCTCTGAGATAGAGTCCTAAGTTGCAAATGTAGAGATAATTCACCAAAAGACATCCAACTATGCTTAATTTTCATTAAACCTAATAAAATTTAAGTACTAGCAGATTTTCTTCTTCTTTTTTTTTTTTTTTAAATGCATTGTCAAAGCAAATCTTTATTGCTCCAAGACTGTCTTAATCAAAATGTTATAATGAATAGTTAGGGAACACAGCCTCATTCAGTGAACACTGAATGAAGGACAGTTTAATAAAGCACCCTTAATTTAAATTAGTCTCCCTAGCTTAAGCTGTGTGAATTGCATTTTTTATTCTGGGCATAAGTTATGAAATACTGGGTATGCAGTAAAAAATGTAAAAAAAAAAAAACCAAAAACATATTTTTTAAATATTGGTGATTGATTGGGAGGAATGTTATTTCTGATGCTTTACTGAAAGGGTCGCGTTGCCTCAAGCAGATGGTTCCTGGCTCATACTCCCACTGTAGGAAGTGGTGCCCAGGCATCAGTTCACCTCAAGCAGGGGACCACAGGCTATGACCCTCCTCTTTGGGCAGATGGGGACAGCATTTACTCATGAGGACTATGAACTAACAACACAGAGCCTCGCTGCGTCTTCTCCTTTGTCCACTCCTAACACTCTCCATCACTTCTTAGCCACACAGGTGTCTCACAAAGTTGGCAAACAAGAAAGGAGGTCACTTAATAAAAGCAGTTTGTTCTCCAACTGCTCTGTGAAGGCCACAGGTACTTGCAGATATTTTCGAAAGAAACCCAGGGCAATCCTTTAGGATCAGTCTAGCATCTGGCAGGGATGCAGGTGCTTCAACTTGACCTGCACCAGCTGGGCTCATTTAGAGTCAGCACAGCTGTCAGCACATTACAGCCAAATTCTTGCTTCTTGAGAGGCTGCACTTGATGTTATTTTTTGATGCTGGCAACTCAGAAGTCACTCATGTGCTGTTTGACCTATTCTAAACCCAGATTTTGCATGCACAGAAAGCAACAAGGGTTTCCACCAGCAGTATGCAAGACAATGTAATTAATAGCACTTTTTTGTCTCTGACTTCCATTATTTACATACAGCCTGAGGTGAAATTACCACTGTTCTAGGAGGTTCTGCATACTTTTACTGTAAAAAGCCTTCCCTAAAACAAATGACCTTAAAAACAGAAATAAATAAATAAATCTCTCTTAGTATTATTTTCCTATTCAGAATGAGTTTTGCAACAGGGAGGATGTGCAGACACTTTCTTAACTTTCACTCAGTAGTACAGAACAGTTGTCACCATTCAGAGAATACATCACCAGCCTGTTCAGATTAAAGCCTGATCAGATTAAAACTGCCACAAATACCTGGCGCTGGAGCAGGTTGCCAAGAGAGGAGGTGGATGCCCCATTCCTGGAGACATTCAAGGTCAGGCTAGACAGGGCTCTGAGCACCTGACAGAGCTGTAGGAGCCCCTTCCCTGTTCACTGCAGGGGAGTTGGACTAGATGACCTTTGAAGTTCCATTCCAGCTCAAACAATTCTATGATTCCATGATAATATCGAAAATAACACAAGCCCTTGGTACAAGAAAGTAATGTCAGTGAGAGTTTTTGAAATCTCTTCCTTTCTCCCTTCCCTTTTCCCTGTGGAGGGAAAACTATGGCGGAAAAGTGGGACACATGTCTAGAGGAGCAGGCTGCATCCTAGAAAACACCCTGCAAAATGTGCAAGTTTCCCAGCCAACAGGCGCTCTGCAACTCCCATGAAATGGCATTAGGGAAGCCCAGAGCAGCCCCTGGTGAACCACTCAGGCTCCCCCATCTGTGCTTTCAAATGCATTTTGAAAGGTGGCTGAAAAGCTTAGGAGAGGGCAGAAAAAAGCCACAAATCCTATCTGAAGTCTCAGGAAAACGTTTTATGGTCAGCTCAATCCATTTATTTATCACAAACAACATTTTGTGGTGACTTAATTACAGTATACGAGGGTTTCAAAGGGAAGAAACAGCAGATATTAAAGAGCTCTTAGGTGCATGGAAGGAACAGAGAAATCTTCCAGCAGCCAGAAAGAGAAGCTGAATAGAATCATATCAGAGTAAGGCAACACATTTTAACAGTGGGAATTCCCTCGCCCTTCAAGTCCCCAGGTGCAGACCAGATGCAATTCAAGACTCACAATAGCAAAACACAACTTTTACTTTAAATCACCCATGGCTTGTCTCTAAGCAGGGCTAACTGTATGCTATGCAATGCACTGCAAAGCACCAGAGAACTACAGGTCAATGCTCACAAAGGGTGCATGCAGCTCAAGCTCTCTTGAGAAGCAGCAGAAGCTAACAATCTTTTTTCAGAAAGGAACAAACTCTTTTCAGAAATTGATTCAGAATAAGAAACAATACTTACATGTTCTAAATTCATTTCATTCACCTTTCTTACTTGAAGTCACTCTTTGGCTTTAAACTATTGATTTGGGCAAAAAAAGCTGTGACAGCCCAACACCAGCCAAAGGTGGGCTAAAAAACATGGACAACACAGTCACAATTTGTTCTTGCTCATAAATCTTTGCCCGGGCTCTGCCCTTGCAACATTAAAGACACTTCCTTAGTCTATCAAAATCAAAAACTACCAAGAAGTATATTAAATCACTTAAGATGGATGAATAGTTATTAATCGTGAAATTTTGGAAAATACTGCACAAAATCTGGTTTTGGTGTTGTTTTTTTTTTTTTTTGTTAATATTAGAGAAGCACACACAGCGAACATCTCACATCTTAACCCTAGTAAAGCATTTCTTAAAACTGGATACAAAGATACTGAATCAAGTCAAATGAATAAAATAACAGAGAAATGATTTTGCAAAGTCCTCTGTCTCTCCTTGCACCAAAACTGGTAAAAATATGGAAGCCACAAATGTGGCTCTTTGGCACAATGTCTTTCTTGAATCTGTGCTGCTTACTTTGGCAGGACACTGCCAAAGCATCTCCTTGGGCAGACCTCCTCAAACCAGTAAAAATACAGCTGAATTGCAGGTTGTCCTTAACACAGATACGATGAACATCTGGGAGTTGCTCGGGTTAATGGGTATGTGACACAGCAAGGTGGATTCACTCACACATCCCTTAATTAACACATTTATAAATATTCATAGGTTAACTAGCTCTCTAATTATTCCCAGAGACTTAGGGAGGCCTAATCTTCTATTAGAACCTTGCCCTTTTATCTTTTTATCTACTAGCTTCTTTTTGACCAAATGTTAAATCTGGCATTTGAAAAACTGTGAATTAAAGAGTGCTCATTAGAATTTGGAGAACTCATTTCAATGCAAACTTAATTTAATTAAAACAAAGGGCAATATAAACAGCATGGTGCAACAAGCTAAGCAAGGAACACTAAAGACATGTACTACACGGTATTTTTTCAGGTGTAATACCATTTCGCGTTGATATTCTTCACACAACAGTAAAGCTTGAGGCAAAAACTGAAAGAGCACTCACTATTTCATTGTACAGATAAATGAACATGTCTCACGAGTATGCATACGTTTCAGCACACTGTGCATTGCATACAGATTACTGGCATCTCACTTTCTTCCTGTGTAATGGTTGGACTATGCTGTCCCTCTACTCCACAGACATCTTCAGGTCACCATGGCACCTACCTGATCCATTAGAATAAGCCACAACAGCAGAGATCAGGCTTTCCAAGAGGATACGCCATGGTAGCTTGTGCTCTATCAAGATGTTTTGACCATGCCTGCATTTAGCAGATCAGCCCAAAGGGCAGAGGGGATGTAGATGCCCAACAGACTCCTGCACTGATGCAGCTGAAGTGTCCTTGATAGGCTGGCCAGGCATCTGAGCTGCTTTGCATGCATCAACTTTGCTGGCTAAATACTGCCTTCTCCGTGCTCACTCCTGATCCCTACTTGCAGTGAAAAAAAAAAGTGCAAGGAGATTAACTCACATAGAAAAGAAAAGTATTTGCAATTTCAACAAAAGAATTGTTTGGAATCATTTCTTCAGAATTGCTAAGCTCTTGAGTAATCTCACGTCCACCTCTAATAATAACTGAATGCTCAGCAAATAAAACCCATAGTATTTAGAAACTTGTCACCAGCCTCATTAGGTTCATATCTTTCCTCTTTCAGATTTTCCTTTGCTTGAGGCAGAAGTGGCTTTGCAGTATCACAGCTGAAATATCACCTACAAAAAATGCTACATCCTACCTCTGAGAAATAAAACATCTGTAACAGCTGAAATATGAGACCAACAACCCTTCTTGCGAGGACTGTAACCCCAAGATCTTAGTGAAAGTTTGGCCCTACCTGAGAGCCCAGAACCCAAAAGCAGGTAGGACTGAAGCTGCACTGCATCAGCCAGAACAGAGGATACATCACAAACCAGTACAGGTGATGCTTGGATATGAATGTCCAGACAAATTTGCTCAAAGGCTAGAAAATAGACAAGAAATAGGTAGAAGAGTGGCACAAAACCCATCTATTTCAAAAAGAAAAAAAAAAATCACTTCCCATGGTTGGGTTTCTTTTGTTTGTTTTGTTTTGTTTTGTTTTGTGGAATCAGGAAAATAAATCTGATTTGCAAGTAATTTGAACTGAAAGAAACATGCTGAATGAGACAGATATTTCAAAAATCTTACGTTGACTACAGGGGATGCACCTGTAGCTACACAGAAGTTATCAGGAGTGTGACTAAAGAGTGTGGGTGTCAGAAGACACAAACATAATCAATCTCAGAGCCAATGGCTTCTTTACCTGCCCAAAGCCTTCATAATGGAAGATAAAGGCAAAATAACACAAGGCTTGCGAGAACAGTTTTCCAACAGATTTGCTCAAAAATAAGTTGATAATTGTGTTTATATGATGCACGGAGAAGAGAATTCACTGTTATGCTACAATCAGAAACAGATTATGTATCTTTCATGTTTGTGTTATGAGAACATTAGGAAGAAATAAAGTATCATCGTTTATAACGCTGATATAATACTTAAGGAATACATGTTGAAACCCTCATCAGCAATGTGCCAACTGCACTACTTTTTGGGCATTGTTTTGCATCTCTAAATTCTTTTCCTTGAAAAAGACAATATTTCCTATGATCTCATTCATTTTTCTTTTATTCACAACCATTTTCCCTTTATATCCTATCCCACTCTTCCTCACTGTGTTTTCCCTGTGTTTCTTTTCCCCTTTTCCTCAGTTCTTTCTGTTTCAGTAATCACAAGATGTGAAGTATACTGTCAGCCTATAAGTATTTCATTATGAAAAGTGCATCCTAACAACATCCTGATTTGAAGACTTCAGGAATTACATTCATATTACAATGACAGATAAATACAAAGTAGTGGAGAGCAATTATAGCTGCTACAAAACGTAGCAATTAATTCTTTGCAAAAAAGCATAATCTCAGTTAGTACTGAGTATTATATGTCATTTTAAGCACAAAAATATAAATTCGATTTTGATACTAAACAAACTCAGTTTGAACAGTTTTGAAGTGCACTAAAAGTATTGTAAACGCGATTATGAACCTGAAATGATATCCACTCCTCCCGTCACCGCTAAGCATATCATGTTCAGGGAAACCAGTACAGAATAGCACTTGAAGTAATCTGCATTGCTCGTGGCTCGTGCCCACGTTACATACTGGCCATGCTCACATTACACAGCATTTGGTGCTCTGGTTTTAAAGCTTCTCAATCACGTGGAAGTAACTATTAATCTTTTGTGAAAGAAAATGCTGAGGTGCATTACGCTTTTCATGGCACAACTGATATAGCTAACAGCGCTATGCAAGTGATGAATTTCCTTTGGAGAGAGGCAGTACAAAAGAAATAATGAATTTGAAAAGAAAGACAAGGTATTGTTACACAATAAAAAATTTCTATAGAACAATAATGTTTGATATGTGCTGCTTGAGGTTCAGATACAAGCAAAGAGTAAAATAAAAAAGGATGGATTACCCAGTGAGAAAGCAAATTAAGGAAAATACGGTAACATATAGAACATAACAGCAAGATTTCACACGATGAATGAAACATTGGATACAGAGAAGTACTGCGGGAAGTCAGAAATCTTCCTGAAGTTTTATATTTACAAATACAAGTTGGCCAAGTATAATGTAAATCTTTTCAGAAATATCTTTAAGCTTATCATTTCAATATGCCCCACTTGTAGTACAGTGCCCTGATATGGGGCCCCCAACACAGAAAAGAAGTGGGACTGTTAGAGTGGTTCCAGAAGAAGGTCACAAAGATGATCAGAGGGCTGGAGCACCTCTCCTATGAAGAAGGGCTGAGGGAGTTGGGCTTGTTCAGCCTGTAGAAGAGCAGGTTCCAGAGAAACCTCACTGTGGCCTTCCAGTACTTGAAGGGAGCTCATTAGCAGAAGGAAGATTGACTTTTTCTATGGTCCGATAGTGACAGGACAAGGGGGAATGGCTTTAAACTAAAAGAGGGGAAATTTAAGTTAGATGTTAGGAGGAAATCGTTTCTCAGAGGGCAGTGAGGCAGTGGTACAGGCTGACCAGAGAAGCTTTGGATGCCTCATCCCTGGAGGTGCTCAAGGCCTCCTGACCTGGTGGGAAGCAGTCCTGACCATGGCTGGGGATTGGAAATGAGTGGGCTTTAAAGTCCTTTTCAACCCAAGCCTTTCTATGATTCTATGAATTACGCAGGATAAACAGATGCCGATGGTAAAAAAACATGTCACTTGCGGCCAGACTGAATTGCTGTCCTTCTCTTTTGCAAAAAACCCTGTTCCTAGAAATAGCAACCTGGAAGCACTGATATTCTGGAAATGGTTTAAAGGAACTCTCTACAAAACAAGGAGTTTCAGAATAAGAGGTGTAGGTTTTTTCTTTCTCCCCCCCCAGCCCCCCCCTCTCTTTCTTTATGATCCTCAGTGGATATTCTTGTTCCTTTCTTAAAACCTTAATTTCAAAAGCATGCTTATATGAAATACACATACTAAATTTGTAATAAACCAAGATCTTCTTTAAGATCCAGTCACAATATTTCAGTCATTTTTTCCCCATTAAACTGAAGTTCAGAATCAAAGAGAAAGTTCAAAACATCCCACAAACATTTTCATCCCTTTTTAAGGGAGCAAAAATGTTTGTGAGTTATTTATCAAAAAAAAAAAAAAAAAAAAAAGTATATGAAGGAAAAGGAAAATCAAGTGTTTTCATTTAACAAGCAAGAAAGTTCTCTACAGAATATTTCTGTTGTAAGTGGGATGAAGAGAAGATGTATGGGAAAGCATTCCCAAGTCACGGCAATTCAGGCACAGCCTGGTTTGTGACTATGTAGAGAACCGGTATCTTTTCCTCTGATGCAAAAGCAATTAGAATGGCTATGCTTTTAAATGTTTTGCTTTTAGCTTTTAATATAATGGACAGCTCTATTATATATCTGAAAAATCAATAAGTACAGATCAACAGAAACGCAAATATCAGCAGGTTTTGGCCAGTACTGTCTATGTAGGATTCTGAAACACTTTCATAACATCAAATAACTTTGGAAAGCACTCTGACAAATGCAGGCTATGCAGGCACTGGCATTTCAGCATGTTGCCAACTTTTTCCCTGTTGCTGTCTGTCCTGAATGTCAGTGTACCTTATACATTGGAAAAAGAAACATATGAAGCCATCTTTCCTGCTCCAGAACTAGTTGTTAAAAAAAAGACTAGATTCTCCGTGATAAACCTGGTGTTCTGCATATAGTATTCAAATCCTATCAAGCAGATATTCCCAGTACTGCTGTTGAAGAGTGGGCTCTGAAAGAGATGTAAAAGGCTTGCAGAGAACAGCCTAAGGAGATGCATTTCTGCAAGCATGATGCTATAATATTTACTGCAGCCTACAATAAATTCAAACAGTCTATTACACATATAAAAAGTATTCTGTAGACATTATCAGTCATGATGTAACTGTCAGATCAGAAACCAGCCAGCCATTCGATACTCCCCTACATGTCAGATACATCAGAAGCACAGTGAAGCACAAGCACTAGCTCTGGTCTGGCCAGAAGGGGAGCTGTATGCGTGCTGTCTTACTTCAGCATAACAGATTTCCTTTTATCATCCAGATATACACACTTTTCCCCACTGGAATTATAAAGTTTTTTGAAGTTTTAATGATATATTTTCAAACAAGGCTATTCATGTCAATAACCACTTGATTTTACAGCTTTCAGTTTTTCCATAAGAGATCTTGATCTCCTCTGAAGAACACTTCTATACCTGTCACGAAGATCAAAGTACTTCCAACCTAAGACTGCAAACGATGACCCAGGGCTAAATATCAGGTGCAGCAAGCACCATGACCTTCTGCTAAAACTAACTGCATGGGAGGAAATAGTTCAGATATGTCTCAAGCTAGGCAAGCAAAAATTCAGTGACTACTTCTGAGACAGCTGTTACTGGTCGTTAAAAAATATTGCCTTTATACATTAATTGCAATATAGAATATGAGTATCACAGTTATATATCACACTCACAGGTTTTATGCTAAAACATGAAATATCTGCACTTATACCATAAATACTGAACTGCATCTTAAGCTGCATTCCGTGTGATACTGATTTAACAAAAATCTTTGTTAATGTTACAAATCAATGAGCACAGTACATGGTGAGCATAACCGCTGCAATGATTGCAATCAGAGGCATAATTGCCGATTCTCATTTGAAATGCTGAAGGGGTATATTTTAGGATAAAACTGAAGACTAGAAATGGGAATATCTGCTGTCTGCTCCAGGTTTTTGGATTTCCATTTACACGAAATATGTAGGCAGAGTTCTGAAAGGCTATCACACTGCAATGGACACCCACTTCAAACTGCAGCCCCCAGAGACACAGTCACTAGAACAGTTTGCTTCAAAAACTCCACTACAGACCCTATTCAGTCTTTCCCTGCGTGATGGGAACATAACAGCTCTGTGAATAAGGCCCTTAACATCTCTCTATTAGGATAGGAGATATGAGTAGCAATTATGATAATTAAACGTAATTACATTAAAAATAATTAGCACTTTAGCTATCAATTGCTATGCGCTGGCATAGCAATTAAAAAGAGACCAAATTCCACTATAATCTTTATTACTCTGTTCTTCGTTCAAAACAGTAAAAGGTAGAGAATATTTTCTTTTCATGTGTGCTGTGTTCTCATTTTAATGGATAATATCATCATCTGAGCAGAATAAGTACTACCAGAGGTGACATAATTGTCAAAACATTACAATTTGGACTTTTTCCCAGTAGATTATAGTAACTTACTTTGATACACATACTTGTAAGAAAGTGAACAAAAGATGCCTGCCATCTAACTTTCTGGCTTAGCAAATCTCTCCTCATTAAAGACACTTAAACACAATTAAAATGGGTAATTGGATCAAATTCAGTAAACTTCCGATGCTGAATGAATACAGCATTAAAAATACTTGAGCTTGCCAGTGATGCTGTTTGCACACGTATAACAGCAAAACATACTTTGGCATTTATAGACAAATCAAAACCACTATCTTTTCAGATCTATGAAGCTGGACTGAACACTGAGACAGAACATGTGGTCTTCATCACTGATAATCTTTTGAGCAAATGAGATTTGCCGAAAGTGTTCAGAATGGGAACACATAGGAGAGGTCTTGCAGGTGGAGCAGAAGGAGCCCTGGAAGCAGCTCCAGTGACTGGCAGGTCCCCAACCTGCTCGTGTGGAGACTGCTGAGCAATGCTTTCTTTTCTGACCTAAAATCTGAGACTATTGAAAAATATTCCACTCTGGATGGAGACTGATCTTTGGGGCTTGGTTTTTGTTATCCACCAACAGATACTAATCATCTGACCAGAAGAAAATGTGGCTAGCAAAACAAACCATTTCTCAGTTATCAGTTCTCCAAATTCTACTAATAATGTACCCAAAACATAAAATGAGACTTTTCTGAAATGGTGTCATGATAAATGACAGCCAATCCTGCTAGGTCCAAGAGTGACACTGGTCTGATTAGATTCGGTTGAATACAGGAATAATAATGCAAGAAAAGCAATACGTCCATATATCACTTCTGATTCAGATATTCACAACTAGACTAGAAAGAATAAATTAAAAAGAATCTGGAAAAAAGTTTCATATCAGATAGACTGCATAAAATCGCATAATTTGCCTGGCACTATAAACCAATATGGACACACAAAGTTAAATGAAATTATTTCCAATGGAATAAACAGTGCCAAACAATACTATCTGTTATCTACTATTATCAAGGCAGTTTAAGACAGAGCATTGCCTAAATAACATTTCTAAGCTAGTCCTCCTCCCATCCTGTGCTTGCACTTAGATCACAGTCACTGCAGGATAAGAACTACGATGTATTTACTTCAATATATTTCTGCAGCACGCATTAATGTATACCTGCCTTCCCTTTTTGACAATAGATGCTACAATTATAATTAATATGTAACTAATGGGAGATATTTTTGACTAGTTCATGAGATACCTACCATCAGCATAATGAATTCTACAGGTCATTCCTAATGTACTCATTAATCATTAATAGAGCAAATATTTGCTGGTCTAGCGAGGTAAAGAGGAATCCAATCTTTATCTGTGTTGTGAAAATCCATTATTTAAATATTGTCTAAATATCTGTGTTATTCATAAGCTTGTCTCATAGAATTAACTCTTCCCACACCTGGCACTCTCCACAAAGACCTTCTGAGGCCAAACTGTTCGCTGCTCTCACCCTGTGTCCCCTTGAAAGACTTCAGCAGCATTAAGTACAAGGCTGTTTCAATGATTTACAGCCCGTGTTCCATTTCTAACTGTCTTTACAGAACCGTGCTTTTAGGGATTGCAGACATTGAAGACGTTTTAAGGAATTTTAAACTTTTCTCTGTCATTTCTTCTATGATGGAATTGCTACATTCAACTTCTGTCCTCTACTGCCACAATCTTTCAAAGTCTCTAAGGGATTTTGGATGATTGGCATAACCAAGGCGCACATATGGGATAATGTCACTGGCCTCCCTCTTAGAAAAACCCAAGAGGTCAAGAGAATAAATCCTATGGGAAACAGGGACCCAGAAAGGATAACAGGGTGGGAAGAGAAAGAGAAGTAAGGGAGAAGAAATACCAGTCAGATTTGCAAAATGCAGTCTGGCTGTTTATAATCTGAAAGCTGCTGAGAGAATACATCTTTGGTTAAATGGTCAGGTAAAATTGTTTGATTTTGAGCTGATTTCAATAGATTTTAGGTCTTTTTCATATAAGGTCAAAAAGCTTAATTCAGGTCAAGCTTATAATTTTTCATTAAACCAGTCCTCAAAATGATGTATCATTTTGAAATAAATTCTTATGCAACTTGACTCTTCTTTTCCCCTCTTTTTCACTTAGAATAATATTATGAACAAAATATAAGTTCACAAAAAATGAAGGTCAGCCTGAACTGCACTTATAGGAGAAAAGCTGTCCAGACAAATCTTTTTTTACCTTAGTTTAGTCCCTTAAACTAAGTCAATCTGCATAGCATCTTCTCAGGTACATGCATATTTATTCATTCTAAATGACCACAGCCAGGTGAAATTTAAATATTTTATACATACATCCATGCACAGAAATACTTAAGATAAACAATACTGTGTATCAGGTACCATTAGCTTGCCAAGTTATATTTTCACATGGTCCATGACTGAAGATATTGATGAATGATACATTTGTAGACTGTGCAATTAAACAAACTCCTTACCCCTCTGTTCAAAATTAATCAACCTGTTGATGAATTAGAATGTAATATCTCTTGTTTATGGGTATCTTTCAAATCCAAGTTCATTTTAAAATAAAAAAAAAACATCTCTCTGGAAGGTTATTGTTGGGTAATGCTTGTCGCCAACATTCATTACACATCTATAGTGTAATTTTTTCATTTGCCTGTGAAATATCTTCACCAGAGGTGGTAGGGCCCTAGAACAGATTCCCAAGGAAAGTGGGCACAACCCCAAGCTGATGGAGTTCAAGGAGCACTTGGACAGTGCTCTCAGACATGGGGTTTGGATTTTGCATGGTGCCGTGTGAGGCCCAGAAATGGACATGGTGAACCTTGTAGCTTCCTTCCAGCTTGGGATATTCAGTGATTCTATGAACAGGGAAGTTGTAGCTTCCTTTGCGGAACATTTAAAACCTCCTTGCTAAAACCTCTTTCAGGGCTGTTCTAGGTATCATATACCTTGCATCAGTGAATTAAATGATCTCTGGGGGTCCCTTCCAGCCTCACATTTCAATGAGTGCTATTATCTCCGCAGGTAACAAACACATTACGATATGCTATTAATTCCACTTCATGTTTCAGTTAAATTTCTCCCTGCGTGTCATCACAGAAGTAAATCCTGGATTTAACTCACAGGCAACACCTGTAATACTCGTGTACACAGTTTAAAGGTGAAAAAATAGACATAGAAACTTCAACTATGTTAACTACACTTGCATCACACTTATTTATGTGTCAGTAAGATCTCATCAGAGGCACTTCCCACAGGTTGGAACTCAGTCCAATCATGTTTAACATCTTCATCAGCGATCTGGATGAAGAGATAGAATGCACCCTCAGCAAGTTTGCTGCTGATAAGAAGCTGGGACAAGTGGCTGACACACCAGAAGGCTGTGCTATCATTCATCAAGATCTGGACAGAATGGAGAGTTGGGCAAAGAGGAACCTGCTAAGGTTCCGCAAAGGCAAGTGTAGAGCCCTATATACAGAGAAATATATGCACGCATCAGTACAGGATAGGGGATGATGTGCTGGAGAGGAGCTCTGCAGAGAAGGACCTGGGTGTCCTGGTAGACAACAAGTTGTCCATGAGCCAGCAGTGTGCACTTGCGGCCAAGAAGGCCAATGGTATCCTGGGGTACATTAAAAAGAGAGTGACCAGCAGATTGAGGAAGGTTCTCCTCCCCCCTCTCTCCTGGGTGAGACCACATTTGGAGTCCTATGTCCAGTTCTGAGCTCCTCAGTTCAAGAAAGACAAGGAACTTCTAGAGAGAGTCCAGCAGAGGACCACAAAGATGATGAGGGACCTGGAGCATCTCCTATACAAGGAAAGGCTGAGAGACCTGGGACTGTTCAGCCAGGAGAAGAGAAGATTGAGAGGGGATCTCATCACTGTTTATAAACATCTAAAGTGCGGAAGTGGAGGGGGCCGGGCTCTTTTCAGTGCTGCCCAGCAACAGGACAAGGGACAATGAATACGAACTGGAATACAGGAAGTTCTGTACAAACACAAGGAAAAACTTCTTTGAGAGTGACAGAGCCCTGGCACAGGCTGCCCAGAGAGGTGGTGGAGTCTCCTTCCCTGGAGATATTCAAGTTCTGTCTGGAGGACTTCCTGTGCTACCTGCTGCAGAGAGTTGCTTTGGTTGAATTCTATGATCTCCAAGTCTCCAATCCCTATCACTCAATGATTTCATACTGTATTCATGGAGGCATTCACCAAGATTAAAACAGGCTGTCCTTTAGATGTGAAGAACACAAGTTAGTTTCATATAAAGCCCTGCAGTCTGAGGGCAGCCACAGGACACAGACCATCAGGCATTTATCAGGTTGTGCTGCTGAGTGAGCACAGGGTTTTCACACACAGCTGCATATATTTATCAAGTCCTCTTTATGCACAACCAGTAATAGCTACTGGTTCAGAAATCAATAGTTTTGTCATGTATTTGTTACGAGGAGTGATTATAATGCCCATTTTTCAATCAGAAAAAAAAAAAAAATCAATGCAAAAGGCCCGTTTACTGCAGATAAAGGAGATTGAAAAGCTTATGGTAATAGCTGAGGCCAGAAAGCCTTTAAGAGGAAGAAAGGCATATGAAGCTCCATTTCATACAGCTGGAGTGTTCATGCAGATGAATATAATTGAACAGAAACTTACTTGCTTCTGAAATATATTAGGTAAAAC
Source organism: Tragopan temminckii (assembly GCA_028571105.1). NCBI lineage: Eukaryota > Metazoa > Chordata > Aves > Galliformes > Phasianidae > Tragopan > Tragopan temminckii. The sequence goes on along the minus strand of JAOWBP010000001.1, from coordinate 76,234,132 downwards.
GTACAGAATAAATTAAAGCAAGTAATGCACTATACAAAATTCTCAGCCTAGTGTAGACGTGACATTATTCACTCAGCTTTTAAAGTGTTCACTAAAATTAAAATTAAATCATAAATTCATTCTGAAATGAAAGAAAAACATAACTTTCATAGCCCAGGACTTCTGCATTTCTCATTTTATTAAAATCTACATAATAGGAAGCCTTTCTAGAACCATATTTATTAACAGTCCAAGAAATAAACCAGAAAGAATGTTCCAACTGCTTTCCAACTGTTATCTTGATAATAGAAGATATTATTCAGATAGCTATTTCATGCTAAATAACTGCTTATTATAGCCATTCCTGCAATCTGAAAGTGTAAATGAGCATACTTAGATATGAAATTTCAGTTATGGTGACTCTATCTATCTACATGAAAACAACCCCTTCAGTTTTTCTGATATTGATTATCTGCAGTGCTAACATCAGCTAATAAATTCTCAAGCAAAAAATCTGTAATGAAAATAAACTATTACCAAATTTCCAAATGACAGCAGAAGGGGAAAGAGGACAAGACTAAATTTCAAATTTGGTTGAAAACACCTTCAAAAATGCAAGTAAAAAATCATTTAGTATGAGAAAGAATGCCCAAAATTCACATGGAACATATAATTGCTTAAACCAGAATTGGTAAGCCAGAGGCAAAATAAGCAGTCTTTCCATTCAGTTTTGGAAAGGCAACAGATTTTGTTCACTTCATTTTGGCCTCTCAAAGTAGCCATGTTTCAGGAAGGATATGAACCTGGTCGTGGAAATGAAGCAGAAAGCAATCAGTTTTTTCAGCATCCTGAAAAAACTATTTTAAAGAAAACTCAAATATCATGGACTTTTTTAATATCACAAAGTGAAAACTGAGATCATGATGAGGTTTTTTCTGTATTTCATATAAATAAGAAAATAGAGCAAAGAATAAATTTAGGTTGGAAGGACACTTAATGGTAAGGAGAGTGAAACATGAGGAATTATTTTCTCTATTCATCGATGAATTATCTGTATAAACTGCTGTTAGGAATGCTACAGATGTTATGGATCTATTTGCACCAGAGACTTGGTATAGATGACTTCCAGAGTTCACTGCCATCTTATAAATCTACAGTGGTAATCGACAGTAGTTTTCTTCTACCTACTAGCAAGCACACACATCTGTTTCCAAAGAAGCATGTACACACAATTAATTTTGTTCTTTAAATACATTTCATTTTGTGTCTCTTGGACAGAGCAATCATTTAACAGAGCTTGATGATCTTTAAGGCCTTTTCCAACCTGAGCAATTCTATGATTCTAGGAGACTCTTCATTAATTGTAATTAATTACGTCTGTTCAGCAAACAGAACAGACATACCTGTAAGAAAAGATCTTTTGAACCTATTATATGACGTGGATCTTTATTTTTTAAATAATGAAAAGATAACTCTACATTGGAGCTGAGTTATGGGAACCAGAGAGAAGAAAAATTAGGTCCTGAGATGTGCTCAGCCAAGAAAGAAAAGGAGCACAACAAGTTAAATATCTGCAAATATTTAATAAGCATTCAGTAAAGAGAAGGTGAGTTATTTGCATTAGGTTTTCAGGAAGAAGAAGAAGTGGACTGAAGCTGCATCACTGGAGATGTAGGTCAGTTACTGGGAGAGCAGCATTCTAGAAAAACACTAATGAGTGAAAAAATGTTGTTAAGTACAACTCACTAAATCATTTTAAGTTGTCGTTAAGGCCTGAATTGATTCAACTGGAATGAATGGATTTAATAAAATAAGATCTATCCTCCACTTTTCTCTTATTGAAAATGTTTATTTTTCTGAAATTGCACTGAATTGAAAAAAAATTAAATGTACTGTGTTCATTTTGCACACTTCTGTTCTTTTTAGTTAAAGTAAAAGTAGGTTCAAATTCACATTCTAACATTCAGGCATCTGAACATACTACCCAAGTATTTTGGATCTAATTACATGTTAACAAGGAAAAATGGAAGCTGTGAAATACTTCACATTAGCATTTCTTAACCTTTTTCAAGTAAAAAGTTTAAGAATCTACTATATTTGAATAAATATGTGACTATTTATCAATTATGGGGCAATATACTACTGTATAAACTCTATAAACTTACCACCTATTACTTTGTCCATGTTTACAGACTACTTAATGCCATGTTTGCATTATGGCAAGAAGTTAACATCGTTATCATAACGGAGCAAAACTGAAATAAAACTCTAAGGGAGCAAGGCAAGAAATGCATATGGTAGCAGTTAATCTTCATCTGACAAAAAAAAAAAAAAAAGAAAGAAAAATACCAAAAGAAAATAATTTTTCTTTATCAAATTTAGCCACAGTGTGATTTCAAAACTTGAAGACATTTTCGCAATGGCTCTCAGAGTCGATCTAGCTGTGTACTATAAAGTACAAATTCTAGATCCCCCTGGCATGTGAAATTTCCATTCACTTCATATCAGCGTCTACTGTAAGTCAAATAGAAGTTACCTGAAGTTTCATCTGTATTTTGTCTGGTAAATGATTACAAATGCTTGATACATTTAAGTAAGTAAGAGATTTACAAACAATCTTTAAGGTAACCAAACTATGGACAACTCTATCACTAATTGTTTTATGTGAAAAGAAATTGACATAATCAAAAATATAACAGTGTCTTCTGACTCAGTTATCAATCAATTCGCCCATCTCGTATTATGCCTTTGCGAGTAGATGAGAAGATGGGGAGGAACAGCAGTCTTACTGCATACAAACATTGTCCGTATATACCAACGTGTACATATGGCTATACAGCAGATCTTTGTGGGTTTATTCACATTTTAAAGTTTTATACAAGCGTCTCTGAACTACCATAAGATCAAATATACGTGTTGACATACAAGACAAATCAAGTATAACACACACCAGACACATGCACCGCTGGGTTAATACTATCCTATTAGTATTGGTGTAATTATTACATCGTATTTGAATTGTAAAATAGTGTAGAAAAAACGTGCCTATATTTATATATATTTATTAAAATACTGTTATGGTGCTATTGCTGTATTTGTTTTGAAATGAGTTTCTCCATTTTTAATTGTCATCATCTTACAAAGCAAACCCCTAACCTCAAGATTTTTACAAGCTAAGCCCCTGGCAAGCTAATGTCACATTTCTCTGATGCAAGGCATACATCGTAAGAACCACGCACTATTTTTCAGCACTCACTCAAGAAGCAGCTTGCCTAAAGCAAGGTCAGATTCAGTCCCTACATTGCAGAACCTTCCTGCGCAAACACACTAGCTGTGTGGTGTGTCACCTCATGTTTATAGCAGCATTACTCCAAGTCTGATGCAAATTTTATGACCCAGAAGGTTATATCATTTAGGCACTCTGTCAGATATATTCAACCATATCAGTCAAGCTGTCTTCTGACAGAAGGCAGCAAAGCCTGCACACAGTAGGATGACCAAAGGGTCTGTACTGTTGCTTTGTGGGGTTTGCCCCCAAAGGCTGGAGCATTCCGGCTGGCTGAGTCAAATATGTGCTGGAGCACTTGGTGACCTTCTTTTAAAAATCACTTCCCAAGGTTAAACCACATTTGAAAAGAAGTGCTACAGCCTAAAATAACATTAAATGACAAGTGTGCATCCTTTCTGCCGCATCATTTCACAAGTCAGCTGTTGGAGAAACATGAATCATTTCTGTCGCACTGGGACACAGCCAGAAGCGCTGCCTTTCTAGTTTTCTCTGCCAAAGGAAGAGAGAAAATAAACACATACATACCTACACACTCAGGCAGCTTTTCCCAATGTACTACTGCCAAAATTGGTAAATAGGCAGATGTCAAGATAAATTCGACACAGAATTGGAAAGAAAAATTATCCCATGGCTTATAACAAACAACTGATCAAAAAGAACATTAGTGTACTATGAAAGCATTTAATGCGTCTTTTGCTTCATCCTGTGTTCACGTTTGTATCATTAGAAAACAATTCCTCATTTCTCCTAATTCATTCACCAATAGCCACAGGTATTTAGGTGTCACTGAGAAAACCCATTTCCATTAGCCTCAGTCCTGTGCACGCTAACAGAAACAACGACACGTGCAGAAGTGAGCTAGCAGTTGGTAACAGCAGTGAAAATAAAGAGCTCCTCATTTTGACCAGAATCTGCTATGCTGCAAAACTCTCAAGACATTTGTAAGATGAAGAATGGTTTGAAGCACTTCAGGCAAACATGCACAGAGCAGTCATACAGCTTTTCTTTCCGGATGAACTTTTGATCTATTTTCAGGCCTGCATGACCAACTACCCCAAAGACTTCACTAGCACATGTTAAATTAAATTAATAGTATGTGGTAGGGTTTTTGACACAGCATGAAAAACCTCAAATGGTACTGATGATGTACTAAACATCAGAGAGCAGAGATAAAAGCTGGTATTTCTGGGTAAAGGATTTCACTTCACAGACACTGAATGCATGACCACTTGTCCTGAAATCTATCTGATTTTAAATAAAATAGCAAGAGAAGACAGAATCAAAGTAAAAAGCTATAAATGCTGCACTGATGCAACAATAAATTCCATAAAGTAAGAGATTTGTCCCGCGAAGCAAGATTTAGTGGTCCCGAGCAAGCGATAAGCCATTGTAACCAGTTCTGAGTCCAAATAAAACAAATCTGAGCAGAAGAAAACACAGATAACCTACTGGAAAGAAAACTGAATGCACACAAACACACCTTTGCAGTACTACAATAATGTTTGCCTCAGCACAGTGGGACTGTATGAATGTTAGGGATGACTCAAGTTCCATTCATTTTAAGATGAGAAAATCTTATAAAGGTCTGATTCTTGTGCATCACTTGAAACTCTGGATACACTCACATATCCACAGGTATTAAAATACATCTATTTTTAAACAATAGAGAAAAATTCCAGAAAATTCCTAACAATTCCCTCACCCTTGAAAGAGCGGACAAGTTTCAGGTGGTTCAAGTTACTTCTCATCAGAGAAATATGAGCATCACAGAACTGTATTTGCTACACTGTGTATATAGATGACATATTCAGCACCACAGCACGAACATTTTTTCATATGAATCATCATATGAAAATATAGTTAAGCTATTTTGCAAAATTCTGTTAATCTATCCTGCTCACCATTCTCCTCTCTTTTTCAAAGATGCCTGTTCTTTTTGAACTATTATCCTTTCACTTCATGAGCAAGGAAAGCAGCAGAAGACTCAAAATATCTTTTGCATGCTACTGCTGAGCAGATTCATTTCCGTGTATATTCATATTTAATCAGGATTCTGTCTTTTGCAGGATTGGTATTAACCATTGCCCTTTTCCTTTTTGAGTGCAATTATGAATGATTAACAAGACAAATAGTTCATTACAGACTCGTAATACAAGCTATTTTTCCTGAGATCTGTTTTGTACATTCAGCATTCTGCAGTGCTGGCACGGCACTTCACAGCAAAGCACAATCAGTAATCCTACTCTCGCAACGTCATCAACTACTGGAAAAATGTGTCTCTGATGAACAGTTATGATGAAGGCAGTGTCAGGATGGAGAAGTGAATCCAAAGACCACGATCTGGAGGAACTGTATAGGGGAAGACACATACCACCCTATACCTGATGCTGGGGACTTCTTTTTAGAAATCAGAAACTATATAGCTATACTATACTATACTTACTATACTATAAATGCAGAAGGCCTGACATAATCTTAATCATACACCATTTGTATAATCATTCTTCACCTTCCTACACCTTCCCCCTCTTAAGAACATTGGGAGAATGCATGAGTAATCATTACAAGGAGAAATATCACAGGTCAGAGCTTTGTATACTTCAACCTTTGATTTTATTTTTTTGTTGTTGTGAGACTGCCATGCAACAGTTTAAACTGTTTTTGGTTCTTAAAGTGTTAAACATTTAACACCTTGGAAGTCGGCGAGGTAAGATTATAGCAATGTAGTACCTCTACAGTACTTGAAGTTAAAAGCCTCTTCCTTTTAAAAAGTCAGTTCTGCTCAGCTTAAGTGAACTGCTGTGAAACGTACTGCTTCTTTACTGGCTTCAGAGGAGGACCAGTGCTAAAAATATGGCATCACTCAAAACATTTGAGGAGCTGTCAGAAACGTGTTTGTCTCCAACTGTTCCTTGTGGGATCACTAATAAGCAAAGAGTAAAGAAAAGGCTAAGCTCTAGCAATACGCTTAAAATTGATGTGTGAAAAGCAGCTGAGTCTTGCTTGCCATTGCCATGCAGAATAGCCATGGAAAGGCCTGTTCCAGGCAGTAAATTGAATTTTAACTTCTGAAAAAAAGAAGAAGAAAACATAGATGATTTTCATTACAAAACAGTTGTTGAATTTATCTTCTCCAAGAAGAGGAAGCATTGGTAAAATATTCATGCCTTCCAGACATAGCTCTGGAAGAGAAAGATGTAATATCAACACTGCCAGGAACATCTTCAGGGTTTCTAAAATACCAGTGACTTAATGGCGTAGGATATCAATACTTCCTGGGAAACAGTGGCAAGGACTGGGAGGGATGAGGCACAAACTGCAGAGATGGAGAAATGGGAGTGGAAACAAATACTGCTCTGTCAGGCAGACAAACTTTCCTTCAGAAACCTGTCAAGAACACAGGATAGAAACTATGCTTATCAAATACTGCTTCAGGTTTCTTTTACAAGCTCCATTAGTGGCTGTATTCTTCAGAAATGTCAAAGTTACAATTTCCTTCCCATTATATCTAAGGTGAATGGTTGAAGTAGAGATTATGCAGGCACAGCATGACTCACTCAGACACTGTCATATTCCAGTTACAGCTCCCACTGTGTAAATGACCACTAACACCTGGGGAAAAACAAACAAATGCATACACACACACACAAACTCACTTCTTTTTCTACTGAAAAAGACTTGAAATTTGGTATCTAAAGATTTTACTCATATCAAGATAAAGAGGTTGGTGGCTCTGCCTGTGGCAGGGGGAGTTGGAGATTCATGATCCCTGAGGTCCCTTCCAACCCAGGCCATTCTGTGATTCTGTGATATGCAAGATTTCATATCCTTACAGAATTGTTCAGTAAAACTCTTTGAAAATGAAGAAACAAATATAACATATCTGTTCAAATAAAATTAATACTACCTTCCTGGCTGATAGGATTGCCTCCTAAGACTTCTGATGTAACTCCTGAACAAGATGTAGCTACTATTTCCTTACAAACAGCCTATTCTACAATAATCTGCTAAACTGCTAAACATCTGCTAACATCTTCTAAACATCTGCTAAACTTTATGAGCCCTCTAGTCCCCTGATTATTTCAGAGCTCAGTCACAGCTCTGACAATCTGCTTCAACAGATTGCTCCGCTATAAAACAAAGTCTTGTGTACGTCGGGGAAAGTACTTCAGCCACCAGTTCTAGTGACTGAGGCTGGGGTAGTCTGGGCATGCACCTTCATTATCCACACAACAATACTCAGGAAGAAGTTGGCAATTACTGAACCTACTTTCTGACAGCAAACTTTTGGACTGTCCTAACACTGTGGTGATTTGATGCTTTTGACATTGTATATGCCGACAGTTGCGGTTTTTAAGTCCTCCTTTGGTTTTTAGTACATAGAAATAAAAGAGTGTCAGAGAAAGCACAGCATGTACGCAGCTGTCAGCAAATTTCTGATGCAATTAAAAATAGAACATTCTCATTATGTATTTTCTCATATCCAGCATTAATTATATTTACAGCAATTTTTAAAAATTGTTCCATATATATATATACATAAAATTACTAGCAAATAAAGCTGAAAAAAAAAGCAAGAATCTTGTGATTTTTATCTGACAAGTGCTTTAAGATAATTGTTTTCCAAAAAGAACCACATCCTGTACACCAGATCTAATGCACTGTCATTAGGCCACAAACATATTCACTTTGAGTCCATTATTACTAATAAAAGAGAAAACTGCAGTATTGTGAGAAGAGATATGTACAGTATATGTATATATATATGTATACTATAACTTATGAAATTTTTTCAGTTTGTAATTTTGGACATTCTTGCATTACTTACACTTGCCATGCATCAACTATGCCAGATAAGAAGTCATAGCAGAACTGAAGTTAAGTAAAAAGGAACAAAAATATGTTTAGTCTGGGGAAAAGGAGGCTGAGGGGAGACCTTATTGCTCTCTTCCAATACCTGAAAGGTGATTACAGCAAGAGTGGGGTTGGTCTCTTCTCACTGGTGACAGGACAAGGGGAAATGGCCTCAAGCTGCGCCAGGGTAAGTTTAGGTTGGATATCAGGAAACACTTCTTTACAACAAGGGTTGTTAAACACTAGAATAGACTCCCCAGGGAGGTGGTTGAGTCACTGTACCTGGATGTGTTTAAAAACCGTTTGGATGTGGTGCTCAGGGACATGATTTAGCAGAGGGTTGTTAGTGTTAGGGTAGTATGGTTAGGTTGTGGTTGGACTTAATGATCTTTAAGGTCTTTTCCAACCTGAGTGATTCTATGATTCTACAATATTTCTGTTAGGATTAATTCTCAGATTCTAGGAGTTGTTGTAATTTATGTATTTTTCCACTCTAGCTTTTATTTAAGTTTAAACCTTATAATAAATATTACAATATAGATTAAACACCGTGAAATTAAAATTTCAGGGTTTTTTTGCTATGTTTTGTCCATTGATGGCTTCACAAAGAATCCTGTGAATGACATGAAGTCTCTGTATTTTAAGCATGTTCTTCCAAAGCTGTTCTCATTTGCAGTCTCACTTAGTGCTCAAAGTGACACTAGCATTTATTTATTCTTTTGTTCTCTCTGATTGCACAAACCTACAGCATCATAAAAATAAAAAGCTACAAAATCTTTTAATGAATAGGAAGCACTTTACTTGACACAGTGAGAAAAATTGGTAAACATAATTTAAATTGAAGCCTCTGAACCAAAATCCCTGGCAAATTCTCCTACAGGTCCAGATTAAGGCTTCAGGCTTTATAATGTGCGTGAATTAACCTGGAATATGGATCTGACTCCTACACTGGATTATATCTATCTATGATCAGCTGCTTGGACATTGACTTTTTCATTAGAACTTGTTCTCTGTTACACAGATATAATTTACAGACATCCATACTTTTTCTACTACCTCAATAGCTTGAGAACGTTCTCATTATATGCCACTCCTAATGTCCTCCCAGTGAATAGCAAGTTGCTCTGCACCTATTACTATCACTTCAAAACTTTTTCAAAACTAGTTTTGCATTTGTTGTGGCCTTTGATACGATCCCATATCACATCCTTCACTCTAGATTGGAGAGATATTGATTTGAAGGCTAGTCTATTCAGTGGATAAAGAATTGGTTGGTTGATTGCAGCCAGAGGGGTGCAGTCAATGGCTCTGTGTCCAGGTGGAGACCAACAATGAGTACTGTCCCCCAGGGTTTTGTCTCAGGACTGGTATTTTCCAGCATCTTTATCAATCACATAGACGGTGGGATTGAGTGCATCCTCACCAAGTTTGCTGATGACACCAAGGTGAGTGGTGCAGTTGACACAATAGAAGGAAGAGATGCCATCTAGAGGGACCTGGACAGGCTTGAGAAGTGAAACTACCTGAACTGAATGAGGTTCAACAAGGCCCAGTGAAAACTGTTGCATTTAAACCAGGGCAATCCCAGGTATGTGTACAGACTGGGAGAAGTACTCATCAGAAACAGCCCCGTGTAGGACTTGGAGGTCATTTAGGATGCAAAGCTTTATGTGAGTCAGCAGTGTGCCCTTGCAGCCTGGAAAGCCAACATTATATTAGACTGCATTAAAAGAGGTGGCCCAGCAGAGTGAAGGAGGGAATTGTCCCCCTCTACTCTGAACTCATGAGGCCCCAACTGGAGTACTGCATCCAGGTTTGGGGTCCTCAGCACAAGAAATACATAGAGATGTTAGAACAGGTCCAGAGGAGGGGATGAAGATGACTGGAGTGCTGTCCTCCTATAAGTCATCAGCAGTTTTGCCACGAGCATAAACATACAGAAGAACTAAACCACAAAGTTTGTTCACAGTTGTGTGCATTCAATTATAGACATCTTCTGAACTGTCACAAATGTTTCATGTATGGCCTTTTGTCATACCAAAGTGGTAATAGTGGCACACCAAAGTGCCAATATTAACATTAAAAGAACATCACTAGTAAAAACATCTACACCCGTAAATGTCTTTCCACATAGAAAGCCATGGGCTCTCTCTACAAGGATCACTGAAAGGAATGATCCCACTCCTTTGCAGTCATCTCAACTATATTATTTTTTTAATTGACACCACGGTAGACATAATGATAAAATCAAATACACTAAGTAAACATTTCTCTGTCAGTTCATTTGAGAGAATGTTACTTGATGTGTTTTGCTACTGCGTCAGGAAACATCTTGCAAAATTTCTTCAGCATGATTTAAAAATGAAAAATTCAAAAATTATCAAGTTACTTATGTAGACAATCCAACCTCAGTTAGCATGCATTTAGCCTTATGTTTTACAGCTGTCACTTATTTCTAAACAATGCCTTTTCCTTCTTTTTTTCTGCTTCCAACTAACCAGTCTTCAGACGAGCAGCTACTGCTTACCTAGAATGCTACCTCTGAAATCCTTTGGTAGAGGAAGTATTTTCTCTTTAAGCTGTTTTAGAAAGAATCAGGCCCACACTACTTTTTACATTGTTTTGGAGCCCACCACAGTCTTATAATCTAGACAATTAAAATCCCAAAAGACAAGATCACATAGATCAGAATTTTTTTTTTTGTTATTTTGATTAATCCCAAAGTACTTAAAAAATATTAAATATTTTCTTATTTAAAAATGCTCTGAAAAAAATACTATGAAATTTCAAAATAGAGCATCTCCCTCCTCTCCTCAAATTAATCAAATATTTTGCTCCAAAGATAAACCATTTTGAAGCATTGAATTAATATTAAAATTTTCAAAACTAGTTCCATGTTAGCAAGATGTCCATATTGCCATTTATAAAAGTGGGAATTCAAATTACAGAAGATTAAATGGATATCACATTTTCTGTCTAAACTACCATAAGGAGGAAAGCTCTTGTCACCTTAGAAAATTATTGCTTGATTCTTCACAGAAGACAAAAGAAGTTGATGTAAGTTTAATGCCCTTCACATTCAATTAAATATTCTCTGAATCTTTTTGTGTTATCAGAAATACTGAATTATAAATATTATATGTTTTTTAAAAATAAGCAAACAAACAAACAAACAAAACAATCAAAAAACAAAAAACCTCAGCTTCCTGAGGATTACTTTATTTGGAGAAGTATTCTGTTACAGAAGAAAACAAAGCAATCTTGGTGTACCTTGAGGTGCTTCTATAGTCTGACTCATATAGTGGGCAGAGCCTTATTGAAGAAATTCTTAAACTCTTCATGCAGTTTAATTTCAGAGGCTTTTCTACTTACTCTTGTAAGAATTATCATATATATTTATAAAATTAGGATAATATTTGAAATAATTTTCTACTAACATACAGATTCAAAAATAAAGAAATCTCTTACTTGAACCGTATTGATATATTGTTATCTCGATTAACAGCATCAAACACAGGGTTAAGTGAAGCAGAACTTAGAGTTACTGATGTGATTGTGAAAGGATTACCTTCACATTCCCAAAGAAGAAAGCAGCTTCAAAATTATCAATCTTTTGTGAAAATTGTGTGATTCTGACATAGAACTAAAAGAATAAACACACAAAAGCAGGCAGAAGATCAGAATCAGCAACCACCACTGTTTCCATACCGATGTTTCAGCTGCTGAGAGCATAAACCTCAAGGCAATATGTGCCGCATTGTGGTATGTGAGCCAACAATACTATCATCTTATCTTCACTTCCTGCCATCATACTTGAGTATATTCAAGTAGGAGTGAGGAATCCCCTGGTGATTATCAGAGGAATCAAATTCCTGGAAGATTACAAATCTTTCTAAAGCTTAATGACCCAGTCGAAAAGTCTTTCTATAAACAAGATACTTGAGCTTGTGGATATTAATTGGTGTAGACTATCAAATTCAAATGCATTAGCTGTTTCTAGAAGCATCATATCTGTATCTACTGCAAAATCATTAATTAGTCGTGTCTGTAAAGTCTTCTGCAGGACCGTAGAAGCAACTTTCTAATAGAAAGTGAATGAAAAAGGCTCCTAAAGCCTAACTGATGTTGAAATCATTATAAAAGCTGATTGTTTATTGTTTGATAGAATAGACAATGAAAAAAAAAAAGATCATATTCAAATTTAGTCAGTAAGCTCCTATGTATAAATAATAGTATGAGTTCTTTCACTGAAAGTTACAGAAGTAAACTACTAAAATAAGCTGTGAGGTACTAATTTTACAAGAACATTAAAAAAAAATAATCAAGCCTGCTGTGTCAATCAGCTTCAGATATTATGGAGGTTATAAAGGCCAACAACATTTTTGTGAACTGTAAATCTTGCTTACTGATTTTAGTATTTATAAAGTAATCACAGAATACTGATAACATAAAGAAAAAAAAAAGTAATCTTTGGCTTTTATAGAATACAGCACAACCCAATCAGACAGATAATACAACTCTGACCCTGAATTCATGGTCCCCAGCAGATTTTGCTTCAAGGAATTCTATCTCAATTCTTCTCCTATAGGTGCCTTACTTGCTGAAGCAGTCAGTTTACCTGGAGCTTATTGCTCCCATTATTATTATTACCAGTTATACTGGAATAGTGTCTAAGGGTCCCAGACATGGGCCAGGACATGCTGTACCAGGCAGTGGACACCAAGAGAACAAAAAAACCCACACTTTCCATAGAGATCTTGATTTAAAACCTGTAAGAAAAGCATGCACGGAATAAGAATAGTTTGAGATGAAGATGTTGACCAGATGGAAAAGCAGACTGACAATAAAAATACTCAAAGATAAGAAAAAAAAAAAAAAAAAAAGAGCAATTAGGTACTGACCCAGGGGAAATAGTGATGCTGAATTTAACTTATTGAGAAATGTCAGAAAGATGCTATTTTCCTTTGGTGCAAAATTAGATAGAAGAGAGATTTAGTAAACACTCTTGACTGCCTTCCTGTCCTTCCCAGTTGCAAGACAGGACTGAATTTATACATGCTTTACACAAACTGTTTCATGTTTGGCAAAGTTAAGAAGAAAGAACATTTTTATAACAGGAACCAATAGTCAGCATTATTTGCATTTTAATTATTATATAGCTGCGGGAAGGGAATGTAACAAAAATAGCCTCTATGAAATAATTAGGTATTAACATCTAACTGATAAAAATATATATATACAACTCTCAATGTCACTAGAGACTGGTGCACTTTTCCTGAAGTCATAAAGCAATAAGATTGTAAAAGTTGTTCCTCAGAAGGATTATAACACCATTTGTCTCAGGCAGTATTAAAATTAAACAAAAGAGAAGAGATAATGAAAGCTACGCTCTCTCCTGCTGTAGTGTAACTCAGAAATAGAACTTTGGAACTGAATTAAAGTGGTTAATAAGCAATGCAATCTTAATGGTAATTTTTCAATAACTAAGGCAGCAGATTTGTACTAAAATGTTCAGTGAAGCATCCTCCTAACAAGATTTTGATAAGAAAAATGCACTCTCATTCTAGCACCCCATCTCAAAGACTATGATTGAGAATTAATTAAAGCTTTCAGAGCACTGAAGTTTCAAAAAGATATGTAAGATTTTTTAAGAGGGAAAACTCATTTAATTGTGAGGCAGACAATTCGTTTTCTCCTAAGTATTTCCTCTGCTATTTCTTGTAATCTGGAAATTCAGAAGCTACGAAAGTATAGAAAATTTAAAATCCACTTTGTTTTAGATATTAGAAATTATTATTATTTTTTTTTTTACTATGAGGGTGGTCAAACCCTGGAACAGGCTTATTAGCAAGGAAGTCGATGCCCTGTGCCTGTCAGCGTTCAGAAGGTATTTGGAAAACGTCCTCATTTACGTGCTTTAACTTTTGGTTAGCCCTGAAGTGGCCAGGCAGTTGAAATTCATGATCTTTGTAGGTCCCTTCCAACAGAATTGTACTATCTGAACTCCCTGGTGCTAATTTTTGAGCAGTACAAACAGAAACAGTGGGAGTTAAAGTAATTTTGATGTTGAATAAATTCTTCATAAAATCTGAGATATTCAGATCACACAGTCTGATAAACATTCAGCTACATAGTGATAAAACTGTAACTGCTATTGTGAAATATTTTGTTTGCAACAACCAGAAGACATTGTTGAAAATACCTACATAGGTAAGAGAAGAGGAATACGGCAACCAGACTGTATTTTAGATGTTGCACAGCAACCAGAAGATAGACTTTAGAAGCTACACTGCATTCAGTTGAAAAGATGTTTGGGAATAGGGGCTGGTCAGCCTTTACGGGCAGTTTTAGAAACAGGGACAGAGAAAACTGCCTATTCTCAACCTGCTTCTATCTGCCAAACCTAACTACCTCCTCCAGCATGGGGAGTGAGCAGGTTGAGGGTCCTGCCATACCAGATAAGGAAACTGCTGGAGCCCTTCCAGCCCCTACCCTTGCTCTCCAACTGTTTACTTATCTATTTCAGTGCTTTGGATGCAGTTTGGTATGCAGTCCTCTTTATCACCTCTAAAGTGGGTTTTGCAGGGGTAGTAAGCAAGAAGTGTTCCATCCAGACTCTGCAGAAGGGCCACAGGCTCCTGGAAACACTACTGTGCATCACTGTTCTGCCCCCATTGGTCACAGTTCCTACTTGAGGTAGGCCTGCTGGATGGATAGGTGAAAGGATGGATGGATCTCACAGTAAGATGAAAAATGAAGGCAGTCTGCCTGAAAGAACCTCACAGTGGCTCAAGAAAAATGGCTGGCATTCAAATTTCTGAAGTGCATGAAATATTAACATGAAATATTTTCTGGGGCATTTTCTCACAGTTTTGAGCTTTAATTCAAACCACTTTCATACAGATCTTTTTATAATAGACTGGGAAATCAAGCGATATAAAGATCAGCCTATACGCATCCTGCAGTTTGATCAGGAAGCTTGATGAAACAACAAAATGAGTATTATGCAGCTGAGTACATACATGTTATGCAACCTATATACTATGCAACAGTTAACATGAACTGTTTAACGAAATATACATTTGAAACACAAAGCAGCAGGTTGTATTTAGGAAATATCAAAAAGTGAAGAAAAATGAGACATTTTATTATAGCCCCAGAAGACCCATGCCCCTCTATGCCATAAAGTACAGTACTATCCTCCCAGTGCTACAGATAGATAATGGAGCTTCCCTTGTGAGGATGATATATTACAGTGAAATAAAGGTTTTTATTTGACAGAAGTTTCAAAAATAAACCGTCAAAAATACTGTCAAAAGCATGCTTCTCTTGTTTTAAAGGCAGGAGGAGTATGAACAGTCAAAAAATCCAAACCAGTAAAAATAATAAAAAAATATTACTGCATGTATCATAAAATGTGAAATGAATAAAGCCTCTGGAATACATCTGATAAAACCCCACTGATGTAAAAATTTTGGTTTCAGTATAATAAAAATACTTCAAGCCTAGAACAGAGCTAAAGATTATCATTTGAAATATAGCTCTTAAAGTAGTTCTTCCCAAAAAGTTTGGAGTAACGCATGCACGAGTAGAAAATGTAAGTGCTGTTCATACATACATATATATATATAAATGTAGACACAAATATATACTGACAAATAGACACATTTAAATACATACCGATGTTCTTGATGAAGTTCTTGAGTTTTTTATATTCAGAACGTCCATATTAAAAATGATAAATGAAACTATCATAAGTAAATGAGCTGCAGTGAAAACTTTATCATATTTTTATATATTCCGCTATGCCTATTCTTAGCGCAGTGATGTTCATGCTGTTGTCTTAGTAAGTTCCTAAATTTCGTGAGTGAAGATGATTCTGTAATACTAAACACGCAGTGTCCCGGCTTTTATGGATTACATTCTGTAGAATTTAAATGAAAGAGAAAATGCTGGCTACAAAATTAAAATTTCTGGAGTTACTAGGGTTCCTTGGAAACAGTAGGAGTCACTCACTGTAAATACAAGTGTAATCTTTTTTTTTTTTTTTTTAAAAGGCATTTCTTTATCAAATATTCTCTAAGCAATTTTTGTATTTTTAATAATAGCATTTTTGCATTTCTCCACTAAATTATGAGCCTATACTCTTAAACTTCATTTTATTGTAGTTTTTAGTGTACATTTTCTAACCAATTTCTGAAAAGGGATTATTTATATAGGAATAATTCAAAACTCCTGAAAAAAATAATAAAAGAACTAGGAAAGAATTTAGAGGCATCTTCACAAACGGTAGCCACAGTACAGTAAATAAGTTTGGTTCACAGCCCCTTTCTGTCATTAAAAGGATGCTAAGCAACTTAAGTACACTGAAAAACGGAGCACTTCATTTGTAATCATTTAATTGTTCTGTATTTTTCAGCTGTCTTGGAGTAGGAGTGGAAAGTAGGCCAAGCAAACTGTAGTCTTGAATCTCAATGTCCTTTATTTTTTTGACAGAAATACAAGTCAAAGTATGTCAAACTAAGTCAGAGCTGCAGAGTACACAGATAACGTACATTTTGTGTTTCTTCATATCACACAGCTGTTTAGGAACCAAACTCATGACAGCTGATAACTATTTAAAAAGTAAAATTGTTCAATGAATTAGACACTTGGCACAATGTATGTAAATGGCTCAAAAGTTAAGATGGAGGTGATGTCATCACAGCAAAACAATGTGAATCTTCTCAACTCTGCATAAAATAGAAGCAAAATAGAACCCAAATATCAGGGTACATTTTAAATTTCCATGTATCTATCTGGCTAGCAGAAGTTTTATTTCTTTTTTTCCCTCCCTATTTTAACCCTAATCATTTCTCATTTAGACTAAACAGAATAGAGATAGAAATGCTGGAAAGCGTAAGACTAGTGAGAAACAAAACATTTGCAAGATGTTCAAAAGCAGTTAATTCAATTATACTTTCTCGTACTTCAAAGTAAACAATTACATTACTCTTCTTATATTAAGTGAAAAAGTATCATATTGTCTTACTACGAGATCCAACTAATACAATTAGGATTAATCTTTCTCACTCCAGCAGCAGCTCAACAAAGAAAATTGCATGCATCACAACAGCCAGGCTGAAATCAATTAGAATTGAATATCATTCTCAAAATTATCAAAGGAAAAATCTGCACTGTGTACACGTTTCCAACACCAAGAATATTTTGTCTAGTCTAGTCTTACTGATCCTTTTAATTCAAACCAGTATCTTCCTAGCTGACTGTCTGATTTCACTGTATTACTTTATATATGCTTTATGTACTAGTCAAGTGACCAAAGATGCCTTTGCGGATGCAGAGACCAAAGGAAAATTTTGGCAGCCTCTGTTAGCCTTTTTCTGGCTCTACTGAAGAAATGCAAAGTGGAGCAGCAGCTGTGCCCTCCTTTGGGATACCGAAGAACGCTTGGATGATAGACTGCATTAGCTTTGATAGCCAGTGAAAATAAGCAGGAGGTGCCAGGATCCTGGTGCCAGTATTTATGCCCTGAGTTCTTTGGGTTAGTACTACGGATGGCACCAATAGGTTAGGTAAGCTCAAGAGGACCAAAGGTTGCAATTTAACAAGTACTGTCATAAAACCAAGGCACAGTGCTGTATGAACCACACCTGTGCTGGCACCAAGTAATTAAAGCTTTCTGTATTAAGCAGACATATTCCATTGCCATGAAAATCGTCAGGAATATCTCTTTATAATGATTTAAGAAAGCAAGGTACTGGATGATTGCTAACAGTACAAAATGCTTAGACTATTTTTAGCTTTTTTTTTTTAAATCTTATTATTACGTACAGTATCACTGTCTTCAAACACTGATCTTTCTATTTTTGGCGAGACTTATAATATCATTCATATAGTAAGTGTTCTTGACTAGGATAATCACAGAATGGCCAGGGTTGGAAGGGACCTCAAGGATCATGAATCTCCAGCCCCCCTGCCACATGCAGGGCCACC
>JAOWBP010000001.1:76190123-76215917 GCA_028571105.1 Tragopan temminckii | reverse complement strand
ACACCTCCAGGGACGGGGCATCCACAAGCTCTCTGAGCAGCCTGTTCCAGTACCTCACCACTCTCTCTGTAAAGAATTTCCCCCTGACATCCATCCACACTCAGTAGCATCATTTACAGTTAGACTGTAAACGTAAGGCGAGTAGTGCTGTACAAACTCTCTTAGGTAGTTCAACAGTGTTCTCTCTAGGGATTAGATTTATGTCATTATAGATTGTTCTGAGAAAAATGAAGGACGGCATCCAGAAATCCTCTGTTAGAAAGGAATGTGTGTGTGCTCTTTTAGGCCCCAGCATCACTAATGCTGATTGTGACAGCACAGATCTCATTGGATTTCAGTAGTACATAGACTAGGCACCCAAAAAGCATTGCAGAAAGGTTATCCATACTAAGAATATATTGACTAAATTCATTGCTGCACAGATGATTTCTGCACAGGGGCAAGATGAAAAATTAATGCCCAAGGTCATGAAAGCAAAGTGCACCACAAAATAGAGCATTCCACAAAAAACTTTCATACTGAGATTTGAAAATCAACCAACAAAATCAGTAACAAAACTTTCTTAACACATGCAGATAGAAGCAGACTACAAACCATAATCAGATCCCTAAAAGTCTGCAAATCAATCCTGGAAGAATGTATCGTCCCAAATAAAAGGTCAAGTGTTACACAGTAAAACTGAAATTCTTGTTGTTAGGTCATTATTTTTAAGTAACATTTGTGTCCATTGTGCTCCCAAACCAAAGGAGAATCATGTAGAATCGCTCTAGCTATCACTCTGAAAAAATTAAAAATATTTTTGGGGGGAATGAAATTAACACTTCTATGTATACACATAATAAAAAGTTATTCTAAATTACAATAATTTCTACTAGACTAATCGAGAAGATTTCTTTTTCAGCCTTAACTTAAACATGTGTGAAAACTATTAGAAGTTTTATTTAGACAAAAAGGGACGAGTTAAATGGGAATTAGCCAAAATAACAGGCAGTACGAAAATTTTTAAATATCTTTAGATGTTAAAAATATCTCTAAAATTTCTCTGTACCTCTACATACCTCTGAAATATCACCAAAATTTGCTAGACATTTATTAAAATGAATAGGTTTAAGACAAAACAACAACTTGGAGTTATTTGGAAAGTACTAAGGACTACAAGCATATATTCTGAGAGCATTAAACAACACAGATTCTTTGGCAAAAGTTTCACAAACATTTGGAAGTTATATAAAAAAACAACCATGAACACTCAAGCCCTCATGCCTTGGACTCAAAACCGTATCTGTTCCTACTTGTTCCTATCTGAATTGCACCATATCCCATGGGAAACGGAACAATATCTAATTGCTACGATAATTACTCTTAGATACTAGAAGAAGAAGAATGGTCCATCTGTGGAGATATTCATTTCCGCATCACATAAAAGTCATTCTGGAAAAAAAAGAGTAAGCTCAGTATGTGGGAGAGCACGCACGCATAATCTATGTGTGTATGGGGAATGTTTTTTAACATACTCTCTGAACATCAAAATGCCCCTTAGTGTGCCTCTAAATAAGATAAAATACTAAACAATGATATGTAATAAAATAAAAAGTAAAATAGAACGGTATTAGCAAGCAAAAAAAAAGAAGGAAAATTCATTCTCCTTTGGAACTATATTCAGACTAATTTTAATATACCCATTTCATTATATACGATGTTTGTACGGCTGCAAGCCCCTCTTCCTTAAAAGGGAAACTCCTATTTATATTCACTACATTCAAGTTTTCTGCTCTCTACTTAATCTTATTAATTAGCACTAAACAATCACCATTTTTAGGGTGTTTGGGGGAAGAATTTATTGATAGATAGTCCTTAAAGCCAGGAAGCATTTCTTTTCAAACAAACGTTGATTTTTCAAACAAAGTTACTTGTGTTTTCCTACTATTTCCCCAAGACACCTGCTCAATCACGTTCGTTTATTAAGATCAAATTACTGCAACTCTTTCTCTTTTGCCTTAGCAAACATTTTGCTCTGCTCACGGTTGCCCAGAATATTGCTGCAAAGATCACTCTGAATACTTCTGCATCCCATTTTTTCCTTCTATTCCCCTCCTTGCCTACCCTTATTATAGCATCAAGGGGAAGCACCTTGTCTCCATGAAAGCTGCTCCTGGCCCACCCAAGCATATTTACCTCAGCTTACTGCCAACTCTGCCATCTCTGGTCAGCTTCAGATGCCAACCCTCATTATGAACCTGTCACCTTCCCACTTTTGTGCTTCCCTCCTTTCAGTAAACATCTGAGAAGTTATTTCATTATCCCCAATGAGAAACTCCATTACACTTATTCTACAAAGCCTGCAATTTTTATTATTATTATTTTTTAAAGATAATTCTCAGTAAGATCATAGACTGCATTGCCCAACAACATACTGTTGTTTCCTTACATTTGCATGTGCGTTTGTACTAAAGCTAATCGTATTTTTATGCAAGCATCTTGCCAAATTTTCTTGGCAACTTTTGCACAGCGCCTCAAAAATCAGGTTTTTGTTCTATCACTAGAGCACTTGACTAATATAAATAACAGAAAAACAAAATATGGCAATGGGTGTAAATTCTTGAACCATCTATTTTCTTAGACTTCATACATCTCTAAAGAATATCACTATTTTACTCCTAAAGATAGAAACCATCTGACTTCTCAACTTGTTCTCATTTCTCCATCATGCTACACAAGTAATAATTCCTCCAATAGTGAAATGTTTGCACTATGTGTCTTTCTTCTCAAACAAACCTTTTGTTAAATTAGAAATTCTCAATCCTCTTTTCCTTCAGCTTCTGGCTAAATCAATATCGTAATTGATGTACTCTCAGCAGAAAGCCTTCTCACTTCTGACACTGCAACTGCCCAAACAAATTCAAGCAGCTTAAGTTCCTTCTTTTCAAGCCCAGTTTCACAACAGTGTTGACCTTGTAAAGTCCTAGATTCCTGGAGCTGTTGTATGATCTTCCTCCATTAACCTCTGGGCTAACAATTTATGTTTAAAAAAAAAAAAAAAAAATCAACTACAGTGGTTAAGATCAGTTTGAACTGTTTCAGTGTTACAATAATTCAGACAGACCCTTTGTACTCATTGCTATAATGCTATTTCAATATCATAGAGGTGGTAAGACTGCTAAAGACTTTTTAATGTAAAAATATATGCAATTCTTTTAATTAAGATTCCAATCTTGTCGGAGTCTCAGTGGGGTACCCTTCTGAAATAGAGGTGCGTACAGAAATGTTTTTACAAAATCTCACCTTGCACCTTATGCTGCATTTTAATCCAACCCATGACGGAATTGAAGAAATATTTTGAATTTTCCATGACCAAAAGGCATTTGAGAAGATTCACTTCAACTTTAACAAATAAACAAAATATAACCCATCATTCTGACTCGAAGACTGTATTTTAAATACACTGCCAATCTTGTCAGTATCTATTTATGTGCTATTGGATGTTATTGGAGCGTGCTTTATTTTTCATAGTTCTAAAATTACTTTATGCAGAGACTGAAATAAAAATTAGTGAGCTAGCACTTAAAACCAGTTTTTCATCTGTTGTAAGGAAGTAAAGAATATTGATACTTGAGACAATGTCTCTGCTTGCATAATGTTTCTTGGCTTTGCTGCCACCTGCAGCAAAACAAAGGATAAAAGCCCAGGTTAGACATTTCTGTCCTACTTTGCATTGCTGCTTTTCAGTCATTATGATTTCCCGATCATAATGATTTTTGAAATTTAGGAGAAATGGACAGCTGCTTTCAAACTAATCTGAACTCTTCCAGATGTTAAACTGTTTTGTGAAAAAAATGTACCAATTCTTAAATGCTGGTTTTATTTCACTAAATCAAATATATATGTATGTGTATATATATGTATGTATATACTTTTTTTTTTTTTTTTTTAGACTTTTCAAAGCATTTCCCATTTAAAATCTCTTCCATTTTACCCAGGTAGTCTTTTTAAAAAAGAACAACAACCAAACTTGCCACTGTTACGTTTGAATATGTGGTACAGAATTCAAAATAACTGCTTAGTTGAATTGGAATGGCTTATTCAAACATTGCTAAAATATATACATTTGGAAAAAACTGAAGATACATGCACATCTTCTTATGATGAAGCCACAGGTAGAATCTTTATAATGCTATTTATTACATTATAAACCCCACTGGACAAAAATAATTATCACTATAAAGCATAAGCAGATTGCTGAGCATTGGGATCAGTTCGCTCATTCTTAGCGTTAATTGGAAAGTAGGATTTGTCATATTTCCTGTTTCCCCAAAAAACACCATTTATGGCTTCCAAGATGAAAAGCAGCTCAAAAAACAAAAACAATACATGCACAAGTTATCCCTGAAAAGGGCAACTGCCCTGAGTGAGCCAAGCTTCCTTCTCCACCTTCTGCCAAAAGGCTACTAGACCCATTTGTCATGGTAAAAACACACGGTCTTTGATTTATTTTTTACTCAACTTGAATAGTCATAGAACATCAGTGTCCCAAATGGCCTTTTATTTTTTATTTATTTATTTTTGTATCTCCTGCTTCTTAGGAAACTTTCCTTGCAGATGAAAACTTGGGTCATAAATCACCCTATACGTAGTCACCTTCAGTGTAGGTCACTGGAATTCACAGCATCTGAATAAGATATTATAATGTATAAGTCGTGCTTTGTAGGGAGTGTATCTGTCTGCCTTCTATTCGTGCTTGAGATTACGCTGACACCATCAGCTGATACTTCAAAACTTCTATCAAGTTCTAGTAAGAACCAGAAGCCATTTGATATTACTGCCCTAATTTATAAAGCTATATGCATATAGAGCAATCTTGTTACCGGATTACTTAAGTGCCTTTAAAGCAATGCACAATTTGTGGCATCCAGAATTAAAAAGTTTGATTACAGAAGAAGTTTCACTCTTAAGCAGTATAGGAAGCTACTCTTTGAGCCTCTTCCCTCACAACCTTCTCTATTTCAAACTCTTACCACAACCTTCACAGGCCCACAAGACGACAGCTCTACAAACCAATCCTTGACAGAGACAGTTCAGTGCCAAGAATTACAGACATTGCCCTGTTTATTTCAGTATTGCCACTGGTGTAGGTATAAAAAGCATCAAGTTAAATAATGAAGAAAAGAAGCAAAATGTCTTACAGGATGTAGATGCTCTTGCCATACTAGCGACTTATTTTTGGCATTTTTTTTTCTAGAACTAAAAAGCTGATATAAAAAAAGTTTGCTGGACTGCATCCCATCCCACATGGCACTAGAGAATTTATTTCAGCTACACCTGTCCAATGACTGACGCTATGCAGTCACACAGTCTTTCTTGTAGCCTCAATTGAACCTATGAAATTATTAAGGGGGATAGGAGAACTCCAGTTTCCTTCATGGATCTATAACAGAATATTTGTTTTCCTTTTTTTTGTGTGGGTTTCCTGTTGTTTTAGTAGCCTGGATGTAAGAGTTGATGACATTCTGTTGATAATTTTTCTTCCTCACTAACCTTTGTCAAAGGAATGACTTTAAAGACTACAGAGCATGGTTTATGACTGTGTCTACTATTCTTAGCTGCTGAGAAGATATCTTAGAAGTTTATTGCTTTAAAATACTGCTCAAAGAACCCAGCTGAGATTTGTCACCCTGCTGGGTTCAGTGTAGTACAACTACAAGTGAAAATATATGAGAGCCCCATTCCAAAGAGTTTGAGAGCTCATCCTCTCTATCAAAGGTGATTTAACTATTTGGTAGCAAATTTAGATTTAGTTTCAAACCACAATATAAAGAAAGCACAGCTGATCTTCTGTTTGGTCGCAACACAATGAGTTCCTGGCAACTTAGAATAAGCAAAGCTTCAGAAATAACGAAAAGGGGAAAAAGAGCAGAAACTCAGCAATGAATTCGTATTTTCATCCTAGAAATTGTATCACACAAGCTGAAGGGGAGAAATGTTGCTTCCATGGAAACAGATGCTGAAATGGGAGAAGGCAGAGGGCCAGTACATTTTTCCCTGCTGAGTCTGTAGAGACCATCACAGAAGTTATTAATACCTAGAGGAACAACTGTTTCATTGCAACCCTCATGATGCTGCTGCTCAGCCCAGTGAGATCCTCCTGGCACCAGGGCATTGCCTGTTTAAATTGTGTAACAAGAAAAAAACCACAAAGAGGTTTGGGATGCTGGGAATAACTTTTTGCTTGCCTACTGGAGTTCTGTTTTGCAGTCCCAGATCCCTTACCTACTTGGAAGAAAGTCTGTCTAAAAGCTCCATGCAAACTCAATGTCCTTATTATGTTTTCTCCATAGTGATCAAATCGCTGGCTTCAAATAACATAAACTGATGAATGCAGATATAATTCATGAGACAAACAATATTGTTATTTCTGTCCATGAATCACCAGCAAAGGGCTTTTTGATTTGCTTACTCAAAGCTATTAAAAGCAAGTCCATAATAGAAGATCTATACATTACTCGTAGGCAACGCATTGATGGTGGTTAAATTTAGGGATCAGAGTTGTCTGTGGTGGGCATAGAGGTGGGTCTCATACCTGTTCTCATTTCTGTTCTCTAAATGAATGAGTTTAGCTTTCAAAACAAACAAGAACACATACACTGAGACTAAAGGTAACTCAATTTCTGCCTGCAATCCCTAATACATGCTTAATAACAGTTTCTGGAACAACTCATTACTTGAAATTAAAAGAAAATATTGTACTGCCAAAAAGTAAGAAATAAAAAATAAAATCCAATATAATTTAGGTAGATATCAAGAAGTTATGCCCATTGTTTAAAAAGTACCAAACTTGCAGGAAGGTGAAAATATATAGTAGTTGAGTTTCATTAATGAAGAAAGACTGAGGACATTCTGAAATTATTGCTTTTGTTCCTTTAAATATTACAGAATATGGAGATAAGTAATGAGAAAGGAAGGGGCTTTCTTTCGTCTCAGAAGAAACACTTCCTTGAACAGCAGTGATTTTATTTTTAGGATAGCTTCAGTCAAAAGACCTTAATACAAAGAAACAGCTAGAGAAAACTATCTACACATCCTTCATGATTCAAAGCAAAATTGTATAGAATTAAAGGATGAAAAATGAACCTCTTGCTTGCTACGCTGTTCTTATTTTGTGTCTCAATGGGAAGAGAATGACAGATGGAAGTATAAAGTATGTTTACTCATATCAGGCCTTTGATATGCAAATGCTTGTTCTGAAAGAATGAGAAATACACTGACCAGCAGACATCCCCTCAGAAGAGAAGCATCGCAACCTGAGGGAGAAAAGAGAGATAAACACTCCTTGGCAGATGTATTATGAATACTGACTAGGGCAAGTTCTGCCACAACACTTTCCTGAGGGAAGTATTATGTTTTCAAATGTAACATCTTGACAATATTTAAATGCCAACTGTGAAAGAAGAGTGAAGTATCCCAGGGACACTGCTAATAAATAAAATACATTCACTCCCCCGCTCCACTTTTTTTATTATCATTATTTATTTCAGCACACTGGTAATTACATTATATAACCCCTGAAACAACACAGACAAACTCAAAGTTCAGCCTCAGAAGGTTTGCTTTGAGAATCACCTTATTTTAGTCAATGCAGACATCAGGTGAGTCACAGAGCATTACGTTCAATTCCTGCTCTGAACCACTGCCTGGTAGAGCAGAACTGCCTCCATTAACCATACAGCAAATCAGCAGAGATCAGCCTCTCCCACACTGCAATATCGTGCATTTCTGACAAGGTGGCTATAAACATTAACATTACTTTAAAACCTGACCCAAACTGCTTTAAAAGTTTGTGACCGTAAAAACAATAAAGCTAACAAAGTCTCATAAATAGCCACTAATATGAAAGTGCTTGCTGTAACCCTACAGGGAAGCAAGCAAGAATGGTTTTCAAATGCATCTAATTACTTATGTACATGTGAAAACAATATTTCCTCACTTCTCCACCCTGCCACAGTACAAAGTTTAGATGCATGGTGTATGTTCCATAAAACTCAGTGCACGTCAGTAAGGTAACATCTCAGATACAATAAGAATTACTCTAAGAAATGTAGCAATGATTCGACAATTTTATTTCTTGGTTGAAGACTTTGATAGGGCATGAAACAAGGTAACTGGACAAAGATGGTAAAGATCAAAATAGTACCACTAACTTCCATTATGTTAAACATACTCAGTGAATTGCACATTGTATTGAATTATTGTTTAAGACCCATCGAGTTCTCCATCCATCACCAGCTTGAAAGTGCAATGCATAAGAATAATACTTAAAGATTTTTCTTAACTTATCCCTTTTTCAGGGTCCCTGCCACATCTCGATGTTCATAGCGGAACTGAGGGCACAGATTTCTCTGTTGCTAGCTGCTTTTGAGACAGGGAGCTATTATTACTTTGATAGTTGTATCACGGAGTTCTCTCAGTAATTACAGCTACTGTAATCATTTATTTGCTCCTTAAGGCCAATCTTTTTCATCCCTGTTCCATTATTCTAAATGAAAAACACATGAAACAAACAACAATCCAGAAAGCATTCTTCAGAATGATAAAGCAGAATAATTGCAAGAAGATTTTAGAGAATATATGAGGAAATGTAGAACTAGCATTCTCAAAGTTGAAGCCAAGAGCAAACACTACAGGAATATCTTCAACATTACTGCTACTCATTCCCAGAGTAGGGGAAGTTTCATTGTGCTCCTGTCCTTGAGCAAGCTAATTTTCAGGTTAAGCTGTTCTGCTGATGCTATTAACATTTAGGTAAAGACAATGTGGTCCAAACAAATAACAATTACCAACACTGCTTCTCTAGCAACTACACTGTGGTATTTTTTTTGCATGCAGGCAACTGTAAGAATTACCACAGACAGTGATTTGGTCAAAAATCAATAGGTTGTTTTAGAGCTACTGCACCTTCATTTCTTTCAAGTTGACCTAATTTATTCCCAAGGATTAGGAAAGTCCATAAATCAGGAACATGGATAATACAGTTTCACAGGCTTCCCTTGAAAGAAGATCCTTTTAGTTGTTATATATAATTCCTTTTCTAACTGTAAATATCCAGTAGATTTTGTCATTGTATGCTATGCCTTAAAAATCATATTTTTAGTTCTACAAGGTTGAGAGTTACTTAAGTAAAAAAAATAACCTTCAAATACATTTTGAATTTCAGCTTTGACACTGATGATAAAATACTTCTTTCTGATCTGGAAATGACTGTTTTTAATGATATGTTTACAATACAGTTGTTTCTAGCTACAGTAAAACAACAGCATGTTGATTTCAGTACAAGTTGTACAAACTCAGCCACTGGGGAGCAGCTGTGTTAACCAATGATTCTGCGATGTCACCGAGACATCTGCAGAACTAGCTTGAACACTGCAGCACCAGAAAAGAGGTGATAGTAAGATAACTGGTAAATAAGTAAAAGGTGTGTGGACACTAAAACATCATCCCCACCTCCACCTCACTTTCACGCCCATGGCCATCCATTCTATCTCCAGATGTATCCTTTTTTCTGAGATGATGTCTCAGAGCGTCTTTCACATTTGTTTCTTGTCAGAAATAATGTATTTCACTGTGGCTTGTTACACTAGATAATATATTTTGTGAAGATATAACATTTTATTTAAAGACAGCTTGTAAGTAATATTTTACATTTACTGGAGAAAAATATACATTTTTTTCCTGTCGGCTATGGTGATTAATATGACCTATATTTCGGAGACAACAAAATATGTTGATACAGAGCAATCCTATAATTATCTGCATTTTTTTTGATTCATATTATGATTATTTGTTTCAGCTACCTGGAACATGAATGGATTGTTTTTAAATTTCTTCTCATTTACTGAGGTCACTAATGTCTTTTGCAGAAGAATTCTGTTTCTGCAAAGTTTCCCAGTACTTCATATTACAACTTTTGGAATTTTAACACATTGCAGAGTAACACCTAATTTAAAAAACATCAAGGCCATACATTTGCATATAAATATCAGCTCACTAGCATAAACAAGCTGTGTCAGAATACACGTTTCCCACAGTTTTCCTTACTATATTGCTCATTGAAAACACAAAAATCCACATCAACTGTATGAAGAACTGCTGCACAAATATTAAATCACACTAACAGTGAAATATGAATGTGCCTGCTCATCCCGTTGTCTGCCCTCTAATCTCAACCTATATTTTAACATTGAAATTAAATTTTTTTCTGATTCTTTTTGCAAACCTGTATGAACAAATAGTTAATCACTGATGTTATTCTGATTTGTACGATCCTAGTGAAAATTGTCCATTATTTTCCTTTTGAAACCACAAAACCAAAATTCCCTCATAACACTTGAATAGCACTCTGACCACTCCCTGAATTCAACAACAAAAAGAAGCAAGCTAGCCTGATCAGCAGAAAGGATTCAGCCACACTACTCTCATTCCATGCAAACTAAATTCTAAAAAAAAAAGCCCAACAGGTTTATTGAAGATGGCATGCATGTCACTATCCGGCTTCTTTCTT
Source organism: Tragopan temminckii (assembly GCA_028571105.1). NCBI lineage: Eukaryota > Metazoa > Chordata > Aves > Galliformes > Phasianidae > Tragopan > Tragopan temminckii. The sequence goes on along the minus strand of JAOWBP010000001.1, from coordinate 76,205,368 downwards.
GAATATACGTGTGTTGGTGTGTTCATGCTGCCATAGCAAACTAACCCTACAGTTTGATGGTGTCTACTGTCAATTTCAGCTGTGGAGTCACACTGGATTTTGCTACTTTCATCAGCTAAAACACACTCTTAACTTTGTCTCTCCCTTATAATGACTGCCCATTGTTTTTGTTCCAAAAACACTCTGGAAGGTGGAATTGGCCTTGTTTTTCAGTTTACTGTTGAAATTTATGAACAAACCCTAAAAATCCACAGAGCAGAATAGTAAGAATAAGCACATTAAAGTAATCTATTTGCAAATTTAGGCCAAGTTTCATTTTAAAGAAACACACTGCTTGATCCTGCTATCAGATTAAAGTTGTTAACATATCAATAAGTCATTTTCACCTTATAATTATGTACAGTACAACCTTTAAGGGTTCAGTGGTTGCCAGCAATCACCATACAGGGTAGGTAAGAGAGAAAACATTTTCATTATTCAAGATCACCTTTCAAAGTATTTCTTGAATCATCTTTAGTCACAATCAAATAATATGACTTCCACCTCATCCCATCATTCCATTCCACATTCATTACTATTATTTACCATATTCTGTAATACCACTATCAAGGATTTAAACAGCCTTCTGTTTCTTCTCCTGTCCCTGCTTATGTTTTTTCTGTTGTTTTATTTTTCTGTTTACTACATCACAATCACTTAAAAAAATTTTACACCATCATCATCAGTATAATTCATATTAATTAAGGAAGGCATTGTAAAATGAATAGTACAAAGGAAGAAAGCCAAAATGTTTTGATCAATCCAAATTTCATCCCTATAAAAGAGTCCAGATTTATAGAAAACTGAAAAAGAAGTTTTACAGATTCAGTCCTTCACAATACAGAATTTCTCTTACTACTGTGGTTTTTCATGACCTATTAATTACAACAATAATGCATATAATTTAAAGCAACTAAGATAAACTATGCATTGTAAATAGCCAAAATGAAGTACGAGAAGATGTAATCAAATACATTATTAATTTACCGTAGAAGAATCCCTATTTTGAATTTGAAAAGGAAGCAAATATTCTTCTACTTCTGGATTTCTCTTTAGAGGCATCCTAAATGTTAGTGGCCAAACACATCTCTAGGCATTTCCCCAGGTCTCTCCTCCCTGTCTTCACTGCCTCCTGACATGGAGGAACTGTGCAACATTTACATTTTCTTTTAAATGTGATGGAATATCTATTTTGATTTAGAAAAATAAAAAAAAATACTTTGACAACGATTCAAGTCTGAAGTCCCAGTGAGTCAACAGCAACATTTTTGCACTAAAAACCACATTTAAAAAGTGGTTTTTGTCTTTCCAGTTTCTTACATTAACTGCCAATACAGATGCTGCTGTTCAAAGTACTGTCCATATTCAAAGGATTTTAGAAAAATGTGAAAAATCATTTCCAGTCCTGACTACTCGGTTCTTCCATGATGACCAGTTTATACTAAAATTGAAATCTACATTTTGACTCTGCAGAAAAGAAATATTGCTATTAAATTTATTGTTCCACTGGGACTTTATTAAGGCTGCTACTGAACTGTGTATCATTTTAATTAGAATTAACACTTTCATCTTGTTTATGAATATATGTAAGATAAGCTTTGAAATATTTAACATCTGGGAATACAGTCAAGCTGTCACAGCAGAATTAAGACATTTCACATACATAACTATTATTATATAATAACCACATACCAAATAACTGAACATTCATTGTTAGCATTTGGAGTATAATCTCTATGCATAGATTTCCATGTCCTTTAGGAATTTATTCATGCTTTGATCATTATCCCTTTGAAGCAATGCTTCTTTAAAGAGACACATTTCAAGTGCAGTCCTTGGCTCTGTTAGATGTTTCGCTAGTAGGTACGAGACCTGTTTTACATAATTTATTCTACCTTTAGCAGACATATGCCTAGAACAACACAAGCTTGCTGCACTAAGTTGGACCACCTTCCTTTACTGAGATATTTATTTCACAGGCTAGAGTGATTATTCATAGGCATTAGTGCTTGAAGTCCACCATCAGCAGGTTGACCACCCCTTGCCAGATTCTGCAGAATATTCTCCTGTGATGTGATGGAACTGTTAAAAATAAAATTAAGAAAAAAGAGTCTACATGAAAAGGACTTGCAGCATGTGAACTAAAACACTACTGGACCTTGTTAGCGTTAAGATTCATCAAAAAGTAAATCTTAGTTAAATTTAACTCCTTAGATGTCCTTTAATCACACACACACACAAAAAAAAAAACCACCAAAGTATTGCCTCTTTTACTATAAGAGCTGAACTGCACACACCACAGCTGAATGTCAAGTAACAACCAGGACATCACAACTGAGGCCAGCTCCCCGGGATCTGCTGGAGAGGAAGCTTTGGGAATAGCAAACAGCTGTCATTGCCTGAAGAAAGGAGCTCTGGGAGATGAGATACCTAGGAGGCATTTCCCCTCTAAGAGGGACTACAAGGGCAACATACAAAACATTAAAGTAATTTTTTTTTTTTTTTTAATAAAAACAAGTGGAAAGTAAGGTATGACTAGTAGAAAAGCTAACAAACGTAACAAAATCACAAATAGGAAAGCACAAATATAAGGGGGAAGACTGCAGATGAACACACTCAATCAGATGTGATCTTTTTGCCTGAAAGCACCTTAGATAACGTATTGACTATTTATTTTGCTTCATTTATCTTTGGAAGCAATTATTCTACAGAAAAACTTCAGAAAAATTTCTGCCAGTGATTTGCTCATAATGAGAAAGATCTTTAAGATATATACAAAGAAACTTGTCACCAGAATCTCCAAAGCGTTTCCTAGCAAATCAACTACTTAGATACACATCACTTTTTCTGTATCAAAATAAAAGTGCAAACAGTGAGCTTTTTCTGACTTGAAGTCAACCTCTACCCCCAGAAAAAGATAGATGATATCACACAGGACTGTACAGAATGTCTTGCACGTGTCTTTTGAATACCTAAATGAGATTTGAATGCATCTAAATTAGATAAGAGCTGGGATAAACACGAGGATTTGAGATATACATAAGCTTGAAAATATTTACATAGACACCAGCAAGATTGATACTGGAAAGCTAAGACGAACAGTGCATATTAGAGATAGCGGTAATAGCAGGATCTTACTTGTTCAGAGTATGCAGATATGGGATGCAGCACAGATTAGCAAGCAGAATATTCATTGAAGTAGATCAACGATAAAAATAATACTAATTTAAAAAAAATAAACCAGAGTTTTTATTGTTTTTAGTTTTTATTTATTACTTTAACTTAATCTAGCAAGAGCTTAATTTTGTGAGTAGCTTCCTGACTGCTTTGGATCAAATGATGCCTCTAAATTTTGGGAGCTGTGATTTCTGAGAATCTTTTGAATACTAAATGCCTTCAAAAACTAAATCAGTCTTTGACATAGAATGAATTTCAAGTCCACATCAATAGTTCTGTATGAAACAAACACTTCTCATATTATTTTCAAACTCATACTTCAGGAAGAAATTAGTCAGCTAAAGCCAGGTTCATCTCACTTGTGTTGTGCCCTGAGTTATAAAAAGCAAATACAGTTTGTACACATATAGAAGTGTATGCATTTGTTTTTAAGTGTGTGTGTGTGTGTGTGTGTGTGTGTGTTTGCATGTCCAAGGGCAACTTTCCATCAGAAATAATTGTGTGCAGTTACTTTACTCCCACTTGTGACTCCCTGGATAAATCATGCAAGAGGAAACCCCTCACTGATTGCTTTTCAAGTTACATTTCTCAGTATAAATGCTTTAATAGAACTGAGTGAATAAAATGATGGGTAACCTCAATGGTAACGGTTCCATTACAGAATGTGTTTTACAATTTATTTGTGAATATTTTACTCATTAATAACCTGCTTCAGAGGAAGTAGAGGAGATTATATTCAGATTTCAGAGCTCAACTTCCTGAGTTCCCACAGCTACATGATCTACATAATATTATTAATAATAATATACTCTAGAATGTTTTATTTCTTTCTTATAAGTTTTAAGTAATTGAGCTCAGCAACAACATTAGAAAATTCCTTTTTCTAGAAATTAATTTAGTTTTATGAGAATTTGTGGCAGAATTCTCTCTACACATACTGTAAATCTTAAGTTTATGTAAATTTAAGTGAAATTTCTAATTGTTATGTTAAAAAATATCCATAGCTTATTGCAGAGTGAAATCACTGATCTTTTGGTCTCCAGTTTTTTTCTCAGCTTATCTTTATTTTAACTACTCAGAGCACCACCAGAAAAGTCAATGATGAATAAAAATTCTAGGAACACTATTTCCACAAATATAAACAGACAAATACAACAAACCCTTATTATGCCGTAACTGTTACCTCTCTTCTGTATATTCCTATGGAAATCATGAACAGTTATTATATTGCAGCACACAAAGTGTTCATTTACCTGATTACAAATCACAGCCTCCTCAAAATGCATTTCTCTTCTGCAGTATTCATTGTGGGTGCTCAAATTCAATGAATTACACAAGGCAACATCAGCAACTTTTTATTAAAGACATTTTTTAGTAACGAAATAATCATATTTTATACTTTCTTCAATGTACTTGTCAGAGAAGATCTCTTCAGAACTTACTGAGATGTAAATTTTTAATCAATTGAGGAAAGCTAAGTAATAGAGAACATTTTCAGCCATAAGACAACCCCCATCACACTTCTCTAGCTGGAGGAAAGTTTCCCACAGCTGTAACAGGATAGCAACCAACACTGAAGATTCACAGACATTAAATATGGCAGGCTGTGGTTTCCATTCAAGCAAACCCCACCAACGTTCAAAGTATTTGACTGTTGAAACAGTTCAAGGTAATCATGTGTAAAGTGCAATGAACATTTTCCAAGTCAAATTATCCTTAGATGGTTGAGCTCAAGCTTCAGCTAAGTGATTACCAGAAGAAAGAAAATATGTGGCAAGCAAGAAGTTTCCCAATGACTAAGAGGTACTGTTTTGGATTTTTTTTAGTCTCTACTAGGCAACATACATCTCAAAGGCAAATCCCATCACAATGAGAATAACTGGACAGAAATTCAGAGTTAGTGCCTACTTTCTTCATCTTCAGCTACACCACAACTTCCAACTTCTGTCTTCCTGTTACTCCCATTTTACTTGCACATTGGCATGCCCATCTGTTGACTTCTGATGAGTAAACCTTTTGGAATTTCTTAATACTAGATGTCATGAAATAACTATTTTAGCATGGACAAGGCCACTATAAGGTTTGACTTATCATTCTACCACGACTGGACAGTTATTGCTGGAAGACTGCCTTTTATATAGGGAACTTCATCTGCACATAGATGTAAAAAAAAAATAAAAAAAATTGTGAATGACACATACAAACCCTGTTCTTGTTTCCTGCTCTGACACCCTGACTGCTCACATTGGCCATTTGATCCTACAGGACAAGAGCCTGGGGCCTAAATTGAGATCATCTCCCATGTCACCATCCCAAGACAAAGCCCTACATTCATCCTGCAGTGCAGTCAGGAGAGCTGCCACACAGGTTTGATGAAGAGGGGGGAAAAAAAAAAATAAAAAAAAAAATCACAAAGCCACTTCAGAAATCTTCACTTCAAGCTTTAACAAAAATAAGTCAGGCAACAACTTTAAAACATGTTTGTTCTATACATAGTTGAATAAATATATGAATAGAATTGTATGCATTTATATGTATATTTTATAAAACTCAAGAAAAACAGATTGTTACCAGGACTATTAGAGTTTTCCATGCAATCATCACTACTCTACTACTTTCAGCACAGCAAGATCACAGAATGGGTTGGAAGGGATCTTTAAGATCATCTAATTACAACCCTGCTGCTGTGGGCAGGGTGGCCAGCCACTAGGATCAGATTGCCCAGGAAACCATCAAGCCTGACCTTGTACACTTCCAGGAATGAGGCATCTACAACTTTCTTCCTAACGCCTAGCTTAAATCTCTCTTTTAAAAAAAAAAAAAAAAAAAAAAAAAAAAGAGAGATTTTTTTTTTTTTTTTTAAATCTATTTCCCCTTGTCTTATCAATATCTACCTGCATAAAAAATCAGTCCCCCTCCTGGCTATATGCTCCTTTCAAGTGCTGGAAGACTGCACTGAGGTCTCCAGGAACCTTTTCTTCTCCAAGCTAAACAAGCCCAACTCCATCAACCTTTCCTCATAGGAGAGGTGCTCCAAGATCATCTCCATTTGATCATCAACATGGCCCTCCTCTAGACCTGCTCCAACTGCTCCACATCCCTGTGCTGCGGTCCGCAAGCTTGGACGTAGTACTCCAGATAGGGCCTCACAAGAGCTGAGTAGAGGGGGACAATCACCTCCCTCTTCCAGCTGGACACTCCTCTTCTGATGCAGCCCAGTATACAGTTTGCCTTCTGGGCTGCAAGAGCACACTGCTGGCTCACGTTCAGCTTTTTGTCCATCAGGACCCCCACGTCCTGTTCTACAGGGCTGCTCTCAAGGGGTTCATCTCCCAGCCTGTACTCATACCCAGGATTGCCCTGACCCAAGCATGACACCTGACACTTGGGGCCTTGGCCTTGTTGAACCTTCATTAGGTTCTCACGGGTCCACTTCTTAAACCTGTCCAGGTCCCTCTGAATAGCATTCCTTCCTTCTATTGTACTGACTGCACCACTCAAGTTACTGTCATCAGCAAACTTCCTGAGGATACATTCAATCCCACAGTCTAAGTCATTGTGATTAAGATGTTGAAGAACTACCATAAATACATGCCCCGTTTTCTAATGTATATGGCTTGAGTTTAGATCAGGCACAATTTTCAGCAGTATATTAACAATCATTTGTGATTAAACATATACAGAAGCTCCAAACAAATCATTATCAACTACTTTTCTGTACTGTTGCCTACAGTGTTGCTATTATCCACAAGTCCTAATCTTTTTTTTTCAAGCACGCTCTTGTATTACGTTAAAAAACTCTCTATTTAGTGATTCAGCCTAAAAACTGTATTGCTATTTGAAATTTAAAAATGACATTTATCCACATTCAGAATTCAAGTTAAATTATGTAGCCTAGTATAGGCAAGAGAGCACATTTTTCAGTGGAAAACATGCATCTCTAATAAGCACTAAGGTCTAAAAAACTTTCACTGGTTTTAGCGAAATCAAGTCATTGAGACTCACATGAATTATGTAAAGTAATTATTTCTTAAGAGTAATAAAAAACAGAAGTATGACCTTCTTTCAGAGCAGTTGCATATTCAGGAATTTGCTACAAATTCCAATAAATGTTTGCTTTAAAAAACAATCCAACTCCTTAGTAAGTTCTGGAAATGCACAGTAAGTCACAAGTACTGTTAAAACAACAACATTTATATTAATTAGTGAGGAGATAAAAGTGTGGAAAAGACTGCGATATGAAATGGTCGTCTTTGACACCAAGAATAGGGAAGAATTCCATGAATTTGGCAGTGCTTCCCCCCCATTCTCTGGGATGCCACTAGAGACATCTGCTAAACCAAACATGTTGTGTAACGTGTTGTGTAACATCACAGAGGGAAAAAAAGATAGTGAAGAATAACCATGGAGTTAATGCTGGAGCGATCACCAAACCTGATCACTCATTCTAATACATTTCATGTCACCTCTGCCATCACCTCTCCACATGCTTCCACCTACCTTCCCCTCTTGCTCCTTCACAAATACCCACTGGCTTTCTGAACCATTTGCAGCATGTGCAGACTGCAGCAAAAGGAGGTTTCAATCAGAATTTATTTATAGTCTGGCATTATCAGTATCTTCTCCTGTCTGTCTTCTATTTTAAAAGGGAAAAGGCACTTAATACTTGAAACAAATACATCCATGAGAAAAATCACCCGTGGCAGTGTGACACATACCACATCACTCCACACAGCCACCTAGAGGCAGGGAGTCCTTGGACATTCTGCAGCTGTCCCACTTCATGACAAGGCAGAACAGCCACAGATCTCCACATATTCAGCCTCCATCACAAACTCTTACTCCTGACTAATGAAAACAGCTGGCAGTGAGTTGCACCCTTTGTTATCAGGGATTTCTGGTGTGCTGGAGCAGATAGTATCCCACTTCTGCTGCAGAAAGAACTCCAACTACTGCAGTTGAAGGATTCTCTCTTAAAAAGATACTGTGATACTTCTAATTCAAGGTTTAATCTTATTTTGTCCCTCTCTGTAGTCCAAGAGTTTGTTGTTCCTTCAGTTTCACTTTACTGCAGTGCCCAAGGGCTGGCAGAGATATGAATCTCAAAAATATATATAAAAAAAATAATCAGAATAAAAAACACTTCTTTGCTTCTCTGTAACTACCAGGAAACCTGCCATTTCACTGCCATGTATTTTGCTTCTCACAGCATTAGACAAGTACATAAAGCACGACTATATGGTGAATTTATGTGGTTTTAATTAACAGATTTCCATACAATAGCTCACTTGTGTTTATAAAATGACTTCCTGATTGATACAACACTCACCAGTAACAAAGACATGTCATAGATTCACGGAGGATAGGGCTAGTTCATACATTAGAAAATGAAAATACCTTCTAATCAAATCAGACTAAAAGAGTGAAGAAAGGCTGCCAATACAAAAACCCAAACACAGAAACATTACCACAGTTTTGAGTAATGAATAAAAGGAGGAAGTATTTGTTCGATTCAATTTGTTCAATCAAAAGTTCCATGTTTTTGGGCATTAGTGTCCCTTGGAAGTGCTGGGGAGGGGGGGAGGAGGAAGACATGACAAGAACAGCTCCTTAAAGTACTTAGAAAAAAAAAAAAAAAAATCAACTTCCTGAAGTTAAAACACACTTCCGGATTGCATTTGATTGGCTGAGAGTCTAAAATGGATATAATCATAATTAGTATTTGCTATAAATACTTTTGATTATTTTTTTTTATGTGTAACTGCAAACCTCAATTAATGCAAATAATTTTTGGTAAATCATTAAAGAATCAAACTTACCAGTCAACCAATTGTTACTATATTATGCCAAAGAGATCCGGTTTGGACAAGTTTGGATGTTGTAACTAATGTAAGCAGAACTCACATAAGCAGCAAATACTCTAACAGAACATACTTTACAGAGACCAAAAAAATTTGTTTTGAGAATTGTCACTTAACCTGTTTCATTTTAAATGTAAGAATGACATGCTTGCTCTGTTTTCCAGATCATCCAGTTATTCTTCTCGCACTGCAGCTTCCTGTCAAGTTCACTCTTACTCCTTTATCAATCAACAAAATCCACTGTAATTTTGTTTTTCATTAGCTCACAATCTAAAAGTAACCCTTTGTTCCTTGTCAGGATTTCTTTCTTTTTTTTTTTTTCTTTTTTTTTTTCCTCTTGCATTTAAAGCCAAACAAAAATAACAGCAAAAACAAAACCACCGTGCCTGACATTGCCTGCGTATGTTCTGCGTTTGTTAAATTCAGGATGACCTTTGTCTGGAATTGAAATTCGGAGCAGATACCACATCGCTACTTTTAATTATGTTTATGAGAAGCCTGTGCAGCATCTCCTCCTTTAATGCAATGACCATCTCTCTACTTGCGAGCAAGACTGATATCAATAATTAGAAAAGCATATTGCAGCTGTTTGTGATTACTATTGCCAAATTACTGGAGCCGACTCATTTATTAATGCTTAATGAAATACAAGAATATGTTGCTGCTATTTCACTTACATGATTTGAAGAAGAAAAATCTTGAAAGCAAGTTCAGATCAAAGAGGGATAGTTTATTTACACAATCAGTTCAGAAAAGATTTGCTTTTTCCAGGTGATATCATTAAGAAATGCACACAACTTGTTAATAACTGTAAGCCTATTGCAGTCAATGGGATTCTTTTTCCCCTTCAACTTCAGCAAAGCAAGATAGTGCCTAAATCAACAAAAAATTCTCTATGGTCTCTGAATTCTAGAACTACTCAGGTAGACATTTAGTAAATTTAGGTATTTTAATCAAATTATCAATTCTTCTCAAGACTCTGTCACACTACAACTGTGCTTTTGAAAGCAAACAAAGGATCAGGTGTACTGATAGCTTTACAGGCAAAGAGGGATGCATACAAAACCAAGATACACTGAAACAACTGAAGCTGTAACATCTTGTAGTAATTCCTGAATACACAGTGTTTATCTCCACAAGTATCAAAGCAGATATGTATTTTAAATTCTGTGACTAATAAGCTATACTTGTCATTAAGTTACTTACTGTTCCTCATAGAACCTTTCTCTAATGAATAATTGAAAGCTTGACTCAAATCAAAAATAGGCAAAATATTCAAATATCAATCTGTATACTGCCCACCACCCAATTACTTGCCAGAAGACATTTCAAAATACTTATTTCGCAAGTTATTGTCATGCAGAAGAATAGCAGTGGCCATCAGTTTAGATTAGTTCTGATCTGAATGCTGTAACTCTCTCTTTCATTTCCAATACACTCACCATGTCACAGAGAATGCCTATGAGAAGTACGGATAGCATGGCATCGAGAACTTCCAAGTCTCAGATTTATAACTGCAGTGGGAGGGATAAAAGGGTTCAGGGAGACTTCGAATATATGATGATCGTGCAAATGCATTTTATAAATAGATGCAGTGATTGGGGTTTTGCCCCTTCTTTGTTTCTATGGAAACAAGTGTAAGTTTAATTTCTCCCCCCGTCCTACCCATAGAAAGTTAGTAACATCCAAGTGCTTTAAGTTGTAATTTAGGGTCTTTAACTTGCAATTAGGAATTATTGACTGGTGATGTATCTTTTGAACTCTAAGACCAGATTCTTGCTTCAGCCTGGAAGCAGAAGTCTCAAAGTAGGCCACTGAAGCTGGATGGAAGACTGCTGTCAGCTTAGCTGGTGAATTCAAACATTCTCATGGCAGAAAAGCACTCCCAGCCACTCAAGCATACATCTCCACCATTAGCTTTGGCACAAAGGGAAACACGGTCATCTTGACAGCAACCTTACTAAGATTTTGTTTGCATAATCGAACTATTGAGTGGGCTCTAATAAAATTAAATTGCTGCTCATTTTGCAAGTAGGGCTTGTCCTACTATTCTGCCTTTAGCATGACATTTATCAAGAGATAAGACAAACACACTTTGAGAAGCTGTCAGGAAAAGCAGTACTAAAATTAAAATACTACGAAGATAACTGAGAGGAAAGTATCAGACAGCTGTGAAAATGATTTCAGAACACATATGGAAGCACTGTTAGATTATGATCTTCTAAAACATTCATCTATTGCTCTTGGGACAAAAAGCTAAGAATATATGAACACTTCAGGCTTCAAACATTCCATTCAATTTAAAAGGTATCCATTCAGAAGCAGACTGAGCTGTCAATTGAATAAATAATTTGAGTCAATGCACAGAAGAATCATTTCCTAGCAGTTTGCGTGGGTTTTGGTTGCTGGTTTTATTGTTTCTGTAAAGTTTTAAAGTGATGATTGAGTACAAATGCATTGAAGAAAATCCTTCTCCCATTAAAAGGGAAACCTCTTGACCTTATGTAGAAAATTATATTTGCTTCCACTAATGGCAAAAGTATGTCTTCACAATGAGTATATTTTGATAATTAATGTCAGCAGGATCAGACAACAAAAAGTAAGCAGATCTCATCTTCTCATTCCAATGTATAATGTGATTTTAATACTCTTTATCACTCAAGGTTACTGTACAGCTTGCCAAATACTAATATGAGTACCTCTGCATCAAAGTATTTGGACAACAGCAACCTCACCTGTGTAATTCATGGACATGGACCTTTTTTCTTCCATTCTGCTACACAGCAAAATTGAACCAAAGCAGATGAGCATCCCAACGTCTACTGAGGTACTCTCTAGAAGTCAGTACTAGACTTACTCTGAAGTCTACGTGAAACTTACATATAGGTGAAAAAAAACCAAATATTTAGAAAAACGATGTTTTGTCAGCTTCAGAAGCAGTGCACTACAGAACAACTAGCTACCACACAACTCCACAGTGCGAAAAGACACATGTCATTAACAGTTAAGCGCTATCCAAGAAGTATTATCTAGAAGACCTCCAGATGGACAATAAGCCTCAAGATGCACACTCTCAATAGATATCAGTCTCAGATTGACTCCACAGAAGCTCACAGATTTGGGCTATTCAAGAGATACAGAACATTTCAGAAATTCTCAATATAAACAGCACAGTGGTCAAGTCATCTGAATTTTCCATTCGTGCATTAAGTCCAGTTATCAGATTTTGACAACCATGGAATTTCAAGAGCAGCAAAGAGGAAGTTAATGAAGCATAACATTTGGATTCTGTAGGTGTGCATTTTGCTTCTGCACGTGCTCTCTGTCCAACTGATGAATACAAGAAGCTGATAAGAAAATACTTTCCCTTCTGCAGTAACTTTCAAATTGCTACCTTGATTTGAAATATCCTTAGTTCTCTGTCATACTGACAAGGTGCAGCGTTAGGCTGTTCTACATACACCAGCACTTGGTGTGGTCTCCAAAATCTTTGAAGAGAGTCCAGTTATTCTAAGACAGAGAGCTCACAAGATACAAGAAAGTGCCAAAAATCATTTGCAACTAACTCCAATGCACTGACACTTCTGAACAGTTTGGCTTATACTATTTTTAAACTAGTTGCTGTGTAACACGAATACTAGATACAGAGCATGGCATAATACAATGAATTCATTTTGACCATTTTTAAATGTTTTACTTTAATTTTGAATAAGGACTAATACTTCTCTAATTGAACTCAAGTTATGGACTCTCTATTACTAATTACTCACAGAAGCATTAAGATTTTCCTTTTTAAAAAAGCACAGGTTACCATGTTAATTATCAGGTTAACTACCAGGTTAATATTAATGTCTTTGTGCACCTACAGGAAATACTTCAGTCTGAGTTAACTGACTCGATTTCCCTTTTTAGAAATATAGAGAAAAAGGGATAATTTTCATTGTTGCTAACCTCATCCTGAGGTATGCATCTAAAACAGGTCAGAGGAATCTGCTCCAATGTGCTCACTTACCTTCACTCATTACAAAAGGAGTCAAGGCAATCAGCTGTTCTACATATATTCACATCATGGGCATCAAAGCTTCAAAGTGAAAATCATCTTTAGTAATTAAATGATTTCTTAGAAAACTACAGTGTCATGACTTTTATTCAGAATTATCAAGGTCATTTAAAAGATATTCCTTGGGAACACAATGAAATTTTCAACATGATATGGGCTATTTAGCATTCATATATCATAAATCTACTTTTAGTTTTCTTACCGTGACAGGAACCATCCAGTTCTTCATATCCTACACTGCAGATACATCGTCCAAGAGGCACAAGCCAATCCCCATCTGCTCCACAATACAGTTTTGGAGTATCACGTTCCTCAGCACTCTTCACACAAGAGCCCCGCACTTCCACCAAAGAAGATGAATCGACCCTTGGAATAGTATCAGGAAACATGGCCAAGTTACGGACCGTGAAAGGGCACTTCTTGTAATAAACACGGACTGAGACCAAAGCAATACATGCTCCAATGTCCTGAAATGCAAGATAAAATCCTTTCTTGTTTATTGGCCCAACCTCACGAACTTCTGTGTTGAGTTTAAGAATGCGATCACCCAAGTCCATCTGAGTAAAGCTCTCATCAGCCGCAATAGTATCAATTTTAGTGTACTGGTTTGGCTTGAATTTTAATCCATGAGACTCATCTGACTCCATGTAGTAGAGATTAAAAGTTTCCTTGCAGGTTCCCACTACCCATGGAATACTGTTGCAGTCCCTCAGGGTAAACTTCATTTCCACATAAATTTTCTGTGCAGCATCACGGGAAATCCAGTTTGTTCGAAGCCAGTTGTTTTGGTTTGGTTCCATCACATTACATACCTGGTAGGTATGAATGGGATGATTGTGTTCATCCATTTCAGTAATGGCATCCCACTGAAAAGAAAACAGACTGTTTGAAAACCAAGGAAAACATAAGTTTTGCTATCTACAGAGCCAATCTAGACACACATAAACATGAGTATATGAAATCATGGCTGGATTAAAAATAATTGTGTAGAGATTAGAGGAATACCAGTAGTTAGAAGCAGATACCAGCTACAGAAGAGTAGAAAAGTTTTCAGAAATTCTACAATAAATTTCTACGAATTAAAAAAAAGTCTCTAATCAACGTGGCTTCAATAGAAGACAGAAATAGTTGCCATAGTTCTCTTCAGTACATCTACGATTATTCCTGGGCATGCAGTTCAATCGCCTATACTGAAACATTTGCTAGAACACTTCCCTTTGACATTCTGGTGAACTGCTGTCCAGCAGTCCTCAAAAATATTCCCATTACTCAGATGGGCACCACAGACAAAGTACCTGCAGTGAGCAATAGCTGGGACAAAGCCACTCTGCTTTGGTGGGTCTCAGGTATGTGTATAAGCTGTCCTGGTTTACACAATCATTGTAAACACAGTTAAATGTACAGATAAGAGATATTTCTGGCTCCATAGACTCCGCACTACACTCATTTCTTCTTAAATAAAAAAATAATAGAGATCTATCACAGGCATCATATCATTTATTTACCCTTATAAATTCTCTTTCTTATAAATTGAAGATGAAATAAGAATTATTATTTTCATTTCTTTAAGTTGTGTGCATCAATATCACCAAATTGTTCTCAAATGCTGGTGGGAACCCACACCATGAGGCCATTGAAAACACGCATCTACGAAAAGCCATCCATGTACTAAGTATAAAAGAATTATTGAACATCTAACATTACATAATCTGCTACTCTAAGGGATTGTCAACAATTCCAAATTAGTTTGAATAAAATTGAGTCAGCTTTCAATAAGCACTCACAATATCAATCTAGCATTAACTATTGATTTCTTTCTTACAAAAACACAGAACTAGCTGTAGTTTTGTACCCAAAAATATTGCACCCTGTCAGAAATTTTTAGTGTGGCCTTCTGGATGTACTGTTCTCTTATGGCATTCTAGATATTAGCTGATATAGTCAATAAGCCAAAAGCTTGCTATTAAATATTACTAAAAATGCCAAACTATGATGTTTTAATACAATGAAACATGAAAATACACATTATTTGTGTTCATAGTTTAGCATATTTGGAACAGATTATTTATAAATACACATTTAGTTAAAATAATTTGCCTGCTAAAAAG
>JAOWBP010000001.1:76140236-76157344 GCA_028571105.1 Tragopan temminckii | reverse complement strand
TTTTTTATTCTGATAGGAAAGATTCGTCTTGGCAATGTTCCTTGCACACAGATGTAGTTTGCCATTTATCACTCACACTGCCTCGGGCTGCAGATGAGAGGATGGAAACAGTGAGAAGTCAGGGCAATAGCAGAGACTGGAGAAGTCAGAGATGTGGTCTTTCACTGTCACTGCCAGGTCACGTCACCTCTTGAAGCCTTACAAATGAATAGAAATGAAAAACAAGCCTACAAATTTTATGTCAAAGAACCACAGTCACACATCTGTGAAAACCTGCAGCAGGATTTTTGCAAGTACACTGAAAGACCTGCTGCTAGTTGCTCTCATCTGCATGTCATACCATAACTTCTCAAAAAAGGTCACCAGTGCTATAAGCCTCTCCTGCTCTGAATGCACTTCTCCCATGAAACCTTACTGGGGACATGGGGCCTGCAAGGCCTCTGACAAGATGTCCCATCCCAAGTGCTCCACTCACAGCTGTTCTGCACGGCAAGGTCTTTCCTCCAAAGAGGCAAGCCAAATGCCATAGCTCTGCCAAGCCTTCAGAACTGATATCACAATAGTAAACCATTGGAATCTACAGAAGTAGCCATCTGGGGAAGGCTTTTAAACTCTACTGACGTTGCAGGGCAGAAAAGGAGGTGAGAGCCTGAAGCCATACACTTCAAAACACAGGAGGGACTAGACAGTGCAGTACGTCATCAGCAGCACCAACAAAGCTTTCTTTGCTTACAAAATCAAAGGGTAGGATGAAGAGCAGCTGAGAACCACAGAAAACAAATATTGCTGTCTGCCACATGGAGCAGAGTCAATATAAATGTTGCAAAAATAATTAGAATGATTTTTCCAAAGTTTTTACTGCAGCTAAAAGCCTAATGATAATAGTTAAGATTAAGTGCCCAGTCAGGGAAAATGTATTACAAAAGCAAAATTAACAGAGGGCAACAACTGAAGATGAGCTTTTAGTACACACACTTCACAAGCACAAGCGTTTCCTGCTTGTATTCATATGAGGCAGATTTTCCTACTTTTCCTACCCGAACTTCACATAGTCTACAAGCTAACTGAACCTGACTGAAGTTCAGTCAGGAGGGGTTCAGGCTCTGTTGTCTACTGAACTGCAGTCTGTAGGCACTGCTGTAATCTTAGTAAAAAAAAATGACAGGCAGGATTTATAGTAGGTGCTAATATATCTTCATAGGACATAAAAACAGTTAGCAAAGCGATTCTGAGGGAAGCTGACCTTCAGCTATATTAACAACAAAATGTCTAAGTGTCTCATAAATGACTTACGTAGCTAACTTCAAATTAAAATTCATACAAGCATCTTGAAAAAAAGGGGGAGAAGGTACTTAGGAAAAACATAACACAGAATTCTGACTAGGAGAAAAAAGCCTACAATCACAGCATGCTCTTTACAACACATACTGAACTTACCCAGATCGAAGCAATTCTTCATCAACAATGTGAGGTCAGTCTTTTTTTGTTGTCGCGTTTTGCTGATTTTTTTGCTGTTGTTTTTTTTTTTTTTTTTTTAAATCAAATTATGCCCCAAATTTATCTACATCACAAAAACTCCCCACCTAACTCATGACATCTACACTTCCATTTTCTAATTCATTTTTGTCTTTCTGCTGGGATCAGATGCAAACACTACTCCTGTTTGAGCAGCCCCCCATTGTAGCTAAGTAATCGGCACAACACACAGCAGCTGAAACCCTATGTCAATAACCTGCACCTCTCTCCCCTCTGCCACCCTGTTTTCAGGAGATGTGTAGGAATTGTTATTCCTGTACAATTTTTATTCCCTTGTCATGGAAATGTAGCTCTGTACTTTTATATATGTTTCTGTTTGTCTCCTTACAGTAGTAAAATCAGCATGGTGCTAATGTTAAAACAACCAGAAAGTAATGAAAAGACAAATTCCTTTTCATCCTGTTCGGATTTAATTATGGATTGCTAGCTACATGGTGCTGTGCTGCAGGAAATATATATTCACAGTTTTCATGCCTGTAAGGGTAAAAATAATGCCTAATTCCTTGCACTTCTTGCAGTAAAACTATTTCCTGGATGTCTGCAAAAGCAGAGCTGATATTGCATTTGGGGTGCAAGAAAACCTGACCAAGATGTACATAGCGGTCATCTTTGACGAACTCACTTATGCTCAGATGAAAGAGGGGTGAGGGTGCTGAAAACCAACAGAGGAGAAAACTACTGAAAAACTATTAGAATAATTTGCAGTAGTCTATGGAAGTATAGAAGATTAAAATGTTCAGAAGAGAAAAAGTAAACATAACTTGCATTACCATCTGATTCACTCTCCAAAAGCAGAAATGAGTAAATACTTTTAGAAATGTATTGTCTGCAATGAATATCAAAAGTAAAAAATGAAAAGTTGCATTCTTATGATTCCATCAGCTTGAGAGAGTAAATGACATTTCTGATTCATTTTGAACAGAACGGATGACAAAGTTCCCTTTGAAAGAGCCTCGAGTTATCAGTCTGACCAATTTTCTCAAAAAATAAAGGAGTAGGTAAAATGCTTTTCTTTGGGGAAATGAGACATGAATCAGCTTGGGCAGTCACCAATATTTATGACTGATTATGACACATATGAGTTTGCTGAAATCGTGACAAAATCTGTACCATTTTGTTTTTGACCAAGCTTTAAAGACTAATTTATAGCAAGACCATCCTGGATAATAGGACTCTCATGAGCTGCAAAATTGGACAAATAATGGAATATAAAAATGGGAAACAATTGTTCTAAAAGTTTGTAAACCTGTAGCTCTGCCACAGCTTGTCTCACGGGCTTTTATTTTAATGCACTTAGAGTGGGCAGATGCTTCCCCTGAAGTATGATCAACATTTAGAAATCACTGCAACAAAATGAAGTCTAGTGGTAGCAAGCCAGTCTCTAACCCATGAGACTCAAACACAAAACGGAGAGAAAAGAAGTTCAGAAAACCATGTGCAAGATGACCAAGCAGATCAGGCAGGAAAAAGACACACTGTACGTGTGAAAATGAAAATAGGATTCTGAAAACAAATTGAAGAAAGCTTGTAAACATGAGAACACAGAAACAAATTTTGCAAACAAATCTCTTATCAGCTTATTCCACTGTTGGTGCACATTGACCATTACAAGACTGTTCCTTCTTCCCTGCTTTGGGTAGCCTTGATGGATGGTCTTACTATATCAAGATACAATAGTATGAATAAACCAGACTGAATCTGGATTATTGAAAAATCACAGTTACATGGAAATTTAATTTGTTTGGTTATTAAAGTTTTGTGACTCTTTGGACAACTTTGTATTAATTTTTCAAGCAAGTAGGAAAAAGATATAACACAACAATCTGAACCTGTGGCATATGTTAAAGCAAACACAACTAAGACTCATGTGAAAGATCTTCCCAAAGCCCTAAGACAGGAAAAAAACAAAACAAAACAAAAAACAACAACAACAACAAAAAGCAGGCAGAGACAGAAGAGAGCAGTAGAACAGAAATACACACTAGATTAACAAAGGCATGAGAAAAGCTAAGTTTTTGTTGCAACAAAAAACAAACATTGAGCTACAGAGCCCTCAAGGTGCCTGTATTGCCAAACAATCTTGAAGCAGAATTTGCCTTTAAAGCAGAGATCCCCAGAATGGAAGTTTGCAGAGCCACCTGTGAACAACAAGGCCATTGTGTTTGTTAAATGAAAGCAGCTAGACCTGCTCTGCCATAAAGACAGTGCACTCTCCAAGCATCTGCAGTGCACAGCTGAGCCTTTCTTCACCAAGACCATTGCTGCATCCTAGCCCAGAAGACAGATCAGTATTGCAACCACAACTTACACTTTCACATGGAAAACCGAAGCAGGTAGATGTAATAAGATCTCAAAGATAACCCAGCTTTCTGGACCTAAAACATTACGTATTTCATCCTGCTTTTATCTTTAAAGTTTGCAGGAGCTATGATATTTTGCATCTTTAAGGTAATTAGAAACTTAATTAACATCTTTATTGTGGCCTGAAGAATATGATTTAGCTTCTAGAATAAGACAAGGTTCACGCTTATAAAATAGTCAAGATAATGATTTGAAAGACAAAGCAGTAGGAGCAGAGTGAAACAAAGCCAGGCATATCAGGTAAGATGATCAGCACAACATATTATTTAATGTTTTACTAATAAGATTAATAGGTGGAATAAATATTCAGATATAATATAGTCCTTTCATATGCACAGTATGCTAATTGGTCCTAATTATACAATAGTAAGTCTGTCAGAGGTTCACTGAGCTTGCATAACATGTAGGTACTAGACACGAGGACAGAATAGGCTAGAAAACTTTTCAGTCATATATAGTTTGCATTTAATTTCTGAAAAAAAAATAATCCAAAAAGGTTCTCAAGAGTATTCTGAGAAGACTCAAAATGAACAATGTTGAAAATTCACAGGCTTCTTTTCCTATATCAGCTTCACAAGAACATAGTATAGTTTGCATATTTGTCTAAATCATAAATATTGACCAGTAAGTTTGAAAGATGACATCTCTGAGTGCTGAGAAAATACTGAAATCAAATAGAAGTTCTAAACATACAATAATTTAATGATCAGCAACAAACTTTATAAAGTTTATAAAGTGCTTATAAACAGTAAAAGATTACTTTGGGTTATCAGTTCTCTTATTTTAAGGCAAAATATCATTTCTCTTCATGAAAGTAATCTGCTTCCCTACATGTACCTCCCCTTACTAACAAAAATCATGTTTAGACAGACAGTCAACACTGGTGATTTCAATTCTTTCTAGACTGACGAATAACAAAATTTATGCAGGTCCATGCTATGAATTCAGAACTACTTCAAAGATTCATTATGTTACTACCCAGCAACTTAAGCTTTTCATCTTCACATTGGTAACAGAATAAGTAAGAAAATATTTAATACGAATAGCTGAGTTCGGGCAGTGCTGTTTAACAGTATCCCTTACCTATAGTCATCTAAAGAATTGTTTTCACTCTTCAGAATCTTTTTTTCTTAAAAAAAACATGCACGGAGCACAGGAATAATCAATTTTATTGCAACCCAAATGAAAGACAGTCAACCGTAAGTCTAAACTAAAGGATGCCACAGTAATAAAGCTGGCGTGTGCTTTTATCTAGAGATAATTGGGCATGTTATAAAACGACATGAACTAATGAAAAAGATGTCCAACTTCCAGCCAGTAAAAACAACAATTTTTCTGTAAGAGTTCTTACTGCAGTGGTTCTTTAAATTCAGATACCTGATAACAAATTCCCTGCCCCGCTGCAAAATAGCTTTACCACATACCCTCAATCTTTTCCATTTCTTTTTTAATATGTAATTTACTTTTAAAGCAGACAGAAAATTTAACTACTAACATCAGTGGGAGTTGCTCACCTCTTCCACTGACAATCTGAGCCTTAGCTTCACTGCTAGTGATTAAATTAGCAAGTCAAACAAGATAAATGCAGGAGGAGGAACCAGAAACATATTTACTGCACCTTTTATGTCAAACTGATTATGCTGATGGACAGAATTTGTTTTTAGATCACTAATGTGTCTATCCAAACAGTCCGTTTGACACTGTTTTTTCCAAATCAGTAATTTCACCTATGGAAAATTTTCAGAGCCTATTGGTCTTATATAATAAAAGGGGGCAATTGAGGGGAAACGCACAAACTAACATCAGTAACTTCCAGAAACTGGCAGTTTGCCTCTTCATTACAAACCCAACGTGTCCTTTGTTTATTGAGATGGACAAAACGTTCCCTACTTGCTCAGCCAAAGACTTTTGGCAAGATATGGACAAGTATTTTAACAATTTTAAAAGTGAGAACAATTCAAAGAGAAAGGAAAGAGAACAAACTACTTAACAGAGCATTAAAAAAACAAACAAACAAAAACAAAAAAAAAAAACAAAGAAACCATCACTGTGTTAGAGCTTTCTTCTCTAAGGAACCAAGCAAAAACACAAAGTACTGAGAGCAAGCTGTCAGATGGCACAATAAAACAGAATTTATCTTTACCTAAATACTCATTTAATTCACTCATTTTTCATTTCGTCATTTCTGAAGTGGATTTAAATAACTATCTGACTTGCTTTGAGAGAAGGTGCTAGCCAAACTATGTACTCTTATCTTCATTACAACTATTGTAACCTATGTTAAGCTATTTTGAAAAACTTTCTTCTTTATTTTTCAGTCATTTACATGCTAACCTTAAAAGAAGCATAGTCAAACAAGTCACTGCTAACTAAGAAGCTTAAAAGCAGTTGTACCTCCTTAGTGTCAAAGGCACTTTTTTTGGGGGGGGCAGAAAATCAAATCTTTTCTAGTAGAGCAACAATTACTTCCTTGGACCCTACACCTAGCCATTTCTTTGGAGTTTTTGGATTTGAGGTTTTTTTCTGTCTTCTTCTGATCTACTTTTTGTTTGTTTGTTGTTTTTTTTTTTTTTTGCAGAGACATCACAGTCCGTTCTAATGCCTCTTATTTCTATGAAGTCCGTAGCATCTGGCAGGAAATGCTAACACCATTGCCTGCAGCGTGGTACCGATGGGGTCCTTCTCAAGTCCATCAGAAAGGAAGCAACTTGCCCAAGCTCTGCTTGTATCTGATGCTGCAGAGAAGGCCCTGTGAGCAGCTGGGAAGGAACAATGCAGCATGGAGAAATCATAGTCTTTCCACAGCTCTATGCTTCACCATTTTCTGTGCTAACCTCTGAGCTGAAGAAAGTTTTTATACACACACAACTCTCAGAGAGCTACTGAAAGGGTGAGGACATGGCCAGGAGCACGGTTGCCATTTTCAGCATATACATATGGCAGCACAGGGAGAGAAGTGGACAGGGCAGGCAGTCAGAGCCTGGGACAGACCTTCGCTGGGAGAACACTATCACTGCTGCTGCCAAGGGCTCCTGTTATGGCATCCACCTGGCAGAAAGCCATCGTCTGTGCATCTCCTGGGGCCTCTCCACTGGAGTAACAGATATTGCTTCCCAAAGAGAGCTCCTCAGGGAGTATGCAGCCACCAAGGCTTCAGGGTGTGCCTGTTGATATCTGGCAGGAGCAGTGAGCAAACCTGTGGGAGGTGCACCTAGGTGGAACTTCTCACATTGAGACAGAGCTTTGGGAAGAGGTGGACTGACTGAACAGCACCAGGGAGTCAGAGGGGGAGATGGATTAGTGGAATCTGCCATTTCTGAGGTAGATGTGCTAGCCGGCCACAACACAAAAATGAAGGTTTCCATACTCTCTGCCATCAGGCAGAAGAAGGGGACCTAAGAGGCAGGGGAAGGGAAGCAAATTTCTTCTCTGGGCAGCTGGTGAATCCCCTCTCTCCTTCCTTGACTACTTCACCTTTCCAGGTACCCTTATAAAACCAGTATGAAGATCTAGAGATTTAGAGTAGAGGCAGGGAAAAAAAAAAAAAAGAAAAAAAAAAGCATTCCAGCAAAGAGGAGGTCCTACTGTATATTGCCAGCACTGGAGAAATAATAGCATTTTTGAAGATTATATATATGTATATATATCCAGGGACTAAAAAGAGAAGAAATGTGGACAAATAATAAAAAAGTCTTCATCAACATAGCAGGAAAATCAGCTGCAAGGGAATGGAAGCAAGTGAAACTACATAATATGTGAACTGCATCCATTTGACTTGTGGTATGAAATTGTACAACAGAAAAATCAGACAAAATTATATATATATACACATATATAACAGATTATAAAGAGATACAGTCAGGACTTCAAAAGAACCCTTTCTGAGTAAAAAATGCATACAGTAGCTTCCATGTGTGATACAGGTTTGTTAGAAAAGAAAAAAAAAGGAAAAAAACTGCATCCATTTTGCTTAGTCTAGTAGTATGGAAATTTAGAGAAACAGTAGGCTCTGTAAAACAACAATGTAATGCACTTTAATGTACTTATTTTTCTTTGCACCTCTTGTGAATATAGGTAGGATAAGAATAGTGCTTAAGGAGTGGAAAACATTTTACCACAGTGTGCCTGTTGGTTTAAAGGAAGGCTGAAATTTATTTAAATAGGACTCTGCCCATACTTATCCCAAAAGGATATGAAGGAAGTTTTTGCTCTGCCTCCCTTTTGGGGTCAAATGTTTACACAAAGCAACAAGTTCCCTCAAAGAGCAGTCTTATAGAACTTGCTTTATTGTAACTCTTTGCCAAGTTTTCAGGAATTTGCAACTCCAGCTGCATTGTTGCTTTGAGTTGCTGGTATATCTTGATATATCAAGATATATCTATTCCTGATGAAAAGATATATAAACATCCTAGTTGAGTGTTTTCATCGGGTATATTTCTTATCATGTGGATTGACATAAAATAGAAAGCCAAGCCACTTGAGGACACTTCATCCTGAAGGACAGAAGATAACAAAATGGGGAAGGAAGAGGGAAGTAATTGGCTATTGTTATGTAAAGAATTCTTAGCTACACCATCAGGTACCACCAATGTTTTATGAAGAGACATTTGCATCTTCAAAGCAATGAAATGCTGCTTAAAGTAAGGTAGAGGCATGCTAAGACTGGAGAGTGCTATCTCCTGAAAAAACTCAAATGAAATGCATTTCAAGGGGAAGAACTGCTTCTCTCTTAAATCTCCTAAAGGATACTGGAAAGAGAATCAGCTATAAAGTGTTGCATATTACACTAAGATAGAGCTAACAGTTGATACAGAAAGATAAAGTCCCCATAAAGGTGTATTTTGAGAGAGCATCAGCAGTGAGTTTTATCTGAGACATTGCTCGTGCTTAATCCAGAGTAAATACAGCAGGCATTCACAAATAGAAAAAAGTATTATTGCAGATTTTCATTTTTTATGCATCATATATTTGTAAGTGCTGTCCAATTTGGATATTGAACGTAAATACTTTGCAAGCCATTTTCTTTAAACCTAAACTTGAATCAATGGTGAATAAGTAGCTAACTGGCTAAAACAAGGTATTCTTTATCTAAAGTCTGCAGAGTAAGGTGCTAGGAAATGCCTAGGTTTGAACTGAGAACTGGTTTAGCAGCAGTGACAGGAGGAGGGCTCTCCATCTGTGATGACAAAGACAACCCTACAAAGCAATGATGTTGCAGGAGTCTGTTGTAAACTCTTTGTCTTAAAGCTAGCTTTCATTCAGAATCATATCAACTTTTTTAAGATGTTGGCAGTAAAAAATTTATAGACCCCTCTGTTGAGTTGTGAATTTGGTGACATATCTATATTGCTAAATATCACAAATACATGACTAATTTCATATGTCTGTGATCTGAGGCACTTAAATAGTTTTTTTTTAGTATGAGAGTCCTCCTGCATTTTTTGTCCCACTTACATATTTCTTTCCAGAAATTTAGTGCAGAAAAAAGAGAATAAGAAAAAATATGATGAGACATCAGCAAATCACAAAGAAAATACCTGATACTGTTCCCTCAAATAATATATCCAAACAATTACATGGGGAGAACTGTAAATGTTTTGTTCTGCCCTTACTGTTACCACTGATCGTATGCTACAGTCCATATATCTACACAGGAAGGATCTTGAAAACTGTTGTGAGCCTATTCTCAGAAAAACCCATAGTAACATTTTTACAACCAAGTAGGCACACTTTACGAGAAGGATTTAGAATACAAAGAGGATTATTGTGTTGGACATCTCTGGGGGAGTTTCTTAGGACACCTCAAACTCTCATTTACGCTAGAATTATGGTAAGTATTGTCATTTCACATTAGATTACGTAAGTATATGTTTGTCTAAAAGTAGATACACTTAGGGAAAAGGAGGGAAATTTTACAAAAGTTAAAAGGGACTCCAAATATTCAGTAAGCAGTATTCAACTTCATGCTCTCTTTGAAAGCATGGTTCTAAAATATTATCTGTTTCTGCAGCATTCTCTCTATGTACCATCCACTTAAACCAGGGGCATGGCACTTTTCCTTTGCAGTTTCCATGTATCTGTCTTGAGATATCTATGTATATAGCTGCACATTAAATTTACCACTAGGACATCTGGTGTCAACTTCAACTTGTTAAGTACAATAGTTCTTTCTACTTGATTGTGAAAGTTGTATTTAATTCTACATTTTTTCCTCCTAAAATGAATTTATGGAATTAAGACTGAACCTCTGCTCTAAAGTCTGAATTTTCCTTTTCTCTATGTGTTCATTTTTTTTTTTTTCCTCCATTCAAAGGAATTCCAATCAGGTTACTTGCAGCTTTGGTCTTCAAGATTTTCATAGTCTTATGCCACAAAGAATTCTAATTGCTGTGGGGCTGCTGAAGCAGAAGAAGGAGTAGTAGCATCCCCCGTGCTTCCACCCAGACAGCAACAACAGAATTCTTGCCAAATGATCCTTAAGTTCCAAGTGCATCTTCTTTACTATATTTAATTCTCTTGTCTTTTTTCTAGCTAATAGTATGTGGCCAGCACCATAAAAATTTTGTAGTTATTTAAGTATGACACATACAATTTCATCTCAATGACCAATGACTTAGTATTATGTACCATGTCATTTCCTATCACCACACACATTGTAATATCAGTATTTACAGAGAAGAAAAAAATCATAGAATCATAAAGTGGCCTGGGTTGAAAAGGACCACAGTGATCATCCAGTTTCAACCCCCCTGGTGTGTGCAAAGTCGCCAACCACTAGACCAGGCTGCCCAGAGCCCATCCAGCCTGGCCTTGCATGCATCCAGGGATCCTTTCCTATTCAAGTTTTCCAGTAGGATTTCTTGGATAACCTTCCAATATAATGATTCTTATTCAATCCTTTCTTACTGCTGTAGACTTTCTTAAAGCTGGTCTTAAAGTCTTAAAGCTGGTAAAAATCTAGTGTTTTATTTAGAATGCTGTACAGTGTATCACTTAGAGTGACCACCATATAGGTAGGTTTTCTTTTTATTACTATTTATTATTTTTATTAAGGATAACATTTCAAAAAAAGTCTTCTTGTAATACAAAATTAAATGTAGTGGTCATAAGATTATTTTGACAGAAAATATGTCTTTGTACATATCAACTACAACTTTTAGACAAATCTATTTCCTTGTTCTAAGCATGTGATCTCGATCTAGTTGATCTATTTTTTTTTCCTAATACTACTAATCAGCAAGTAGTTTAAGAAAGAATCTGTAATGATCCTTCTCTGAGGCATCACAGTGAAAAGATTCTCTTAAACATTCTCTTAAATCAAGCTGTATTTTGAATTCCATTGGACTTGTCACAGATGTCAAAGTTACAGAAAAAAGGAACCTCAAAGTTAACAAAGGAGACATTCTGAGTAATTTGCGTATGGCAAACTACTGAAGTAACTGCTGTTTAAAATAGATGTTGTGATTGCTATTTCTAATTACAGCATTTGCAAACAGATTACCATTTGTCTAACCTTCTTTTAAGTATATATCTGAAGATAAATTGCCAATATACAACAAATCTATTTAAATGTGAAAGCAGATGGAATCTTTTGAAGGTAATGCAAATGCTAGCTATTGGAAACGCAGCAATAAAGGAAACTAATGCTGGCTTCTCTGACCTGGTACACTCTATAAATATTGGCAGAGGAAATACAACTCCATGAGGATGAACTGTTTCAAAATGTTGAACAATCTAAAAAAGTTTGTCTGGGATATAAAGACTCATCAATATGGAATTGTACCAAATAATAGATTAAACGGTCGTATTCTAAAAGGGGTGAACAGACTTTCTGAATTGGATATTGCTTACTATAGGGAAAAAATACCATCTAGCTATGAAGAGAGATGCAAGCCCATTCATTATGTATAGAATTATTGAAATATGTGTTTACTGTTTTACTTTATTTGCTTTCATACTGTCTATACGACTGATATGAAGATATGAAAATAAATCTCATATATGGAAACATCTGCAGGACTAAACGATTGCCCCCACTTCCACTTGTGTCTCACTGTCACTTAGTGCTTTTTTTTTTTTTTTTTTTTTTTTTTTTTTTTTTTTTTTTTTTTATTTACTGCATATTGTCCAAGGCATTCTTTGTGTCTCACTACCTGTGTTTCAATATACTATGTGCTATTCACTTTATGGATAGTTCTGCACTTCTCAGGTACTCAAATGACTTTAATCAAGTATTCTAATTGCAGCATCTCACCCATCTTTTATTGAAAAGAACAGCAGATTTTAAAATAAGAAAGGAAAAGATTTCAAGCCAACTAACATAAAAATGAAGATAGAAATTTATATAGAAATAAGGTTTCTGTGATTGCTGCTTGCCTGTCCATAATTCCTTTCATTAATCCCTTTTCAATCTTTTAGCTTAATTTGCAGAAAATCTTAATGCTACAAATATTTCAAAAATTTTCTGAAAATCAGAGCATGAAAACAATGACCCAAATGGAGGAAAGCTCAAGTGCAGGCTGCTTCTGTTTGGTATCTTCTGTGTGCTGGCTGCCCAGAGAGTGCCCATGGAACCAGGGAGTCCTGATAGACGAGAAGCTGGACATGAGCCAGCAGTGTGTGCTGGCAGTCTGGAAGGCCAGCTGTGTTCTGGGCTGCATTAAAAAAGGGGTGGCCAGCAGGGAGAGGGAGGTGATCATCCCTTCTACTCGTCTCTTGTGAGGCCCCATCTGGAGTACTGTGTCCAGGCCTGGGGCTCCCAGAACAGGAATAACGTGGAGCTTATGGAGCAGGTCCAGAGAAGAGCCACTAAAATGATCAGAGGGCTGGAGCACCTTTCCTATGAGGAAAGATTGAGGGAACTGGGATTGTTTAGCTTGGAGAAGGACCGGGGAGAACTCATTGTGGCCTTCCAATATTCGAAGGGAGCATATAAGCAGGAGGGGGAATGGCTGTCTACATGAGTTGATAGTGATAGGACAAGGGGGAATGGTTTTAAAGTGAGACAGGGGAGGTTTAGGTTTGATACTAGGAGGGAGTTTTTCACACAGAGGTTGGTGACACACTGGAACAGGTTGCCCACACACTGGAACAGGTTGCCCAAGGAGGCTGTAGATGCCCCATCCCTGGAGGCATTCGAGGCCAGGCTGGGTGTGGCTCTGGGCAGCCTGGTCTAGTAGTTGGTGATGCTATCAACAGCAGTGGTGTTGAAACTAGATGATCACTGTGGTCCTTTTCAACCCAGGCCATTCTATGATTCTATGATTCTGTGATTCTGTGAACCAGCTATATATAACAGATAGCACATCTTGCTGCTTGCCTTTGCTGGAGAAGTAACTACAACACAAAGCTATTGTTCCACAAAGCATAGACAATGAAATAAAATAGAGTTTCAGAGTACACAGAGTACATCTACAGAAAACCCAGCTCTGTTCTTAATGTGTGTCACAGAACAATTTACTTTAGAGAAGGTACTTCATTTTTTATTATTGTGTTTTTGTCTTTCTTTCAATACATTTTATAGAATCTATGATTCTGTATCTAGATCGAAAAAGATCAAGATCATCAAGTTCATTAAAAGAGTAACAAGGGTAAATGACTGCATTTGCCAAACTATATAGAATGTATTAGAATCTAAGTTTGAAGTGTCCACTAGCGTACCACATAGCTCAAGAAGCTGCAGACACTTGAGAGGCACTCAAGGCTTGATTTACTCATTCTGTTAAATGGTATCTATTATCTTATTCACACGCTTCCCCCCCACCCCCCGCTAATTTTCTGGAAAATGTGGTATAGATAGCCCTTATGCACATTTCTGTATTTGAAAGAAAGTTCATCCTATCAAGCATATGCTGAGGACTGTTTCTCTAAAAGTTTAACCTAGAATCATAGCACCTAAGAGCAAAATAAAATAAAATAAAATAAAATAAAATCAAGCAGCTTACTGCTGTACTCAGACTTTCTTCATTTAGGAAATAAATACGTATTCATAATCAGTTGTCTCAATTTATCTCTGGAGTCTAGTTCTTTCAAAAGTGGTCTGTGCTAGGTAGTTCTGTTAAGGTTTGTAAATAGACCAGTTGAACTTATTAATAATGAAACTGTCCAAACTGCCATCAACAACCTGAATACCAACACACAATCTCTTTATTCTTCAAACTTAACATTGATAATAATAAAATAATAATAATAATAATAACTTTATAAATGTTTAAGATTGAAGTCAGTAAGTTGCTAAGAAAAATCCCATTCAGCTATCTCATTAATTCTTCAGAAGAAATATTTCTGTTAGTTAATATCTCTGATCTGAGATGATCCCATGTATTGAGACCTGCAAACGTCACCCACTTTCCAAAAGCTTCCAGCTATGCCTTCCCATTCAATACTAGCTATCAACTGCAAACTGCAATTGCTTTTCTAACTTGACTTTCTAAGTGAGTTAGAAGTGTT
Organism: Tragopan temminckii; assembly: GCA_028571105.1. Lineage (NCBI taxonomy): Eukaryota > Metazoa > Chordata > Aves > Galliformes > Phasianidae > Tragopan > Tragopan temminckii. The sequence goes on along the minus strand of JAOWBP010000001.1, from coordinate 76,142,998 downwards.
TTTAGCACCATAAGCGCGCTCTCAGTAAGCGTGTAGGGCTGAGCCGTTCTGATGGATCAGACCTAGTTGGTCTTTTTTCACCATCTTGTGCTTTATAATCATCACAAATGTACTGATCTTCAAAATACCTTTCTGAGATGGGGAAGGATCACCTTCTGTAATGGAGGTACTGAAGCAGGAAAATTAAGTAACCTGTGTGAACAACAGTCTCCTCTAGCCAACCTCCCTGTGAACAGCTGATGAGGTGGTGGAATCTCTGAGACAACGTGCAATCTGTCATTTCCATTCATGACAAAGGTAAGCAGCACCACTTTGTATTTCTTGTGACATTTATTCGATCTGAACAAAGACAATATCAATAGAAGTTACAAGCCACCTGTCTTAGAAACAGGTCTCTGTACTGACAAAGTGTCCATCTTCTATGAGTAATGGCGTGTAACACTAACATACGTCAATAAAGATACCATGTATCTTAAGTCTTTTGACACCCTATCAACATATTCAACCCTTCTCAATGCATTAACATTTTGAAAACCAGGCTTGGTATTCTATCCACTGAGAAAAGACCACAAAGCAGAAGCAAGGGGATTTGAACTAAAGCACTATGAATTCACCATTTCAAAATTTTGAATCTCTTTTAGGACTCGAAACAGAATTGAAATTCCATAACTGAAATTAACTGAAATACGAGCTGGATTAGATCTCTGACAACAGCTTTACTGCATAGGAAACACTGGTTTCAGAGATTAGCAAAAGATATTCTCCATCACATTTAAGAACAGGTTACAGGTCTGTTGAGATGCCTTATGTATTTTCATCAGCCTGTATCATTTTTTTCCCCCAAAATATAATTGATTACATAGCCTCATTAAGTAAGTAATCTGTGGCACAAATTATTCCAAGGGCAACTAAGAATGGTATTTTTCCATATTTGGAAGAGAAGACAATATTTCCAGAACCACATTCTCCTGATTTAGTGTATGCCAGGACACAAATGTAGTACTGGCATAAAGAAGACTGAAATCCAGCTTCAAGCTTCCATTGTTGAGCATTTGCCTGGGTGTGCTGCTCGAGATAGATTTAGGCATTAAAGAGAAAAGTACAGTCCGGAATTACACATTTCCTTTTCCCAGCATCTGATGAAGAAATGCTGTGGCTGCAGGTGGATTAACACTTTTCCAAACTATTTGAGCAGGTATACTTTGTAAGCTTAATATCTGACTATATATTTTAGCTTCATAAACTGTCACAAATTTTGGAAATGCAGAGACTAAATAGTAATCCTATTGTTTATATGTGCTTCTTTTTGTTTAATTCTGAACATACATTTCCTTCACACTGACTACCAAAATACTGAGATCATTTTATAAAGCGCTCACAGATGGCACAGATTTGGGGAGATTTGGGGATTTTTTCTTAATCTTTTTCTACTAAATAACCTCAGAAATGGTAGTTGGACTCCTGCATTTTTGTTAAGACTGGTAGAGGTGCTTACCTTTATAAAATTGAGCCACAGAAGTCTGTATTTGTAAGTAAAGAGTTCTTAAGCTGCTGTCTAGAAAATAGGAGAAAAGGAACAATAACACTGGAAATGTCAAAGGTTCTTGAACTTCCTTAATACTACTGTGTTACAAGTCTGAAGAATTGTTTTAAGGTAGTTTAGTTTTACTTTATTATAGAGATTGTAGCAGTGCACTCAACCTACATGTCAGAAATGCATAACGTTTATTTGTGACCACTGAGAGATTTAAGGACTATCTCCTATACTGAGATATGGTCAGTGTTAGTAAAACATAACAGAAATATTGCTGCAAGAAGTATATAAATTTAAATAAAACCTTGCTTACTATTAAAGGGTGTCCATATATATATATATTTTTTTCAAAAATAGCCTGCTTTCATCTGCTTGGCTTCTTTCTCAATTTGTTTTAATCTGTGTGTCTTTAAGGGTTTACATAAGAAATTTCATCAGTCAATGCAGATATCTGCTAAATTACATCCGACTGACTATTTCATTTTCTTCCAAACTGTTTTAATAGAATTACTGAACTATTATCATTTCTACACTAAGCACAGGAAAATAGTAGGATAGTTGTTCAAAACTGATTTTTTCTTGTAGTCCTCGTGTTCCCATACAGCACATTTTATGGTCTCATTTTACACTGACATTACCTCGACTGACTTGGAGACTAAAGTTCTGTAGTTACAAGAAAATTACATGTTCACTGTCCATCAGGCCACCCTGCTCACATACCAGAGCTCCCAGAAGAAACTCTTCTACCAGTAGGTGACATAAACTCATTACTTTTTGTTTAGCCTTTGCCATCTAAACCATAAGGTGTTAAATAGCAATAATGTTATTCTCTATATCACTGTATTTCTCTGCTCAGCCACCCACATATGGCCTTGATTGTTAGCTGGCAAATGTATTTTCCATCACATCCATCTCAATACTGAGTTTGTAAATGTGCATATAAGCAGGTGTGGTATATCATCTAGTCAATAGAATCACAGAATCATAGAATGGCCTGGGTTGGAAAGGACCTCAAGGATAATGAATCTCCAATCCCCCTGCTGCAGGTAGGGCTGCCAACCTCTGTATCTAATACTAGACCAGGCTGCCCTAGGCCCCATCCAACCTGACCTTGAACACCTCCAGGGACGGGATATCTACCTTTCCAATAGAAGGGTGTTTTTTAAACTAGACCTAAGTGGAATGCAGGCAATTGTGCATCCACTCACCGTTATACAGGCCCTACTTT
>JAOWBP010000001.1:76079622-76094324 GCA_028571105.1 Tragopan temminckii | reverse complement strand
ATAAGCAAGATAAATAAACCAAATTCTTTACTTCATTCCTGATACCTAAAATTGCAAGATACCATGCTGTGAGATGTAATTTATGTAATTTTTTAAAATGAAAGAGTGTCTTGTACCTACTGAGAGAACTGATGGAGGCAGAGGCAATTGATTCCGGCTGTATCTTCAGTACTATTATTCTACATACTGTCAAACCCCTGAAGCTAGTGAAATGGAAGCAGCAACTAACCTTGAAATGACACAGTATTTCATTTGAACAATTAAGTGGATGAGACATATTTAAGACCAAAGCTGATTATTATAACTCATTGTATATAATTTTTGCAAGCCTGCATGTTCCCTTCTGTTTACAACTCATTTGCCAAATACTTATTTTTTCAATTCCATACGCTTTTAAGTATTCAGAGGAATAAGCCACTTCTTTCACCATGCGGAGTTTTCTATTTATTATTCATGCTATGTAATTAATCTCTGATTGCATCATCACATTACTTTACAATAATAAAACACAAACATAATGTATGATTGTATTTGGAACGAGGAGCTGTATGGACATCCACACAACTTTTGTTCAACTGTGTGAACAAAAATGCAATTTTACAAGTATTTCCAAATAACAACTTATGGAGACACAATGGGATGGAAAAAAAATCTTCTGAATTAGTCTGGATGAGCCTAAACGAATAAAGTTCAATCACAGTTAAAATCTTGACACTCAAAATTCTACAAGTATACCTAATTCATTTAATGAATTCTACAGCACCAACTAATTTAGATATTTTTCTTTTACCACTGTCTTCTTTGACTTTGTAAATGCTTCATTTCATGTCAATATTTTCTTTACCTGCAAATGACTGCAGAAATTTTGATGAATAGTTGGAAAAGTATACCCTTTGTAGAAAGCCCTTGGCTCTCATCTTTGGGGAACAATAGACATCGGTCCTTACGAGTTATTTGAATAAAAATACTATAATGAGAACATATTGTCAGCTTGCTGTCTATTACATTTACTGTGGACTATTTTTAGTATTTCAACACCTGCCTTTCTCACAGTAAGACAGTGGATTTTTAAAAAGTGGGAAGTCTGTGTCTACATGCTGCCAAGGTTTACGCTAAACTTCAGGTATAAAATACCCAAACACAAACATTTTTTATTTTAACAATAGCATTTTACTTCCTTCCTAATGCTACTTTGTTGTAAAATAAACAATTGTAATACTTCAAATACTTATCAGAATGCTTTGATAAGCAATTGTGATTTATAATTTTTATAATTTATAACCTGTATGCAGCCCATTGAACATATCTATGTCTTGTCATGTCATACCCCTACTTAAAAAAACATAATTAATGATTGCATTTTATTTATGCTTTTATTTTAGGATCAGGAAATATTTTAAATGCTGGACAAACTTAAAAGACTGTTTTATAAAGTTGGAGTTAAGACCCTGTAAGATAAAAACTGAAATAGATGGAATTATTTTCAGGAAACAAAAACCCTTACACTCAAACCAAATAATAATACAATTTCATGTTATCTTTTTCCATCATTTTTGTAGTCTGTTTTACATATCATTAAAATTATGTAGAATATTTCTCAAATGCTTAAGTTAAAAAAAAAATGCAATCACAAAACTAGAAACAATAGATTCATTCTGAATATTAGTCCGTTATACCGAATTGCTTTTGCTTAAATGAGGGTTGTTTCTGCTGAGACATCATATAACAGGTACAGTTCATTCCTGAAGTAGTCTCAGTCCAATTAAAATTGAGAATATTTGACCAACTAATTTACATTTACAGCTACTTGACTCAAGGTATGAAATCTGTGTAGCAGTTCTCTATAAAGCATCTTGTGAGACTTCTCTGACAACAAAAAGGAGTAATCAGGAAAATGAAGAAAAGAGAAATGACCTTTCCTCCTGTTTTGCAACAGATCTCTCAGGAGCCCCCCTGCATGATGACCTAGAGCAGGAACACATTGCTGTACAGTTTAACTAGAGACGTGTCACCTCCACACTGATGCAACAGCCTAGGAAGCAAGCAACTAGAAAATGTATCTGTTGTGCTGAAACACACAACAATTTCTGCACTGAAATTTTTCTGGGATAATAGCTATAATGCAAAATTATTCAAAGCTATATCTTAACTACGTATTTTACTGCTTCACAAGTTGTTTTGCTCTAAGACATTTTTTGTTTTGAGGTCTAACATACATTCTTGCTTCCCCAAACTGAGTCCTGTCCATAAGTACAAGAAAAAATAAAAATAAAAAATTACTGAGGTAAAGAGAAAGCATATTCATGTTTAGAAAAAATGATTTTACCTCAGAAACAGATAAAACCCTGACTTTTCCTCAGGTAACAGTGAAATGAAGACCAAATAGGTAATATCCTACTTCTTCTAGACTGTAATACAGATTTTCCCAAGAGCAGTGCGTCAAAGTGATTTCAAAGAGATTTAGTTGAACACTGCAGTGACTAACAGGGGAATAAGACAGGAGGAGGTCCTCATATCCATAGCTCAGTCAGAAGGAATGAATTTCTACATTTGTAATGCAACAGAAGAGGTTGGGTGCTGCATTGTCAGCCCTGCAGGACAGGTAGCAAAAACAGAACTGAAGAATAAGTTTTGGCTGGTAGAAATCTTCAAATGGGAAAAAAAAGTCTTCACACATTCCAGGGAAATGGTGTGATCTTATCCATTAAGCTTTTATTTCTAAGGCATTTCTTCTCAGCGTGGATTCCTGCTAAAATGAAGTGAGATAAATTAATATGTTTTGCAGACCCAGAAAATAACACCGAAGCTGGTTTATGTCACATATCTGTACTATTTTCCTAAGCTTTTGATTTTTTGGGTGAGATGCAAGGAAGTCAAGGACCAGTCCTGATAAAAACAGGGCTCACATAATTAAGATAACAACCCAGCTGCCCTACGTAGTAATTTTCATTCTGACTTGAAAAAGCTAGTTGATATGCAATTCACCATCATGTTCATGTCAACAGTAGATTACTGGGCAGATTTTTCTAAATGAACATGAACACCTGACAGTTTTATCAGCTATATTTATTAACCTGAGTGTATCTTCATTAGGGAAATTAGAAACAGTGAAATTCAGACAAGTGGATTTCTCTTTCCTTGCAATGGCAAAGTACCCATGACTTGTATGCTGAAGTCAATCCTATTAGGCTGAGACTTCGTTTGTGGAGTTGTGACACTAAGCTTAATGTTCTCCACTTTACTGTTAACCTTTTTTTGTTCTGCATTCTTACAAGCACTTGCTTTTATATCTTTTACTATACTAATGTTTTTGGAGTGATGAAAAAAAAAAAGTTACATGGCAACAATCCATTTGTGAAAAAAAAAACCACAAAAGATTTTGGAAAGGTATAGCCATGCATAACTATCACTCAGGCTAATAATGAAGTTCATACTTCCATAGTTATTATTCCCACACTCTACATTTCTTGGGATTTCCCCCTTTAAACAGTGTAGAAACTTCTTACAGGAGATGATGGGGATAATCAAACCCAGCTTATTCACCTGCTTCTTCCTAAACTGCACTGATCCAAAGACCCAGCCCCTCTATTAATAAAGTAAAAAAATGGTATTGCATGGGCTCCCCTTGCCCCATGAAAAACTGGACAGATTGATACAGAGGTACTTTCAAGGATCTGACCTCTCTTTTCAAGTAGAACAAGAATCAAAACTAACACAGACCTCTTCCTTTTAAATAGAGATGGTAGGAGAAGAACAGCTGATGAAGTGACAGACAGGGACTGGGAAGATAAATGGCCACTGCTTACTCAAATATGGTTATCAACATGGTTAATTACTAACCATGATGAAAAATTAGCTGTTTGATACTCTGAGGAACAAAACAGGCAGATGTTAGGAGAGGTACAAAGCCTGAAGCAACTAAAGAGAGCTCATGCTTGACTCACAACCCCTGGCCCCATGAAGAAGTTTTTGTGCATCTCTAACTCAAGTTAACTCAAGTATTGAGGCAAGGATCCAGTTCAGGCAAAAAGCAGGGCCCTTGAAGGTGCCTATTCCCACACACACGGTAAGGGCCACAGAACATGCTGTTCCCAAAACAACTGAGAGTAGGAACAAGGAGAATGAAGCTCTAACCTATGGACAAATCAGATGTGGAAAGAGAAGCTGTGAAGGATGCAAGCAAGCATTTCTGTGGCCAAGAGATGTAGAACTGGCCTCAGGTGAAAGAGTGGAAGCACAGATCTGCCTTCTGAATCCAAAGGCTCTTTACTACTCTGTCTTCTACTACTTAAGTAGTTCAGCATAACTTCTTAACTGTAGGCTGTTAAATAAGGGTTTACCTAGATGTAGTCAGCATTTTTGTGTCACAAATAGGGGTCATTCCTATTTTGCAGACAGAAAAGTTATGATACAGAAAGCAAAGACCTCATATAGCCCATAAATTGCAGATCTCTGAGGTACTTAAGACATCCAAATGGGGTACTTAGGGACATGGGTTAGTGGTAGACTTGGCAATATGAGGTTAACAGTTGGACTTGATGATCTTAGTAGCCTTTTCCAACATAAATGATTCTATGATTCCATTTGTTTCAGTATTTGAGTACCTTGTTTTGCAAGCGAATAATGTCTGCATGAAGTGGCACTGACAGTGGAAAAGCATATCTGCCCATGTGGGGTTTAATCCCCATTAATTTCATTGTTGCAATTTGAATTACCAACACAAATTTATTCTAAAGTTATATAAACAAACCTCCAGAAATGACAGGATATTATAATAATCCACTGCAAGTATACCACAACACCACAAGCATGATAAACACACTCAAATACAAGAACAAGCTCCCTGACCAAAGAAAACAAGAGACATACAAAGGATAGGGAAGGGCTATCCTGTCTATATTTCTATTTTTTTCTGCTTGTTAAAAGTGATGTAGTTAGTAATGGTTTTAACTGTCAGCAGATAAGGCAAGTCATCAGTGGAGACACCAGCTCTGGGAATATCAAAGCAGAAGCACTCATGACTTTCAAAGGTGTCAGTGCTCTCAAGTAAAACAACAAAATTGCCTCCCTTGATTTCTGAGTGGCATCTCATTTGCTTAATAAGTCACCCACTTTGAAAATGAAAGGTTTAATACAGCTGGCCTTATGGTTATACTGTATAATACATATAGAAAAAGAGTCTAGAAGTTTAGAACTATGAAAAATACCACCCAGAAAGAAACTCAAAAGGCCACTTGAAAAACATCAAGTTAACATTTGGCTAATATTAAATAGTCTCTTTCAATGCAGAGCCTCAAAAATATACCAAAGTAAATAAAACTTATTTGAAAGAAGAGTTGTGAGTTGTTCCACTCATGACAAATATTCCCAGAGATATCCCCAGCTTAAATTCATGATGATAAAATCTTTCCTCTCTCCTTTGATTAAATATCCACACAGCCAGTCAGTTTAATGTTTTCCAGCTTTGTAATTCTCTCTTTCACTGAATCAGTCTGTCACTTTTTCCACTAGCTCTTCATTTATAATTTATGGTGTCAAGCACCAAGCTTTCACAGCATGAACATTTTACAGGTGCTAGGTCAGGCTGTCAAACTAAAACACGTGCTAATAATTGCTAGCTTTGAAAGTCTTGGTCTTTTACTTACAGTGGAACATCAGTATGAAGGCTCAATTGTTTTTACAAAATAATCAGGTTTGCAATACTTCTAACGCTATCAACAAATAAATATACAACATCCTGTCATTTACTTGACAAGAAATAAGTTTCGACTATCTAACCAAAAATCAAATTGCTTTAAAAGATTGCACGGCATGGAAGTGTTCGTCTCTACTACAGTCAGACTTTAAGCTTTGAGTGATAAACTTTTAATGCACGTACATAGATATTAAGATTTCAAAGATAATTGAAGAGCATAAAATAGATCTGAGAATACCATCATTCGTGCAGTAAGCTTTTATGCCTGACCTGTTGAATAAGTGGTTTCATATTCAACAGTATACCTTCTTTTTCTTTTTTGACTATATGATCATCAAAATGGAGAAATTAATTTTTTTTTTTTTTTTCTGATTTCACATTAAGAATAAGAAGTAAAAAGACTGCTTTTCCATATTACTCTAGGAATCCTTTTGAATTTTCTAGAGTGCAAAAAATGAATTGAAGATGACACAGGGAATATTTTTCAGTATGTCTTTTCCTAGTCCATTGCTCTTAGAACCTAAGCAGTTGCAGAAAAAAAAAAAGAAATTGTAACCTAACATTGTAATACTTTCATAAAAATAATTAAAGCAAACAAACCAACTGCTAAAACAGTGTAAAGTAAAACCAGTCATTCCTGCTATGGCTGAAAACAGTCTGCTTTGTAACAAGAGGTAGTCATGTGTAACACATACGAACGTGGAAAGAATTTGTGAGACTTCCAGTGACCTGAAATGAACACATCTGGGGCACGATGATTTGGCAGGTACAGCATAGCATCGCTGCTGCTGGAAATTCAGTAGCATTCTTCAGCTGACTTAGTTCAAAGCACTGCTTTGAAGGGCTGCTTGAGACCTTAAGTGTCTGTTAGATATCCCAAGGATGCAAAGGGAATGTCATTGAAGATAGTTGGAGTGCTGCCAGGGGACTTTGAAGGCAATGCCAAATATAGACTATATAATACTACATCCACAGTTACTTCAGAATGTGGGAACCTTTATATTTGAATGAGTGTCATGAAGGTAAAGTTTGAAATATGCTTCATTTTTCTTAAAAAGTTTTTTTTCCTTCTCTTTTGCTATTCTGTCTGAAATGTTTGAACCTAGAAAATGAGAGAAGGATACAAATAGCGTCATGACTGCAGAGATGCATCACTCTTAAAGGAAAAACAGGAAATAATCTATAAAATCTTCTTTGCTCATAAATGAAGACTAAAACATAATGAAAGTGCTCCCACCTTATTTGGGAGGGATAGCTAGTATAGATACATGTATCCAGTATGTTTATCTATGAACTAGTGTGAACTGACTTGACTGGTAGAGCTCAGAGGGTTGTGATCAATTGTGCAGAGTCCAGTTGGAGGCTTGTGTTCCCCAGAGATTAGTACTGAGTCTAGTCTTGTTCAGGATCTTCATCAATAATATGGATGAAGAGATAGAGCCCATCCTCAGCAAGTTTGCTGATAATACAAAACTGGGAGGTGTGGCTGACACACCAGAAGGCTGTGCTGCCATCCAATGAGAGGTGGACAGACTAGTGAGTTGGGTGGAGAGGAACCTGATGAACTTCAGTGAGAATGAGTGCAGGATGCTGCACCTGGGGAGGAATAACCATATGCACTAGTACAGGCTGGGGATGACCTGCTGAAGAGGAGCTCTGCAAAGAAGGACCTGCATGTCCTGGGTGGACAACAGACTGGCCATGAGCCAGCAGTATGCCCTTGTGGCCAAGAAGTCGAATAGCGTCCTGGGGTGTATTAAAAAGAGTGTGATCAGCAGGTCAATGGAGGTGATCCTTCCCCTCTACTCTGCCCTGGAGGGGCCACAGCTAAAGTACTATGTCATTCTAGGCTTCCCAGTTCAGAAAGACAGGGAACTTCCAGAGAGAATCCATCAGAGAGTCACAAAGATGACTGGGGGCACGGAACACCTCCCATATGAAGAAAGGCTGAGAGACCTGGGATGCTTCACTCTGCAGAAGAGAAGACTGAGAGAGGATCTCATCAGTTTACAAATACCTAAAGTGTGGAAGTCAAGTTGATCGGGCCAGACTCCTTTCAGTGGCATGCAGCAACAGGACAAGGGGTAATAGACAGAAACTGGAACACAAGAAACAAACATGAGGAAGAACTTATCTACTGTGAGAGTGACAGAGCACTGGCACAGGCTGCCCAGAGAGGTTGTGGAGTTGCCTTCTCTGGAGGTATTCAAGATGCATCTTCATGCCTGCCTGTGCAACTTCCTGTAAGGAAGCTGCTTTAGCAAGAGGGGTGGACTTTATGATGTCCAGAAATCCCTTCTGACTCTTATAATTCTGTGATTCTATGAAATATTTTTTACCAACACAACAAAGACCCAAGCCTGACAAATTACTACTGCCCCTGAACTTCTTTCCAAGAAAGTTCTTTATATATAAATACTTTGAAAAACACACTAAGAATGCACTTTATGCCACTCCTTTACGAAACTCTTCTGCTCCTGCAAACCCATCATCTAAAGCCCCAACATATACAGTTTCATAGAAATTTTCTGTTTTCACCTTTGTCTGAAGATTTTACCAGACATAATTAAAGCACCATGAAAACATGCATGGAAGATCATCAACATCGCATTTTAAGTTCTACTAATGAAGCATTCCAAAACTGCGTGTTTTACTAATCTAGTTTTCTATAAAAGAAATGCACTACAGTATGGTTACATGCTTGTTTGAAAGTCACAAAAAAGAGTGACAGAAAAAGAATGAACCAGTATGACTCTGCCACCTAGGCCCAGATTTAATGTACCTTTCTACGTGTCATACAAGTCTTACAGAGCAGATAATTCAATTGTTCTCCCTTGCCCACAAAGGTCCCTGATTTTTAAGGGTCTCTACTTGTATTGTCAGTCAAAGTCTAATTGGAATTCCAGTGGATTTGAAAGTAAAGTTAGAGAAATGGAGTATAGTGTCATCTGCAAAAGATGCAAGTAGTAAACTAGCTAGGAGGAACAAGTACTGAGGAAAGACAGAAAATATTTGTCTGTGGAGGACAGAACCAGAAACTCTAAATACTGAAGGTGAGTTTGTGAAAGACAGGTACTTTTACCACAGTGAGCAAATTTGAGTGATTCTCCCCTCAGTGAGTACTGTAGGAACCACAGTTTGATGAAAATGATTAAGGCCCAAAAGATTAATGACGTCTACGAAGCAGAGAATGGATTGAGTGGGTGGACTAGAGCAGTATGACAATGAATTCTCCAGGAGCATAATGTGAACAGATGTGGCTAAAAGGACATAAAGTCTTACAGAATTGGTGGTAGAGCTTAAGAGGGTCCAAAGATACACTGAGTTACCTGAGGGAGAGATGGCTAGCCTGAAGGCAAATGTTTCAATGGGAAGATGTGGTAGAGAGGAAAACCACAAATTAGTTACACTGAGCAGCAAAAAAATAATTAACAGCAGAACTGGGGTTGTAGGAAAATGTGGATTGGAGACTATCATACAATCAGGGAATGCACTGAAAAGTGCTAATGGATAGCTGGGCTGTGTGGGAAGATGACAAACATTGACTGCATTAAAAGACACACGCACATTAGAAATAATGTACGAGTTGGAAAGAGGAGGCAGCTAATAGGTTTTGCACATATTTGCTCTCATTAAAATGACTTATCATCAGAATTGTATCTAAATTCGAAAGTATGTAATCAGTAACTGATTTTTCCAAAATTCTAAATCATAGTCTTTCAAAATATGGCAATTTACAGCACATATTAAAACTAAGACAACTAAACTGTCTTCATTTCTATTTCAGACCGTATGATAAACGCCTATCTTGCCTATCTGCAAGAAACAACCTTTCATTTTCAATAATGATAAAGTATTTGTGAAGTAAATGTAATATCCTCCGTAGATTTAACATAGATTAATTTAAGACGTTGAATCTATGAACTGTTTCTGCCCAAATGTTTTTTGTTACATGTATTCTTTCTCTACATTTATTAAAGATGAGTGAAATTATATCAAGGATTAAATAAGGGATGATATGGAGAGAATCGGTGTTCAAAGGAAGGGTGTTAGGATGATGCTGTGGTTTAATCCCAGCAGGAAGCTCAGCACCGCACACTTCCTCACTCTCCTCAGTTGAGATGAAGGAGAGCATCAAGAAGGTAAAAAGTGCAAGTACTCATGGGCTGAGACAAAAAGAGTTTACTAGGGAAAGCAAGAGCTATGTTTACAAGCAAAGCATTTATTTGTTGCTTCCCATGGGCTCGCAGGTGTACAGCCACTCCCAAGAAAGCAAGGCTCAGCATGCATAGCAGTTTATTGAGAAGACAAACACCATCACTCCAAACATCTCTCTCTTCCTCATTCTTTCTGCTTTTGTTGCTGAGCACGATGACACGTAGTGGAGGACATCACTTTGGCCAGTCTGGGTCACTGTCTGGGCTGCATCCCTTCCCAGCTCCCAGTGCATCCCTAGCTCCTGGCAGGCAAGGCAGTACAAGGAGCAGGAGAGCCCTTGGCTCTCTGCAAGCACTGCTCTGCAACAGCTAAGCCTTCGGTGTGTTATCAACACTATTTTCGTCAAAAATCCAAAACACAGTATCGCACAAGCCTCTATGAAGAAAATTAACCCAGCCAAAACAATGACAGATGAAAATTAAGAATACATCCACAAGCCTAGTTTAAAAAAAGAAAAAAGATAAAAGGAGATAATACCTACTATTGAACACAGACTTATTACACATATTTTATAAACCTACATTTATCTAAGGCCTTTCTTTTCTTGCAAGAGCTAGCTACCACAGTATCTGAGTGATTTGAAAATACCCTGCAAGTTGCTTTCCCTTGTTCACCTGTTCAAAGTCATTCTCAGATTATGAATATAATACTGTTTTGTGGCAGGTTTTTCTACCCTCTATGTGAATGCAACCAATTATTGTTTAACGTTGTTTCCCACCAACAATAATGAATGCCTTGATGAGAATCTCAGTATGCTTTTTTGATTGTCCACAGTCCCTTCATTTCCTGTGCTTGCTCTCAATCAGAACAAGTGATTTAAATCTCATACTTAATTTAAAACAGATGAAGGGGAATTTAAGATGTTTCATTCATGTAAATGCCAAATTTATAACAATGAATATTATCTTTTATATTGCTGTACAGCTTAATTTATTTCATCTAAGTGCAATAAAGCAGAGTAAGTACTGAGTGATCCTAATAGCCAAGAGGAATCAAATTAGGGAAGAAAAACCTGACATCTGAATTATAATGCATTAAGGTAAAATTACAGTTGAATTCGAGCATAATTTCATTCAATTTGACTTTGAGAATGCACTATGTTTTCCAGGCTTAATTCAGAATTATACAGATAGAAAAGTACTTTGAAACTACAAAAGTCATGAGAGATTGTGTTTTTATAGCTAAGGTATTATTAAATTACTATTTGTGTGACAACACTGTGTAAATAGTGAATATTCTAGCATATTGTGTACATTTTATTGTATAAATGCCAGAAATAAATCTGAATTAGGAAACTGAAGCAAGCTGTAAAAGCATTTTAGCTGCTTTAAAAAGAGAACAGAAGAGGTGAGGATGTACATATGAGGCATGATTTGAGACAGAAAGTATATAACTTTGCAATTTTCATTCAATTTCTCAAAGACTAGTCATGAGACATATCTTATATAATGTTTAAGAAATGTCCTTGGTCAAAGTAGTTTTGATCTAACAGGGCTTTTTCATGGGAGAGGCACTGTGAACACAACTGAAGGCTGGAATACTTTGTGGGGAGTTATAGGGAGAGAAGGAATTACTCTTTGTGTCTGGTAAAATAAAAAAAGGAGGACATCAAATAGAAATAGTAAGACGATCCAAAAGGAGCTAAATATACACGTGTGCGCACAGATGCACACAAATTGCTCTGAAAGTAATGTCTCCTATTTATTTCCATGGAAGCTACAACAGATACAAAGAGCACAATAACACTTTGATTTGATAGAGCAAATTCTCAGCTACAAAAGCACTATTTTTTAACATAGTCACCACCATTAGGTGTGCATTTTCACCAGCAATGAACAAGAGCCTCAATGCTGCACTCATAAAAATCTGCACCAGAGGAGGTGGCCCCATGTTTCACAGCTGTTATGATGGCATCATTGCTATGGAAATGTTGCCCATGCAGTTCTTGTTTCACTATGCTAATATCCACTTGTTTGGTCTCCATAAACATTCAGGAATCAATGAATGTCAATGGGTGCAATTTTTCCACAAGGAGAAATTCAGTGACACACCTTTGCTTCATACTCACTTCTATGGTTAGACTTCATTGCTTCAGATTGCCTCTCTGTTGCCATCTGTCACACAGCAATAAAATGTAAAGGAATACTGGTGGGAAGGTTCATTCTCTACTGCCATACCACCAATTTCTGTCTCTGACATCATGTGTCAACATAATAAGATAGGAGGCATTACTTTCAAAGCAGCCCTCATATATTTGTATGTATGTATATAAAAAATTTAGCAGCAGACAGAGAAGATTAAGACTCACACATATTAGCTGGTGACAAGATAAACAAGGTCCAGTCAAATGACATAGAAATGAAGGAGACAAATTCCACCACAGAAAGTGGCAGGTATTTTCAATAGAAGTACTAGTGTTGCATGAAGTACCAGTAAAATCTCACCTACAAAACCCCATACGCTTTTGGACGCATTTTTTCAAGAGCAAATGAATTAAAAAGGGAAGAAGAAAAGGTAAAGGCAACAGTAAATGTAATACCAGCAAAGGAACAAGTAGGTGCTATCTACTAGCAAGTGCAGTTTATAAATACATTTTATAAACCCTCCAAATGGGAATAATGAGGAAACATCAATTAGCTAGATTTAAAATGAAAACTAGTCAATTCTTCATACAGAGTCAGGTGAGGCATTTGCTTGTCATAACAAACCTCCTTTCCAATCCTGTGTTCCAGTTACAGACACTCCATGCTGAGTGTAAACAGTCCTAGCGCATATCACTAATGCAAATACTACTTCCTCTGTCGTGAACAATAGAAAAACAAACAAACAAACAAACAAACAAACAAAAAAACAGCTTTCAATGCCACTAATATTGCAGCAAATTTTTTTCCTCTCCTCCATGGAAACTAAGCCTATTGCTAAAGGATAAACAGACTCTTCCAGTGTTGATTTCCTTTCCTAACTTCAAAGCTGTTGGCAACTCTTCTTATCCCACTCCTTTTTGAAACACAGTCATGAGCACTTAAACAATTCTTGAACTTCCTCCATAAAGCTACAACATAGATCTTTCTAAACTACTCCATTTATCTTTAACATAAGTCTCCAAAGGACATAACCCACATTATGGACTAATAGTCTGTAAAACTGAATTTTATGAACTGTAGCAGTTTTGAGCAATAAAAATTGAATCAATGAGCTCAAGTTCATGACATTTCTTCCCCATTCTACACTGGAATAAAACCTTTTATTTTCTCTACTAACATATTTGTAAAAACACCTAGAACTTACTTGGAATGTACAAACCAATACACTTAAACAAGTAATTTTTTTTTCTCCAAAACTAAATCCAAAATTTTGTAAATTGGAATATTCATGTAAGAGAGAGTCAGAAGAATTTGACTTTTAATCTTCTCTTCCTCCTTCCTATAGTCTTCTCTTCTTCCTTTTCAGAAATGTACTGTTCCATCTCAAAATTTGAAAAAAAAAAAAGGAGGTTTAGCATTATGTTTTATCATTTTACTTTGATGAATCACAAAATCATAGAATTGTAGGAGTTGGAAGGGGCCTCTAAAATCCAACCCCTGCTAAATCAGGTTCCCTACAGGAGTTGGCAAATGAAAATCATCCTTACAACTGCATAAATATGTTTACCTTTGCGTAGAGAACGCTACTGCCATTAAGTTTACCAACAACAATATTTCTTTATTCATAAAATATTTAATATCAAGAGGGTGTCTTAAACACTTTCTTTAGTTTTCACTTAGTTTAAATCAGATCAAAATCCTTCCAATGTGTTCCATATAGTATTGACCCTGAAGTTCAAACACTGAAAGCAATTTTTTTCTGAATAACTATGACGTCAGCTTGAACTAGTACCAGGCAGTTCAAAGAATCAGGTTATTTGGACAATGCATTCACTGAATTTGGACTAATTGTATCTCATTTGAACATGAGATCACTGGATATCAGAAAAGAAACAATCCCTTAGGTCAAAGAGTCAAGTATTCACATAGCTCACTTAAAAAAAAAAAAAAAAAAAAAGAAACCTGACAAAAAAACAACAACAAAAAACATTTCTTTGCACAGTCCTTAACTAAGTGGGCCCTTAACTGATGATTATTATGAAGAATTTGCCAATAGCAGGGCATTTTTATTCTTTTTTAGATTAAGTATATAGAATCACAGAATCATAAAGTTTGGAAACACCCCTAAAATTATCTTGTTCAATTGTCAACCCATCCCCACCATGCCCACTAACCATGTCACTCATTGCCACATGTACATGTTTCTTGAGCACCTCCAGGGATGGTGACTCCATCACCTCCCTTGGCAGCCTGTGCTAATACCTCACCACCCTTTCTGAGAAGAATTTTTTCCTAATATTACATGCTATAGTTAAGTAAAAAATTTCCAACCATAAACTGCTTTGGTAGTCCAATCTGATCTGGAGAGGGAGAAAATTCTCATCTTCTCAGGTGGTTGCAATTGCTCTTAGTCTGAGAATATGAGCAAGACACACAAACGTGTCATCCTGCAGAGAGGTTTCTCATTATACAGCTTATCAGAACACCTCACCAGACTTCAGCATTAATTTCAACATTTTTTAGGGTTAAAAAGGCAAAAGAAATTCCAAAAATTGAAAAGGGGAGAAAAAAATAAATACACATCCACTTAACTGCAATAACCCAGTAGAAATATGTCTGCTCCCCTAACTTTCTTTTCCATTCCTGGCCTCTAATATAGTTTTTATACACTTTGATATTGGTACCATTCACATTCCATAATGCCC
>JAOWBP010000001.1:76065248-76079522 GCA_028571105.1 Tragopan temminckii | reverse complement strand
CTTTCTTTTCCATTCCTGGCCTCTAATATAGTTTTTATACACTTTGATATTGGTACCATTCACATTCCATAATGCCCGGTAAATGTCTGGTTCTTAGACCTGAGCTATGTGATGCAGCAAATCAGGTTCCACCATTTTCCTTTATCCCTTTTATGTAAACCAAACATGTCACTTTTGAACTACAATGTAAATAAATTTAAGGATATGCTGACTGAATTCAGCTCCAGATGACTTACTTCAACCATTCTCATTTGTAAATGTACATATAGTATGGTTTTGGTTTTTTTTTTCTGCTTGGAAAATATTTTGTTTCTTGGGGATTTTTTCTTTCATTCCTACTTTCTAGGATATGCAATTAGATGCAATGGGAACCTTAGAATTCACTACAGTTTTTGTTGGGTATAGCAAGGCAATTCTTAGTGAAACAGAAACGTCCATTACTAAAATTCAGGATTCTTTATTGATGCGTTTCGCTGAGTTGCAAAATGCTTGAGGTTAGAGGAGACCTTTAGAGTACTTTGTTCAAGCAAGCCCTCCTAGGGTTTGCCCAAGGCCCTGTCCATACAGTGTGTGAAGATCTCCTAGGAGGAGACCTCACATTCTCTCCGTGCAGCCTATGCTAGCACTCCATAAAGGAGTGTTTCTTTACGTTCAGATGGCACCTTCTGTGTTCCAGATTGTGCCCTTTGCCTCTTGTCCTGGCACGGAGCACAACCAAGAAGAGACTGATTTTGTTCTTTGTGCTCCCTCTGTAGGTTTTTATACACATTGTTAAGATCTTTCCTGAGCCTCCTCTTCTGCATGCTGAACCATCCCAGCTCTCTCAGCCTCTCCTCACAGGCAAGTCTAGTCCCTCCATCTTCTCCATGGTCCTTCACCCGATTCTTTCTTGTACTGAAGGACCCATAACTTGACTCAGCACTCCAGGTGCAGCCTCACCAGTGCTGAGGGGGGAAGGATTACCTTCCTTCACCCACTGTCAGTACTTGCTTAATGCAGCCCCAGACACTGCCAGTTGCCTTTGCTGCAAAGGTTCATCTCTAGCTCACATTCAATTTGATGTCTACCAGGACTTCCAAGCCCTTTTCCACAGCGTTGCTTTTCAGCTGATTGGACCCCAGCATGCCATGGTTCCTGGAGGTTGTTCCTCCCCAAGTGCAGGATTCTGCACTTCTCCTTGTTGAATTTCATGAAATTTCTGTCAGCCTGTTTCTCAAGCCTGTTAAGGGCCCTCTGGATAGCAGCACAACCCTCTGGCCTATCAGCCATTCCTCCTGGCTTTTATGTCATCTGCAATTCTGCTGAAGATGTTCTCTGCTGACATGGAAGTCATCTTTTCAAATGGTAAAAGTGAGTTTTCAAACAAAATACTTTTCAAGTGCAGATAACAAAGAAACTTGCTCTTACAAACAAATGTATGGAGCAAGGTAGGGTCAGAATGATTCATAAATGATTCTGGTGCAACCTAAATATTAAGAAATTCAAAATTTCACATAAAAATAAGTTTAAAAAATGAATAGAAATAGTTTTCACATAAAACAAACTAGATTATCAAATGTGCATCCCTCCAGGCTACCGCCTGAGCAATCAGATGATCTGAGAGCAATCCAAGTTCTTGCACCTGGGCTGCGGCAACCCATACTAATGAGCACAAACTGGGGGATGTGAGGATGAAAAGGGCCTGGGGGTACTGGTGAATGACAAGCTGTACACGAACCAGTAATGTGCTCTTGCACCCCAGAAAGCCAACCACATATATCCTGCACTGCATCAAAAGAAGCTCTACTTTGCGCAGGTGAGACCTCACTTGGAGTACTGTGTTCAGATGTAGAATTCTCAGTACAGGAGAGATGTGGACCTGTTAAAGTGTATCCAGAGAAGGGCCACAAAAATGATCCAAGGGATGGAAAACCTCTCCTATAAAGACAGACTGAGAGAGCTAGAGCTGTTCATCTTGGAGAAGACTCCAAGGAGGCCTCACAGCATCTTTTCAATATCTAAAGTGGGGGTGGAGGTGTAAGAAAGAAGAGTACAGATTTTTTACAGGCTCTGTTGTGACCGGACAAGGGGAAATGGTTTCAAACTATAAGACAGGAGCTTTAGACTGGATATAAGGAAAAAAAAATTACAGTAAAAATAGTGAAGCATTGGAACAGCTTGCCCAGACAGGTGGTGGAAGCCTTGTCCTTGGACACATTCAAGTTCAGGCTGCAAGGGGTTTTGAGTACCCTGATCTAGCTGTAGATGGCCCTGTTCATTGCAGGGGAGTTGGACTAGATGACTTTCAAGGGACCTTCCAACTCAAAAGGTTCTATGATCTATATGGTAATTTTATCATCATTTGTTCATTAACCTTTATAATGTATGTACCATGATACATCTGAAAAAAAGAACAGAGGTAGAAATGCAAATCAGGAAGAAGACTGTTGTCAGTAAATTTTAAAATTCTCTGTGTGTAGTTCTAAATATCAACATCTAATCAAGTCTAATCTGTTATTGATTTTCTTTCCTGTTTTCAAAATGTCCATCTGTGTCACCAATTTCAATCAGCTTTTATTTCTTGAGGCACACCTCTCCAATACAAGATAAATCTATCAGACTATAGCTATTAAAAATAATTTGCTAATTTTTTCTAATACAATGAAAATTCACTAGTGAAAGGCTTCTGGACATTATTTAAAACTACTTGTTACTATATTTGTAGGGAAAATGATTATTAGTAAAATGGACAGGCTAAACATTATCATAACTTTTTATATACTCTGGCAAAAAAAAAAAAGCATGTCATGAGAAAGTAAAAAAGGGGAAAATAGCTATGTAAGTGATCTCCATTCTAATTATGGCTATAACTCAGGTTACCTAAGTAACATTTTCAAACACACTTTTTTATCTTTCAAATATTTTGCATATTAAAATATTCACTCAATTCAACACAGAATATTTAAATGTTTGAAATGCATTTCTGAGAAAACATTTCAAATAAAGCTGTTCAAATATTTCCAATAACAAGACAAGGGAAAATATATTTTGCATTTTTAATTAATGAACACTAGCATTTCTGTCATTTGGAGTATCTTGATGGCAGTTCGCTGATGTCCTTTGCTATAAGTTCACATTTATCCAAGCTGAACTTGTTCATTACATTACACTGAAATTTTGGCTCTGCCAAAATTTATTTATTCTTAATGCATTCCAAGCTTAACAGACTCTACATACCTATTTGACTGTGCTGATACTGTTACCACAGAGCAAACAAGCATGCTCCAACCTAAGACAGAGAAGGTGCACAAGAGGTTCTATCTTTGTATCTCCTGGTTGCCAAATCAGTAAGTGCAGCAAGCTTTCAGCAGTACTCACATCCCGACAGGCCTCAGAAAGACAAACATCCCAGGTCAAATGCAACAAAGTGAGGAATGGAACAATGAAATAAAGGAAAATCATGGGGCATAAACCATGTAGAAGAATAAGGTTAAGAAAAATAAAAATAGAAAAGGAACACATAACGTTATTAGGAGCTAAAGAATGAGAGGTTGAAGTCATTGGAGCTCTTATGCAACCCAGTGAGGACAACTTTGTTGTGTAACCTCTTAATGAATATACTTTTCTTCAAAATTCCTTTGTTGCTTAACACAACTTATTGTGTTAATGTTATACATTATTATCTTATGTCTATGCCATGTAAAATGGAGTCTCTCTTGCCTTAATTCAGATTTAGTAGAGGATTAATTCTGTCAGTCTAAATAAACCAGCATTCTATGTGAATGATCAGTGAAGGAAAATAAATCTTCTGAAAATGTAAAAAATGAGGTCATAAAGGAAATTCATATTAATTATATTTTTACATTAATGGGATTAGCAATTCCCACATTTAAAAGTTAGGAAAAGCCAGGACAGAAGTCACTATGACTCATGGACTACATCAAAGACAGCTGGACCCTAAGACTGTGGGGGTCAAACTTGGACCAATTGGATAAAGCCTCTGCGTGGGACTGACATTTTGCCTTCAGGAAGACTGTTAAGACACACAACATGGCAAGAAAGTCTCAAATCTTTAACTCAATTCCTTTGCATTCAGCATTTAGACAAATTGAGTTTTGATAATTTTTTAATGTAGGATTAAATGTTCCAAACAAAGAACTACTTAGTTATGTACAAGAATTTAAAAAAATGAAATGAATTTAGCTGAAGCATACACTGAAAGCTAAGGTGTCATACCTACTTCTACCACCATTTATCTGTCAGATCCTGAGTGTATCACATAACACAAGGTGTACAGTTGATCAATGAAAGTATCACATCTTCCTGATACTCAATTTAACACAAGAAACCTAAACTTCAGGAAAAGATAGCTCTCAGAGTAGTCAACAGAAGCTTTTTTATGAGCACGTGAAAAACTGATTGCTTCGAATGTGCAGTGGGTGTCAAAAGCTGGTCACCTAAGATAAAAGTTTTGGCCTTTAATTCTTCTCCTCAGTCCAGAGGCTGAAAGGAATATTGGGAAAAAATAGTTTTAAATAGATTAAACACTGCAAAAACAACTCTATATGTAGTATAATGTTTGCACAGGGACATGTATTAAACAACAGCAACAAGAAATGTTGACTCATTCCAGCCATTAGCTTTCATTTTTCTTTTCTAAACAAGATGTCCCGTAGCTTTAGATAGCCTACAGAAAAAGGGGGTATATGATAACATAATTATAGTCATCTTCATTAAGAGTAACCATTAATATGACATTAATAGTGGTAAGCAACTACTTGCGCAACACTTTATATATAGACTTATATATAGTTGTAACTATTTCCCTTTTCTCTATCTTAGTAAATAATTTTACCTCAACCCATAAGTCCTACTTTGTTTTTTCAGTTTGCTCCCCCATCCCATTGGGAAGGGGGCAGTGAGAGAACCACTGCGTGGTGCTCAGCCACTTGCCGAGTTAAACCACAACACAGATGTTTCAGTGTATTTCTGAAATTAGGGAATAAAACCTTTTTTTTTTTTTTTATTCAGAGGAAAAGCTTTTTTACTGTTGTCTCAGCAGCAATTGGGTTTAGTTTTTCATTGCATATGACAACAATCTGAGATCAAGTTCGGTTTAGAAGTTCATGTTTCTTCATTTCTAAATATTAACAGTACACATATTTATCTAAATAAAATGTTCCTCCAAGAACTAAAGTCCTCTAAACTGAATGATTAAAACTAATATAATCTTCCTAGTGGTTATTCCTACTGCATCATTCTGGCATGTAAACATTTAACTGTTTCAGCAATATAAACAAAACAGAGTGGAAACACTACAGAAAGAATGCCTAGATCTCCTTTCACTTTTTTTTTTTTATATATATGTCCAAAATATATTTGGACATAATTTTCAATTTTAGTCAAAACTTTTCTACAGAATTTTATTTTAAATCAGCAGTTGGAATGCATTGGGAAAATTGGATTGGTACATATCAGAGAGTTAATCACTTGTACCAAGATTAAAATGCTAGTGCATTATTTTACAGAATGCTTTCTAATTCACTCTTTTATTCCTTTATTTTAAACTAAGAAGTATCCAGCAGCCAGAAAATGGAAATTACAGCAGCAAGTACACTCTAACCAAGGGTCCCTAGCCTCAATTATACTGTTTGCTATATGTGACTTTTCCCCTTTTGTCCTAGGAGCAGAAGCCATTAAATGGATTGAAGCTGTGAAACTCCCAGTAAATCTACCTTTTGCTGTGTCCTCATTCTGTATGTACCTTTATGGGGGCTTGTTACAAATGGTGCTTCTGCCCATCTTTCTTTTTGCACAGAAGTGACACACCTGTGATTTTATTCTAAGCTTAATCTTCTATAATTTCAATGAAGGAAAGCTGTATTGCAAATGCAGTTAACACGTCTGCATATTAAAACATTCTGGATTGCTTCAGTTGTATTAGTACTTTTCACTTAAGCATCACCTATGGTATCCAATGAAGAGTAGCACTGACCCATGAGGAGCAGGTGTGCATCTAGTCATCATTAATCTGGTATTAGTCTTCTTGGAGAACCCATCAACAAAGAGTAGACACCTTCAAAAACTGTTTGGAATTCAGTCAGCTCAGGATAAATAAAACCACTTCTAGAAAGAGTGAAAAAAAACCTCTATCAACTTCTAATAAATCTACCTAAACTCAGACCAATAATTTTTAATAAAGAGTATTACACGTTTAAACTCTTGTTTCTTCAATGACTTGAAGTAGAGTCTCTCCCAGCACACTGTATAGCCTGGTTTTCTGACTAAAAGAAAAGTAGATATACCTGCTAATGACCAATTATATTTTTATTTTCTTGCTTCTCTTACTTCACTGCATCCATAAGGTGGAAGGAGCAGGGAAAAATGAGAACTAGAAAACAGATAGATATAATTTTAATAGTTAGCTGTCAAATGTCAAATATAAAACCATTATTGAACTTGGCTAAATATGCATTGTTCATGAAATGTCTGAAATGAGTTTAAATGCTAAGCATTCTACTATTAACAAACTGATTAGAGAATTAAGGAGCTTGATAAGCTTAGTTAGAATATATTACCTAACATTTCTAGTGAGAAACCTTAACATGTGTTGTTTGATTCACGTAATTAGTGAGCCCACTAAAATCCACTTGCAACAGTGAAGGCTCACTTCAAGTTCATCAGACCCAGATTCAATTTAGAAGTGCAAGTGCACACAGCTACCCTGACAAGGGAGGCAGTGGGAGAGGCTGCTGGAAAGGGAAAGAGGGTGAAAGGAAAGAAGAGGAAAACCTTTTCTATGTTTCTGATGCTGGGACTGTTTTGGGCTAGATGACAAAATGAGCTCATGAGAAGAGACCAGTCCTGGTCATACATTACTATGGCAGCATGTGAGCAGGTGAGCAAATGAAGCACAGCCTTCTCTGGTATAGAATACAAAGCAACAGCAGTATTTAATTTTTCATCAAAATTTCAGTTTTGCTCCTTCTTTGCATTAAAATCACAGAAATATAGAACTTTCAAACACAGCTGAGAAAGTATTTGTCCCTCTTTCTGGGAGGGAAATATTTGTCAGAGGGAGTGTGAAAGTTAGGAAGAAAAATGTGAAGACTTTGGGATTGTTTAAAAACAAATTTTGTAATATACTGTTCTTTACAGGGAAACATTCAGACCTGAAGTACCTTAGCTTTGCTTCGCCAAGTTTCAAGCCTGTGCTTGATGTTCATACAGTCTATTCTACACTGTATTATCACTATCATTTTGTAAAAAATGAAAGGTTTCTGTGGCTTTGAATCAAGATTTCAGAATTGATAAATGTAAATTTCACGTTTTTATAACTAGAGACAAAATACTTTCAAAATCCTTAGATCATTCTACAGAAAGGAAGTTTTTTTTTTAATCTAGATATAACTTTCTCATAAAATATTTTTAACGATATTTTACAAAACTGACTCCACTAGACTGTCAAAAGAAACAGCAGCAATATCGCAGTGTTTTTTAATCTGGTCTCAATTTAAAGATAAAAGACCATATTACCTTAAAAACAATGACAACTGTTGGGGCTTTATGTATTTGGAATGCAATTAGATTAAAAAAAAACAACACACAAAGCTATGGTACCTGCTAGCTTAAAATTTCAGGTACCATGAAACAACCGTTTAAAGAGAAGGCAACTGTTTTTACAGTATCACCAACTGGGAGGAAAAACACCTATGCACTGATTGCATGAGCGGTGTTCCTTTATTATACATAAAAGCATCTAAAGCATAATAAAAATACCTGCATTGATTGAAAATAATAAACATCTCATGATTAAATCATCAACATTATCACAGTGCTCAGTATTTTTGTTTTCTTATGGGATGGTAGAATTTAGTCTACATCCAGAGATCTTAATAAGTGCTGGAAATGCTAACATGCTGATGTTTTACATTGTGTGAGCGAGACAATTCAGTATAATTTTTCCTACTGACTAGGAAAATGTTTTTTTTAACATGACTGATGAGCTTCAGATACCCAAATAAAAAAGACGCTTGATTTAAAGCCAACTTTGGCCTCAAAGCTGTATTCTCCAGCAGATTAAAGGTCGTACTTGCATTACAAATGGATACTGCATTAACTGAAGAGAGTTCTCCTTAATGCCTTTATTTTAAACTGACTTATTCTTAGACATGGGAAAGCACAAGTCTACCTACAGACATATACACACACACACACACACACAAAAGAAAAGGTCTCACAAAAGAGATAATGAAAACATCATTGGAACTAGGAATAAGGAATAAGAGCTAGACTGGAAAGCTATCTTGAGAGGTTAAAAGAGAAACGAGCGAGCTGAAGGTAATTTCAGTGTTAAATTTTAGGGGCTTTTGTATGGTACAGTCTGGAAATATTCTGGCATCATTATAATAGAACACAGACTGATGATTACTTTGAGGAACAAATATTGAAATGAAAAAAAGTATTTACAAATCAAGTATATTAAACAAAACATAGATGTTCAGGTTACTAAAAAGTCAAGAAATCTATTCAAGAATTGAAACAAATATTGCTAAAAAGTTCAGAGTTTTAAGTTGTTCCAAAGTAAGTTGACTAAGGCAAAATCTATGAGAAAAAAAGTGTCATTCAAAAATTAAAAAGCAATCTAAGAAAAAAGTCTGGGAAATACTTTTTCCATAGAGTTAAATAAGTTAATTTGTGCAGATCATTGTACAAAAATAAATCCTGCAAAAAACCTATATTTTTATTATGCAAGAGAAATCTTCACTAGTAGTTCTCTGTTCTAACGCTTCACTATAAAGACTGGTGTATCATTTACAAGTTCAAAAATGGTTTCTGAAGACGTGTTGCTCACAACTGATATCTTTCTTTGACCTCTTCCACATGATACATGGTTTCCTGATATCAGAACAGATTTGGCATAAATAATTTCTTTTCCTACTTCTCTATTTCTGTACTATTCACCTTTCTATCTCTGTATCCTGGATTTCAGCGCTAAAGGGCACGACAAACAAAAGGCCAGCCTCTTCTTTATGTCAATGTCAAGTCAGAGTAAGCCAGCGATCCTAATGGAGACATTCCATTTTACATATCCAGCTGAAATAAGGAAATATCCTAACTGTGCTATATTCGGATCCAAGAATAATACAATATTTCTCATACTGCATATGTATATCAGCTTCTAAATATAGGTGATTAGTTAAAGGAGACTGTAATCAAATTAGGCTTCTAATTTTACAAAATGTAGCTAACAAATTGAATATTAATGTACTGTACATCTTACTGACAAAACATCTACTTAACTGACTTCTCTAAAATTCAGTTGAGAAGTCTGACATCAGATATCCAGGAGGGCCCTCAGATAGAGTTTGTAACGAATTATTTAGATCTAAAATATGTACCTGGAAACCCAGGAGGAGTTTTCCATAGGAATATAACTGAATTTCCTGCACACTCCTTCCTTCTTTCATTTGAAAACTATTTGATGTGCCAAAAATAAAGCTTTATGTTGAAACACTGGCTGTTCATAGAAAGGAGAATGGTCATTATTCATAGAAAGGTAAGAATGGTCATTCTGGATCAAACCTGAAGAATAGCTAATCTGATTTTGAGGTTCAGATGGAGAGCAACCAGCAGCAGATCCTTTGGAAAGGAACTTAGAATAGGAGGCAGATACAGGACAGTCACCATCTCCATGCTAGTGTTACACTGGTTTCTAGGAACTGCACTGGTTTGTTTCCTAACACAAGCATGACACCCGCTGAAACTGAAAACACTGATCTCCCTGAATAAATCATGAGAGATGGAGAAAACACTGCTCACTAACCATCAGCTGTTCTCTTCAGCCTATATTTCCATAATTCCTTCCAGCATTTAGCCTCCTTTCTTAACAGGGCCAAGCTGTGCAATTCTGGAAATATTTCAGTTCCTCTGAGGTGTTTTCACACCCCAAATTACATGAGAATTACAGAACAGAATTACAGAAGAAAATGAGATCTTAACTGACAGTTGAGCTTTTCTTTATTTCCATACTAATCATTCTAAGCTGCTCAAAATAACAAAATATCCAAACAGCAGTTAATACTGCTAAACACAAAACCATGAATATATCATGAAGCATTAACTTCAAATCTCTTCACCTCAGGTATCTCAGATATTTAAGGCATCCAAGTCTAGGCTTTTGGGTAAAAAAATAATTTCATGCATATCTACTTCTGTGGAGGTTCCGTAGTCATCCTTATCTCTGAAAAACAAATAGGGTAGAAATATATAAAAAAAATAATAAAAAAATGTTAATAGAGTGGGACAAGTTTTATGTTTTCCATACGTGTTTAAAAGAGAATTAAACTTTTACCACAATAGCTTTTCTTTTTTTTTTTTTTTTTTTTTTTTTTTTTTTTTGTCTAATTATGTAAATGCTCACAAAGAATACCAGCTGGACAACTGAACAGCAGAATCTGCCACAATGAGTACAATGCAGGCAGCAGCACAGCCTACTTCCCAACACCTGCATTTCTCAAAGAATGAGGCATCCTCTAGCAGTAAAACATCAGCATTTGTGTCATTCAGAGAAAAGTTCAGCCTCTACCCTCAGCCCTGGTTTCTTCAATACTACAAGAAAATTCTGAGTGCTGAATTCAAAAGGAATATTTCTTTGTGATAGACTGTACTTACATAAAAATAAATATGTGGATAAATACAGGCCAACATCTTTGAACTGATGAAGAACTCAAGGTCACTAGTAAACTGTCTCAGATTTTAATATGTGAATCACAAGGCTCAAAGTATTACATACTTTAAGCTACTCAATTTACATCAGGCATAATCATTGTGAAAATAGATGCTATATGAATTTTGAAATTGATGCTTGACATTATTTCTTTTTCTTTTATTTTTTTTTCCAGGAAGAAATGAATATTTTTGCCTTTTAGAAGGAAGCATAAGGAATGAACCTTGCATAACCTAGCAAGATATAGTGACACCTGGTAGCTGAAAAAGCATACAACTTCCTTTTATAGTTCACTGGTAGACATGATGAAGTATGCAAGCCCTATAGTTTACTTCAGAAATCAACTGTCTGGTGAAAGATAACAGCAACTATAGTTTCCAAGAAACTGGTATGCAAAAATTCTTTCTGGTTAATATGTATGTGGACACTTACATGCATGCTTAGCAAAGGACAGCATCATACTATTAACTAGAGGCTATCTCTATCCTAACAGCTCATGTTTTACACAAAGATCACATTTCAGATGCTCTTACTTGTATCTTTAGATCTGAGAGTATTTGCTCAATCCAGCATGTTCTAGCAATCAAACCAACCAACAACTCAGACTGAAATCTTGCACAATAATATAACCTGTTTGTAATCAGATGTCACAATCAAAATTTGGATGAACATGCAGGCACTCAACCCACACTAGTAACTGAGGTTTTTGTTTTGAGCAGTTCAGTTTCAGACTGCAGCGATACAGGTTCCTACGCAGCTTCATGGCCTTGCCTACCTACAGGATTTTTCTTAACAGTAAAATCTAGTTCTTGGCATGGTCATTATTTGTTTTTTGAACTTACCACTCCATTAAGATGAATGAGTAAGCTCACTTCTCTGTCAATAGTATTGTTTCTGTCTGGCTTGCTACAGATACTGTAAGACACCATGAATTGATTTACTGGTTGAAGAAAGACAACCTGAGAGTCTTGGAACTATATCAAAACAGATATCTTTTTGTTCACAGAAAACAAACAAAAAGATAAACTTCAGCATGGTTATTTATAAGACTGAAGTACATTAATTCTTTAAAAAATCCTTCTTTAGTAACAGAAAATAAATAATTAAGAATGAAGAAGAAAGGCTTTCTGTTTCCCAGATTGGATTAATAAGCTTATTCCCCTTCCACATTTTTCCCCCATCAAACAATCCAAGCAAAATCTTCCTTTGCAAGTTTGTATTGGTGCTGGTATGCTTGTAAATACAAAAAGGAAGGCCAAACATTTTGGATAGTAAAGCTAAGCTAAGTTATAATGACTATAACTACTATTAGTGAAAAGCCAACACCAAATAATGCAAACATGTTTCCAAGACGTGTCATCTGAAATATCATCTTATGAAAGTTTAAGAATTTTTTTTTTTCTCAGCCAACAGAACAAGATTTCAAAATATTCTTCATAGTTGAGATTCTAAACATTAGTCACTAGCATTTTAAACTTACGTGCTACGTACTGTGCAACTGCTTCACTGTACTTATTTTCTTTTATTCAATTTCTGGCATTAGAGAAAGCCATCATTAAAAGTTGATGTTTACTGCTAGCATCCTTAAATGGGTGAAAATCCAGTAAATCTCCAGTTCACGTGTTGAGTTAGACTAACTAGACTTCTATGGTAAAATGGCAAAACTAAAGACAAGAGATCTCCCTATTAGAGGTTTCAAAACAAAGAGCAGAAAGAGAAGTTATTCAGAAGTTAAGAAATTTATCAGTACTCTGTGCAGCCACTGCCTCGATACTTGAACTTGTTGGGGAAAGTTATGTCAACATCAAAGATCCACTCCTACCTTGATAGACTTTTCTTTGGCTTAATGGGCAATAATTTTCCCCTGTTTTAACTGCTTTTTAAAATTATTACTAAGTTTCTCCCAGGAATATTGAGTATTAATTTAGTAATTTACTATAAAATATCTTAATCCAACTTGCACTACTTAAAAATTCTTTACTGTTGATGTTTAGAATGTCTCAATTATTCTATGGTACACATGAATTACTTTCAAGAGCATTCCTGTGTCTTGGTAGGTCTTGTGGTAATGTGGCAGACGTTAGTATGCACTAATGAGAATGACATGAAAGAAGAACACGTTGTGCTGCTTTCTATGAGAAACTGATGTTGTCTAAAACATGAGTAAGGACAAAAAGCAATAGAGCATTAATATGACTATATGTTATCCATTTACAGACTGAAATTATCCATCACATTCAGTGCAGAAGAGGTAAAGAAACAGTATTCCTTGGCACGTCCCTACCGTATCTGACCCTGATTGCTGAAGGGTCTAGCGCCTGAACTATCCTATCTTCTTGTTTTCCCAGTGTTTTATTCTCTCTTTTTACTGTTACCCATGTAAATATAATGAACACAGAAAAAATAATGTAAAAACGAAGTGTGAAAATAAGTGAACTACAAATTTGGTAGTACTCCACAAGTAAAAAGCTGTTTGCTCATTACTTTCCAACACAGTCATATTCAGCACTTCTTTCAACGATAATAGGTAACATAATTTCCACTAGAAGCAGCATTTAGAGCTGCCCTTCAGCTCCTGTATTTTCACTCACATCCCAGTAAAACCACCAACTGGGAAAGGTAAATTGTACAAAAGCAAATTGTAAAAATAATAATAATAATAAAAAAAAAAGTAGGAAGGACTCCAAATGTAGAAATAGATGCATCCTACCTCCTCCACAGCTAAGTAGAGAGATGTATAACAAATAAACAGTTATGGAAATGCTTTGCTCTATCCAGATGTTCAATACCGTAGAACACAATGTTTCACAATCAGTTACTTTTTTCTTCCTAACAACATTTGATACCATCTGAGTGTGCCGTGCATTTTAATCTTCAATTCTCTAAGTAGGGTGATTCCTTTTCCAACCCAGGGGCACGTCGCTTCAGCACGTACATTACAACCTAAGCAATTCAACAACCGTCTTCAGCTGGACCTGATGAGCACGCACCTGTGACAAAGACTCTAAATGAGGATTTTTTCGAGCAGCCAAACCAGGTGTTAAGGGCAACGATGTCTCTTAACGTGAGCGACGCACCCTAAAGCCCGCTCGGCACGAGCCGGCTTTATCCCTCAGCAATCCCATTTCACGTAGCGGGATGCCGCCGCTCTGTCTCAGCGGGGATAACTTTCAGTCCGCTGCAAGTTCGGCCGCTCCGGAGGACAGCGCACAGCCGCGGCCCCGTTCGGTTCCGCGCTCCCCTCTCACCCGCACCCAACTTTCACGGGGCCGCCCCCAGCGGATGCCGCCGGACAAGCCCAGCCGGGCGGCTCCCGGCCGCAGCGCCCGCCCCGCTCCTCCGAGACGCCGATCCCGCTGCCCGACCGGGTGCGGACCCCCCTCCCCACCGCCCCGCGCCCGCCGGAAAGTTGCGGCCCCGCAGCCGCCCTCACCTTGGTTGGAGGCGCCGTGTCCGCCGGCCGCGGGGCGCGCCGTCAGCAGGGGGAGGAAGAGGCCGAATCTCCAGAGCAGCCCCCGCGCGTCGCAGCGCCCCATGGCTGGGGCCCGCCGAGCGCCCCGCGTCCT
>JAOWBP010000001.1:76040001-76055136 GCA_028571105.1 Tragopan temminckii | reverse complement strand
AAAATAAAATAAAATAAAATAAAAACAATAATAGGAAAAAATAAAAATACAAGGTGTGTATGTGTGATGAATATGCTTGTGCCAGTAACCTCTGGGAGGGATTACTTTGAACTTTTATGCTTCTCTGCTTACAGTGATCATCTCTACACAAATATCTGTTGCTTTCTTTTTGTTACAATTAATTATTTCCTAAGAACCTCTAGCTGCCTCTACTAATAAAGCTTCTTTGCTGCCAGATCTTCAGCTGGCTGACTCTCACTAATCCATGCAGTGTTTTCTAATAACGTGGAACAGGATTTTAACACCTACTTTCCGGATGCATGGTTTCTCCTATTTGCTAGTGTTTAATTCACAGTGTAATTGACTATGGTATTGTGTGAATTATATAAAAAGCACCTATGCACATTGTCTGTGTAAAGAGGTCCAGTGTAGGCTTAGAGGTACTAAGAGAAAATAATTTTCTTTAAAGGCTTTGAGGAAGAAGTATTATCAACATTTTATTCCATAGTTGTTATCTTCAGCAACACACAAGAATCATTTTGGGACAATCCTGACCACTGAAATTAATGGAAACTGGTAGTTTTCCAGTGAGGCAGTGCTTTTGATCTTAAAAAAAATATTTTAAACAAAAACATTGCAACACATAAAGCAGAAAATATTCCACTTTGGATCCTGAAATCTATTCATTTGAATCAGTTTAAACATTTTCCAGCTTCACTGGCAGTTAATACATAGTATAAAAAAGAACATAAATAATGCCCTCAAAACTTCAGAACAATTACCCCATATTGTACTATTGTTTTTGTTAGAAATGAAATATTTCTGTAAATACACAGAATGACTGAATATATTTGTTATAGTCATCAATTGCTGATGTAATAGAGGAAAACTACAATAATAAAAGCTATGTTATATATATTGGAAGCTGACAACACTGACTTATTAGCTTAAATATTATAAATTGCTTAGCATTATACAGTATGAAGCATATTATCTTTTGACCTGTGATCTTTATTTAATCCCAGAATCTGAAAGACAGATGCAATAACTGGAGATGCAATAAATGGAAATTAAACATGTAACAAGCTGTTTCTAACGAACAGGAATTTTTTGAAGAAAGTAAGTCTATTGGAACTATTGATTCAAAATATTTGAAATATTTTGGTACAAATGCTTTTAATAGTCTAAACCCGCATTTCCAAAACACCTTTTCAATGTGGACTGTTGGCACTCCTGAAATGTTTACTAAATGCTATATTGAAAGTAAACAGTAAGCAGAAATTTACACTTTTTTTTCTAAGAATTATCAAGCTAAATAATGTTCTCATAGAGATGAGAAATACGAAATAAATTTGTGTCACTGCCACTGCTTTTAAACTACATCACTTCTAAATACTTTACACAAGAGGAGAATTTTCAAACTCAGAATATAAAAATACTTCACAGTATTTGATAATCAAAAACCAGAAAAGTTTCCTAATGCTCAAGAACTGACAAAAATAACCTAATATGTCTTACTCAAAATACTACTTTTTAAGACTGAACTGCTAATGTTTCAAACAATGCCAGTTTTTTAAGAAATTAGTCTTCTAAGGGCTAGTAGTACAAATAACATAAACACAATTTGAACAGAAAATATGAAAAGAGTTTTAAACTGCATGACAGTTTTTACATAGTGTATGGATAAAAATGAGAGTTAGAACTAAGTTTGTTGGTTATCTGTTACATACAAGATGCCACTAGAGGGACTTGTACAGCCAAGAGTAATTTACAGGAGCTTCAAAAAGAACTGTGTATAAATTATTAACAAAAACTGAAATATGAATAAGCAGTGGTTATAGTTATATTTTTATATTGCACCTGAAAAAGAAATGTGCCATTTCCATCTCTGTCCTTTCTTGACAGCATTTTAATTCTTTTTGCAGTTTTCACATCCTAAAAGACAAAGTTAGGTGCACACTTTTTATATTATCTGTATCACATAACTAAAAACAGACTTTGGTTTGACTTCTGAATATGGATTAAATACCTTTAAAATTATTCTCACTCCCTTTGATTAAAATTCAATTTGTTCAAACTCAAACAGTTCATTTGTTTCTGCGCAAGCAAGGGAATGTAAAACAGTATGCACAGTTTACAAAGAAACCTCATATATGAAGATGATGAATATTCCATGAGGTGAAAGAATTGAATAATTTTCAAATGAATGTTGAGAAGATGTCTT
Source organism: Tragopan temminckii (assembly GCA_028571105.1). Classification (NCBI taxonomy): domain Eukaryota; kingdom Metazoa; phylum Chordata; class Aves; order Galliformes; family Phasianidae; genus Tragopan; species Tragopan temminckii. Next base: position 76,052,912 of record JAOWBP010000001.1, on the reverse strand, counting down.
TAAAGTGATCTAGCTGCACCAAATGAGTAACCTGCTGAAATGGGATAAGGACTCTTCCACCCTGTGTTTATGAAATGAGCACTTGAACTGCAGAAGAAAAGATATTGCTGCTCTTTCAAGATTTCCTAAGCATCTGTTTCATGTAGTAAAATATTCAAATTTAGTCCAAGAAGAGAAACATTGGATTGCTATATGTAAGAAACAAACTGACAGTAAAATAAGGAGCCAAACTATCACAAAAAAAGAGATTTGTGCGATTGTCTGCTATAAAGATGAAAGTGGGGTTAAAATGCATCAATAGCTGGCTTCATATTTATTCCAGGCAATTATCAAATTTATATTAATTTTTAGAAAATGAAATGGATAACAATTTATTTATATTAATAAGAAACACATTTCATGTGACTATTTTGTCCACTGAAGCCAATCCAAGTTCCACTATAATTCTAGATCTTTTAAAAATGCACTTTTAAAATCTTAATAATCAGTGTTCTAAAATTCCTGAGGAAAATGATTTGAAGTATTTAAGGCAATGACAATTTTGTTCTACTGAAATGGTTGGATCTATTTCAAAGCAGAAACTAGAAGCTTTATCAATAACCTTTCAAGTTGTAAGCTCTTTTATTGTAACTGGAAAATATTTTTGACAGAAAAATAAATATTTTTTAACTTTCCATCTCAAATCTGAAAATAATTTTATATTGCGCAAAAACTGTATGTTAACTAATGCCTCTAAAAACCTGTTCTTATTTTTAGACTCAAATGTGAAATCTTGAGAAATTTTTGGGATTAGTGAGAAAGTAAAATATTTTAGCAGAGAAAGTATTAGAACTGGCTTACAAAACATCACTAGCTTAAGATGAATGAAGAAAAAATTAACATGCTCCTAATATTAAACAAAATAACTTAAAAAAAATAGTGCTAATTTTATTAGAATTTTGGCACTATATAATTCTGTCATCTTGAGATTTTTATAACAATTTTGTTCTTATTTTTACTCATGAAGTCCCTAACAACAGAAAAGTGTTGACAATGAAAACCTGTTCAGATCTATAAAATTTTGATTAAATCAACAAGGTAAATGAAGTTCTCCCACAAGAAGTTTCCAGTCGCGTGTCCTAATATGCAGTGAGCATACAGCACAGCAAATTCTATTACTACGGTGATAATGTGATGTATATGGATGATTATGTGACTGCAGAGAGATGATAAAAGCAAACCTTACACAAGACAGACACTTACAATTAGTAGTAAAAATTGCTACTGTTTTACCAGCAGGGCAATTACTTCTAGGGAAGAAGATGTTTCTGACTTACCTTGCCAATAAAATTGCAGGCAAACCTTGCGCATCTCTAAATGAGGACATCTGAATGAAAATTGAAGCACAAGGGAAAGCAGTCAATGCACAAATAGACACATTAAAAAATATGTTCATATATGTAATTTAACTGGATGTGACTGTATCATTGTAACCTAATCTAAATACAATAATATATATTCATCAACTATTGGGCGCTCCAGTGGATTCTTCTAATTTTTGGCCCATAAAGTTATCATTCCTCTTAATCTCACGTTTCTCATTCTTCCTGAGCATGTAACGTCCTCTTAGCCTGTAAAGATAAGTTGACTTCTGCTGCCTGTAACAGCTACTCACATATACTAAACTACTAAACTGTCCCTGATGGTTATCATATATTTTTCTGTGTATTATCTTATTCTAACAACTAATACCTGGATTTACTAAAAGAGGATTTACTAAAAGTGACAGGTCTACACAACTCTGACAAATCCAGATTACTATTTTTTTCTTAGATTAAAAGGGCAGGGTTGCAATGTAGTAGAGCTGTAGCTCATGCAGGGACCAAGTGTGAGGGCTTCAGACAGAAGCAGCTCCCAAGGCAGGGTCAGCACCAACAGCAGCCTTCCTGCTGTGCAGTGCTGTTGGAGAGCCTCCCTCTGTAGCCAGCAGCAGGACGAGGAGAAACTCCAGCTGCACGGGCTCTAGGCTCAGCACCCGCTCACCCCAACACTTACTCCCATTCAGAGAGATGCTCTCAGAGCCCCGAAGAGCTGTTCTGAGCCTTAAACTACCTTCAAATATGCTGGTATAATCTTTTCCAATAATCCCTTAGAGTAACCCAGATGGCTAGCTGCTTATTTTGAGGCATTGAAAACATTTTGCAAAGTGAATTATGGGAAATATTATTCTTCATAGTGTTAAGCACTCCAGGTAGAAGCAGTCACTGCTCGTGTGCAGCCTGTCTGCGGAAAAAAAAAAACATGATTTCGTATAGTGCTGAGTAGCCATAATGATTAGCACCTGTGCACTGTAAATTCAGCTCTTGTTGCCAAGATCTGCAAGCATCAGAAGTATGCAGTACTTGCTATTTAAGCATACGCTTAGTAAAGCCATGCTCGTGTTCCAGGAATCCAAATCAGACGGCAAACAGATCTCTGTTTTCTGCTCACAAGACCCAATATATTGTCTCTACAAAGTGGTCTCATCTGCTTCAATGTATGTCATGACATGCATTTTTTTCCTCGTTCATATTCAACATAGATGGAAAATTCACCCTAGAAAAAGTAAATGGCTACACTGGAAATCCTCAGCTACATCTACTTCAAAAAGGATAAAGAGCTCATTTGCCATTTGATACAACTGCACTTGTCACAGCATGACACTGGGGAGGAACTTAAGCATATCTAAGCCTTTTTGAACATCCAAAGTAGATCTGGACCCTGTCAGGCAACCAGGGAACTAGAAGAAACTACTGAACACGTGAACTTTTAGGGAGCTGCATAAACTTTTTCTTCAAAGATATTCATTTTGTTGCCACAGATATCTGAAAATACAGATAGAGAACTCATGTAAACAGAGTTTGTGATGGAGAACTATGATTTTATGATATAATTTTGATTTTTTATGTGGATTCTGTCATTATCTAAAATGTGGTCGTTAGTAAAGGAATGTGAAGTGAGAAAAGTGAGAATATGTGAGTGAAGTATTTAAACTTATCTCATTAATTATTTTAAAAATTTCTTTAGAGCTTAAAATTCAGACAAGTACAGAACATACAGAAACAAAACGGAAATACTGTCTCAGCTAGATACTGATCTTTGAATTTAGCTATGTCTTTTTGATAGCAAAATTAATACCATAATAGCGGCATTTACTTTTACAAGCATGAATAGTTAGGAGGGATTGGAACATCAGAAAATCTTTTTTTTTTCATTGGAAATTTAAGAGCGTATGTTAAGACAAAACACTTCCTCTGCTCTACAGTGTAAATGTCATTTTGTCTCTTCCTTGGCCCTCACTCCTTCTCCTGTTCCCTTCATGGAGAAGGGAAGAGGATTTAGAGTTAGATTTCCTGTTAGAGTTGGATTTCCCATGGCTGTCTTTGTTCAAAAGTGATTGATATAAATAACTGTATACTCCAGAAGGAGAAATTCAGTATTTTAAAGAAAAAACATTCTGAAAAAGATAGCAGGTGTCATGCAAACAAATTAGTCTTGCACTTTCTTCATCATGATATTGAGCATTTTATCCTCAGTATTTCTGAAACCAGAGCAATGACAGCAAATGACTAAATGCTTCCCTAAAGATTTTACCTTAGATTTTACATCTAATCTTGCCAAAGGCAGTGTTTAGATGGATCAGATTTCTGAAGGTGATACTGGAAAAGAAAATAATAACAATTCTTTTTTTAATTATGCGAGGTGGCTTTTACATAATATACTTTCAGAAACAAAATTCTCTTTCCTAAGTTTTTTGTGATATACTATTCCACATCTAATACTTTTAAAATTTGCTTTGCCTTTTTTTTTTTTTTTTTTGTTTTGTTTTGTTTTGTTTTGTTTTCCCACGAAAAAATATCCTTTCTCTTTTCTGGTACATTCTTCATTAGTTTTTCTTGAAATTTTTCAGCACTTTTTAACTTTTTTACATGCAATTAAGCATACTTTAGGGTAATATTTTTTTTTCCCCAATAAATATGGTAATTTGTAAGCATTCTTGGAGAGACATTCTTTTAATAAAGACATGAAATCTGAAAGATATATTTGTCTGGAGAACTCTCTTTCTCTCTCTCTGTTTTTTTTTTTTTTTTTTTTTTAATTTACTACTACTACTACTGCTACTGCTACTACTACTACTACTACTGCTACTACAGTAGAGTGCTCACCAAAAGAAGTAACATCAGAAGAGTATGCAGGAATTGTGTTTGTAGCCATCTCCAGTTTCTTTTAAGGCATCCTGATGAGGCCAAGACTTATTTCAATATTCTCAGTGCTTTCCTGTGTCTTCTCATCTTCTGAACCCAGATTCTTACATGCTGGGCAATTTGTTGCTCTGCATTTACCAATGTCAGTTTTAGATTCCTAGCAAAGAATGCAGCACATGAGGTATCTGACCTTTTAAATATTATGATTTTTGACAGAAAACTTCTTTATTCTCTCCGGAAACCAATACGCTCGCCAACGCCATCTGGTTAGAGGAAGCTATTGTAACACTTATCAAGACATTCTCCATCAAGTCAGAGGCTGACAGAGACACAGTACAATCATTAATCCTCCATGGGATATATAGTGACACAAGACGCTGCTTTACAAGCCACAGGGGACCACTTGCCTAGCAGACTGCCTAACTGTTCTTTTTGAGGAAGCATACAGTAATTCACGACTCCTGTGCATAACAGGGTTTCAACTATGACCTCCGCAGAGTCTCTTGTGCATATCCTCATTTGTTTTGTTCTGTGAGATCAGAGAGATGAATTCTTGTTAACACCACATCTCCTAGCCAGCTTTTATTCTGAATACAGAACATGAATGTATGTAGAAGCCTGAGCACTGAGTTATGAGTTTGGTATTTTAGCATAATACTTTTAGAGACTGCATCCTGTACCACAGTCTTGATTTAGGAACATATGTTTTCTACAACGCATGTAGGAACAATGAGACTCTGGAATGGAATTAATGGAAAGTAATTAGTCAGAAAGTGGAAATGTCTGAACTAGCAAAAGGAAACAATCAGAAATTCTAGATTGCTAAAATGAATTATTATTATTATTTTTTTAGCTCAGAGTTTACGATTTTTCAGGCCGCAAAACTGTGGAATAGGGTGAAATGGAGGGCAGATTGTTTTACCTTACTGTTACAATAACTGCAACCCACATCTATAATCAAACAGAAAATGTTTCTAGACATTTATATTACAGGCTGATTCCTAAGGATGGGGCCTAAGATGATGTGGGGGGAATTTGGGAAAATGTTTTCTTCCTCTTTTAGCTGTTCTTGCCATCCAGATTTGACATTAGCCTCTTAAAACATCCAGAAGCCCTTGAGGTTGCAAACAAAATTAGAAGGAAAAGAGGTGTTTATTGAAGCTGTTACACTACACACTGGAGAAAGTCTTTTCCACTATAGACAACAGCTGCAAGAACTATGTCAAATGCTGACATTTTCTAAAATTTCAGAACTTTGCAAACATAACCCACAGTATCTCACATGTGGCAATAGTAAAAGGCCATGTGACTGAAGAAAAAAAGAACTATAAGCAATATGAAAATCTTTGAACTGCGGCTTGTCGGGAAGAAGCCTGTAGAGAATCTGTAAGGAAAAATGTCTGCATTTTCTTATCCTAAAAATGAAGCCTATCAAGCTTAATTCCTACAGTGAGAACATGTAACTTTAATGATGTCCTCTCACAGTGGAATACAATCTAGTTTTCTCTAGATAAGTGTGTTGTATCTCATGTTAGGCAAAATTGTTTCTACTTAAAATTCCATCCAATTCGTTTGTTGTTAATATCAATATACAAGAAAAAAGAAAAAGAAAGAATGAAAAAAAGGAAAGATTTTTTGATACATTCATTTTAAACCAACATATTCATTTAAAATGTAGGTAGTGAGGTAGTGTATATTATCCTGTCAAAAAGCTATGCTTATACATTACCTAAGTACTATAAGGTAACTATATTACATTATTTCATATAACACTCTCAGAGTTTCACCGAAGCTACTTTGAGGCTCAAAGGTAATGAAAAAACACAGTCACATATCCTCATTGTTATATTTCTCACATGGATTTTTATGACTTAAATTTTAAGTTGAAGGTTTCAGTTTCATTCTATAAGATGTAATACATTTTCTCATGTTATACGTAATTTCAGTAATTATATTTCACTACTTTTTAAAAAACAAAACCAGTTACTGAAAGGATAACATGTATGAATATAGTTTGATACCAGACCTTCATTTCTTCAGTACACCAAGGATTTAAGATATACTGTAATATTTTTAATATTTTATTTTTTTCCGTTCAAATTTCCCTACTATACCATGTTCAGCCTCATGGTTCAGACTGTAATTTTTTGAAGTCAGTTAAACATTCTGATTTGAATAATTTATTTATGGTGAAATTGTAAACTGCAAAATCCTTTCAAATTTCATGCAGTCTGCTGAAAATAATCAAATGGATTTAGGGTTGATACTACAGGTTACATGAACCTCCCCAGCAATTGAAATATGACACTAAATAAACGTATTTACTCGGTTGTTAGAGAGTAAGAAAGAAAAGTATGAGTAAATAAAAATTCAGGAAGTAAATAAGTCGTTTTTTTTTTTTAAATTGAGACAATGAAATCATTGGCATTCTTAGAACTTGAAACTTTGCAATTTGTTTCTTAATTTGCTATGATGAGTCAGAGGTTTGGCTTATACTCGATGACAATTGTCTTTTCTTTGACTGTTCAATTTACACAGCAGTAACTAATGGTAGTGTTTGGCTTTCTTATGAAAATTAGTGTACAATTTACGTAAGCTAACAAAAGCATTATATTCCAAAATGAAACTTTTACTTATATTTCAAGTAAAGCAAAGATGTGTTATAAAAATAACCTTAATCCTTCTTTCCTGCTGTAATCTTCATGAAGCCCTGGTATTTAAAGGGTGGTTTCCAATTAAACACAGGAAAGTACTTTATTAAGGACAGTTCTAATATTCTTAATGGAAGAAAATTTTTTTGACTAGGAAAAATGAGATTTGGCCAAGGAAACAACAATTATGCAACTCTGGAAAAATTAAATAGCAGTCTGTTTGTCGCAACAGAATGATTAAAACTGCTGACCCGTATGGGCTGTTGAATAGTAATCAGGAATATTGCTCTGCCATAACAGCTCATTCCTTCATTAAAATAAATAAATAAATAAATAAACTGAATATGTTGTTCTAACAAGAGATTAATACTTTATTTAAGACACAATTTAACAACTACAGATTCCACCTAGTATTAGACTATTTATTTGAATAAGTAGACAATTTACGGACAATTTTATTCATTTTATGCGTTTTAGAATGTATTAATTATGCTATTCACAATCTTATGTTTATTTCAATACCTAATTCTTTTGTTTGAGATGTATCTGACATGCCCTAATTCTCCTTTTAGACTAGACCAGTGAAGAGTAACCATTTCAAAATGCAATGGATAGCACTAGGATAATGAGCAGAAATGAGCATCAATGTTCACAGTTCCTGCCCTGATATACACAGATTAGATATCAAGAAGACAAATTATTTCCATAAATGCAGAACTAGCGTTCCTGAAATGGTTTTCCATTAATTCTATATTATTTTATTTATTAACTAATTTAGTTTTAAATGGATGATAAATTTACATCAGACAGGATCAGATTTTCCTTACTAATTGCAAAGTATATTATACTATCCATGAAATTATGAATGCATTCTGCCTTTCGAGAATAAAAAAAAATTAGATAAGTAGAACTGCTGCACATTACATCAAGATATCCATATATAGCTCTTCCTATTATTTAACTGTCTGCTAATGTAATCAGCTTCAGCTTGTTCTAAAGGCTCATTTCCATTCACTTTCAAGTTCTGTATCAACACCTTTTTTCTTCCCATGAAAAATGAATTCAAATATTAAGTGATTCAGTGGTTGTCATTCTTTTTTCAGATCTGAAGCTGAGGAAAACTTCAGTAATTTAAACCAACTAATTTATTCAAGCTACAAGCAAATCTGGATACCAATTAGTGAAAATAGGACTTGTGGCTGCTTCCTAGTTCTCCAACCACTAGAGGGCAAGGCTTTTTTGCATCTTTCTCCATTTAAGAAAGCATTTGATTCCAAACACACACGCTTTCATTTCCTGCAAGGCCTTTGTGGGCTTGAACATGTCATTCTACCAGACATATCTGCACTTGAATCCTTTCTCCGCTATTGAAAAATGTTCAAGGAATAAATAAAGCCACAAGATGTTGTTTTTCTTATGGCTACCAGGATTTTGTTGTCAGTAGTCATGGTAGACAAGAGAAAAGATAAACCATCTTTTTATGTCAACCTATGTTGACTCAAGTCCCTGCTTACTTCAAGTGTGCAAACTGCATCTTTGTGTTTATTATTTTATAAAGCTATTAGATGCATCAATGTAATTTGGAATGGAGGTGTCAAGCACTTCCTTCAAATTTCAGAAATTTGAAAGGCAATGTTTATTTGATAAAGGTCAGCTCTAATTCTTATTAAAAAGAGCATCTTTTTGTTCTCTTTTTGCTTTTGAATCAATCTTTATTTTTCTTAGGAAAACATTTCCCCTTCTTCCAAAGATGCATAACTCCACACTTCTTACAATGGCAATCTCACCCTCTACCTCAACCCTTTTTTTTTTTTTTTAAATTTTAACACTGTGATTTTTAATACATTCTGTGGTGTTTTTTTGTTTTGCTTTGTTTTGGTGAAAGCTTTGTCTCTACTTACGAATTCCAGAGATTTTAGGTGGTCTTTCTGTTCATTACTTCTGAATGGGCTGGATATTACGAAGTCCAATTCTGAATGTCTGAGTTTTGGAATTAGTCATATTCTGAGATCTTGTCTATAAAGGATATTTTGAATCTAGTTGTCATCGTTCTTCTCTCCATAATCTTGGGTTCTATTGCTAGCATAAGCTTGTCTATTAAAGCATCATTAAACTGAGTAAATGTCTCAAATTATTATCACATTTCAGGAGCTGCTTCAGCTTTTTTGACTGTACTGTTTTTCTCTAGTTGTTTCTATATGTTAGTTTTTACTTTATTGTCCTTCATTTATACAGTTCTCTTCCTGTTTTGTTTCTGCTAGTGATTTCTTTTTTTCCAAGTGATGTTTTTAAGAAGGAAATATTGCATTCATGTCTTTTATTAAGATTCTTTCATCTGTACAATAGATTTGCTCATCAAAAAACCATCCTCATGGCTGTGTTATGACTCATACGCTGAGTAAAGGAATGTAGCATTTGTGTGATAAGCTTATAATGGTAAATCTAAGTCTTCTAACACATGGAGTGTTCAGTTCAGTTCAGTTCAGTTTGAAAGACTTAAGACTGTCGACTGAACATCTTTTTAGCTTCAGGAATTGCATTTTTCTCATACCAATCTGCAGTTGCTCATGATGTCATTTCCTTCTGCATTTAACATTCATCTCAATTCTCACTCAAACCACAGATGACTCGTGCTTCTGTCAATACCAAAGTGTTGATAGGTGGTTTTCTGGAATGGTTAGCCTGTGGAAGCTGTGTTTGTACACCTATTTATAAGAACAGGTGTTGGTGCTAGACAAACTTTTCTCACAGACTTCAGTCCTATGTCTGCGATGTCTTTCATGCCACTTACTTCTTCCTCATCTCAATTCTCTTATCGTAGGATATCAATTGGTCATTTTTTTCCTTGTCCCTTCTCTTTGATCTGCTCCACATGGACCAATTATTTGAAGGAGAAATTTTCATTTGCACAGCTCCCCAAGAGCCATGGATTTCAAGATGAGGTCCTCAAGAAAGCCATCAAACAAATACAGGAAATAAAAACAGTATTAATTTAAGTGGGAAGGAATGCAGAAACAGATTGGGTTGACCTGCAAAAAAATCTTTTTATGTAAGGACTGGAAGACAACGGCTTTCAATATGCCTTATGCCAGAGATAGCTGAAAGATGTTATCTTGTTATGTTAATATATTATCTTTCTTGACATAGCATGTTTCATGGAAAAGACAGTAAAAGGACCTGAAGCCCTTCTGAACAGCTGAAACTCCACCTGGAGAGGTATTTGTGCTATGTATGAGTGAAGAAGTAATGTGCCTGCAGTCAGATGTTCTGACTCACTTCACACTCAGCAGCTCTGCCAAGTCAGTGGAGTTGTACAGTGCTACTAATGAAACCACTGCAAGTGGAAAGATTGTTATAACATTTACAACTACCTGCCAGTTTAGAATATATTGCCTACAACTGTTCTGAATAATTGGCACTGCCAAAAGTGCAGTTCTCCAATTAAAGAGAAATTTTATTTAAGATTTTCAAATAGTTATGATTTTACATATGATTTTCAAACCAAAATGTAGCACTTTCTGAGTAAACCTTAGTGCTATGTATAAAAATAGGAGCAGTGAGGGACAAAACTACAGCAAAGATCTATCATTCTTTTAATTTGTATTCTACTCTAGCATTATGAGTTGTACGTAAACTTGGGGGAGAACTAGTGAGCTATTTTCATTGAATGCATTTCTGATTACTATCTAGAAAGCAAGGATTCTTTAATAGTCGATATAAAACAGTATAGTAAAATATGTTCTTTAAGATTTTCTTCTAAACAAATATAAGGATTATTAGTTAGATAAGTGAGCAAGCAAGCATAATACATGCATTTATTCACTGTTGGCCACCTACTTAAATGCAAATCATATGTAAGGAATCTAAGAAAAGTGTCTCCTAACTTTCTTTAATTGATTGAATTTACACATAGGTATCAAGTTCCAGAAAATAGATTTCTGCTGAGAAATTTTACCTGCAGAAGAAAAACTTTTCTTGATTTTCAGCAAGGATCATGTTTCTGTTGTACATATCAATATTTGTGTTCCATTACACATTGAGTGATGGAGAATAACCAAATTAAGCGCTTATATTAATTTTGAGGCTTTCTCCCTAAGATAACTGAAGTCACTTGTTCCTTTCAGTAAGGATAAAAGATTGAGTTCCTTTAAACTCAGTCCATAGTCAGAATCTTCTGAGTGTGGGTGATGAGTAGAGCAATCATTACCATTCAACAATTAACAACTGTACGCATCTCAGGAATTAAATTGAGGACGTGATCTGGCTGAATAATGAACAATGATCACTAGTGAACTATTTGTATCAGAAAACCCTCCTTCTGGCATATTTTGCTAAAAAAAAAAAAAAAAAAAAAAAAGAGTATAAGCACTATTTCAGTGGGAGAGTGAGCGTTCAGTATCATTTGACTGCTGCATGTTGTTGACATGCACCATGCACCACAAGAATGATCATGATGGTATCAAAGGATGTAAAGCTATTTGGGATGCAATTTGAAGTAATTGAGGTGAGTTTTCACAATAGCCACTCAAGTTCTACAAACTACTAAATCTACATAAAATTCTTAGCAGGAAGAATGTAAATTCTTAGCACGAGATTTCCGCAAATATGAGAATATCAGTACTGGACTTGCTAGTAGGCTGTTTCAAATGGGGGAGGAAAAGGATGTGTAGCTCTACTCCAACCATTTCAAACAGAAATCCTATTTACCCCTCTCATTTCCTTTCATGGCATCATGATGTCTATTCCTTCCTTTAGAAGAAACAGTTTCTGGGAAAACTACCTTTTTTCCTCCGATCCGTTAGTATCTAATTATTGCAAGAAACTGGTTATTATTTTTGCTTATATAAAATGCATGTTTTAGTTATCAGACCTTCTAAATCTGTAGCATTTTAGGAAAAATTTGCATGTAGTTTTGTATATTAAATAACATACAGAGTGTAATATTCATTATAACTATTGTACTCTAGTGTATAGAACAGTCTTGAACTACACTATCCTTTAGTGTGCAGTTAATATATTCTACATGAACAACTAGATTAATTGTGTGTCTAGTAAAAGTTACAAGTATAATTGCATTGGTTTCCTCACAGCATTTTGATTTACAATTTGAATCCTGTAAGGAGAGAGAATTATTACAGTATTCTCTTTCTAAATAAAAAGAAAGTAACAAGATAGCTTGTTTAAACTAATTCTTACATTCAATTCTTTCATTTTTCATTTTGCGTTTATCAGAAATTAAGTTGCTATTTTTTATTCCAAAAATTAGGTCTTTTTGAGATGCTTCTGCTTCTCCCAGAGCAAAAAAAAAAAAAAAAAAAAAAAAAAAAAAAAAAGCTCAAAATGCAACAAAATGAAGAATGAAACCAGCATCTGGAACTTTTAATTTCTTTTCAATGACTTGATCTTTGATTTTTTATGATGTACTTTAACGTCTTCTATTCTATTTTTCCCTATTTGTGAAATTGCTGCTGAAGTCTTGTGAGTACATGCGTGTGTGTGTGTGTTTGTGCACATGTACCTACACGAGCATATACTGATGCGAGCAGTGAAGCATAGTTCACATAATGAATTAACTTGCTCTTAGGACAAATTTTGAATGATATTTCTTTGGTTGCAGTTAGAGACATTATCTCAAAATACAACAGCTATTAAAATAATTAGATTAAGGGTCCTACAAGACCCACAAGAATCCAGCATGATTAAGCTACCTGCCAGTTAGAGAAAAGCTATATGAAACATAGTCTTCCTGTCCTTCTGCACCAGAAGTGCATTTAATTCAAATCACCTCCTACAAATGCATGCATATTTTAGTGGGTACACTTCACCTGAAAGTTCAAAAATTTCCCCTTTAGTCGGGCTATGTAAAATCAAATTCTCATGAGCAACTGGATAAGTATAGTATAATTTATGTTCCAAACAGTTTAAAATATAAGCAAGACGAATATCTGGGTACATTCTGTAAAGATGCAGGAGACTCCTGGAGTCCACTGAGGTTAACTTCCTCATCCAGGTATTAGACAGACCAAATGGGTTAAGC
>JAOWBP010000001.1:76028853-76039901 GCA_028571105.1 Tragopan temminckii | reverse complement strand
AAAGATGCAGGAGACTCCTGGAGTCCACTGAGGTTAACTTCCTCATCCAGGTATTAGACAGACCAAATGGGTTAAGCGTCACTGGGTCTGGTGCTCACCAGTGTGGAGGAGATCACTGAAGAGGTTAAGACTGGAGGTAGTGTGAGCTGTAGTGACTATGACCTGACTGAGTTCATGAACTGAAGGAACACAGGCCCAGCAGTGCTGAGTTAGGACCCTGAACTTCAGGAGAGAGAACTTCTGGCTGTTTAAGGAATTATTTGATGAGATTCCCTGGAAAAATATCGTTAGGGACATAGAAATGGAATAGAGTTGTCAGCTCATCAAGGACAACTTTCCGAGAGAACAAGAGCTCTCTATCCCCCTGCAGAAAACCTGCAAAGCTGAGCAAGGACCTGCAGGTCAGGCTGATGGAAAATAAGGAGAAGTACAGGCAGTGGAAGCAGGGATGGGTGGTATGGGAAGAATACAGGGATGCTGCCTTGACATGCAGAGACAGGATCAGGAATGCCAAGGTGCAGATGGAAATGAACTTGGTAAGGAATGTGAAAAATGACAAGGGGTACTACAGGTACACTGATCATAAGAGAAAGGCCAAGGAGTGTGTACCCCCTCTGAAAAATGAGAAGGGAGAACTGGCTTTAGCAGACGTGGAGAAGACTGAGGTACTCAACGAGTTCTTTGCATATGACTTCACTGGCATTCAGGCTTCCCATGTCTCTTGTGTCCCTGAACCTGTCTCTAGGTGGGGGAGCAAAATCCCTCCCTGTGTAATAGAAGTGCAAGTTTGAGACTGCCTTATGAGGTTGATTTTGTACAAATCTATGGGGCTGGATGACATTGCATTTCAGGGTGCTGAAGTAACTACTTGATGTGGTTTCCAAGCCTCTCTCCATCACTGAAAAGTCGTGGCTGTCAAGCGAAGCTCCTGGTGACTGGAAAAAGGGAGACATAATTCCCATTTTCGAGAAAAAGGGAAAGGAAGACCCAGGGTAGCACAGACAGTGAGTTTCACCTCTGTGCCTGGGAAGATCAGAAAGTGGGTCATCCTGGAAGATATGTTAAGTCAAATGAGGAATGAGGCAGTGATCTGAGACAGCCAGAACCGTCTCACCAAGGTCCTGACCAATCTGGTGGCCTTCTATGGTGGAGTAACGGCATCGGTAAACAAAAGAACAACAAATGATGCCATCTACCTGGCTTGTGCAAGGCCTTTGACATGATCTCAAACCACATCCTTATATCTAAACTGAAGAATATGGATTTCAAGTCTGGACTATTTGGTGGATAAAGAGTTCATTGGATGGTCTCAGACAGAGGGTTGTGATCAATGCCTCTATGTCCAGATGGAAGTCAGCAATGGATGGTATCATCCAGGGGTCCATCTTGGGACTTGTGCTTTTCAGCATCTTTATCAATGACATAGACAGTGACATTGAATGCACCCTCAGTAAGATTGCTGATGACACCAAGCTGAGTGGTGCAGTTGATATAGTAGAAGTAAGGGATGCCATACAGAGGGACCTGGACAGACTTAAAAAGCGAGCCTACAAGAACATAATGAAATTCAACAAGGCTAAGTTCAAGGTATTACACTTGGGTTGGGGCAATCCCAGGTATGTCTATAGACTGGGAGAAGAACTTATTGAGAGCAGCCCTGTGGAGAAGGACTTGAGGGTCCTGATGGACAAAAAGCAGGACTTGAGCCAGTAGTGTGCGCTTGCAGCCAGGAAGGCTAGCTGTATACACTGGGCTGTGTCAAAAGAAGGGCGGCCATCATGGAGAGAGAGGTAGGTGTTTGTCCCCCTCTACTCTATCATTATGTATCTCCATCTGGTGTATTGCATCCAGGCCAGATCCACCCAGCACAAGGATGCAGAACTGTCAGAAAAGGTCCAGAGAAGGGCCACGAAGATGATCAGAGGGGAAGAGCACCTCTCCTGTGATGAAAGATTGAGGGAGTTGGGTTTATTTAGCTTGGAGAAGAGCTTGCAGCCTGCCAGTACTTGAGAGGGAGCTTATAAGCAGGAGGGGGATTAACTTTTTACATGTCTGATAGTAACAGGACAAGGGGGAATGGCTTTAGAATAAAAGAGAGGAGATTAAGGCTAGATGTTAGGAAGAAATTCTTTACTCAGAGTGTAGTGAAGCACTGGCACAGATTCCCCAGGGAGTTTTTGGATGTCCCATCCCTGGAGACATTCAAGGCTGGGTTGGGTGGGATCCTGGGCAGCCTGATTGAGTGGCTAGCAACCATGCCCACGGCAGGGGAACTGGAACTATGGATCTTTAAGGTCCCTACCAACATAAAGCAGTCTATGATTCAATGAAAATTACACCGTCAAGCAGGGAAAATCTTCCTGTTGTTATAACATACAATCTCATGGACATGCTTTGCAAGCTTTATATCATCTCTTCTCTATCTCTTTTCTATCTCATTTACAATTTCTAAGTTTTAATGCCAATTCAGTAAATGCTGATGTGCCTCTCCAAGATGCACTGTAGCTGTATCATTGGTATAGACACATGATTACTCTTAAGTCTCAGTGGTAGCTGCTCTCCTAATGAGCCAAGATAAAATCATTAAAAAGTAATTGTGTGCAGGTTTTACAGATAAGTCTCCGCTCTGGGACAAGGCAATCCTGACAGACTGTAATATTTCTAAGGCAATATACTCCTCCCTTCCTGTTTAATGAGCCATAGATTTTTAATCTGGGAGTTTTGGTGATAGGCAGGAATGCACAAGAGGTCTGTCTGGAGGTATCTGCATGTTGTACGTGGCTGTATTCAGTATATACAGTGAAAAGATGAGAAATAAAACCAGCTCTAAATCTTTCTATAAGTTCTGTGTTACAGTCTGTGCCAGTTCCCTCTAGTAATTTTCAGTTACGGTATACTAGCCTGGACACGTTTTCTTTCAAATGGTGGGCTATGCTTAATACTCCCCTTTTATGTAAGAGAAGACATTCAAAAGCAAGGATTGACTTATGTAGCAAAACTAGAAGAAATTCCAATTCAAATTTATAACAACATTGAGAAAATTACTGCAATAGAAAATTTTCCATCGTTCTTAGACAAAATTTTAAAGATAGATATACAGATATATCATAGTTATACAGAAACTTATTGATGTTGGAAAAAAAAAAAAAGAGAAAGATAAGATTTTCTGGTGGGAATTAGAATATTCTTACTGTACAACACTATATTCATAATCAAACATAGTCCACCTCACAATTATTTTGTAAGTACATTCTACGAATTAAGGAAAAGTAACAAATGTGAAGCAAATAAGATAGTTTCCAGTGCATCTTGAGAAAACCAAAAAATCTACAAGAAAATAATGACACAATTTAGAAATTGCTAGTCAGATTTTCATCTCACAGGAATGCATCTCACTTAAGAACAGCCTGCCATACAACATACTCCACTTTCACCATGCTACTACCAAAATTTCAAGCTTTTAGCGTCTCCTGCACATCACTGTATCTCACCATTGTCTGCTTAAGATCATAACCCTGTTGTGAAAAGAGAGACATACAGTGAAATAATTTAATGAAAAGAGCATGTTCTAAATTTAGAAAAGAGCGTATTCTAAAAATTTTTTTAGCACCACTAAAAAAATCTGTAAAAACAATAATTTTCCAATTCTCTATCCCAGTTCTTATCAGCTCTTGAAGAGAACAATAAGGAGAGAGCATAGCAAATGGCATTGCAGAATTTCAAGTAGATATATTTGCGTGGAAGTGGAGTCAGCTTAGTAGATATATTCCCAGAGGCTGGAATATCCCCAAAGAGGGCACAAAATGCACTTACTAGCTCTTCTGTGGGCAGTATGTGTTGAAGTTCACTTTTATTTAAATGAAAAAGACCAGTAATTAATTTCAGCATTTGATCAGAAGAACTCCCTTTCTGTCACGCTTAGCAGGGAAGGTTGGAGTTTTGTACTTCCTCTGGTGGTATTTATCTGCCATTTGTTATTTTAATTTAGATCTGAAGAGAGAAACAATCAACTTGCTGTGCCAAAAACTCAAGTACCAATTAATGTGGGGGGATTTGTAATGTCTCCATTTGGAGCCTTCAAAGGCATAATGAAGAAATGCAATTTCAGTGAAATCCCTTAAAAAAGAAGTGTAAGAAAAATAGATATAGAAATGTGCATACCATTAGTTAACAATATTTCTTATTGTAGATATCCACATATATGTTCTAATATTTTTTTAACTTCTCAGGAGAAAGAACTCAAGTTATCCTGAACCACTGTCATGAAAAGAGATTCTCAATTACAGTTTTTATGAGGAAGGAGAAATCCCTTCTATCACACTGTATGATCTATTTAACTTCCCCAATCATAAAGCAAGTACTGCTTATTTTCTCTCCCATATTGCCTTTCACTTCCTTTTCCACCACCTATGCTCAAAATTGTTCTTGATGTTTATGACGATAATGGCACCTGTGCTGTCCTGCACATTCATGCTTCTGTATTTCCACCTTTCCCCATGACTAGCTGATGCCACACTACAAAGAACTGTACTGCAAAAGAGAAGACATAGGGCAGGCTCTGATCTTGTTTGTTTACTGGTGTTGTTTTATGAAATTTTAATCTCAGTGGAGGAATATCAAACTGACAGGAAGAGATTTCCTTTTTTTTAATTTCCTCTAGAAATTAAGATAATTTTATATGTCAAATATGAGTTCATATTGTAATAAATAAAACTCTTACTTGTTTTGGCAGGAGTCTTTCTGGAGAAATGATTGAAATGTGGAGGAATTGGCTATTTTTAGCCTGCCATCTAAACCTACATCTAGGCTGTCACATGCCAGGAGGCATGCACTTCTTGCAGAATCTCAGTGTATGGATTTGATTGATATTCTATCAAATACAACACCACACTGAATCTAGCCCTTACGGCTGAACACATTTCATGTTACCTGATCTACACATTTCTCTTACACTACAGTACAAGACTATTAGAAAGACATTTTATTAAAGTAGCATTTTTCTAAATGATGTTATTAAAATTTATAAAGCAATTTCTTCAGCCTTGTTAGCTAGACAAGCTATTCTTAAGATTAAAACCAAGAGTCAATAACTAAAAAACTGAAGTGGAAGCGGATTTGACTTTTACACCTGGTTGCACTGTGTTTTTTTATGTGACCTTCAATGATTGTCTCAACTATGGGAAATTTTTCCCTGTGTATAAAATATGGATTATAATTCCTTATATATTTGCAATGTAAGAATTGAGATCCTGTCTTACAATGAGCTCTGCAACGTTTCAAGCTTTGTTGAAGGCTAACATCTGTCCCACATTTTACTCAGGAAATAAGGAACTGCTTAGAGAGTATCTTACAAAATTTAGCTGAAGAGATGTGTTTTAATTCTTTTTCCATATTCTCTTTTTGTTTCATGAGCTACAAAATCTTTAGCTCCACTCATGCTTCGCTGATGATAAAGGAAAATTTGACCAGAATTTTTGAACTCTGTATAGTGTTGTAGACTTACTGCTTTTCTAATTTGATTGCTAGGTAGTATAGACTTTGAATAGATGACTGGTGACATTTTCAGCAGTCTCCAACCTCCACTAATATTGAACATTGTAAATTGCACACTGAAAGTTATTGATTACTGAGTTTCTTTATACAACTGATCATGTTCTATGCTTTTGAGGAACTAAGTCTGACTCTTCAACTTTCTATTTTAATATTACTCCTAGGCTATTCATTAATGACATCGTCTGTCTCATCCATAGACCTTTGAAATGTGGAAGAATATTCAGTTTTTACAGACCCATGTAACTTAATCTGTTTACTTTCAGGGTAGGAAAGGAATATTTAAAAAAATAGGTGAATGAATTTTCCAACAAGACTCTGGCCACAGTGCATGCTTCTTGATCAGTGCCTGCTGTCAGAGGTGCTGTAACACAATCACTCTGACTCTGTGTCATGTAGGACTGACTACGTCTTATTCCTTTTGCGTTACAACCCTGATCAGGTTGACAAAATGTACCTGATTGCAAAGATACTCACTCATGCTTCAAGATCACTAAAACTTCCAGTCTGGTAGAAATCTGAGGCTTCCAGGTTACAGAATCAAGACAGAGATGTGTACAAGAAAGTTAGAGGAAATAAAGCTCCTGTAATTCAAGCAAAATTTCAGTCAAATGTAGGAAAGAATTTAAAGAAAATAAAAATAAGTGGATAAAAGTGAAGCATGAAGTTTTGAAACATATTTGGCAGTTTGCATTAGAAGAGAAACCTTTCCTAGAAGACAACATCATTTTTAAAGTGTGCCTTTCAAGGTGAGCTTCTATTCTGTAGTAATGGCAGATTTTGATTGCAATAGATTCCTTGTGTTTCCTACCTCTGCAACAAGAAATAAAGAAGGTTTTATTTGCTGATTGTTTTTTTTTTTTTTTCCTTAAATAAATATCAGTAAAGTATACCTACAAAAGGGAACCTCATGAAACCTCATGTCTAAAGCAAAATATATCAAATGTTAATGAGCCCCTTTTTCAGGAGTTGACAAAGTCTCTCTATTTCATGAGAGGTACAAGAAAATCCATTACAGGGTCAGGCTTAAGCCATGCTCTTGTTCAGAAACAGAGCTATTTTACTTTACGCTTTTAGTCAGCTGTACAGCTTGTTCTTCTACCAGTGTAAGTGAACCTCATTGAATAATTAATAACAGCCTTAATACAATGGAGATGGACACATATTTGCCCAAATAAAATATATCAGGACAAATATGTCTCATCTTTGGGATATGGCCTAAGAAATTTTTATTTTAATTCGGAAAGTAAATATAGTAAAACATGCATACCTACAACTTTCACCAACAAATTGATAGAGTAAGTTTTATTTATGCAGAACTTTGAAAAATATTTATCACCTTTTGAGTTTATGGAAGTAGTTTATTGCCTTCTTTATCTTTTCTTCTGAATACTCCAGTTATGCCACTCCAAAGGATAATATATTTCTCTGAAAAGGCTGACTAGAAAAGCCACGAGAATTTATTCTATCTGAAAATTCAAAAACCTTTACAGAATATCAATTTCATTTGGATGGAAGTTTCAGTTTTTACCTTGCCAAAATTCCTTCAAAGAAGCAGCTTTCTTAGTTTCCTGTAGATACGGATATACCATCTTGAATTTATATGTGTTTTAGTGTTTAAATAGCTTTTTTTCAGAAAGGCATTAAGAGCCTTTAAACCAACAGAAAAAGAGAAAAACAGAATTAGCATTAATTACATGGAATAAAGAAAAACAAAAAAAGTAACATTTATTACACAAAATGGCTTCTAAAGAACTATGACTTTATCTATGCCATACAGAAAGGGCAATTACTGATAAAAAACATTCAGTGGAAAAAAACTAAAAATGATCTGTCTTCATAGAAAATACACTGCATAGTGGAAATTGTTAATTATGGTACTATGGTATTAAGTAATCCTCATTTATTTATTTATCTATTTATTTCAACCATATAATATATGTTTTTATTCCATCATTTATCTTCCCACTTTTTTAAAAAAAGAAATTATGTTGAATGTAGCTGCATTCAAGCTAATTTGATACTTGTTTATTTTCCCTCCATCACAATCATAATATCATAGAATCACAGAATGGATTGGGTTGGAAGAGACCCCAAGAATCACCAAGTTCTAACTCCCTACTACAGGCAGGGCCACCAACCTCCAGATCTGGCACTAGACCAGGCTGCCCAGGGCTCCATCCAACATGGTTTCGAACACGTACAGAAATGGGGCATCCACAGCCTCTCTGGGCAGCCTGTTCCAGCATCTCACCACTCTCTCCGTAAAGTACTCTCCCCTGACATGCAATCTAAACCTTCCCTCCTTGAGCTTAAAACCATTCCCCCTTGTCCTGCCACTGTCTACCCTTATAACAAATTTATTCCTCTCCTGTTTATAATGCCCTTTTAAATACCGGAAGGCTGCAATGAGGTTTCCTCACAGCCTTCTCTTATCCAAGCTGAACAAACCCAGCTCACTCAACTTGTCTTCATAGAGGGGGAGCTCCAGCCCTCTGATCATCTCTGTGGCCCTCCTCTGGGCTCTTTCTAATAGCTCCACATCTTTTCTGCAATGGGGGACCCAGGCCTGGATGCTCACAAGGCCTGGGTCCTCACAAGGATGGAGCAGAGATGGACAGTCACCTCCCTCTCCCTGCTGGACAGCTCTCTTCTGATGGAGCCCAGGATACCATTGGCCTTCTGAGCTGCAAGAACACACTCCTGGCTCATGTTCAGTCTTTTATCCACCAGGATGAAAGGTCCTTCTCCTCAGGGCTACTCTCAAGGAGTTCTTCTCCCAGTCTGTATACATATCTGGGATTACCTTGACTCATGTGCAAAACCTTGCACTTTGCTATGTCAAACCTCATGAGATTAACATGGGCCCACCTTTCAAGTTTGTTGAGGTCCCTCTGGATGGAATCCCTTCCTTCCCTTGTGTCAACAGCATCACTCTGCTTGGTGCCATCAGCAAACTTGCTGAAGGTGCACTTGAGCCCATCATCAATGTCACTGATGAAGATGTTGAAGAGCACCAGTCCCAAGACAGACTCCTTGGCAGACGCCACTTGTCACTGACCTCCACCTGGATATAGTGCCACTCAACACAATCCTCTGTCTATAACCTTCCAATCAATTCCTTATCCACCAAATAATCCACCGCTCAAATCCACATCTCTCCAGTTTAAAGATAAGGATGTGGTGGGGGACCATGTCAAAGGCCTTGCACAAGTCCAAGTAGATGACATTGGTCGCCTTCCCGCTGTCCACCATTGTTGTCACTCCATCATAGAAGGCCACCAGATTGGTCAGGCATGACCTTCCCTTGATAAAGCTATGCTGGCTGTATGGTATCACCCGCTCATGTGCCTAAACACATCTTCTAGGAGGATCCGCTCCATGACCTCCCAAGGCAGAGAGGTGGGGCTCACCAGCCTGTAGTTCCCTGAGTCCTCCTTCCTCCCTTTCTTGTACATGGGAGTGACATTTCCTTTTTTCCAGTCCCTGGGGACTTTGCCCAACAGCCATGACTTTTCAAATATCTTGGAGAGCGGCTCAGCAAACACATCAACCAGCTCCTTTAGGACCCTGGGAAGGATGTCATGTACACATTCAGTCTCATGAAGTGGTCTTGGACTTGCTCTGCCCTTAGAGCAAGGGGGATTTACTCCCCTAAGTAAAGGGGATAAAGCATAAAGCAATTAGTTAAAATCAAATTTGTGGAAATTTAGAAGTCAAGAAAAATGTTTGCTGGAAATGCTTTGAAGGCTTCAGTCACTGAAGACTGGATATTAAGTCAGAATGTCAATAAGCTCCTAACTGATCTCCCTGAAAGCTTCTGAAGAACTGAAATAGAACATTATAATCTACCCAAGAGCAGAATTTGGAGCCAGACAAAATGTCACAAAGAAAACACCATACATGTCTTTGAAAATGCTCAACCCTTTGACATAACATTAATCATAGCTGTATATTGCACTGTAGCACAGTAAAACATTCCAAAATTTGTGACTAGGAAGGTGAAGCTAAAAAAAAAGGGAAGATTTGACAATGTCCACAACAGCTCCAAAATAGTCCCTGATTTAAGATGTCAGGTTTTTAGACCTGTCATAGAAATTGGGGCATATGCTTTCTTGAATGAAAAATCCAAAAACCTGATAAGAACGTCAAATGCACTCTGCGAGAATTCTATCTACAAGGCAGAAGTAGGAAGATTGGATTGTTTATGGAGTTGTTAATAAATCTAATAAAAATTTTGATGTTTTTACTGGAATATGTATTGGCCTTAATTAGTTCACTGAAGTTTCAGCTCAGAGAGTCAAGGTCACAAGACTTGTCCTTTTCAGCACTGAGTTACGTCAATACTCTGTTTCAACAAATTCATTTGAATAAATATTGTTCTGCTTAAGTTGAGTGGAAGTTGGAAGGAAAATCTTTTGCTGTTTAGTTACTTTCACACACTGATTTTTTTTGCATCTGGGTGCTGCCAGTTCATTTTTGTCAGCTTTTCATGATAGTCAAGATAGCCTGTTCTGGTGAAACTGCAAAAAGGCAAAAACAAAAGACAATGTCTGATAACACCTACCTATGTTGAGTAAGTCATGTAAAATGTTCTCAAATTGACACACTATCTGAGTGCTCTGAAACCAAAGAAAGCTTGACATATGCCTGCAGGTATTAAACCCACACACCAATTCCAAACTTTTGATTTCCTTTCATTTCTACTATAGAAATGCTGAAGGAGTTCATGATTAGGATAGATACTAAGGACTTGTTTTCACAAATTAACTGCTGTCAGAGCTAATATGCATTGTTTGCTGAGTTACAGCCTACAATTTCAAACAATATTAATATCACATATCTGAATTGTTCCTTGTAGTAATGCAAGCATTAAATTAGGCAAAAAGTCAGGCATCCTGAGGGATGACTGAGAAACAGAAGGTTAAAGAGCTGGTAGGACTGCAGAAGGGAAGTCATCTGGAGAGCAGATCCTGAAGATCTACTAAGCAGAGTGGAGGAAATAAAAAGGCATGCGTCTTCAGAGATGAGAGTGGCAACTTTGTAGGTCTGGGGGAAAATATGGAGATTGGGATAAGGTCTGGTGTGTTTAATGTGGTTAATATCTACTGACAGGAGCACATAATGGCAATGATGGTCCAATGGATGCCAGGAAGTGTCAGGAAGAGAACTTGCTTTCTAAGGATTATGTCAGCTAAGCCAGAAGTAATATTTTAAGGCCTTATAACTAGCTAGCACTGTAATGCCAAAGAAAACCAGATTCTTGTATTTCACTAATGGTTTTGTTGCAGCAAAGTTTTAGCATGGGTTTGTTTGTTAATCTTTTTATAGTTAGAAATAATTTTTAAAATACATAGATTTTTCTTGTTTGATTCCATTACAAATGTAAATGAATGTCTTTCTCAGGGAAGTAGAAGAATCGTGATTTACAGCAACTTTCTTATTGAATCAAAAAGAGAACTTATGTCTGGAATGAGGTTATTACATGAAGATGAAGG
>JAOWBP010000001.1:76011595-76028753 GCA_028571105.1 Tragopan temminckii | reverse complement strand
ATAACTAGCTAGCACGGTAATGCCAAAGAAAACCAGATTCTTGTATTTCACTAATGGTTTTGTTGCAGCAAAGTTTTAGCATGGGTTTATTTGTTAATCTTTTTATAGTTAGAAATAATTTTTAAAATATATAGATTTTTCTTGTTTGATTCCATTACAAATGTAAATGAATGTCTTTCTCAGGGAAGTAGAAGAATCATGATTTACAGCAACTTTCTTATTGAATCAAAAAGAGAACTTATGTCTGGAATGAGGTTATTACACGAAGATGAAGGTATAATGGCTGTTATTTGTCTGGATACTAATGTATTATTTTTTCTCAAAGTTGTAGGACACAGAATATCAGATATTAAATTGTTTGCAGCCTGTATATGTTCCCCTCTCAAAAGCATTTTTATATTTTCAGAAACTTCTTCTGATACTCTGCCATGACTTAATTCACTATTTTCCAACAACATAGAACTAGGAATACTGAACTTGATTACAAAGTCACAGAAGATTTTTTGTCCTTAAGATATAATAATCTTATCATATCTAGAGTGTACAATGTCTTGTCAAATGCAGCTAAGATTGTTTAAGCGTAATTAGAAACTAACCACAGCAAAACTACATTTATTCATTCCTGCAAGTTCCTATGATGTTTTTTACACTGTTCATCTCAACAAGTACATTATATTGAATGCACTGGGATTGTTTTTTTGACACTGATATATTTATGTACAGTGTATGCCTATGACTAACCATTGTGGAGGATTGAGTGCTAAATGATCAAATTACAAGAAAGAAGAATTTAAAGATTTTTGTTACAGACTTCAACTATTCTGAAGTTTGAAAGAATTAGTCAGGCATCTTAGTACAAGTCTCCAACAACAGAGTATGACTGCCTCAGAAACATATATGAGACTTGCTCAGTACTTCTTTTCAGTAGTACTACCCTTACCGACTTAATTATGGCCTTTATTATCCTTTACATCCACCTTCTTGAAGAGTATGGTATAGAGAATCTGTTTTCCACCACTCCTAAGGTTTTCTTAAAGGAGAATCCAAGCATTGAAAAGAGCAGTCTTCTTGTAAGAGGCCAATCGGGAGGATTTATTTATATTGATTACTTGTTCCCATGAAAAAGCATAGGAAAAAAAAATAGTTTGTGGTCTACTGCATTCTTTTACTACCCTGAATGATAATTCGCTAGAGTAATCAGGCCCTAATGGCAACTCAGTGCAGCAAAGTATGCAATGTCTCCCAGTACACAAAGGATGAATTTGCATTCTTTACAACATGTATGCCTCAACAACACAATACCGGACAGGAAGCATATAGCTCCCAAAAAACAGAAAAACACTAAGAAATATTAATTAGTACCAATTTTGTCCTAGTTCTGGATACTGTCCATCAACAGGAATCGTGTGGAAGAGGAACTACTACAACCATTTTAAGCAAAAGGTTTTAGGATATTTTAAGATATGAAAAGATTAAATGTTAGATGTCATATACCAGCAGGCATGAGCTTGTTATAGACGAAAGAATAAAGTGTCTGGCTGTCTTTACCCCTCCTGTGCCACAAAAGTCTGGGCAGCCACATTTCTCCCCTTTTAACTGTTATACGGCAATAAAACATGAAAAATGTTCTACTCCCTGTTTACTCAATGTGCAGTATTTTTCTGTCTTTCAGACCTGTTTAACAAGAGAAAGTATATCCTATTTAGCATGGTACCTAGAAGCCAGGAAAGTGCTTAAACGTCAAAACCCCTTGTTTCAGAATTTATATGATAGAGTTATTCCATAGTTATATGGCTCCCATGAGTTAAAAGCCATTTACTTCATATGCTGAAGCACAGTTGTTTGAATATACTCACAGTTGTGAAACACTACTAAAGAAAACAATACACTGTAGTTCAAACCACCTTACTATGGCTGTGACTTGATTTAAATTACTATTTTCCAATCCTGAGTGGAAGCAGCAGCAAGGCACCTATAGAGCTAACATCAGATTGGGCATGATGTCAGGCTTACAGCAGGGCCTATAGCCAAACAGGACTGTGGGAGCTGCATTGTGGCCCTGCTGTGACCTTGTTGGGTACAGCCAGATGGCCCTATGGGCTGAGGTAGGGTCCTGGGTGGAGGACTCTGGGGAATTCCTGTGAGAATCCATCCTCAGACACTTGCTGCTCACCACTATTTGCTCCTCAGTACTCATGTCCTTGGAGTATCCTCAGCACCACGAGGAAGAAGAAAGAGAAAATGTGAGGATAAAATTACTTATGTAACAGTGCTTTGTTATTAGCAGTGATATGGTAAACTACAGATTATTCATTTAACTATTGCCAGTTGTTTTCATTACACATTGTTATAAATTATGGATGAATACTTCATACATAACTACTATGAAGGCCCTTATTTCTCTTACCACTCTCAGGTGAAGGTCACAGACATGCCAAAGCTCCTCTCTTCAGCAAGTGCCCCTTTCTCTGCATCACAGAGGACTATGACTTCAGTAGGTCTTGGAAATCAACTGCCTTATTTGACTGCGCACAGCACATTATTTTGCCTTTTTTTCTTAATTTGATTGCTTAGCAGTCTTCTACTTGCAGAGGTACATCTGGAGCTATGTAGGCTCTGTAGCTTTCAAAATCTGAGGCTAACCTGTCATTATTTCAGTGTTGGTATGCTTATTCCTGTCTCCAAATCCCATTATCATGCAAAGTATTTTATATATATATGTATATATACACACTTTTTTCTGCTCTGTGACCAGTCTCCCTCCAAAAGTGATGTTTAAGAGGCTTCACACAGAAAGTTAATTATTCCTACTGGGGTTATGACTGCCTATTTCTGCCTTACTATACACTGGGATATTAAATGATAAAATAATTCACTGATCTTAGCCTACAAAGTCTACATAAAATAATACTTAAAGAGCATCTTCCTATTTTTACTCCTTCCAGGAATTTTTTTGCAAATATTCCATCACCTGGGGCTCCCAGAAGTGGTAGTCTCGTATGCTATGTCTTAGACTGACAGTTATGACTTACCTGCTAGCAGTCATCAGAATTACGCACAGATCTAGGCCAGAACGCTATCAAAAATGTGTTTAATAACAAAGAATAAAAGTAGTTCAAGCAAAAGACATGTCTGGGATTACATTTTAAGTTATTAACCCCCAAAATTCTATCATATTCCATCATTGTTTTGTTTGTTTATTTCATTACTTACACGTCTGCATCATAAACATAATTCATAGCGTTCTCTGGATTTTAAATGCTTGCTGATAGGTAAGGGTAAAAATGTTGTTTTGAGGGATTCAATATAGCATATAAATTCATAAGTGAGCCAAACAAATGTGAAATTTTTCCACAGCCGTTACAACCTCAAAATTCTCAAAATCTAGTGGTTCAGGATAAAGAAAATATTTTAAAACAATATGTTACCGTTGCATCCTGTAGGGAACACTGAATAGTATTTGTTAACTTATCACTGAACAGACACAAGACACCTACATAAAATTCCTTTGTAATATTGTTATTAAATTATATACAAATTCTGATCAGGTTTTCTTTTTTTTTTTTTTTTTTTTTTTTTTTTTTTTTTTTTTTTAATGAGAGCCCTGTTTAAACTGGCTGTAGAATTTCACCCTTTTTTTTATGAGGGTGTTCCATGCAGCAAGATTCTAGTTCAGGAAGAGAATATTCTCAGAAATGGCAGTCAGCCTTGAATACAGAGTATGAGTAGTTGATAATCAGCTATGATGGTCCTAGTCAAGATATCCTACTGGCCTTTATTTTAAGCGTTTCATTTTATTACAAGACTCTTCCCTGTCTATGCTTTTGTTTAGCGCCCTTGTCAGCCACTGGATTTGCTGTTGTCTAAAATATTAAATCTCCACAAGCATTCATTATTGTACTCTGGTAAAACAAGCAACTTATTTGGACTACTTCATATTCCTAAAAAACTAATGGAGAAGTATCAGTGATACCCCTCTGTGAAACAGAACATACATCTTGTAACTCTGGCATTCTATTTTCTTTAAAAGCTTCTTTATTCAAAACATATTTTCTCACTGTCTTAATGAAATAACTGCTTGGCTACTTAGTATCTCACAGTAAGTGTCACATCTTTTGCCAAGGAAAAAATTACCGTATTGCAAAGATAGATGATAAAGATCTAAAGCAAATCCAAGGCAAAATGCCAAAAACATTTGAAATTAAAAAGCTGTGAATCAGCGATATGAACAACACATTGACACACAGAAATAATTAGAGGAATCTGTTTTGTTTAGAACAAGGAAATCACTTTGCAGTGATATATGATGTAATTAATTCTTTTCAGAAGCTGTTACATTACAGGTGCCAAAGTACAAAAATAACTCTAAGAATTACCATCTTTGGCTTCATGCTCCACCTCTAACAAAGGGTTACAAATTTACATCTAACACATCCCACTAGCCTGACAGCATGAATTCTTGTTACTTAGAATGCTACAGCCATTTTTCAAAGGATAAGCAGGTTCTTACTTGGAACCATAAATTATCAATCAAAGTAACACTGTTCAATTCTGCATTAGTAATAATACTTGTTTATTATTTCACCAATCAAGTAAAATTTTTTTTTATCAGAAGACTATCTGACTGTATGTAATCTTGAAGTTAGTCTTCATAGCTATATTATTTTCATGTTTTAAAGACTAATTTAACTCCACATTAACCCCTTACTTACTTAATTTTTATGAACTATTTAAAATTTATTTATTTATTTATTTTTCCTGTAGATGACTCTTTCATAGTTGAGTAAAGCTGTTAAATGAAACATTCAACCTGAATTCAATCACATTATCTCAATTTTCATATTTCATAATTTTTCAAGTTATGTACAATTCTCATTTAACTGTGAATATTAACACATCAGTATGTAAACATATAATTATCTTTCCTCCTTATCTAGCATCAGAATCAAATATAATTTATTCTGTAAAAAAATGCTTTTCCACGTAATATTTGATTGTTTTGTTTTCCCACTGCTGTGGCAATGTTGCATCTCAATAGACAAAAGCAGTAGTCTGTGTTATGAGAAAAAAACAGACTGCAAAGTAGGAGGAGATTCAAAGGTCACATGAAATTCAGAATAGATTTCAGATTAAGCTGTATTTCTGCGACTGTCACTGTGCTAATGAAGAAGATATGGTGAAAACTGCTGATGTTTGCAGTATTATTTAGATTACATTTTGCTTTAAAATACAATACATTTGGCCAAATCCAGCAGCGTAAAAAGAATGGTAAATATCCTAAAGCTAGTAAGAGAGTGAGTCCAAACAATTAATTATCATCATTTGATATTCAGTGATTCACAGGATTAGTGATTAAAGTAGTTTTCCTTATTTTGTCATCTATACTTCCTCAAAATTTGTGGTTTTCATACATAATTCTTATTGTGTTTTGAGGTTTAGATTTCCTTTTTTACTTTTAAAAATGAACAGCAAGAGAAAACAAACTGCATGGACACTATACATTAAGGAAATTGAAATGCAGCCTGCAGGTTAACATTTTAGAGTAATTCTGTTGAGCTATAGGGAATAGTTAATGCAGTAATTGTGATTTGATATATCCTTGCTCTGAAACAAACTTGTAGGTATATCAGAATGAAAGATCTATAGAGACATGATTTGAAAACACTAATTAAAGGAGAATTTTCCATGTAATATCTTTAGGATTGTGACTGAAGAAACACACAGGGGTTGAATTTGACTCTTTGAATAAACTTCTAAAATCAAAGATGGTTCAGTTGAGGGGAGTAAGAGCAATGTACTCATAAATCTCAGGGAATAATGTAGGGTATGACTGAAGACAGCTGATGAAAGTAGCGGACTATCTCATCACCAAGGGTACAGGAGAGGGGGTCTTTTGGTTTTTTTTTTGTTAAACAGCTACCAACAGCTGACTGGATCAACTGGTGGTTTAAATGTTTTCCCCCGAGTTTGTTAGAATAGTGTGAAAATCTCTCAGAGTTAGCCAGACCAGCATCAGGGAAACAAATCTGTGGATTGGCCCAATACAGAACATAAAAAAACTATTTATATATATATATATATATATAAAAAGAGCAATGAACTTGAATTGTTTTCAATTTATGTATTCCTTCCCAATGACTGGGGTTGTCCAGCATCATGATATCCTGAGCATACAGAGACTGCTAATACACAGTGATCCAACTGCATATTGCAATTGCTATATTGTGTTTGTACAGTGACTTAAGTACAACTCCGTATCACTTTTCTGAATCAAAATTCTATGTAGCATCACGTATCTTCTAATAAACTAATTTTATATTAAACATTGCACACATGCACACAGCATGCATGGAATTTCTTTTAAAAAAGAAAGTAGTCAGAGAGTATTGGACTCTGACAGGGATTTACAATAAGAAGTGTCAGAAAGTTGCATAGTACTTTTAAGATCATGACTCATAGATGCAAAAATTACATTTTTGCTTTTAAAATAGATATACATATGTATTTAGTATAGGATCGGCATGTGGCAAATATTACCATGATATTAGACGGCATTGAAAGAGTAGTCTCAGGACTCATTATGAAGTTTAGGTAATGTTTATGATGTATGAAGATGTGGTATGTTGCTGGAAGTGTTTTTTTTAGTAATGTATCTCAGTCACTATGGATAGCAAGGCAGTTGACCTTGAGTGGTATAGAAATCAGATGCATGAATTTTCTTAAAACATACAATACAGAAACAAAAATTTGAATTATACTTCCCTTCTTTAGATACAGATTGTCTCATGCTGAAGTTTCCTATTGATTTTAAAGATAACAACATTATGCACAGATAAACTTTGAAGCAGCTGAACTCAGAATATTGCATTACTTTGAAATCAAGATCTACAGATTTGCATCCAAGCTTCACATGCTCTATTTCATCAAACAAGTAAAGATGGCAGGGGATTTTCTAGATTAACAATCACCTTCCTATGTCTCTTCTATATCTGGTGTTAATTGCTCACAGGTCTGTCTACTGGTCTTTTCAAAAGCTTTTAGAAGTAGAAAAGATGATGTATGTACAAATTATTTTAAAATAACTCTCCTGTGGAAAAATATTATTCTGATTCACTATTTAAAACACCTATTGATATAAAATGATACTAAGAAAGTGCCATTGCTTTGTTCCCAGTGCAGACCAACAAAGGTCACAGTTACAAACGTTAGCCACATTGTGTGATAGCCTAAAGGGTCTTAAATTCTAAGCACTGGGATTAAGCTGTAAGAGAGACTTCAATCATGGACACAAGCCATTTTGAGGTACATTTGGGGAATAAATGGGGATAAATAAAGTTGCTTAAGCAGATATAGCTATGTCACTTAGTATTAGCAACCATTAGTGTGACAGAGTTTGGCCTAAAATTCCCCAAACAAGCAATTCTAGAGTAATGACTGAGTTTATGTAGCTCAGTGTCATTTAATAAAGATTTTCTGTTCCTAGAACATGATATATTTAAACACAAATTTTGATTTCATAGAAGCAACACTTTTTGCAAATTATTTGGAGGATAGGGAACATTTGTGCTTGCTACACTAATGCATCAACCCCCCCATATTTGTGGAGCTCAGAGGTTTGGCAGGAAGCCTACAATATGGAAATCCTTGCTGATCTTTTGTTTGCATCTCTTTTTATATCAGTGTAATTCCAAACTGTTCCCTGCAATTTACCTGTCAGAGTGCAATTTTGCCAAGAGAAGTCCTGTACTCTGTGTAAGGAAGGAGTAAAAGGGCACCTCCCAGACGGTGTGAATAGAAACTGTGTTAGAACTACTTACTTACAAGCACAAGAAGTAGAAATGCTGTTTATGTTCTGCTCACATGAGAATTAAATGTCTTTCTTTTTCCTCTTCAACAGATTTTATTCAGGAAGAAGTATTAATTTTCATAACCTTCTATCTTCATTAATATATGAAGAAGTTTTTTTTGGACTGGGAATAGATTTTCCCTTTCTTTTTAGAGATGCTGGTTCAGACAAGGTAGGGCTCCAAAGATTTGATATTAGGATAGGTTGACTTAAATATATATATTCACACATTTTTAACCATTAAATACAAAAGTATTTCGTCAACTGTAATTGCTCTCATTGAGTCTGAATCAGTGTTGAGAGATGAATAGTCTTATCTGAACCACAAATCTCCTGCTAACCGAAATCAATGAGAAGTACAAAAGTGACCTGAATTATGAGCTGACCCTGCTAAATAGGACTTGTGTGACCAGCAGCAGATTTCAGTTATTGGATTATCTCTAGGATTCGATTAATGCTGTACAATTAGTTATTGATTTAGTCAACATACATCATTCTTTTGTCTTTAAACATAAAGGTCTTGCCTTTCTAACTCCCCAGTTGTTGTACATCTAGACTTACTCCCAATTCAAAATGTTTTTTTTTTTTTTTTTTCCTAGCATGATACATCCTCTTGTACTGAACGACTTTTCTTATAGTAAGTCAGTAAAGAAAACAAGATAAAGGAGGTAACAGAGCTGGAAAAGAGTTTATAAGTTTATAGAGTATATAGAGTTCAGGATATATTGAAGAAATTAAGTTCTTTTAAATTAGAACCAAAGTTTTCACTTTTTCGGAGGTATACTTTCAATGAGCAGAAGTATGTAGGTTGTTGTGAATGTAATGCCACCTGCAAAACACCATTTCCGCACATAGTCACCACCATAAGCTATGCATTTTTGCCAGTGATGAACAAGAGCTTAAATGTTACACTTGTAAAGATCTGCATGGACATCTGGAATGTGGTTTGTCTCTTATGTCATTGTCACCAATGCTGAAATACACCACCCACTGCCTCACTGTGCTCACATCCACTTTTTGGTCTCCATAAGAGCATTTGGCAGGTGTTGATGAATGTCAGTGAGTGCCATTTTTTCCTTATGGAGGAATTCAGTTGCACACCTTTGTTTCATACACACCTCCATTTTGTCAAACTGCTCCTCTCCTGCCATATATTACATGGCAACAAAAAGTAAGAAAATACTGACAGGAAGGTTCAACTTCTACTGCCATACCATCATGATCTATCTGCTTCTGATATTGTGGACCAATGTAATATAATAGGAAGCACTGCTTTTGGAGCAGCCCTTGTATTTGTTCTTGTGAATATCATCCTGTAGTGAAGTCTAGGAGCAGCACATTCAGATGTAAATGAAAAAGAAGAATTGATATAACTGTGAGTAAGATTACTGTAGTGAACTGCATTTTTGAGGTCTTTCTGAAGTCTATGGACAATGATGTTTCATACAATAATAAAATAATTTACTGCATGGCGCAGCACAGTTTTACTTGAATTGTTACAAATGTATTGTACACGTACTGAGAGGTGTTTTGCAAAAGAAAGACAGAGCCACACCTGTCATTTTTCCCAGCTGAAGGTCTTGAAAGTAATTTTTCACTCACAGTTCTTGAAAGCTGTGACAACTCTTGGCTCTGGAATAAGTGAATAATAGTAAAGAGCAAGCTAAAAATACTGCAGTGAAATTAGTGAATACTGAAAAAAAACTAGCAGAGGGGTTCACTGATCCTTTTTTTCATTTGTTATTCTAACAACTGAAACTGCAATACGTGTCTAGAAAGTAACAAGTATTGTCTTGATTATACTGATTAAAAGACCTGAAAGACCAGTCTTTTTAGCAAAAAGAAATCAAGCTATGGTAAGCATATGCTCTATCTTAAATTGGTCACTATATGCATGGGTAATTCAGGAGAGGAAAGTAGGAGAAAAAGGCCTTGGCATTATCTGTGCATTGTAGTGAAGCGAGGGGTGACTGCTCCCTGGGGTGGAAGAGCTTAGGAGAGACAGTAGGATTTTCCCAATTCTGGGGCAGCAGGGCAAAGCCTGGCAGACAGCGCAAAGGGAAGGATGTGGGGCAGACAGGACAGCCCCAAACCAGGGGATCAAGCACCTCTGCAAACAGCTGGTGTCAAGATCAGATCAGATGAGGAAGGTTGTGCTTAGCCAGGAGGCAGAGAGCTCCAGATTCACTTGGAAGACTGTTGTGCGAAGTTCACCTTAATAGCTAACTCTCACTGGAACATGATCATTCTCACGAGTACCCTTTTTCAAGATGGGAAGATTGGTTTTGTAAGATCATCAGTAGTTCTCAGCACCTGATGAGGATTTTACCTGAATTTTATACCCAGTTACTTTTTGGAGATTCCAGAGTAGAGTTCTATACACTTATGCTAAAAGAAGTGAAATAGTGAACTGAATTTACTTTGCTGACATTGTTACAGCACGTCCTTTTATTCTAACCTATGGGTCTTCAGATAGTTCCATTTATAGATGCTCTTCTAACATTATTCTTCTAGTCTTCCATCAAGTAGACTAATTGGCAGAGCACATATTCACTCTTGCAGTGACTGAGACTTCTGAATAATATTAAAACAGTGTTGGAAACCATTTACTGTAATGAGAAAGTTACAGTGAAGCATTTTTACATGTTTATTTATGATTTTGAGAATTTTTTTCATTTGTGTGGAAACAGAATCACAGAATCAAGGGACACCTGGAGATCATCAAGTCCAGCACCCTGCTAAAGCAGGTTCCCTAGAGTAGGCTACGCAGGATAGTGACCAGACACGTTCTGAATGTCTCCAGAGAGTGAGACTCCACAACCTCTCTGTCAGCCTGCTCCTGTCATCCTCAAAGTAGATAAGTTTTTTTCTCATGTACATATGGAACTTCCTGTGTTCTGGTTTCTGCCTGTTGCCCTTTGTTGTGTTACTGGGCACCACTAAAAAGAGCCTCTGCTGGACTCTCTCTAGAAGTTCCCTGTCTTCCCTGAACCAAGGAGCCCAGAACTGGACAGTATTCCAGATGTAGTCTCACCAGGACAGAGCAGAGGGGGAGGATCGCCTCCCCGTGTCCATTGAGTATGTCTAGACAATCTCTGACTAGATTCTCCTAGACAAAGGGGAATTCTTCCTTTTCCCATATCCTCTCTCTTACCTTCTGGGTCTGGGATTCCAGAGAGACATTCTTAATGGTAAAGACCAAAGCAAAGAATGAGTTCAGTATCTCCATCTTCTCGGAGTCCTCTGTTATCAAGGCACCCACATCATTCGATAGCAGGTCCACATTTTCCCCAGTCCTCCTTTTGCTACTGACATTCTTAAAAAAGCCTTTCTTGCTGTCCTTACCTTCCTTGCCAGATTTAATTCCAAGTGAGCCTTGACCTTTTTTGTTACATCTCTGCATGTCATGACACCTTTATGAAACGTTACAAACTTTAACAAATAATAACTTTGCACATTTTCAACCATTACAGATTAAATGGTAGAACAAAACACTGATAGGAATTATTATCTTATTTAGTATTGAATTTTAAATAATTACCTTTCCTAAGTTGATTATATAAGCCCAGTTTCAACAGTCTTTCCAAACTCTGTTTTCTGAGCTCTTCTTACATGATATATCATTAGCCTTCAGAAATTCAGTCATATGGTCTTTCTTCTACATAAAGTGTGATAACTTGAAGGGAGATCAAATACAGAGAGTAACTCAGCAGAATAGGAACAACTATACTACTACAAACATACTAATGGTGAAGGAAAAAAAATCAGTTTTCTTTAAATTTTATATGTCTATGCTCGTCTCTAAGTACCTTTTGGGTTTTTCAATAAATTTACACTTAATTGCCATAATTGCACCACTTGTGTTACTGAGATTAAACATATCCCCGAGTGTATAATCTCATTTTTACTCAAGAAGAAATCTGTATTCCACCTTTCCATTCATTATGGTGGAGCAGCTGGTGACTAGTTAATCTTTATGTATTACTAACTGATTGCATGAACTCTACCTTTGTCTTTCTTCATCTAATGTGGAAGGTTTAAGTGATTTGCAAACTAAATGAACCCAGTAGTTTATCATAACAAAGTGTAAAGGCATGGTGTGATTTTAAAAGATGATGCTGTTTTCACGAGCAGTTAGTGTTAAATTTCTCTACCACTCTTACTTTATATTTTCATGTTTAGAAGTGGAAAACAGTAATTGAAAATTACATATCTAGGCAGACTGATGTGGTAAATAAACATGAAATAATTTTTTGATGCTTGACACAAGTTATCATAATAGAAAATAACTGTAAGCTCTTACAAGTTTTAATATTTTAATAGATACGCAACTGAAGTGTTTATCAAGATACCTGAGAGAGTGATATGCCAACAAGCTTACTTGTTTATTGATTTAATCAAATAATATTCTAGATTTGGCAGTGCAACATGGATTACTTGCATTGAACTTCTGAAGCAGTAATCTTAATGCTTATTTTGAAAACAGTTTAAGAGATGAGAGTAAGCTTTCTCAGTAAATGTAACGATAATTTAATCAGATTTTTAAATATATCACATGAAATTGCTACTTAAAAGGTGTTTCTATTTAAGAAGTGAATGAGAATATGATTGTAACACCGATCAAGGCTTTTCAAAAGCGAGTGAGAACAATATCTGCTGATTTTTTTCTTTCCTGTATTTTAGTGATTTTTTTCTTTCAAGCCTAAAGCTTTCATCTATATTTTTCCTCATCTTTTGTAGAATTAGTGAGATGTTTGAACACCTTTCAAAAATCACTGTGGGCATACAGAATTGACCTAGTTTCTGCCAGAAACTTGAATCTAAACGTTCACTGCCTGCATGCATATCTTTACAATTGGAACTTTATCCTTAACTCAGAAGTCCAGAGCTCAGAAATTGCAAGAACAGACAACCCACTTGAATAATTTAAAAGAAATGAAAAACAAAACCAGTCTTGGGAAACCAAATTTTCCTTATGTTTAGAGGGAAAAAGAGCACTAAAGATAATAATTTTATAGATATTTTTATTGAATTATCTTTTCTCTTGAATTAATATCTTTGGAGCTGATATGTTATTTTCTGAAAAGTTTTGTTACATTGACAATATTCAAGACTAATGTACAA
The DNA here is from genome assembly GCA_028571105.1 of Tragopan temminckii. Lineage (NCBI taxonomy): Eukaryota > Metazoa > Chordata > Aves > Galliformes > Phasianidae > Tragopan > Tragopan temminckii. The sequence goes on along the minus strand of JAOWBP010000001.1, from coordinate 76,015,783 downwards.
TTACATATCTATTTCATAGTTCAGGATATAAATATTTTTAAATAATATTTCTCTAATATTGGATTTCCATACATTTTGAACCCATAGTAGGAATCTTACTCCCCAAAATTTGTACAAATGAATCTAAGATAATTCAGGTTTTCCAAAATGATCAGAACATTTTTCAAAAATATCCTCTATGCTTTTCCTTATTCAGTTCTCAAGGAGATGACTTTCTTATTTCTTTTCTTTGGGGCAGAACATTCTACACACAATTATCTGTATTATACTCAGCAATGCCTTTCACAGCACTCTGCATTGTTACACTACTTCTCCATCCAGTGGTTCAGCTTCATTTTGTAACTTTCTTCTCCTTTTCAGTGTACTACACAAATTTATATCTGATTGTACCCTCCATTTTCCTCTCACCACTTAGTATACCATTTGTGGCTCTCTCGTCTTTAACTTTTTCCTTCCTGCATGTGAAACTTTCAGTGTTTCTCTAAAATGATGATAACTTTTAATCTTACCAAATTTCCTTTAGTTTCCAAGGTCTTTATCCCTCTCCTGTCATCCTAAAATCATACTTTTGCCTTTCTCCACTGATGCTGTTCTAAAGTGTTCTACTATGACATATTTTGGTAGGAAAGTAAAGTTGAAATCGGAGAACTGGAATTCAGAGGACATAGTTGTAGTAGGATGTTTTTCAGTTTCTAGTATGACTTACACCTTTCTGTACCTGACTGAGTGGTAAATCTGCTTTAGGACTAAAACTAAATGCAATTGTATAAGTAGCAATGTTGAAGACCACAGCTAATCCTATTTGCAAATATGAATTGCTCAGCTATTGCAACTGCAGTCTGGCACAAACTGCTGCTTTTTGCATATATTATTAAAAATACAAATCAGAAGGATTGTTTCATCACTTTCATATCAATTACTTTAAAGCCCTTTCTAAAGACACTCCACTGATTAATCTTTGTATTGACTGGTTAGATTTGACTTAATACTGCCATAGTAACTACTTCTCAAAAACCAAATCAGTTCTATCGGAACAGATCCTAAATCATGATGGTTGTGTTCTATCTATTTACTGCTTAAAAGGGAAAAACTTTTAGAGTTAGCTATCTGTGAATGTCTTTCATGCTTTCTTGATCAAGAAAGAAGAAAGGAAGGGAGATGGATGAGGTCAGGGGGATGAGGAATTGTTACTTCCTCATGGTAAGGAGTGTTTTAAAGTCACAATACACATTAGTGCTTTGTATTTTTTCTTGATTGCATTACTACCCTAATTCTTTGTCTGAGTAAATGAAAGTTATCATGTATTTCATGTGTTCCTTATTTAATTAAATAGAAAGACAGTACATATTTACTGGAAGAAGCCTCTGAATCTCCGGAGTGTATGTATCAGTCACTGTAAAGGAGAACAATTATGTTCTAATTAACTAACTTTTAGAGTTCAAGAGAGCTTAACGATGGCCAATGATGAACAGAGGGAGATGGGGTGGTAGCAAAGTCCAAGTAAATGAAGTCTGCAAAAATGAAGGGAACAGAGAAATTTCAATATGCTTTTGGTGTTTGGACAAACTGAATGGCTATTTTTTTTTTTTTAATCTGCCAGAAAAGAGGCTTTGTTTTTAGATTGCTTTTTTTTTTTTTTTTTTTTTTTTTTTTTACGAATTACATATTATCCACTACAGTCTATTGTTGATGTGTTTGAATTCCTTGTGAAGCCACTCCTGCTGATATCATGCAAGAATTAGGGCGGTCAGCATACTGTTACTTGCTAGAGAGTTACAAAGAGCCCAGCTTCCTGATCCTAGGACTTCATGCAATTTTGGAGATGTATGCTTTTTGGAATATGGGAATATTTTTAGTCCCTATGACGAAGATGAAATTTTAGTGTTAAAGGAGCAAAACAAGACAGAGTAAACTTTCTACAGAGACTAAACATATCGTAAACTTGCTTTCTCTAGCCAGCTTCAGTTAGGGGAGGATATTCTAAAAATGGAGTGAGACATTGTAGAGGAAAAGGGGAAAAGTGACAAAACTAAAGTGGGAAGAGAAGAAGAGGTCAAAGTGAAGAGTGAATTCACCGAGACTGACAAACGGGAAAGGACAAGGCTGGATTGAAAGAGCAGTCTGCTTAATGCCAGGAAAATGCAATAAAGATATTCTCTCAGCACACAGAGGTTTATACTTCAGCTGTTTTTACAGCAGTTTCTTCTCTGCGCAAGTTCTTAGTATTTCTCCTCAGAAGCCACATTTTAAAGAAGAAAAGGAGAGCAGTGCCTCTCTCAACTAGTGTTAAAAGATTAAAATAGACTTTTTCCTTCACTTATCCCTTTCCTGCCAGAGAACTATCAGAATGATATCTTCATCTGTTATTTTTCAATGCAACACTGTAAAACAATTGCCCTATCAATTTCTCTGTTCTGGCATAGCAGTATGAATGTGGAACAGTGAGAATTAACTAGATCTTTTTGTTATAGCAATTACCATTTTTCAGAGATCTTCTGCACTAGGATACAGAAAATGAAGCAGATCTCTTTAAGTATTTTTTCAAAACCTACTTTACTGTAATGAAGCACTATAGTAGTGGCAACAAATCACAAATGGCAATTTGCACTCACTATGCAGTCCAATTAAAATTCTATGTGAAAGCAATGACATGATAATATTTTCAGTCTAATATTGTAGATTGTGCCATAGCTTCTCCTGTTCTGGACATTTTAAGTGCTTGAGTACTTATCTTTCTAACATTTATTTGCCTGGTTGACAACAGATTACTTTGGACAATGGAAACATCTTATGTTGCTTTACCGTGTTTCTGCAGGATGTAGAATCTACCATTTGATATACAGGTGGATAAAATGCTTCTTCTTTTTTTTTTTTTTTTCCCGATCAAAGTTCCACAGAAATGATGACATAACATTTTTTAAATGATTAAATCTTCATCATAAATTTTCCATATACTCTAACTTGATTGGCAGTCTAATTTATAAAATGTGGAGGACTAGAATTAGCATGGTTTTTCAGATTGCCAGTGATAAATAATATACAAAAGGAAAGGCTTAGAATGAACCTGTCCTGCACTTTCATTATCACTACTCCAAGCCTAATTATTGTTCCTTAAGACTTCTCAGGGTTTACACTCTTCCAGTGTACTTCTACATTTGTGCCCTTTGCTATAGCAAAATAATACCTCCTCTCAAGAAAGAACTGCATTTTCTTGTGAATGGAAAATTCTGTCCCACATTTAATGATGGCAAAAATCTTAGCTTTCAAGAATTTAGTTACATGTTCCTCTTGAGACAAAGCACTAATGAGAGAGCTGTCATTGACTCTCTAAGATATGCTCACTAGAGAACAGATGCCGTTGCAACAGGATTTGTCAAGTGGTAACTCCATTGCGGAATTTTCCAAAGAGCCAAAATCATTTATACTCTATCAACTTCTAAATATGAAGTATGGCATGACAATGTTTGCACAGAAGAGTCATTTTTGCAAATCTTTGTTTAGGTAAGGTTTTCTTCATCTGGTACTGCTGGGGAATAAATTTCTATAGGACAGTTATTGCCTGTAATAGTGGGATTAGAGACATTTTGTGCAGAATCATAGAATATAAGTAGCTGAGAGGACCACTCAGTGGAGTTGTGTCCCTATTGGTATGTGACATGCAAAAGTGACTTCAACAACAGTTGCCAAAGGGTACTTCTTTTTCTACTTTGTACTTATTACAACATGCCCTTCAAGTTTAGCAGAAAATGATAGACATTATTTTGGGAGCATTATTTTAGAGAACTTCACTTAGAGAAAGGAAGTTAATATATGCTGTTGGGTTTGCTAGGTCTTTGACAAGACATAAGTTGGCCATCAGTCGTGAAATATTAGACCTATTTTGAAATGATAATAATAATTAAAAAAAACACTGAAATGTGAAATTTACTCAAGCAGTTACTGTATTTGGAGACCGACACTGAAAAATTCCCTTCTCTTTGCCCTTGGTCCACATCATTTTTTTCACAAGGGTTCAGTTTAGACTCTTGAGTCCTTACAGAACCCTCCAGAACTGGAATCCAGATCCTCAGAAAACCCTTCAGAGGAGCTCAGAAAAATCATGCTATTTTGCCTTTCCTATGTAGGATTGGCAGTCTTCTATATATCCTTATTACATTATTCAGTATATTTCTCAATTTGAAACCCTAT
>JAOWBP010000001.1:75978988-75989796 GCA_028571105.1 Tragopan temminckii | reverse complement strand
GGCTCAGCTGAAGTGCATTTACACCAATGCACACAGCATGGGCAACAAACTGGTGTAGCTGGAGCCCATTGTGAGGCAGGAAAGCTATGACTTAGTTGCCATTATGGAGATGTTGTAGGATTACTCCCACGACTGGAGTGCTGCAAGGAATGGCTATAAGCTATTCAGAATCTTGAAATTTTCTGCCATGGTTTTGTTCTGCTAAATTTTTGCCTAATTCTCTTTTTTTTTTTTTTTTTTTTTTTTTTTTTTTTTTTTTTTTTTTTTTTTTTTTTGTCTTCTTAGCAGATGGCTCTTTCCTGTGCCCAAATTCGGGGCGCTTCTCCCTTTTTTTTTTTTTTTTTTTTCATTTGTTTTCTCTCTCTCCTGCTGACAGACAGATGGGGGACGGGCTGGCTGGCACTGAAAATATTGTGGAGAAATTTAGTTTCCATCTCACTATAAGAACAGACTGTTCCTGTGGTATTTCTTTGCAAATAGAAGGAGAACACTCTGGAGTGCCAAATGGCATCTTGCTGGGACTGCTCTGTTCTTATGGCATTCTGGAGAGTCCACAAAGATTTTTGAGAAAATACTGGAAAAAGATAACTGATTTGTGTCCTTTTGAGTTCCACACACCTACTGTGATCATAGACTAAGTACTTGACTTATTCAGCATCTTCTTTGAGTGATACCCTGAAAGACAAACATAGAAGAATAGCTGGATTATACTCTTCCAGTGCAAACGTAGAGTTCTCAAAGTATAAAATGTTTTCTGATGAGAAAGAATACTTACTGTATATGTATATGTATAGGAACATTATCTATCTAAATGTCTACGCTCATCTAATGTGCTCCTATCTGAGCATCCTGGCACTAAAAGTACCATCAGTATGCATTACATTGTTACATTCAGAAAACTGATGTAGAATACTTCTGCCCCTTTTTAGGTGGTAGGTTTCATGAATAAATAAATCCATGTTGCTGATTTTATTTTTTAAATTCATATAGGCTTGATTTGAATAGTAAAATTAAATTCTGCTCCATAACACTTCTTCATCCTTACATTTGATTCTTTAAACTATAGATATACCAGTAAATAGCTTTCTCATAGGGAGAATGTCCTATCTGCAGCTAATAGTTTCTGGGAGCATACCCTTCTTACAGCAAAAGCAGGGTTGGTCTCTTCTCACTGGTGACAGGTGACAGGACGAGGGGAAATGGTCTCAAGTTTCACCAGGGTAAATTTAGGTTGGATATCAGGAAAATCTTCCTTACAGAAAGGGTTGTTAAGCACTGGAATAGGCTCCCCAGCTAGTTACCATCCCTGAATGTGTTTAAAAAATATTTGGATGTGATGCTCAGGGACATGATTTTGCGGAGGGTCATTCGTTAGGGTAGTTTGGTTAGGTTGTGGTTGGACTCAATGATTTTTAATGTCTTCTCCAACCTGAGCAATTCTATGATTAATTCTGTTCTTACCTTTTGTGTTTTGGGAAAAAAAAAAAAAAAGGTCTTACCTCTGTTGTTAAAATACAGATAGAGAAATTCTGCAAAAATATCCTTCCCAGAAGTAAAAAAAAATAAAATAAAGGGAATATAGAAACATTATTACATGGACTGGTTTTAAGCACCTTGAATCTCTCTGCAGCTGAAACTATCTTCATATGACATTCAAAATGTTGAAATTCATTAAGTCAAAAGACTTTATAATTCTAGTGGACTAAAGTAGTTCAAAGCTGAGGATAGATTTTACCATTTCTATTTCCTTTAATCACTTAGAAGTACATTTTTGTTTATAATTGGGTTTGAAATGCTTAACTCTGAATTTACTTTGTTAAAATAATTAGTCGAAATGATAAATAAGAAAGGAGAATTTGTCAACTTGTTCCTTATGACTCGTTTGTCGTATTTCAATTGTGTGTATTTTTAGTCTTTTTGAGAGCAGTGTGTAAAACAGTGCTTTGAGACAGATATGCAGTTAGGAATCTGGGAGCCAAAACAGATTCCTTGCTTCTGTCTTCTCAGCAAATGAGTTTAGACAGGCTTTTATGGATATATGTTACAGAGAATTGATGCTTAGTGCATGAAATTTCCTTTTTCCTCTTTATAGACACTGTCAATCATCCCATTTTTCTCTAAAAAAAAAATCAGGAAAAAAAAAAAACTGTCTGGAAGACAGGTCCAAAATTGCTTAGGAAGCATGTTTGTTTTCCTGAAGAAAATTAAGTTCAATTTTTTGCGTCTGTATGTATTTGATATTTGGATTTTAGTGCCTTTTGGGGAAGTGTGGGGAGAGGAAGAAAAGTAGTTTTATTTTGCAAAAAAAATTTCCATTCAAATTCTGAGTCTCTGGGATCTTGGACACAGTATTGTGACATATATAACATCTTACTTGTTTGGAAAGTAGTAGAAAGTAGGCCATTTATTCCACCATTTATTTTGATGGAGTACCCTACAGAAGATGCAATACTAAATTTTTCTATTTAGTATTTTTCCTTTCAAACTGTTCAGCTAGTCAGAAAAGCAAGAAAGAGGCAATCTGTTATGGAAATATTTGGACACGAATATATATATTTATTTATACTGGACAAAAAAAGATATAACAAAAACATCATTCAAATTTGTGATAGTTGTATAGACACGGCATACAAGATTTAAGGGTATGATTTGATTGTTGATCTTGTGCTTGATTTCAAGAACAGTGATGGAGATGAATAAGAATGGATTGGTGGAAAGGAATCATACAATCATTAAGGTTGGAAATGAAATGATCTAAAATCATCTGTTCCAACCATCAGCCTGTCCCCACTGTGCCTACTAAACTACATCCCAAAAAGTGTGGGAACAAGAAATTTTTTTTATTTTATTTATTATTATTTTTAAAACGAATCTGGCATTGGTATGTTGTCTCAGTATTCAATTACCAAAACAATTTTTAAAGATTTTTTAATCATGTCAGAACTCTAAATAGCTACAATATTGAGAAGTTTAGAATATACAGTTGACGGCTAAAGGCCTGAGAGCTTTTCAAGTCTAGGGTATTGACGTCAGTCAGTTTCAACCTCATAGTGAGTAGATATGAATACAGCTAACAAGTTTTATATAAAGATTCTCATCTTCCATTTTCTAGTTCAGGTGTCTCCTGAAATGCAACAGTAGTCTCTCCTGAATTCACCTAATTGCTGTTCTCAAACTAACGGCGTCTCATTTAAAATTATAAAGTTCTCATACTATGTCATTTTTCATTACATGCTTCTTAGTAATTCCCTTCTTTTTAGGAGTTTGTATTTAACAGTTTCAGTTTCTTCAATTTCTGAATGAATTTTGCATAAATCAAGTAGGGAAGATTAGCTAGTCATTTAGGTAGTCTTCAAGAGAGGTTAGAATGTTGCCTGGCCATTAATTTTACTATGACTTCAATGCATTTCTATTAGGTATAATAGATAGTCATCTAAAGTCTAAGTAAATACATATACTTAAGTACCATTTTGTAGAATATTTAGAATCAAAATATGCCATTTGCAGAAGAAAAACCTTAAATGTGATACTTATGTTACGGACTGTGATATTATGTTGGAAGCTGAGTTTGTGGCCTTTGTAGAAGTTTTTAATCACGTTTTTACTTAAAGTGTAATAGAAAACACATAAAGGAAAAGTAAGGTGTTGGTAAATCATTCTTCTTATTATATTGTCTATGAATGAGATTTAGACATCAAAATGCTGCAGTTTAAATTATTGCTTTGATTACTTAATATAGATTGCAATCTGTTGTTGAAAGACATTAATCTCAAAATACAGATTTGTATGTGCTGTCTGATATAACTTACTACAAGTGAACAGAACACTGATGCTACCTGTGAGAACATATCATAACTCATTTTGCAGAGATCTAAGCTAATGAATGTGTAATATGAGCTGCTCCCATATTCAGTATGAATAACTGCTCAAAGTCAAAACAAAGTTAGAATTGAAAGCCAAACTGTTTAGGTGTATGATTTGTATGCTTTGCTGTGCAATGATAGTCAAGTACACTGCTGTTGTTAAGCTTGAAGAATGAGGTCAAATCATATCTTCCTTTCCTTCTACTTCCTGTAGAGAACCTTGCATTCACTTGGTTTGCATTTACAAGGCTACTATTTTCAATTCTGCTAGCCAAAAATCAAGATTTGCATTTAAGAATATAAAAAACAAGCAAGAAAGCAAAAAACCTCCCATAAGACAAAAAACTCCACAGTGTTTTTTTCCCCAAATATTGAATACTCAATATTTGAGAAAATATTTGCATCACACAAATTTAATCTGACTTTATAAGTTAACTCTTGATTATTATTTTTTTCTGTTGCCTACCATCTGTAAGATTTCCTAGTTTAGATCCATCATCACCATTAGTATAAGAGCTGTAGTACTTCTTTAAACTTGCTTAGGAACAAAGTTTGTTTCTCTGCAGAGATCCTTGCTTATGGAATCTAATCCAATACAGAGAATCAAGCCAGAGCTAATATTATCTTTGTGAGTTTTAGATCAGAATGTAACAAATCTGAAGCAGAGCGAGTTCTTGCCTGCCAGGGATACAAAGCAAGACAGTTATGATTTCCTTAAGTAACTTCCTCCTTGACAGAGGAAAAAAACCAAGGAAACAACTCATCACCTCCCCAGAGGTATTATTTCCAACTAACAATGTAGAACATAAGCAGCTATAAAACAGTATCACTCAAAATGCCTGAAAGACATCGGAATTTTTTGGGGCAGAAGATCAAAAAGACCTCAGAGCTCAATTCTAATCAATACATCAGGTTTCACACCCCTAGAACTCTAGAAATTTAGAGAACAGAAGAAATAGAAAATGAGATCAGCTCCTTACATTTCACAGACTTAACCAGCTGACTTGTCATGTTGATGGACAATACTACACGGACTGTAGAACACAACCTCCCCAAATATAAACAGTTTTCTCTTGATGTGTTTGATTTCAATAGAGTGTGCATTTTTTTTACACTGAAATAATTGTTGTTTTAAATTTAAGTATTTATACATTTAGTTCCCATTTTCATATTATTTTTATTATTTTATCAGTGTAATATATTAGAGGTGTAACCAAGATAGCAAATATCAAATTGGAAATGTTTTGTGCAACACAGCCTTAGGATTGTTCTTTTTATTTTTATTTTTATTTATATTTATTTATTTATTTATTTATTTATTTGTGTGTCACAGCCTGCAAGATCTGGAGTTTAATCATCATTACAAATTTACTGATCTGTTTTATATTTTTTGATGATTACAGGGAAATTTATTTCTGTTTTATTTTATTATAGTTGCTTGAAAAGCAAGGTGTTACTGTACTGGTCAACTGGTATTTCAAAATGACCCAGCTCCATATCCTCCTGAAAGTTATGAATAGTACAATTATGTTCTAGCAACTATATGCTTCCCAAAAATGGCCAAGTTGTATGTGAGCACTGTACCAGAATGCATAATTAAATTACTGTAGAACAAATGAGGATCCTAACAAGGCTTTTTGATGTTCAGTACAATACCTGTATCTATTGTACACCCTCTCATCACCTTGTATCAGCTTAATTCTGTAAGCTTCCAGGACACCAACATCCTGAGATGGAGATAATCGGGAAAGAGTCACCATATGGGGCAGCAATATTGATAGGAAGCTGTCTATTTTTGTCAGTTGGACTGCCAGCCCAATTACTACTTTTGCTATTTCCTCACTTCCAGATGTCTCATAGGCAAAAAGTTATCCTCCTACCTTTCATCATTACTTGTTCTACTTGTACTGGGTGTCTTCTGCACTGAGTTTGACTTAGAATTTGTCCAGCCGTGGCTCAGTCACATCATTTGGCCAAGGAGAAGAGAACATTCCCCTCTTCCTCATTCTTTAAACATGCACATGCTCTCTTCTGAGGACATCTCTCTACTCAGGTGGGGAAAAATTAACAAATGAATTCAGGACAACAGTCATATTTAAATGCTGTCAGGAGAATAACTGAGTATGAAAAACAAAGTCCCCATTCCAGTGCAGAAGTTTCCCTTCACTGCAGAAATACAAAACAAAACAAAAAACCAACCATCAAACAAACAAAAAACAAACAATGAGCAGAGGTAGCATTTTGAGATTGCAATGTGTAGACCAATTTATATCTTTCACCATAACTCTATTCCAGTCAATCCCATAAGCAGGAACGCGTTCACTGCTGTCACACAGCCAAGACCTATCCAGTTGACAAACCAAGAGCAGAGTACGTATGACACCATCCTCTGTGACTTTTTTTAAGGCATGAGGATGAACTCTAGCTGTCCTCCTTCCTCTGGAGCAACTGGATATAAAGAGAGAGAGCTGTACTCTGCCTCATAGGCACTCTGTTGGTTTACTGTTCAGCTTACATATCACCACAATATTTAGTAGGCAGACTATTTCCTTCCCTATGTTCAGCCTAAATTGACCCTGCATGCCTCTACCCATGCCCTTTGCTGCCTGGGAGCATATGGCTTCATTACTGTGATGCAGTAGCCTACCTAATATTTTCTGCTTCTGAGCAGGGTTTATTAACTTGGCCTCAGTCAAAACTAGCAGAAGTCACATAGCTTCCAGCTGGCTTGGAGTACGGAGTGAGCACACGATCATCTGTGAAACAGCTCAGGTCCATAGCCCAACTTAATGATGCTTTTAGAAATCAATTTAGCTTGCATATAGCATAAGTGGGGGAAGGGTTGTAGAAATCAGAACTTGATTTCTCTTCCCTTTCTCAATATGTACTCAGCAGTTTGGAATAAAAAATTATAAAAGGCTGTTTAAGAAGCATGTATTCATCAACTATTATGTAATAAAAAGAGGTTACAGTGAGTATAACTAAGAAATAGAATAGAATGATTATTATTTTGTATCGGTATAATTAAGTGGCCACTTTTTAATATACCATTCAGTCTTTAGCATTTCTCAGTGACACACTTAAAAGTGTTACTTTTTTTCACTTCAAATTCCTATACGTTATTATAAATACTTTCCATTCTTGTCTGAAGGTAGACTAACAAAAAGAATGCACCATCCTAAACAATTCATGTTAGATTTCTAAATTATTGATAACTAATTTCTACTGAAGTGCCAAAAGAAGCAAACATCATGCCTAATTCTGAATGCAGTTGCGATGTTTTTGCCTTCCAAGATCCTTGATTTGGAAGTAGAGTGATGAAATGTGGTGAGTAGGCTGAGGTGGTGACACCACCTGCAGCACTGCAACATGCAAATAACTCCCTTGGATACGTGTCCTTTCTTTCTTTTAGTCACTTGTGGAAAAAAAGAGATTTCTTCCTATGTTAATTTAGTTTTGATAGACACAAGAATTGATTTTCTTTTGAAATCACAGCCCTTCTTATACTGTAAGGTTTGGAGGAGAATTTGCACTTCACTTGATGGTATATATAAAAATTAACTTAGTGTAATCTAGTTCTGTGTACAGTATCTTCCTAGAAATGTTTAGACTTGTTAATGATGTATACTGCTGATTGGTATATTAATCTTTAAATTGTATATTTCATAACTTATCCAAATTTTTTCTTTCTCTTTTTCTATAGTTAAAGTATATAAAGCATTTTCTATCCACACCCTCTGTGAAAAAGTGTTGATTCATTATTGTGCTTGACTTTTATATTAATGTGTCAAAGACCTGAGCATAAACTAATGCAATGTCTTACATGGAATGTAAATCAGGAAAAAATCCCATCATAGTAAATAGCTCAGAAAATATTTGATTGTATTCTTTCAAACAGTGAAACAAAAATTTATCTTTTGTCAGTATAATTGATGTGTGTGGTGTTCCATGCAATCAGAACTCTTGTCCAGAAGACTGGCAGAAAATAAACAGGGAACATTGCTAGGCTCAAAGAATACCTTTTAGGTTAACATATGATACAAGATGTGAACTTATAGGAAAACTTAGGTACTGCAGAGTGGCATGATACAGTTGTATTTGATTTCTTCTTCAGACATGGAAAACAAGAATGCTAAGTAGTAGTACTCCTTATTTCTGATAAAGTTTTCAGCTAAATAGGTTGTTTTTCTTTTTTCTTTCTTTCTCTCTCCTTTTTTCTTTTTTCTTTTTTTCCCTTTTTTTTTTTTTTTTTTTTTTCTCCTGCACTTGTGGCACTAGGATTATGTGCAAGACAGATGCTCAGCCCCAAGCCACCCTCCTCCTGTGGCTTTCCTACCTCTGGTTTGATTGAATATGAGCACAGCAATGTTTTTTTTTTCTTCTTGAGACAGTCTGACAAATGTTCTTTGTGTGAATGGTGTACTTGTTTGCTCTAGTAAACAGTCTTCTTTTTATCCAGATGTCAGGAGAAACGATGGCTTCTTCACAGTGCACCTGAACTATACTGTATCACATTCCTCTGGGGAGTCAGAGGCTACAGATCCTGTCTGACAGTTCTTTTAGCAAATTCACAGGTGATTTTAATCAGGCCTCATGCTTCCTTTTATTCAATCAACTCTGTGGCACTCACTCTGTGGAGTTCTCAGGAAGTTGTACCACCAGAAGGGAACCATTTCTCAACCAAACAGCTGTGCAGCAGAACAGAGAGAAATGCAAGATCTCAAGCTCTTAAATAAGGCAGGAATGAAGAACTTAGAGTAAGGAAGCAACTCCCCTTAGGTCCTGGGAGGAATCATGACCTGTCATGATGGACTCCCTCTCTTGTCATAATGGAAGTTCGTTTCTTTGAATTTCATGCTAGGGATTCATATTGAAGCTCTCACTGGTGAGAGGAAAGACAGTTTTCAGTAGTTTTTCAGACTGTGTGGATGTATTAACAATTCTTCTCCAAAACTTCTACAAGCAATACCAATAATTCAGGAATAAATATATGTATGATCATTACCTTTGCAGTATGTGAGTGTATGGCATGAGCTTGACATCCATCTCCTCACCTCTTTCTAGCAGGCTTTCCAGATATCTGTGTGTCTCAATTTTTTATACAGAATTTTAATAGGATGACTTAGCCTGCAGTGAGCATAAGATTCAGTAGCAGAAAATGAGCCATGCTGTGTTAGAGCCTGATAGCAGTAGTGTTGAAACTCCCTAGCTGGAGTTCTGTCCTGAACTTTGCTGAGTAAAGAATATAGTTTATCTGTCTCCAGCTTCCAAAGCTGAAGTTAAAAATCTGCAGGGAATTGTTTTTCTATTTTTTTCCTTCAAAACCAAAAGGTTGTGTTCTTTTATTCATTCATATTACTGTTTGCAAGGAACGGAACATGATTCAGGGTGTTACTGTTACGTCATGAGTACATAGCCAAGAAATACATTGTTGAAAACAAAAATCTAGCAATCCACTCAAGTGAGGTGGCGACCTAAGTGTAACAAAATAAGGAGTGCTGTAGGGACTTAGACAGTTATCATTAGGAACGTTTTCTGAGGGAAATGCCTACTTTGCCAGTTCTGGCAGCAAGTCAAGAAAACAGTACAAGGAGTGCAATTACCTTGGGCACTGAGCCAAGTAATTTCGTACTTGTATTTTCATGCAAAACACATTAAGGTTTGACATAAATAAAAGTATCAGTATACCTTTTATTTTAAATGCCATGTTCTTGACTTAAAACTCTTAAAACTAACTAGGAGAATCACACATGGAAGCTTCTTGAACTAAGCAGCCTTACTGTAAAAGTATATTAGATATAATTTTTCTTTTTTTAAGTTTAAAATATGGCTTCTGTAAAATGATCTTAAACACTCTGACTTTGTACAGAAATAAAATGAAAAGCTAAAACCAGCAGTTTCATGACATGGAAAGGGGTGGCATGTAGGATGAAGCAGTGAATCTAATGATAATTTCAGGTTGGCCTTCAGAGGCTTCCATTATTTTCTGCTGTAATTAGTCTGAGATTAAAAGACATCTACCAATATATTCATGCTACGAACCATTATAAATTAAGTAGTTACATGATATAACTCCCCATCCTCTCAAATGTAATTTTTGTGCAACATACAATTCCACAGTTTTGAAGTTATGATCAGTCATTTTGTGCAGTCTGGAATATCACTATGTGTGATTCTATAATGAATATCTTTCATCACCCATCATGAATGTCTGCATCGAGTGAGGAGAATAAGTGTATATTGTTAATGTTTTTACAGTAGTTGTTTTTGTTTGTTTGTTTTAAATATTGCTATTTTCATTAACTCATATTGTTTGATATTATCCAATCAAACCAAATTCACCATTACTATATTCGTGAGAGATGCAGAAGTAAATATTAGTTCTGTAGGTGTAACAACAAAATTATTTAATCTATCTTCTGAAAAAAATGAAAGCACAGATCAAAGAAACAAAATTTCTCTCAGGGATGGAAACAGTATGATCCTGTCAAAAAATTCAGATTCATTTAACCCCTTCATTGATTACCTTAGTCTCATATTAAAAACAAAACAAAACAAAAACAAACAAACAAAAAAAAACAAAACAAACAAACAAAAACCCACACCCCAAAAACCCACCTGAAATAAAACTAACAAAATAGCCACTCAGATTAAAAACATCTGAAAAATGCCCACAGAAATTCAGCCAGAGGGAAAAAAAAAAAAACCAAAAAACAATCACACCTGGAAAATAAATAACTAGAAAAAAAAGCAAAGAAACAACTGCAGTAAGAACCTGGAAAGCACAAAAACAAAACCACCTTTCAAGGTTACTTGATGCCTGTGCAGAGACTCATCTAGGATGTGGTGATGCTTTACTGACAGATCCTTGTTAAGTGATTTGTTGTTTTTAAGCTATACTAGCTTCACTGAGAATCTTGTTAAGAATCTTGATTCAAATCTTGT
>JAOWBP010000001.1:75941264-75969636 GCA_028571105.1 Tragopan temminckii | reverse complement strand
CAGAACTACCTTTGGTATCTAGAAGCCACAAGAAGAAATCAAAGGAAATAACGAGAAGAGAAAAAAGTGGAGGCAGTGAACACAAGTCAAGGAAATTAGAAAAAGTGGAAGGGGGAGGATGGCAAAGTTCACTAAATTTGTTGAAATAATGCTGTTTTTGTTGGTAGCACTTTCAGTTTTGGACTCTGAATAGCTATAGCTATTCTAGCTGTTATGCAGGGAGATATTACAGTATTTGCTGCAGACACAAAGAGACAGTTAAGAGTGTAAACCGTTGAAAAAGCACAAGCAAGACCCTAATTGTAACAGCTACAAAGGGATCAAATTGCCATTGTTTGCCTACTAATTGAGGGGAAAAGGGAAATAATCATTCTGTAACCCTTTCCAGGGCGCTATTTTTTTTCCCTCTTGCCTTTTTTTCCTACATTCCTCTTTGGACATGAGCTGTCTTTATCTGCTGTTAATTAGTAGGTAAAGAGGATTTTGCTCTTCAGTGTTTCATTTCCAGCATTTTTACAGGCAATAGTGACTGAAAATAAAACAAAAGCTGTCTCACAGGTTTTTTGGTGTGGCAGTGAGAATTGTAGTGGAGTTTCTGTTGGATACTTTCTTTTTTCAGGTTGCAAGTTCAGGTTTCATTTCAAAGGGAAAAACTCGCAATTATCACTTCAGGTAGGACAAGTTTAAAAGCAGTCATCTTTAAATCAGATTTAGCTGGAAAAGCATCCATTGGAGGCCTGCTCCTTGAGGAGAGGCATAACCTATATTTAAAGTGGCCACATATAATCCAGGGAAGAGCTTTGTCTTCACTTTCTTATTATCCTCACTCCAAACCAAAGATCAATGACAAGGAGCTGCTTGGAAATACTCCCATATAACCAGATGCAATTTGAAAAACGCCCACATGATGAGACTAAAGTGCTTTATTTGAAGTTATCTGTCACAGGCTTTAAGCTAGTGTTCAGCTGGAGTCCTGCCTGCATCCCTGACATCAGGCCCCAGGCCTGGGTCAGTCTGCCTGCAGAGCTCCTGGCTCTCAGACAGATCCCCCAGACTGCAGGTGGCAATGTCTCATGGGTTCTGCCTACAATCCTGGGACTTCAGCTTTGCTGCTGGCTTAAGCTGATCAACACATACACACGTGGTTGGCCCAGCCGTCCCTTGGGAAGAAAGAGAAAGCAAAAGCTAGGATGTTTATTCTGGCAGTCCGCAATTAAAGCAGCTTCAGCTGGTGGCCCAGTTGCATCCAATAAGGCCAATGTCTATGACTGCCCATTAGCCACTCATGACTCCTACCAATACTAAAGAGTTACACCAAGCAGGCATGTCAACGGTATGCAACAACTGAAAAGAAAATAGCCTGCTAATTGTTCTAATGTTTGGTGATACTTACGTTTGAATTTGATTTTGAGATTCCCAGTCACAGAAGCCTCACAAAAGCTTTTAATTTCAGGAGGGAATAGATTTCCTCTGCTCCCATACATGGATATGATATCCCATACTTGGATATGATTTTTAAAAAGGCCTTCATGGCTAAATAAAACATTGGACAAGAAATTGGCAGAATGCCAGCTCTCTTTATATCAGTATTTATAATCATGCTCATATCATTACCCTGTTTTTACTCGTTTTGGCCTTTTCCTTTTATCTCTGAGCATTTTTGTCATTCATTGATTTTATAATAGCATTACCCTGAAGCACAGGCTAGACTGAGGCTGATGCACGTAAAACCACATAAGAAGACAGCGCAATCACATTCACCCATGGTGCTGTGCAGTGTAATACCTTGTTTTCACTGAAAGCTGCACCTCCTCTCTCTTTCTCTCCACTGTGGGCTCTAAAATACACAGAAATCATGAGCTTAGGGAGTCTGAGCTGAAAGGGACTGGAGGTTGAGTAAGCAAGGAAATAAGAATTACTATGTACATTTAGCTTCTTTCCCACACTCTGCATCTGGGCACTGTCATTAGAGGATACCAGGCTGAGTTGCTCTTAGAGCACATGCAGTCTGGCCAGTTTCATGCAGCACTGTAATTTGGCTCCGGGAAATGGTAAGAATTAAAACCTGAAACTCATGGACATTTGCCATCTACTGAAACCTTGAGATTAGCAAAAGCCAGACCATCACTAATCATACTGAGCATTCATAGAGGAAACATTCCTCAGTCAGTTCCATTCCCCTCTTCAAGAGACTTTACTTGCTATTCATACTGCTATATAGAAATGGCATACATGACATTATATGCACGTAAAAATTCTTCCCTCAAAATGAACACTTGCTAATCTTGTGTGGACATTGTGCTAAAAGTGGTATATCCGTGAAAAGAAAACCAAAACCCATTTCATGGAAGCTCATCAAGAATACATAAACAATATGCAGCCATTTCACAGCTGCCAAAAGAGATCAGTCTAGTTTCTTTTTATAGCTAGAAGGGGAAATCTAACCAGGAAAAGCTTTTGGGAGCCAAGAAGACCATCAAAAATAATTAAAAGAAAATTAGAAACAAAGCAGGACTTTATCCAGAGACTGAAGAATTTGTCAGAGCAGTGCATGTGATGGAAATAGTGTTGCCACATGACTGCGGTGCAGTGCATGTCAGCCAGTGAATGTGCTGGAGTATTATTTGTAATCCTGGGAATTAGAACTATACTACTTTCATGCTCTTCTGTTCTTGGTATTTCTCTATCCTTATCTCTTCCATCCTGCCCCCAGCTCTGTCCCTTTCTCAGCTCTCCTCCATACAACAACTGATTGCCTTCTGGCAGTATTTCTCTTTGTGTTTATGCAATACCATTAGATCCAGGCATATCTCTGTCAATTTGAGGTTATCATCTGCTTGTATATTCTGAGTAACAAGTAATTACCATTGGACAGCCATTCTCCTCGCTCGATTTTCATTTTCTTAAAAGCATCTCAGAAGTGTCATGAATTGTTTAAACGTTTTAAATTAGTACAGAGTGAAGCTCTCCCACTCACCCACAATCCACATGCCGTTAGAAACCCATTCAGCCAAAAGAGAGGCCAGATGTTGAAGTCCTTTGGAAGAAGCACAAGTTCCTTACAGGGCGGCATGTCAGCTGTCATGCAAAAGATGGCTCCAGGAGCCTCCTTGATTTGGAGATACACCTTGGAATCAATATTTTTCTGCTCTCTAGAAGAGTGCAATTAGTGGTTTACTGCAGGAATAAGTGACTTCATCTAGCGTTGGATCCCAGTGCAAGTAGCCCTTACAGACATGATTCAGATATGCTTACATTTTAATGTTATCTGTGATCCAGTCACTCTTCAGGCCCACATGGCTTCCAGCCACTTAATTAACCTCTTGAAACTTCTGTAGCTTCCTCTGAACAGAGTGATATGTCCCTCACTGGGTGTTCTTCAGATGAAAGAAGTGATATTATTGTAATTACTGCAGTACTGTTCTGCTGCAAATGGATTCCTTGTGGTTGGTTACCTACTGCAAATTTAATCTGTGAGCGTAACAGTCTTTTCTCCATATTTTCACAGCCTGGCTCTTCAAAGTAAAGTCCTTTGTTCCCAGCTAGGAGGATAAATGGGTTTTAGCTTTATTTTCTCAGAGGGAAGCTTATGTGATTGTGCTGTCTGTCATCTGTCTACTCCGATAAGTTTTTAGCTGCCACGGCCAATTATAATTATTTCCAAAGAAAAACATCACTACAGGCAGACATCTCTACGATAATTACATTTCTATGGATTTTCTGAAAGACAGCAGCAGATCGGGGTGGGGATGGGGAGGAGGGAGAGGATGGAGCACAAGACTCAGCTGGCAGCATGTCCTATGATGGGGGCTTGCACTACAGGCAGGAGCCTGCAGGCACTGCAGAGCCAGGCATCAAGAGTGCCTCTCCCTGCAGCCTACAAGGTGTGCTGCCTCTCACCTTCTGGGTACAGCTTTCAGGGGACATGGCTGTGGCTACAGTTGCTGTGGTGCAGAGGAAGAGTGAGAGCGTGCATAGGCCTTCTTCCTGCTGGCTGTGGTGGAGGAAAAGGATGTGGGTGTTTTGAAGCAGGCACTGGCACTATTTTTGCCCCAGGTCTGTATTTGCAGGTTGCAAAACTTGCATGGCAGACGGGCTGGGTTGGCAAGTGCCTCCAGGGAGGACTGATCTTTTCATGTAGAAGACAATGTATTTTTCATGCCCAGAAACCTGTCAATACACTAATGACAGTTGCAGAAGCTGGGTCTGTACATGTGTTTAGGTGGCTGACAGTTGAAGATACGTAGAGCTTCTCTGTAGAAATCAGAAGGGATTATGACTTACACTGCAATGGAAGTCAGATCTAAACAGATATAATTTTCTAACTGACCTTCTCTCTGAGCAAATCTTGACTGAAAGGAGGGGTATCTGGAGCTGTCCTTGAAGACATAGTAGAAAATTGTAGTTTGGGCTCAGTTGAACCATTTCCTGAAATCCAGCATTACAGAACTTTCTTGGATGGATCACAATGCCTATGCTGAAAGAGGATCACCACCTAAATACCACAACATATGGTTTCCATAAGCTCACTGATAATCCAGACCTAGCCCCCAGAAGTCTCATTTAAGTGCAGGACAGCTGCAGATAACACTGCAGACAGTTGCTCAGTTGCCATCAGCCCACCACAGGTGAAGCAGCTGCTCTACCAAGTGAACCGCACATAGTTTGTACATGCTGTAAGAACTATGGGTAAGAGCCAGGGAAGGGGGAAGTGTGAAAGAAGTGCTATTTCCCTAAAAACAGTTTTGAAATTGATGAAAAATGACTGCAAAAGGTTTATACATTTTCACAGCATTGCTTTATTTTTGACTAGGTCTCCAGCAACAATTTCTCAAAGTTAATTCAGGCTTTAGTCTTTTGGATTATTTTTGTTTTTAATGCGCTCACGCTTAGAAGTCCATCAATATTTATAAATTCCATTTTTACCAAGCAGAATCTCTCATAAGAAGAAAATATTGGTGCTTTTTAATTTTTTTTTTTAGTAACTGTAGTAAGTTCAGGGTTGAGCCTGTTCTAAAAATGTCATTTTCTGTAGAGCTGTGATGTATAGCTTTGGTAGCCCGCCTTTGCCCCCAGGATGGATCTGAGAGTTAGATCTTAGGCCTGGGGAAAAGGACACAGAGCCTATTCTCAGCTTTGCCACTGGCTGATTGTGTGACCTCAGTCAGTTCATTGAACCTCAGCATACTTCAGTTTCCAGATCAAAACAGGAAGTATCAATGTGCTCCTTTGTGTTTCTAAGAGAAGAACAATGTTACCTATGGTGTTACTATTGTACTGTGACTTCTGGGCAGGGATGTTTTCCCTGAGTGTTGTGATACAGAGCAATCTCTGAACAGGGATGGAGGTCAGCTCGCTGCATTTCTTGCTGAGGGAGACAGCACTCACAGCCAGTTTGACAAATCTATCTACAGATACTCTTTGCTTTAGGCACGCAGGCATCTATGTCACTTTTGAAAATTTTCCTGCCAGCTACAGCAATTGCTGTTTCCTGTACGTTGGCTTGTGCATGAGCTGCATGCCTGTAGCAGCTTCACTTGCTGAACACAGATAACAAATGATCAATGGCACTCCAAAGAGCTGTAAACCAGTATAAAATGGCAGATCGGTGCCTCGTAGTGATACTAAAATATCTGCCTGAGTTAAAGAGGAAAACTATGCCTTAGAAGAGAGGCACTCATGCAGTTTCCAAAAGACATAAACTACTTCTGTAGGAGCACTGAGGCCCACTGTGCAAGTCAGAGACAGGGCTGCCTTTTTCACAGGTTTGAAAAGTGTTCCTGTACAAGCTTTTAGCACTGGGAGAGGACAGGACACACAGCACTGCAGGGTGAACAGAGAGGGAGATGGTCACGCAGATGTTAGAATTGGTTAAAAGTGTGCAGCTGTTCTGTCATAGCAAAGTCTGCTCTGTATATCTAGCTTGGAAAGAGCAGCAGAACTGCCTAACACTAGTATCAGTAGGAATCCAAAGCATCAGAACTGCCTTATGCTGCATAATCCACTGAAATTCTCATCGAGGAGAGGCACTGCAGAAGACAGAACATAAGAGAGAGCATTGCAGATGCATACCTAGCGAGGTGGCACAGCTTCCTCCAGAGAATCAGAGAAATTATGTGCACAGGGAGCTATTGTTGGGAGATTTGTGAAACTCAGTTCAATAGTGTAGGAGACAGCACTTTATACAAAGCCATACTCTCTCACGCAAGGCTTCTGGCTCCACAAAATTTCCTATGAGTGCTGTTTTGCTTCGAGGCCAGCGTGGGTGTGCTGCGTGCTGCCTTAGCAACGGGCGCATGCTGCATGCAGCTGTAGTCTTCTCCTCCCTGCAGCAGGAGGAGAGCATCCCCCTGGTTCTCTCACAGACAACATGCTGTGCAGCTCTCTATAGCACTGCTGCTGTTCCCAGTGCACCACTGTGGCTCTCAGCAGCCTGGCACTTGGTCTGGGGACAGATGCACGAGCTACATCCAAAGCAGACATGCCTTCCCTACTAGCTCCGCTCAGCCTGCTTCTCCTGGCCTCCAGAGAACATCAGATGAGGCAGTTTGCAGGAGCAGGACGGGTTGCTTCATGCTGCTGCTGGAGTCAGATGGCTCCCATTGCTGAAGGCTATTTACTAAACCGGAATGCTGGGGGACGTCTGAAGTGCTTTATGATTATCTGGATGAAACAAACACAGCAGGCGAGGCAGAGATGTCTGTCCACTAATCACATGGAAAGGGCTGGGGGAAGACATGAGGAGAATGCAGGAAGACTCTAAAAAGGGATAATGAAAACATCTTCCAAACCAACATTCATGTCACAGCTAAAAAATACCAGAAGATGAGACATTAATGGGAATTCACAGAGTTTCCCAGAGCATTTTGATTCTGCCCTGGCTTTCATTAACTCATCCTCCATTGAACTTTGGGACTTCTTAGAACATTCGCACACGCACATATATATATATATCTGCATGCATACGCACGTGTTCCCCAAAAATATCCAACAGCCGGTTTATTTTTTGTTTTCACACTTCACCAACACACAGGGCTGAAAACAGAGTTGTACATTAATAGCTCCAAACCTCTGAGGACAACTCTCCCATTACAAGAGGGCTGCTTGCAGAGAAGCAACCCTCTTGTGAGGGTCGCAGCGAGAGGTGCGTGCCCAACGCAGGAAGGACTGAAGGAGAGCCTGTGTCCTTTCGGCTTTTGACCGAGCGGCGTTGCCAAACGGGCTGCTACGAGAACGGCTCTTCGTCTTTTAACTCGGACGGCCCCTCACTGCTCGTCCTCACAGCGCCCTATTGACGACGGGCGGGGCGCTGGCAGCCCGCCGCGGGTCAGCACGGCCGGCACCTCCGCCACGTCGGCCCGCCCGCGCCGCCTCCGGCTCCCCGCGGTGCGAAGGGGGATTGCGAACCGCCACCGCAGAGCTGGGGGAACGGGACGATGAAACTAGGAGATGACGCTCGTGTGAAAAACACACCTACGGAGCTCTAAGCTTCAGTCGCTCCCGCGGGCGACTCCCAGTTTCCTAGGAAGGGCGGGAGGGGAAAAACTGCGCCCGGGTCACCGCCCGGCAGACAGCGAGACCACTCCCCTAGCTAGAACCGCCGTTAGGGCGTCAGTGCCCAGTAGGCGGCTTGCCACGCCCCTCACGACAGAGGCCGCCCCAGCCCATCAGTCCCGCCCCGCCCCGCTCTATGCGCGGCTGCGCCTTTTCCAGCACATCCGCTTTCCCGCTGCGGCGGCGGCGGCTCTGGAGGTCGGTCGGTCGGTAGTCGGCCGCGTCTGCCCGCTGGCGATCCGCCATGTGGCTGCTGACCGCCGGAGCGCTCTTCGCCGTCCTGGGTGCAGGTGGGTGGGGACGGAGGAGGGAAGGGGACGGAGACCTCCGCTCGGCCGCTGGCGCGGGGCTCTGCTGTGAGAAGGCGGGTTGGCGCGGCCGCTGCCCCGGGGAGACGGCGGGGAGCTGCTGGGAACCGGGAAGCGCCGAACTGAGGCGGAACCGGGTATCGGCTGCTGCCCGCCGCCCCGCGCGGAAATCGCGGTCGGTTTCTTACGGCTCCTTCAAAAGGGTTGGAGTGTACCGGCTGTGGTGAACGCTGAGATGGTTGAGTTGTTTGTTTTTTTTTTTTTTAAGCTGGAAATCGCTTTTCTCGCTGGAACGGAGCCAGCGCGGGGTGTTGATCCGTCCTGCGAACGTGTGAGCTCTGAAGGGGGAGCAAAAGGGGAAAAAAAAAAAAAATTAAAGAGAAATTTACTACGGAGTTAAATTATTGTAGGCTTGAAGTGAAGGGGATGTGAAGTCCGTTCCTGGAAGGGCAGGGGAAGCTCGAGAGCTTCTAACTGTGCGCACTTATCCTTCCTGAGGTTGGTAGAAATCCTTGTGCCATCCTAGTCCCACCGTGTCCAGTCCATCGTGTTCGATTTGGGTACAGTTTTGAGGTTGATTTTTCTTTTTTATTTTTTTTTTTTTTGCTTCTGTTAGGTTTTTTTTTTGTTCTTGTTTTGAGTTACGTGGCTAAAAACGCAGCACAGCGTGTAGATGGAGGAATATTAATTCATTGTAATGCGTTGATATGCACGGTGCATGTTTAATTATGGAATTGCTCAGGTTGGAAAAGACCTTAACGATCATAAAGTCCAACCACAACCTGACCATACTACCCTAATCTGTTAATTACAAGCTCTGGTAAGTCAGTAGTAACCTCTGACTGGTTTGAGAACACGAAGACTATGTCTGTGTCAGATATGTGAGTATCGGGACTAGATGATTCTTATGGGTCCCTTCTAACCCGGGGTATTCTGTGATTCTAAGCCACTGGACTGACTCACTGCAGGGTGCACACAAGTGTGCTTACAGTTAGTGGTGGTGTTGCCTTACAGTAAGTGGCTGTAATTTCTCACCTTTGGGCTTTATCAGGCAAATGTAGTCAGGCGTTCTGAATGATGAACGCTGCTGGGAATTCCGGGAGCGACTACTGTTGAACTGAGCAGTGGTTTTGTATAAATGATTGAAAGTATTGGAAAGGAAGAACCGAAAGCCTTTGTACTTGGCAATCAGGCTAATTCAGTTAACCTTCCTTCGGATCCCTGGTGTAATGCTGGCATTATACTTCTTGTTAATCTCAAGAACTGATGAATGGATCTTCAGATTGAATCTCAGCATTGAATTTGAGTCCTTCTTGAAACAGTGGTTAGTAATGCCCTTTTAGAACTGTGGGGGGAAGAAAAAGGTTAGAAATGGCAGTAATAAAATGATAACACTGATTATTTTTTTTCCCTGGATGGTATTGCTAGATGCATTAGTTACAATGGTTTGTAAAACAGGAAACCTATTGTTACAAATTCTACTTCCAGTTTTGTTTGCTGTATGCTCAAATGCTAAGAATCGTGTCTTGCATGTTACTTTATGTACAGTCCTCCCATGGGCAGGAAAGGGGAAATGAAAGAAATGTGCTCAATCTGCAGGCTTTTGGCTCCACCTGGAGAGAGAAACAAATGACAACTTTTTTTTTTTTTTCACTTAAGCTGCCTTGCCTTCCTTCTCTAAATATAGAGGTAGAAATGTTTCTCATTGCCCTTAATGAGCTTTAAGGGATGCTGTGTGGAGCGGATGGCACTGCACTTCCATTTCTAGATAGCTTTGTGCTCAGCAGCAAGAGTTGGAACATCGTTGGAACTGCTTGTGGTCAGTGTTACGTGCATGCAGTGCAGAAACCAGGCTTCAGTGCAGTGTTTCTCTGCATGGCATTTTTGGGAAAGTGCCCGAGGTGGCAACCTGAAGTCTTATTACTATTATTAATTCATGATCGACTGTGATATCAGCGCGTTACATGGGTGTTTTTCTTTTGTTACTCCCTTGAAGCAGGGTTTTTCTTCTTATTTCAATGGGAGAGTGTCTATTTTCCCAAGTCTTACGTTGCCATGCTTTTTCTTCTGTTTCTTTCATCTCTTGCATATTAATAACTAATGCTGAATGTGTCCATTTTCACTTTTCTTTCCAGGTTCCACCCAGCTGGTGTTTAATGCAGTAGATCTTGTTGTAAAATATGCCTGTAATGATACAGTGGTTTTACCTTGCATCGTGACTAACCTAAAGGAGAACAATGACAGCAGCATGCATGTTTCCTGGAAGAGACAAGGACAAGTAATTTTTTCTTTTAATGGACCAGAACAGCACATTTATAGGCATGAGTCGGTTCCATCAGCTAACTTCCTTTCTAAGGCGGATTTATCTAAGGGTATTGCCTCGCTACGACTTAAAAATGCAGAAGCAACGGATGGAAATTACAGTTGTGAAGTAACAGAGTTAAACAGAGAAGGAGAAACAAAGATGGAACTTAGGACTCACATGGGTGAGTTATCTGTCATTTTTTTACATGACCTGTTGGGAATGAATGACAAGATTTTATGGGAAAGAGAAATTAATGACTGTGAAAGTATTGCTTCTTGAAACTGAAAATACCCAGAGTGTAGCATCCGGGCTTTCTAGCTTGAATGTGATTTTGTGTTAAGTTAGAGGGGAGTGTCTCTGGGGGAAAGATCTGAACACACTTTTTCATTGCATAGTAATGGCTAAAGATTATCTGTCAGATATGATGAAATCTGTTTTCCCACATCTTTTAGGATATATAGTTGGTGACATTTCTAGCACCCTTCAGTTATTATGTTACATATTAAAACATATTCGTAATATCTTTGTAATACTGGGATGGATACATCCATCAGAGTGGCAGCAGAGATCGTATGCTTGATGAATTACATCTTGCGATCTTTAGCTGTGCTGAAAAAAGATGAGTAGAACTAATAGAAATTTTTTTGTAAGAACTCTAAAACTTGATCTAAAGGCACACTGTTTTTTGGTGAGGTACTGCTAGCTGCTAAGTCGTTAGGATTATCTAGCATTAAATGTTTTCTTTGGACAATTAGATTAAAAATAATGGTGACCAAACGATGACTTTCTTGTTTGTGAGCCATTTTACCTTTTCTTGCCTGAAGAATAACAGTATCTGCTAAACGCATTCAGTCTGTCAAGTGTTCTGGTAGAGGCGGTTGCACTGGATGTGTGTATTGTTTATCTGCTCTCTGAGCACGCTTTTTTCTTGCTGCTGGAAGGTTTTTCAGAACTGAACGCATTGCATGTGCATAGCAAGTACATACATAGCATGTACATGTGGAGTCTTACTTGCCCATTGTAGAATTGTCTTAGCATATATATATGTATATTTTTGCTCTTAGCTGAGTGACAAATGCTGAAACTATCTCTGAATACCAAGCAGATGCTACTTGTGTCTTGCTGCAGACATCTGTGTAGTTTACAGCTGGGCCTAATTATAGAGTTAATCATATACACTGCAAAACAGATGTAATCCTGAAATAAACTGAGAGGGGTACAGCCACCTTTTTTTTTTACTTGTAAGAGAGGTCAGTGATTATTTTAATAAAATATTGCATATGATACAGGATGCAATTTCATTATTGTTTGGGGTTTTTGAGCTTTTTTTTTTTTTAGCCTTTATGCTTAGAACTTTGAAAGAGGTATTAAGTCTACAAAGCAGGAAACTGATGTAACTTTTCTAATTTCATTTTCTAGTTGACAGTTGCGACGAGGAAAAACCTCCAACACCAGTGGATAAGTGTGGTTAGTGAAGAATTTCTAGTTGCAAGCTTATGATAGCTTTTAGAGAATATACTAGAAAATATTTTAAATTTACTCTTTGTATTTGAGGGCTTAACTGAAGGTAAAACAGCTCCTTGCTCCATTGTTTAAGATCTTATGCATAATCTTCTGGAATTTATTCTAGAGAGACTCCTGAGGAGGAGGTACAGTACAGGAAGGGAGCTTTGAAGTGGGCTGGTGAGCGACAGCCATCTTGAATTAGTCTCCACTCTGTCATTTCTGAGCAGTGAGCTCACACTGTTATTACTAATGCTTTGCAATTGTTTTTACAGAGGCAATGCTATTAGAGCCATCTATTCTCCACTGCACTTTGCAGAAAGCATGCTCATAGGAAGTGGGTGGCAAAGTGAGCAAGATTTTTATGCCACACTTTTTCCTGAGCAAGTATCTTCATAAGATATTAACTATAAAAGAATGTGATTTCTAACGTATGCGTTTCCACTCCCTGCCAAGTCTGGAAGTCTTATTAATTTGAAGCTGGCTTCCTTATGTTGGCTTTCAAAAAAAATGTTTTTACCCAGAAATTTGAGCTCTGTGAAGCACTGGATTAAGTGAAATGTATTAGCAAGAAAATGTGTTTAGCTGTTGTATTTGCATGTTGCTTGTCCCAACAATTTTGTGAGCATCTCCATATACAGAGTGCTTTTGGACTCTGAGACTTGACTGCGCTTGATGCTCCCATGTTGCAGCCTAAAATCCTAGCACGTACCAGCAGGCTTTGTGGCTGCCTCTCTGTGTGTTTAAAGTAGGTGTAATGCCACCTGCAAGTGGTGCTACTTCTCAGCCTGCAGATGTTTGCTTTCAATTAATAAGTAATTCCTTTGCATCGAGCACTGTCACCAATATTTGCCTGCCGGGTTTGGTTTATCCAAAGGATGGCAACACTGCGGTCAAGTTGCTATTCAATATCGGTGTCTTTTTTTGAAAATGCACATAAAGCAAAAAGTTGTAATGTAATGAGTTAGGTGAGTTGCTTTTTTTTTTTTGTCATAAGAAAGTTGACAGATACTCCTCCATTTCTTTGCCTGTAGTATATTTTGTTAATTTCCTTGTATTTATGTTGTAACTGTGGTATATCTTATATGTCTCCTAAGGAAACAAAAACAGTAATAATTGTCATAGCATCCACGTTTCCATGCACTGCCTTGACGGTGGTAGCGCAGAGTTCCATTCTTGGGATCCTATACCAATGCCAGTTTCTTTGACTTGTTTAACCAGAGATTGAACTCCTGGGTTTTATATGCCCATGCTGGCTACAGAGCCTGTTTCTTAAGGTGGTCTGCAGTCCTAGTGAATTAGTAGCACTAGATATTTTCAAAGAGACGTTCCTGTAGTGTCTTAGCACAAAACAATACAGCTTAAGACCAATACTAAGAGGTGTTCATTGGCATCAGTGGGCTGCAGACTTGCTTTCCTGGTGTTTGATCAGTTTGAGGACTAAACCCTGTGTCAGTGCCGCAGTTGCACTGAATTTCTGCTGAAGCCCTTTGCTTCAGTTATGTTATTACTAATAGGAGGTCATTACTGCAAGGCAAATTCTGATTTGTTGGGAAATATGCTGCCTGTTACTAGAGCTGTATATTCCCTGTGGCAATAGCATAGTGCCGTGGCATGCGTCCAGATAACACGTGCCACATCTTGGTATTATAGTAACTTGCACTGGATTGCAACAGCTGCTGTTGTAAGAATCATTTCCTTATGCTGGGTGTGAATGTTAACACAGGGTGAGAAATGTGAATGGCAGAATGTAAGCCAGGAGGCTTACATAGACACGAATTTGGGAGAAGTCAAATACAAAGATGAGACTTTCTAATAAGGATAAAGCGTTCCTGAAATGCATACCTTTCACATGCTGATTTTTACCATCCTTTTCCAATTAATCTGCAAAAATTGATATACCATTGCATGTAGTACTGTTCATTTTGGGAGGGAGGGGGGAAGGAGGGGAAGGGCTGGAAGAAGGGATTTGGTGTGGAAAAGTCTTAGCATGTCTTACCATGAAATAATGCTTTCCTTCCTTTTAGGTATTACTGTTGCTTTAGAAACATGTATCTTATCTTTAACAGTCGAGCCAAAAAAATTATGTATGATCAAGTCTTTAATTTCTACTTAAACTTGCTCTCTATGGAATTTACAAATTTCAGTCTGTCCTCAAGGTATTACTTGCCATTGGAAGTTGTGAGGCTTTGCTACTTTAATTCCCGTGTTTCTGGAGCTGCAGGTAGAGTTTTGAAATGAATGTGGAGAGTAAGTGCAAGGAGTATGCACCTAAATGAAGATTAGACATTTCTTTGCAAATGAGTGTGGAGGCAGAGGAACAGTGGGAAGTATAATGTAAGAGAAGACAACTTGGGCTTTCGCCGTGTAAGTTTAAATGACGTTATCTGCAGAGACGCCGGAATCAACTGCATTTTCCAGTTCAATGGAGATGTTTTCAGAATTGCATGTTGGATGGTGGCCTGCACTATCTTGCAGCACGAGTGACTGAACAACCCAAAGGCGTCCAAAACGCACAGGGGGAGCGAAGCTAAAAGGATGATGACTGGAAGACTTGAAGGAAAATGTGTGATTTCTAAAATTAACGAAGCAGTGTTTCCCTCTAACGTAGGCTGGTTCCTCATCACGTCTGGACGTTTTTCAGGAATTGTAGCAGTTGGAAATAGAGTAGAGCAGCTGGGGAGGCATCATATTGGACATTATTCTTGCCTAACTTCCACAGTTAGCCAAATACACAGTTTTTCTGTGTTATTTGGCAGTTCCACAAGCTAGCTAGCTTGTGCTCCCACACAATATTATAAACATACCCTCTGTTGCACTGGAGATTAGGACCTTCAGTTTGCAAATGTTACAGTGAGTAGAAATACTGCAAAAAAAATAGGTTGTCACACAAGACTAGAGTGAAAATTACATAGGTAAAAGTCATTGCTTTCATAGCATTAAGACTTATAACAGGCTAACTATTGAATACCATCTTAAACAGTCTAGAGGGTAGCCTAAAAAGAGCAATACATGTAAAGCTAGTAATTTTTGTGTGTTTGTTTTCCTCCTACCATTTTTCTTTGTTTATTCTCTAGAACGACAGTTCGACCTAATCCAAAGTATTGTCATCGCAGCGTTGCTGGTCTTCATTATTGTTCTTTGCTGGGCTCAGTTAGGTGTTATTGGTGAGTATTGACTCTTTAATTCTTTGCAGCTATTAATTTGTCCTCAGATTACTTATGTGAAGGCATCTGTGCGGGTTGAAAGGTGGTGCCTAAATCTAGAAGAATGTGCGGTAGAATTGATCCAGATTATACACAGTGGGGCATTATGTAAGCTTTGTCAAATAATTAAGTGCTTGGTTTGTTCTGGAATCTTCTCCTGATCACTCAAACTGTTGTTTATATTTATTTGTTGAAGTTAAGATATTACAGCCTAAAAGGTTTGGTTCTAACAGAGCTAGTCTACTGTATGGTAATGTTTTTGCTGCCAGTGTTGTTTCAAACTAGAACCTTTTTTTGCATGTATGGAAGCTGATAATCTACTGTTCTTGATTAAAACAAGGAAGCATGATTTCACTGTTGGTTCACCTTGACATTACTGAATGATTGGAATCAAAAATATCTTCATTTTATGGTTGTAAAATCAATGTTAGGGGAAGTTCATTCTCTCTTCATGTAAAATTATACATTATAACTCTGCCAGTGCCAAGAAATTAATTTTAATACTGACATCAATGATTTTGTTAGAAGTTTTCAGAGGCAGTGCATCTATCTGTGTCAGAAATCCTTGGGCATCCTTCACACAACAGTGTCCAACACGTATGCAGTGTGGGAGTGCTTTATATCTTACTCTGTTTCAGATAGTTCCCTGAGGTATAATTTGTTACGTCGGTCTTTGAGCTTTTTCAGCCTTTTTCAGTTTGCAGGCTTCTGCTTAGAGTCAAGTCCATAGGAAATCATAGAAAATCACATTCGGAGTGATTTATAGTTATCACATTCAGTTATCTAGCTTTACTTCCCTTTGGTAACTTCTCATGAACCTCTGAAAGTGATAAGTGAACCTTCAAAGGGCCACCCATGGTCAAAAGTTGAAAACTAATACGTAGAGATCTTTATGACTTTGTTTCCAGAATGTTAGATTCCTGATTTTTTTTTTTTTCATTATTATTTATAGTGATTTAAGACTCTGATCTGTTGTGAGATGTTCTGGAACTGTCATTTGTACCAGAACTAGCACATTTTTAGCATTTTGAGAGCAAAGTGATAATTGTCCTAGGATAACCATGGATACGTATCCATGGAGAAGCAATCGTTTTACAGGAGTAAGTTGAGCCTGCTTGGTTTTATTGCAAGATCTGAATTCTCTGGGGAAAAGCAAACCTACTACCTCCAACTAATTAACTGTGGGTGTACTTACTGTTTATTTTTTCCCTTATAGTTTGCAGTATTTTAATTAACTTATGAATCCAGTGATGTTGTGCTGTGCCTTTAACTATATTTGAAACAAATGTATTTATTAAACTGGGTGTTTCTTTCTGTGTGTCACCATGAACTATATGTTTTGTGGGGATGGTAGAGAGTGTTCTTTTTTTGTTTGTTAGGGATTTTTCTGTTAGTTTGGTTTTCTGTCAGGATTAACTTTGAGGAATTGAGTGTATCGTATCCATTACTTAGTTTTGCACTTGAGTCTAACTTGCCTTGTCAAGCGTATCTGTAATATGAAAGAATAGCAGTTTCTAGCACATACATGCAGGACTTTTTTTTCCTGCTGCTGCTACTGCTTCAAATTAAGTTGCTGGTTTAAATGGCGGTCTTATTTAGGAGTGTGGCTGCGGCCTTGTTCTGTTAGGCAATGTGAATGTGATGAATGAGTTTTAGTTGCAAGAAAGAACATTTGCTAACCCATCTGTAGATAAGATTCTGTTGTGTATACCCTCTAAATTATTTTAACCTAGTAGTCTGATGTTGTTTTAACATGGTGAGGAGGATGTTAATTTTATACATGCTCCTTGTTATTTCTTCTTAAGTCATTTACTGTATTTGTTCCCTGCTAGTAATTACTGACTTCATCATACACCAAGACTGTTGGTAAATGCTTTTCAAGCTTGCAGCAAGCACTTCCTATTTTGTTACTTTTAGCAGTGCTTAAGGCAGGAAAGACACAGATGTGGTTGGTTAGCATGATATATATATCTGTACTGTTCTTTCTTTTCGAAAGACTTCCCAGGTGCTGCTGGTTTGAAAGCCTTCAGTGGAATCGACCATTGCTGAGGTGGCAGCTATATGTAGATCATTCTTACCTACTCATCCCCAAAACATTCTGGTGAGACAGGAATATCACCCTGTTGCGCATCCAAGGTTGCACGGTGTCACTGGGAAGAGAATTTCTGAATCTATGTTCAACACTCACCAGAGTAATAAATCTGCTATAGTATTAATTAAATATCAATAATTCATCTTCTTGAATTAACCTGCACCATGGCCCAGAGTTATTTTGATAGCATTGCACCTGAAGGTGGAATTAAGAATTCTAATTAAAACGGTGTTCCCAGGTTTCACTTATCTTAGTAAGCCATATTGACCATATCAAACAATGAAAACAAATGGACTTTTAACGATAATTAGTCTTAAGTCTTAGGAGTTCTTTATGAAAACAGTCCTATTACAAAATGTGTATTTTTGTGTGATAATCTGTATGTCTGATTGGTGTCCTCATGCCTTTTCTTTTGGTTTTGTTTTTAAGCATTAAAATGTGAAACTGTACGTAAGAAGAAAAAGCACATTACTATAGCATGTAGCATCTTCACAGTCATTGCTGTTGTAGCTGTCGTGCTTTTTATCCAAGGTAAGTATTACAAAATTGCTGCCTTAGATTAAAGGAATAAGAGCACAGATCAATCTCTTCTGTGCTGTTGTATGAAGTTAGTTGCCACCTTCTAATTTTACAATGAGGAAAACTCTAGAATACAACAGAAACAGCACTGTGAATGTCAGGCCCTCACAGGCGTTCATGGGGATGGGGTGCAGACTCCAAATTGTTTTCTATTTTCCGTGCTGCTGACTTGGATAAATATTAGGGGAACTGGGATTCTTTGAGGACCTTGAAAATTTGATGTTCTCCTTTTTTACTTTGTGCTTTATTTGAACAAAGGATTTCTGTTTTTCTAATTTCTGTACGACTTTGCAGATGGCAGTATTAGCATGAATCAGATTGGTCTTGCTTTTACCGTACTACCTGCTGGGATGCTGATGGTGCTTCAATACTCTATATTTAAAATGGGTGAGTATTTGTTAATTCACCAACTCCAGAACGTCCTGGTAGAAAAACTGAGTATCCTCCTCCATAATTCACATGATCTGCATACTATTTCACTTTTTTATAAGTAGATAGTAGGTGCTATGATAGCATGCTGGCTTCCTGACCTTCATGGTATCTCAAAACAAAATGTTTAACTTACACACATAATGCAGGATCCCTGAGTGACTTGCACAGTTTTTTTTCCTGCACCAACTGGCTGAGTTTGGGATCTAGGAGAACCTGGGTTTTCTTTGTGTGGGTGACCTACCTTCCATGTCTCTGGAGCTGAAACTTAAAAATGACAAGTCTTTTTTCCCTTCTCTCTTTTCCAGTTCTGGACAATCTAACACACAAAGGATATGCTCTGATAGGCTTTCAAGTTGTGGGTTACATAGTTGCTGTGGTTGGCTTTGCACTGTCTGTCTCAGGTAAGCAAATTATCTTCTGAGAGTGTCTTTTTACTTTTATTTGTGCCTGATGTTTATTTCTAACACAAAAATACTATGAAAATAGCTTCAGTATGTTGAATGTTAGCAAGTATCTCATGTGAATAGGGCTACTTTTTTAATGCCCTTTTATGTGGTGAAAGAAGAATGGCCTAAAGGCACTATTGTGTTATCAATTTCAGTAGTATATCTGACATGACTGCATTTTATGAGCAATTACCTTAAAAATAATTTTTTGAATTATTTTAATTTTTGCAGTAGTTGCACTCTGAATCACTTAAAACAACCACTGACCTTTATCACCGAGACCTAAAGCACTTAGAAACAAAACAAATAAATCCCAAATGGAGCTATAACTGTTTTCTAATGTTTAACAAATAAATCAGAAATTCATTGTTAATATCTGCTTGTATGCAAATTGTAACTGAATTGCTGGGAGGTGGCATTGAAACAACTTAAGGTAAATACAGAAACAGTAAACTTGGAAGCATTCTTGGACTATTTAAGCCTAGTAGTGGCTGACATCTTGTTTTAACTCTGAGAAAATCAACCACTGATGTAAAGGAGGACCAACTGTACCCTTTCCTTTGTTCTCCCCCTTCTTTGTCCTCCCTACCCAGAAGACCACCAGAAAACCCAGCAACTGAGGAGAGGGTGAATTTAGAATTAGCTATCCATAGCTGTATGTTTAGTTGGAGCATACATACTCAAGTTCATTCAAGGCACTGGTACATCTGTTTTACTGCTTCATGAAGATGTTTATCATTTTAATCATTCATCTGATTGGAGATCTAAAGAAAAAGTTTCTCTTTGCAGTGGGTCCTAAAGATTTCTCCATTCTGAATGAAATGATGAACCTTTCAATGGAGCTTTGATTTGAGTCTTTTGTTTAATATTTACGGAAATATTTGTGAGGAGCACCTAAGCGTTGTCTAGTAGTATGTAAAAGTGAAATAGAGCTATAGGAGATTCCTGATAGGTGAAGTGTTATGTTCTAAAGTGATCCAAAATGGGGGATGGTTTTATTGTTCTCAAAGAGAAATTCACACTCTTTTCAGGAGGACGTTTTCAGAGGTCATACAGGGTAGATGTTAGCTCTGTTGCTGTAAGTTTAGCTCGGTGACCTTTAAGTGTCATTAGAAAGAGCTCATCCCAGAACCACTTCACAGGTAATTGCTGTGTCCTCCTTTAAGGCCTTAGAAAGATGCAAAAGTAGTTAGGGGAGGGGTTTGAAAGAAATTAATCACTTCTGTTTTTATCAAGCCTATTTATTTGAGTGTTCACTTATTTCTCAAAAGTTTGTTATTTGTCAGTTGATACAATGTCTTGTTTTTTTTTTTTTTTTTAATAGCCTGTCCTTCAGTCCTCCTATCTGTTGTAATTGCCGGCTTAGTTGTTATGGCTGTTGCGGATCTTCTTGCTCTGGTTTATGTCTATAGTTGTAAGTAGCATCCAATATTCTGCACTAATTTTATTTATTTTAGATTTCACAATTACGTAGTTAAAAAAAAAACACTGAAAAGTTGACTAAGTTGGCTTTTGTTTCACAGAGACGGTAGAGTATCTTGAGTAAAAAGTAAAACTTCAGACATATTAGGAAAGCCAACTTTGTTATAATAAGTGTATTTCAGCTGAAAGATATCTCAGTTTAAGCTCTGCCTTTACACAGCTGCCCAGCTGAATGTTAGCTCTAAAAGAGCAAAAGAATTTTAAGAAGTCTGTGGAGAGGGTTACAGAGTGGTGTAGATAACAGCTTATTGTAGATACATGCAGGATATGAATTTGAAGAAGCAATATCTACCTAATGATTTCCACAGGTTAGATGTAGGTTAAAATAAGAGCAGTTTGAATGAGGACCTTTTGTTTCAGTGAATCCTGGTTTTCTTGTGCTTATTGCCAGGAGCAAAAAATAGCAACGCTTTGTTTCAGAAACTGGTCTGGTCACCAGATCTCAAAAAGATGAAAGACCTGAAGGTATAAAATTCAGTCAGGCCTGCTAAATAAGCATAAAGCATATCAACTCTGTGTGATGGAATGTGGTGCAGACATCTCTAAGCTGGTGCACCACAGCATAACACTGTGTGGACTTTATAATTTGTGTGTGAGAGAGCAGAGAAGCTTTGTTTGCTTCGAGATGTGAATGAAAGCTCTTCAAACAGCTTGTCAGTTTGGATTCAGAACTATACAATTGAAGATGCATTGCTTCCAGAGTTGAGCTGGTTTGTACAGTCACCAATTCTGCAGTGAATTATGTGATCTTCCCAGTTCAGTATGTACACACCATGTTTGTCATGGTCAGAAATAATAGGCCCTGAGACCAGGAGGGATTGTATTAAAGAAACATATAAGGCAGAAGATGCAATATCTGGTAACTGAGATGAAGACAAAGTATGAGGCAAAGCCTTTTAACAATGAAAGTTTGTTTTTTTGATGTTGAGCCATTTACAAAGCTTGTATACAATAAGCACAAAGAGAAGTATGTAGTGTAACTCATTTTTACAGCTGAATGCCTTCAGTGAAATAGTAGATTGCACATAAATATTTAGTTCCTAAACAGAGGAGAGCTTAGATGCTTTTGGAATTCAGAGGTAGTATTAAATAGATACAGATAGAGGAAGCTGCAGTTTTGTGTTGCTGCTCCTCCAAGTTAAACCAGTAGATATTTTTATTTGGTTAATCATTTGTTCTTTTTTTTTTTTAAAAAAAAAAAAAAATTTTTGTTGTTATAGGTTCCAGAATGAAAGATCATCAAACTCCAAGGGTAAGCTTAAAATTAATAAATTTGGGGTGACTAGATGGCTCAGGGGATTTTAGTGAGATACTGAGCCTTTCTTCACTAGTTCGAATTCAGACCAGGTTGGTAGCAAGCAAAAGTTCTGACTGTGTAACAGGTGTCTAATGTTGAGTGAGTTGGTGGTCTTCATTGTCCCTATTGAGTGCGTCTTACAGTACTGTAATTGCAACCCTTATCGAGTGTTGTGCTCAGAGTTTGAAGGGCTGTCACAAAAAGGTGGTGAATGTGAATGGAAGTTTGGTGTCTTTATAATGCACTCTTAGGCATGAATTTATAAAGACCATTGGTTAACATTTGTTTTTTTTCCATTAAGGTGAGTGCATAATGCTTTTGTTTGGTTGGTTTTTATATAGGTGGCTTATAAGAAAGGTTTTGGTTTTTTTTTTTCCCCATGGCCTTTTACTACAGAACCCTTGATGTTTTATTGAATTCCCATCTATACAAGTGCTATAGTCTTTATCTTTTCTGATCTTCCTTTAATGCCCATTAATTTGATGAGAAAATCTGAAATCAGAGTGTCTGTCTTTAGGTCACACAGAACAAATGGAAGAGTACTTTTTTCTACAACAACAAAAAAGATTTTTCACACATCTTCACACATTCTGCCTGTTTCCTAGAATACACGTGTTCTAGAATAATCATTCCTGAAACAGTAACTTTCATAGAATGACGCAGTATTTCCTAGGGGTCCAGGAATGTAAAGTCCCTATTTCTGAAGTTTTGCAGAAGCAAGTAAAAAGGAACAAATATCGATAAAACTCTGTTGTAGTGGGGAGCGTGGCACATACTGAGTCATTTCATTTTTGTAGATGCCAGCCATCATTCGAGATGCATTCTCAGGTCTCTATTTTCAGTCTAGCCTGAGACTAAACTGTTGAAGAAAGACATGTCTTATTATTGAGGTAGAAGAGTGATAATGGAGAGAAATTGATTTTTCTCCATTTCCATTTAAATAATAGTATTTCAGAGGATTTGTCACCTTACTTAGGGAAGTACATGGAACTTGTAATTTTTTATATATGTATATTTTCTTAAAGAAGAGAGAAAAAGAGGAGGTTCACAAGGCTCATTGCACTTCTCAGCTCACTCTTAAATGTGTATTACAGATGCACTTCAGTCGAAATGCAATCCTGCCTGCTTTTAACATGCTTGTGTTTACTTGTAAAATGAAGGCAAACAGAGCAAGAGGAGGCGGTTTTTTTTCTTTAGTTTTTCTCTGTAAATGAGCTTTGATATACAAATCAACATGTGAGATAACATCCTTTTTGGCTGCTTCTCTTTGAGCTGTTTTCTTTGTGGGGTAGTTTTATACTGCAGCAAGAATTTGGCAACTAAGAAATGGTCATAATGTATTATGTCGTGAACATCACGTTATTCTGAATTGGAGACAGGAATAAAATCTAAAGGCTCTGCCCACTAAAAACACACTTCTTGTAGTTTAAGTTAGTGGTGTGTCAGAGGAATTCGGGTGACAATTTGTACCCATCAACTTAGACAAGTTACAGTGAAAATTGTGTCGATGTGTTGCTTGTTTCCACTGAGGGTTGTTCAGCATATTTGCTTTGAGGTAATGAACAGAGGTGAAATAATCTTGAAAAAACACTTTTATTCTGTGTAACCTAAAGACTAACGAATACTTACTATTAGTGGAGGGCTTCATTTTGATTGTGGGGCATGCTTACAGAATGATGTATGATTCTTTCTTGAGGCTGAGGGGGAAAAGGTGCGTATTTTGATATCTGCCAATTTTAACCAGTTGCTAATTTGCCTGCATTATTTCTGACTATCTACCAAACTTAATGCACAACTGTGGTGTGTTTCCTTCTGAGGAAGTGACACTCGCTTGCTTGACTACTTTTTTTTTTTAGTCATGCTGTTTTATTCCTAACCATTGATCAAATTGCAGAAATAATTTGGTATGTTTTAGGGATTTCAAGTAGTGCTTCCAATACCTTCTCCTGTCACCTAGAGGTATTGCATCTGAGGAAAAAAATTACAGTGGGGAGAAGTAATCTGGAGAATGTAGTTATTGGTTTTTAATTTCTGGGGAAAATTCTAGTCATTAATTTTATTAACATTCAGCTTTCTTGATTTTTGTAGAATCACTACTTACTGTATATGTCAATTAGAGTAATTTAACTGTGGCGAGCCAAAAGTAAACATGAAGACATTTTATACATATATATATTTTTAAATGTTTTGCAGAAAGCTGTAGAAGAACCACTAAATGGTAGGTGATATTCAAGGCTTACCTTCTAATTAAGGGATTAATTATGGAAGTAGTTAAAAATAAATAAATTTAAAAAATTGTAGTTCCCAATGCAGCAGCACTGAGATGGCAGATAGAGCCATGTAAATTGACATACATGAGTCAGTAAGTTTGATCTCTCACTGAAATAATGTCTGCAGCTCCAAACCCCCTGTTCTGCACTGCTGTTCCTTCTAGCCAGTGCCATCACTTGGCGGCTGTTTTGGAACAATTGTAATACCTCAGTATATTGTGCCCATCCCTCTTTTTTTTTTTCTTCACCTTTTTAAAGGTGGTTTTAATACTACTTTATAAGCATTTATTTTAGTGGAAGACTTGTGATTCTAGCAAAATTTACCCCTGTCATTCAAAACAATATCAGAACTATAGTTTTGATATTTCCCTGGATTGGGAAACTCTGATAGCACTTAAGATTCAGGAAACTTACAATGAGAAACAGATGACTAAAACATTTTGCTGTCCTGTTCACTAACTGGCATGCTCAGTAATAGCAAATTCTAAAATTAATTTTAAAATTAATCTGAACATTAATTGTGAAGTATTTCTTTCTGTCTGGTCTGTTACTAATCCATTTGCTTGGCTTTTAAAGATACAAAAGGAGTGATGTTAGAATGATGGTGAGTCACATTACATCTTCAGCTATTTATTGTAATGTTTACTTGGGGATTTTGATATTTAGAATTAACCTAGTGCTTGGAGGGGAGGTTTCAGTGCAGGTGCTGCTCTTAGTTAAATCATATTTAGTTGACCAGAGAGACTTTCTGAATTTTTCTAAATGTGTATTTTCTGATGGGGGAAAAAAAA
This sequence comes from Tragopan temminckii, assembly GCA_028571105.1. NCBI lineage: Eukaryota > Metazoa > Chordata > Aves > Galliformes > Phasianidae > Tragopan > Tragopan temminckii. Next base: position 75,945,371 of record JAOWBP010000001.1, on the reverse strand, counting down.
GTATATTTTTAAACAGTGAAGGGGATGGGTTGGTGAGAGAACTGTTGAATAGTATGGTTTTGATTAAATGTGGAAAGTCAAGTACTTTGCTTCTTTTCTGTTGATACAGTCTAATAAGATGCATGTACTCTTCGGTGGGTAGTTTTTATTTGTGGGAAGTTGTTTAATATTTTAAATATTATTAAACATCAGATTGGTCTCATTTAGGAGTTTAAATTTTAGGTTAGATGCTTAGATTGAAAATTAAAGCAGTTGTTTACTCACGCTTTTCTGTACTTCCCTTTAATGGGAGTAGGATAAAAGAGCACTCATTGATGCTATAGATAGTTCTGCTTATTGCTGGAAACTGAGCAAGCCTGTCATGAAGTATCAATGAACCTTAAACTGAAAGCTTCTGCATCAAAATACAACAATTTGCTAGTCAAGATAAAGAGCAGGGCCACATTAAGCCTCTTAATTTCTTTGAAACATTTTTGTGTCATGTCTAGAAGGCATGAATTGACAATATGATAGTAAATGATACACTGTGTAGTCCTAGCTGGAGCAAGGTATGGCAGCTGATTTCTTAAAAACAGGCTTCTTTATAAATACCACGTACTGCTAGATGTTACTTGTGAGTACTTATGCCAAGTGTGTGATTCATCTCAATGGGATAGGATAAAATAGGATTGCTTTCTAAATGAATACAAATAGAAATATTTTCACAGTATGAAGGCCGGTTACATTGGTATCTGCTAAATACATTGTTGAAAATGTGTACCAGTCAGTATGAACTGAAGGCAGAGTGGAAAGTAGGTCATGCTTCAGGTGTGACAATTCCATGGTTTGATATCAGGAAACAAACAGATGTTTACTGGTCCATTGCATTCTTCTTTCAAAACTTTCAAGATGTGAGATAAGGATAAGATCAATGTAGCTACCACTCGCTGCAGAAGGCCAAGGCAGTGTTTTGCTTGGAGATTCAATTTTAGAGTGACTGTTTCTACTTGGGTCTCCTTTAAGCTCATGAAAGCCTGCCTTTGCATTTAGCATTGAGATAGGTCTCACAAAAGCTCTGATACTGCAAATCATCAATTTCATCCCAAGTTTTTTTAAGATGGGGCTAAATTCCTGACTGCTTTGTCTGCTTTGAAAGATGGATGTCATTATTTTTTTTTTTTTAAGAAAAAAAAAGTTATTACAGATGGAAGTTAAGGGTTCTAACTTCCACATTGGAGGCAGGCACACTTTGATCTGTACCTGCTTCAGACTTTTACTGCCCCTTGAAAGTTAGCTCATGTGTTGCAGGGAATAAATCAGGTGTTGAAACAACACTGGTTCATAACATGGCATGTGGAAGTGAACCAGTGTGTTAGGAGTAAAAACAGAGTTGGAAGCCACTGCAGCTTATTGCTATGCGTAGGGTGGAACTCCAAGGCACAGGATCCACTTTACTGTTGTGGAGAGACTGAAATAGCAGTTGCCTATTAGTTACCACTCTGCCTTAGCATTCAAACAAGAGGAAACTTTGAAAGAGGGGAAGACAAAAAAGGCTTTTTTTCTGTTAAGTTGTAACTTGGGCAGTTCAAAGTGTTGCTGGTTAAAATATTTCTACAAATAATCATATATATGTGTATCTTCTTTAATTTCCAGTATTAAAGACAGAGACCGAACCTACTGCAGAAATGAGTGATGTGTGAGAAGTACACCATTGTTTATACGCCGTGGCCTTGAAGATGCACTACTCAAAGAGAAGAAATTCAGGAAACTCGTTGTTTTGCATGTGTGGCAAAAGTGCTTTTGATATAAATGATGTAATTTTATATAGTCGTAGCAGTAGCGAGGGACGTGCGTGTTTGCCCAAGTGTGACCTTTATTTCTTTTGTTATGGTATATATGGTGTGGTTGAGGGTGAGAATATAAAAAGCACTGTTTGCCCACTACAGCATCTCCCTGCAGTATACTTAGTGGTATTACTTTCAAAAATTATCATCAGTCACTGCTTTGATAATGGGCCTGCTCAGCCCAAAGATTGCAATACCATTTAGAATATTGTTTTCTTTATTTGTGTGCATGGGCAAGGTATGGTAGTAATGTCTGTGATACAAGCAGGAAGCAGGGATTATACAAATACTTTTTCCAACGTTCAGCAGAATTTTTATATAAAAATAAAATGCTTAGACACAAAGTTGTATGAATGCAAATTTTACTGCCAGCTCTCCTTAGAAGATTAACCAAGATTTCTTAATTCCACAGAATGATAACATTCCTGTCAATAGACAGCACTCATGTATGCTGTGGTGGCCAATACTTCAGTCTGGTGAGAGAGCTCTCAGTGCCTCTTATTTTTTCTTTGAGCAGAAGCTCAGCTTTCGGAGCCTAATTCAGCATGGGAATTACAGTGCATTTAGTAATTTTCACACTGAATGTGGTTCATGTGTTTGTTCATGTTGTGGAGTTTGTGGTACCGGAACCACACAGTTTCAGGCCCTCTTAATGAGTGTATTTGTAAAACCACGTTGATGCTTAAGAAGAAATCGAATTGTCCTATTAGTGTTTTTAACAATTTTTAAATCTCTTTTCTTGAATGGAGATAGGAGTTATTTCATTTCTGACCCAAATTTGTGTTTGTGTTGTGTCACAAATGCATAGAATAGAACTTGCGTAGGAGGAGTTAATGAGAAGCGAGGAGGTTTAGTTGCTGTTATATGTAAGTGGCACAGATAAAAATCCACATAGAATTGATTCTATAGAACCTGCACATTCCATGAGATTTTACTGTTCTACAGCTGTTTTGAGAGTTGTTCCAATGTAGCTGGCTTTTCTTGGACTTCATTTACAGTTTGCAAAAAACTTCTCCCCAGCTCTCATTTGTACTAGGCTGATTTCAAAGGCACACGTGGTTCTCTCCTAATGATTTAAAACTTTGTTTAGAAAGCTGTTGCTGAGCAGTAGTGTAATAATAAAATCCATTTCTTAAAGAGTATTGACTATTATAACAAGTTTCAGGTTTGGATGTTATGAAACAAGGGTTTGTAGCCATGCTGCGGCCATGTGTAGCAGACATCCACATCCACATGCAGGCTCCAAGTCTCAGACAGTTTGCATTGAGAGTTCAACTAAATGAAATTGAAGTATCCGATCTTAGAATATTCACTCTAACAGTCCTCTTGGAAAGGTTGCAGGACTGAACCACCAAAGCAGCCTTTGGTCCAGCCCTCCCTAAAATAACTTAAATTGGCCACAGTGTAGAGGTGATAAAGTGTTTAAGAGCAGATACAATTTACTTGTTTGTCAATGGGAATATTCCTATCAGATTTCAGCTCCTAGTATATGAATCTTCTCAATACACGCCTTTCCATAGTCATAGCAATCCACCTAGAGATGGGAGACATTTCTCTCTTAACAGTTCGATATCGGAATTTAATCTGATTGAGATTTGTTTCTCATTTGTTAATGATTCTTTTTGGTTTGTTGTGAGTAGAACAGTTGAGGAATTAAACAGAACAAACACACTGGAATTCTCTTGAGCTATCCTGCCTTACAAAAAAAAAAACAAAAACAACAAACAAGCATATATAATAGCTTTATGTTAACTACTGTAAAGGAAATTGCAGTAGAATCTGTTGTGTGTCTCTGTGGTGATGAGGCCAGGCTGTTACCAGGGTACTACTGAAACATTTAGAACTCAGTGGCTGTGTACAGCCTGCAGAATCAATTTCTCTAGAAATGAGAGAAACCCAGCATGCTGTTGCTAAGGGCTCTCCTCTGGGTTTCTTGGAGGTGCATATTTAACAGTGAGAGTTTCAAAAGTCATTGATCTGCCCAGCCCTTTCCCACCAGTAATTAAAACCAAAGTTCACAACTGTATGACACCATTCGTGTTTCTATGTATGTGTGTATATATAAATGCATAGACATTTTAAATATCTATAGCCTTTATCAAGAATGTTTTTATTTATGAAACATGAAATGATTTTGTAAATATTGTGCTAATATACTGAAATAAAGTAATTTCAAGTTGTTTTTGTCAGATTTTTCTTGTTGCTGTCTCCCCAGGGAGGTGGTTGAGTCACCATCCCTGGATGTGTTTAAAAACCATTTGGATGTGGTGCTCAGGGACATGAT
>JAOWBP010000001.1:75919640-75941164 GCA_028571105.1 Tragopan temminckii | reverse complement strand
CTGCCCAGGGAGGTGGTGGAGTCACCGACCCTGGAGGTGTTCAAGGAACGTTTGGATTTTGTGTTGAGGGACATGGTGTAGTGAGTACTGCTTGTGATAGGTGGATGGTTGGACTGGATGATCTTAAGGGTCTTTTCCAACCTTGGTGATTCTGTGATTCTGCTAAAAGGATCAGAAATATTCTCAAGATCCAAGCCAGCCAAACAAACCACAGTGAGTTATGCCAGCGAAAGCAGATGCTGGCAGTACCAGTAACTAAGGCAGCTCTGGTTATTGCCCTCTGCCAGAGGGTAGTTCTGCCAGAAGATCTTTTCTTAATTCAGATATTTGTGTCAGTGCAGTCTCTGCCAGTGTGCATGTAAACCTACCAGACACATCACAAAGCAGCTGCAGGAAAACCAGCTGGCAGTCATGGGAAGACCATGAGCTGCTATGCCTGTATGTTTACAGCAGGAAACAAGCAGATCTAGTCTGCTGCCTTCTCCCTAGAATGAGCCCCTTCCAAGGGGAACCACAAATCAGCAGAACTGTTGCAGTAGTGCTCAGATTGATGCTACCTGAAGGCAATATTTAATTCTGCATCTGGTTCATTTGTGCAATCCATAGCTACACTGTTTGCAGGAGGACACAAGGAGCTTGCAGTTATGCATGCACAATTTGGATAAGCAGTGAGATCTGGGGAGGTACAGAAAGCGTGGATGTAAAAGGAGAGGAGCCTGCAGGTAAAAAGGGATGAACAGCAAGAAAAAGGAAATGTAATCAGATGACAGAAGGATGCAATCTTTTCCCGCTTTCCTCTACCACAAACCCTAGTCTGAAGAGTTACACTGATTACAGAGACCACAGGACAAGCAATTCCATTCGGTGTTCCTGCCTCAGCCACATTGTGCATGTTTTGCTCCTAGGCTGCCCTGCAGGCAGGCAGGGCTATCCTTGGGAATCTGGGGCACAGTTCTCTATCTTGTCCAAGCAATAAGACCATCAAGGTTTTCCTTGTTGCCTTAATGAGTTCCCAGAGATGATATACAAACAGCAAAGCCCGGCCAAGGATGAGATGAAATTTTTTTACTGTGTGAGTCATATTCTGTATATTGAGTTACTTTCTGGCTGCAGGAGAGCAAAACCTTCACCTTGGGACTCAGAACATGGAACTGCTGATTTTAAGCCTCTCTGACTGTTAGAGGAAAATTATGCACCTGTCTCTATTTATTTTGCCATCTCTTAAATTGACAGTAAGCTGCCTTTAACAGGGAGACCAGCCTGTTAATTACAGTGGGCCTAATCTGTTCGAACTTTACATGTCCATAACACAGATTTCTATTCTCGATCTACTCCCGTAATAATTCAGCATACAAAATATATGTTCCAACATCTACTTTAAGACACACTAAATTGTAGCTTGCAAGTGCCATTTACTATATAAAGAGCCCCTAGAGTGATTAGTTTGAATGTAGCTACCAACCATCAGTTTGATTAATCTCCTTTCTTAATGCCTTCATGTAAAGCATCCCAGTAGATGACTCAGTAAATATAGCAAGTGACAGTTAAGCTTGAAGTGCTTCTTGCGAGGTTCAGGCCTGTACTTGCCTGTGCTCATAAGATACTTGAGGAAGCTCCCTGCTGAAATATTGCCAAAGAAAACATGGGAGAAGGATGCTGTAGGTGCTTACAGATCAGGAGTTGGCTGAGGGTGTGAAACATACTAGACAAGTACGCAGCAACAAGGTGCTAGAAACCCATGCTATATATGTCATTCAGAAATGTAGTGCTACTTCTAGATGAGACACCTCTTGAAGGTGAAGTATGGTTTCATGTAGCTCTACGTCCCTTCCCAGAAAGTAAAACAACTCCCTTCAGCCTTAACTTCCTATGTACTTTATCCAAAATCAGGAGGAACCAGCAACGCACCATAGATTCTCTGCAGTCCACCCTTGATTCTGAAGCCCGGAGCAGAAATGAGGCCATCCGGCTGAAGAAGAAGATGGAAGGAGACCTCAATGAGATGGAAATCCAGCTCAGCCATGCTAACAGACATGCTGCAGAAGCAACCAAGTCAGCACGTGGTCTGCAGACACAAATTAAGGTACTCTGAGAGCTGGGTTTCATACTAAAACAGTAATGGTGATGGTGATCAAGAGAGAAGCTACTCTCAAGGGCATGCAGTAAAGCCCTTATGATCGCATCTGATATGAGAAAATATTGAGCAGTAGATTTCTTCCAAGACTTGCAGACAAGGTGGGTGAGATACAGGCATGAAACCCTGCTGGCTACAGCCTCCTGGAGGGGCAGAGAGCTACAGCATGAGGTATTGAAAATCTGTGATTTCCTTGAGACCATGCAAATCTTTTAAAATTGGAGAGCAAATCAGTTGGCTGGAGTACAGGGGTGTGTGTGTGTGTGCGCGTTCAGTTTTCTCACCTGCTTCAACATCGGTTATTTTTTTTTGTTTTAAAAAGCTAAGAGATCTCTTATGTCATTACCTGCCTCTTGTCCTTCCTGTGCCCATGCCGCCAGTTCTGCCTCAGGCAGAAGTGCCAACTCTGACAGATCTCAGCTCAGATTTTCCCCCCCTTGCACCATCTACCAGAAAAGCTCTTGAGATAACAGTCTAGAGAAAGCTTTTCTCCAATAAAGAAACACTAAACCTTTGGAGGTGGGCCCCAGGTGATCTCTACAATCTATAGGTCCTTATATAAGCACGGGGACTCAAAATGGAGTTGGCCTGGTAAAACCTGGCTACTTTGTTCTAGGAGCTCCAGGTGCAGCTGGATGACTTGGGACACCTGAATGAAGACTTGAAGGAGCAGCTGGCAGTCTCTGATAGGAGGAACAACCTTCTCCAATCAGAGCTGGATGAGCTGAGGGCTTTGCTGGACCAGACTGAACGGGCGAGGAAGCTGGCAGAACATGAGCTGCTGGAAGCCACTGAACGTGTGAACCTGCTGCATACTCAGGTTGGCTTTTTCTGGATTAAACTGAGCTTCACCTGATAAGCATTGACACTGTTCATCCATGGGCATCATAAAACAGACGCTCCCTGAATGCCTTCTGGTTAGAAAATGAAGGAGAGGAAATAAGCCACTCTGCAGATGTGCTCCCTCCTTTCTGCCAGGGTAACTGAACTGATAGCTCAGCCAACTGTTTTAAGCAGTTCCGAGAAAATATGGATGAGTGATTACAAGAGGAAGTTGTAGTTCTTTCCTTCTCTAGGTGCTATAAAACCACAGCTTCCTGCTTTCACTTGGCTGAGGCTGGAATGGAGAAGCAGACATGGTGTTTTTGTTGCTGTTACTCAGCAAATCAAACTGCAGAGCCTGGGTGTGGGCCTGCTGTGCAGTGCAGCAAAAAGTGCTCAACTATACCACGGGGCTTCATTAAGAGAGGCCTTTGGACTTGAAGAGTCATGTAGGCACACCTCTTGACTCCGCAGCATGTTTGCTGCAAAATCCAAACTTCTCTTCACCAAATACTGAATACTCAGAAGGGAGAATGAGCTTTTTCTGCTTTGATGACATGGGGCTTTTGTTCTAACCACCTCATTAACTAACAGATTATGGATCATTAGTTTTCCAAGTTGAACTGCCTTATCCATTCTTCTGTTTCAGTCTCTAGCTTATTATTTTATCTGACTCAAAATCTGAATGTATATAGCTTTGTGGGTACTTTTAACACTTCCTAGGCCTGAAGCTAGCTAAGTAGCAAAAGCCCTTACCGCACTACTGGGTCTCCCAAAATACTGCAAAAATAATTAAACTTTGGTGTGCTATGGTATTTAAAGAAGTTAGGTCTCCAGTAATCACTTTTCCTCCTTTTCCACATTTCCTTTTTGGAAAATTTAATTAAAGAACACAAGCCTGATCAATCAGAAGAAGAAGCTGGAGGGTGACATTTCCCAGATGCAGAATGAAGTGGAGGAATCAATCCAGGAGTGCCGGAACGCAGAGGAAAAAGCCAAGAAAGCGATCACAGATGTAAGTACCCTAGTTTCTTGCTCATATTGTTTCAGCTCCACAGTGTCCAAGGACAGCACAGCATTTCTTAAGTATGTTACAAACCTGATATATCCCAAGTGCTCCACAGTAATCTGGAGGCAGCTGATGAAACTACAATGTTATACAGGCTGGAGGTAAAAAGAGAGGAAAGAATTCTGCTTGAGTGACTCTATCTTATTTTTTCAAGAATGCAGATTCCATTGATCCTCAAAGTCTCAAGTCATCACCTTTCAGTTGGGTAAATTCTATACTTCTGTAGGCTAAACCAGTTCAGACTGATCTAGCACTAGCTGGTTGACTGGCTTACGTTGAATCTGATACAAGAAACAAAATTACTGAGTCCAAAATGAGGTACCCCATAACTAGGTGTCTATTAGGAAAACATGAGGACAAAGATCCAAGAAGACAGAGTGCATTCTTCCTATCAGGAGGAGAACATCATTTGGATGTCCTTCATTAAAGTATACTTTAATTTCCCACAGAAATGCAGAGTTGGGCTGACATATCACATCATGGTGTGCATGAATGAAGCTATTCTTGTACCACAGTCTTCGCTTCTCAGGAGGCAGTGCTATTACTGCCTGCCAGAGAGAAGACACTGATTGTCCTTGATTCAACTCCAGCCTGGACTGCAGCAATTGCTGGCTTCCAATGGCTGCTCAGTGATGGATACACAATCTGTAAATGGCTCTTGGTAGCAGGGAAACATGTCAAATCAGAAAAGAGCTAATAGGCGTGCTTGTTACCAGCCTTGCAGAATGGCTAGGGACGATGACATAAGATGCTGAAACTGAGCTTCCTATTGCAGCCCGCTACAGAAACTGCTGTGCTGTTACAGCTGCTCAGCAAGCTCTCATCTATGGATGTTCAGGGAAATTTGCCTTCCAGTTGTTTTAATTCACTACCTACCAAACCCCCTAACTCCAGTATTAGACTTTTTTAATAAGCTCTAGTTGAAATGTCTGTAGTGAGTTGTACAGATTACAGGTATTGTAAATGAGAACATTTAAACACAGCAAGGATTCTAAATCCAAACAAATAACAAGTAAAACAAACAACAACAGCAACAAAACCCACCTTAAATCACAGCATTAGAATAGAGAGAGGAAAAAAAAATGCATCTGCTCTGCCCAGGGGATACATGCAAACACAAAATATTCTTTGGAACTCTGGGTATAGTGAATGATCCAAGTAGTGGATGATTCAAGACAGATCTTCCATCAGGTTTTTACTGAGGCACAATTCTGTGGCATAGCAGAGGTGCTGTAAAGGTTGGTTGTTTTTCAGGCAGCAATGATGGCTGAGGAGCTTAAAAAGGAGCAAGATACTAGCGCTCACTTGGAGAGAATGAAGAAGAACATGGAGCAAACCATTAAAGATCTGCAGAAACGACTGGATGAAGCAGAACAAATAGCCCTGAAAGGAGGCAAGAAGCAGATCCAGAAACTGGAATCCAGGGTAAGTTTGCAATCAAACTACCGTTTGCTATCCGCTGTCTTACAGAACTGGGACTGGGTAGATGGCCTAGGGCTGCCTGGTAAGTTTATAGAAGCTGATTACAGATGCTGTGAATGCTTTCCTGTTTCACACATTTCCCTTTTATCATTCAGTTACAATGAACTGTAGCACAGCACAGCAGTTGGCCAACTTCTTCATTAAAAAAATAATGACAAATTTTAAAAAGGAATGGCACAACATCTAAAACTGGGAAAGGCCTCTGCTTGCTTCATTTAAACATTTTTTTCTCTTGCCAAAATTTCTATCGAGCATCTGGTTCTGAGTGGGATCTTTGACTGCTGGTTCACCTTAAATACACTTAAGAAAAAGTAGAATGGGAAGTAGAATGATCCATTTTTGAAATTCAGCTCCATTAAGACGCTGAGAAAGTGAGAAATTCTTGAACTGTGAACTACATTATCCACTACATTATACATGTAATGTAAGGGCAAGAGCTTTTTCTTTTTTGCAGGTTCGTGAGCTGGAGAATGAACTTGAGAATGAACTCCGCCGTAACTCAGATGCCCAAAAGGGAGCCCGCAAGTTTGAGAGGCGCATAAAGGAGCTGACTTATCAGGTGACCATGGACTGCATAGCCACTAGGTCCCAGTGAAGAATAAAGGAGGGCTTTCTGATTGCAAGAAGCTTTACGGATGGGAAGAATATCTCCTTAGGGCTACTATCATCTTGCCTGACTCATTGTAACTAATGGTACAAAGGATGCTATTGCTGGGATTTGGATGGTTTTAGCATGGTTATAAAATGGAGTAGGCTTAGATGATAATTCACACTGCAAGGGAAGAAAGCCCAGCTGTCTCTCAGCTGTGCTGATGTTGCTAAAGAGAAGATTCTGATGCATCATCAGGCATAGGGCTGCCCAGTCCCAGAGCCCTGACACTTACCACAGGTTTACTAACAGCTGCTCATGCTGCTTGCCTTTCAAAAAAAAAAAAAAAAAAGGACTTCAGAACAGAGCACTGCTTCCCTGGCTTTTGACAGTACTCTTAAGATAATCCTATCCATCTGTTTAGTCTATTATTTAATATCATACATGTTGTTTTACTCTGACTTCTGTATACAGAGCCTGAAGGTTGCTAAGAAGGCACAGGCAGGTAGAATTAACTGGTCTGCCTGTTTATGGCCTGCAAAAGTTTAAAATTGGCTCATTTTAGCAGAAATGCCTTCAAAACAGGCATTATTCAATAATCAAATTACATATATTTTAGGCATACCCATAGGCCTGTTTCACTCAATAATGACACACCCTATAATAACAAGTGCTTCTCACCCCCAAGCAAGGAATTCTCTGTGCATGTATAGGTATATATGATATAAATATATAAACACAGAGGCTATTCTCTGTTTAGTCCCCAGCTTCCAAGATCTCACACATCTTCAGTCAGCGTACAGAATCTACATGCAGGTTGACCACAATATGACTTGTTCATACTTCAAGCAACACATTTGCAAAATAATATACTTGCCATCTGTAATGACTGAACTGTGAGAAATGCTTTTGGCCTTTTTACACTATTAACCCAATTATTGGTGTTTTGGTACAGTCAGAAGAAGATAAGAAGAATCTGGCCCGAATGCAGGATCTGATAGATAAGCTACAACTAAAAGTGAAAAGCTACAAACACCAAGCAGAGGAAGCTGTAAGTGACTATTTAGTCCTTTTTTCCCTAATTGTGTTATCCAATTACTATTTGTGTTTATACGAAGGCTGGACTTATAAATGTATTTATATATAAAATATATAACATTTGCACTGATTACTTTAGAAGAAATTATTCCATTTTATCTCAGGATTGGAGAGTAATTTGCAGGATGCAAAGGGAAGGGAAGAACAGGAAAGACTTTTTTTCCTGATACTCCCTCAGGAGGTATGTTAAGAGCCTTCCAGTCCGCTTAAAATGAAGAGTGCTGCTGGAAACCCTTTCTTTGTGGAGGAAAAAAAACCCCTAACCACAAAAAAATAAATACATAAACCAACAACCCTTGGCCCTTCAAGAGTCAAGTGGGTCCCATAGGGCTGTTACTTAGCCATGCTGAGCCCTTTTGTTACACCTGAAATGGAAAGCTTTGTTTCTTAGGGATTGGAGGAAATCAGCTCTGCTGTTTTCTCTCACTAGGAAGCACAAGCCAATCTGTACCTTTCAAAGTACAGAAAACAGCAACACGATCTGGATGATGCCGAAGAAAGGGCAGAAATAGCTGAATCTCAAGTTAACAAGCTGAGGAGCAAGTCAAGAGATATTGGCATGAAAAAGGTATGGTTTTACTCTATGGGGCAAATGTGACTGGTCAATACATAGTAACCAGAAGTTTCCAGACTGTTTTGCATATGTGATATTACAAAGCTCTGATTCTCCCTCCCTTTAATGATGTAGATATCTATGTATGCAGTGGAGCTGGGGGATTACTGCATTAGCAGAGTGCCAGTTATTCTAACAATGCTCTTTCGAAAAAACCTGCATTGATTTCAAGAGCTGGATGAAAATATTAGGTGGCAGTCATGTGGTGTGATTAGCAATAAGAAATACATCTGTGCTATTTTGCACCTGAGCAAAACGGTAGTAAAGTAAGATTGATGAAACTGAAAGGTGCATCTCTGCCTGACTTTACCTGCCTGATAGCAACCAGGGAAAGGAAGGGTGGTGTTGCTACTTGTAGGAATGATAGAAGAGGAGTAGGGTCGCTGCTTTTATTTGCTTCATTTGCAAAGATAACATAAACTCCCATACTTAACAACATATAAATGTAATGGAGGTTAAGCTCCTAAGTCAAATAAGAGAAAATAAATCTTTCTGTATTATTTAGCTGTTTTTATCCCATTCTGTCCCATCACTTCCTTCATTCTTCTGTATCCACAATTCTGTGGAAAGGAAATACTCCAATTTCTGCTTTTTTAATAGACTATTAAAGTCATCTTTAGCTGAAATAAACTACTGTAGATTCACTGTCTATAGCAGGGCTACTAGATGAACATCTGGTCTTTTACACATTTACACACTTCCTTTAGGGAGAGAATGCCATAGGAAAGACTTTATTTATTAGCATTATTAGATTAGTATTAACATTAGCTTCCTAATACTGCTACCCCTGTTCCTGGAAACTCTAGGAAGTATGTGTGATTCAGAGCAAACAACATTGTATTGTGACATGTCTGCACAGAAATCATCTGCTCTCAAAGGATACAAACACTAGCATTAGGAGAAGAAGCCTATATTCTTAGCTGAAGTAAGACAGAAAAGGTTGGCTAGATTCAATATCTATAGCATTTAGTGCTAGTGTATTTCAGCTGTAAGCTGGTAATGCAAATAAGCATTAGTGAATAGAAGTTTTTGTCATTTATTTCTGAACTTACCCTAAATCCCCTGCAATGCTTTGTTTTTCAACAGCCATATACTTTCTCAATTGCATTTCAGGTTCATGAAGAGGAGTAAGCGCGGTCCTGGCTCACAGATACAAGATGATGTTTCATACAATCAGGCATAACCAGAAGCAGATGTATTAAAACAAAACTAAAACAAGCACTTACAAAAATAAATATCAAGTGAAAACCAAAACACAATGTATAGTGTATTCCATTCATTTTTATATAATTTCATTTTGTTGAGCCCCAGGGATCCAATAAAGGATTACATACTTTCAATAGCCCACTTCATTATATAGGAACAAATCCTAATTGGCAGATCTCTTGTGAAATTAAACTGAAGGGCAAATCCAGTCACGTTTCCCAGTCTCAGGGGACAACCCTTGAAATCACAATACCTCAGCTTCTAGCTGTCTTGTCTTCTGGTCAGGGGCTGTACCAGTTTTTTTTAGGACAGCAGAAGCTAAACTTCAGACAAACAACCAGTTTAGAAGCTTCTCCTAGAATTGGTCAAATGATTTCTGTTCTCTAGCTGCAGGATTGAATTGCCTGCATTAGAAATAGTGTGGCCAGCAGGAGCAGGAAGGTAATCATTCCCCTATACTCAGCATTGGTGAGGCTGCACCTTGAGTACTGTGTTTTGGGCCCCTCAGTAAAAGGAAGACATTGAGGCCCTGGAACGTGTCCAGAGAAGGGCAAAGAAACTGGTGAGGGGTCTGGAGCACAAGTCTTATGAGGAGCGGCTGAGGGAGCTGGGACTGTTTAGTCTGGAGAAGAAGAGGCTCAGGGGAGACCTTATTGCACTCTACAACTTCCTGAAGGGAGGCAGTGATAAGGAGGGGTTTGGCCTCTTCTCCCAGGCAACAAATAGGACCCGAGGAAATGACTACAAGTTGTGCCAGAGGAGATTTAGGTTAGACATAAGGAAGAACTTGTTCTCTCAGAGAGAGGTCAGGCATTGGAATGGCCTGCCCAGGGAGGTGGTGGAGTCGCCATCCCTGGCAGTGTTCAAGAGGCATCTGGATGAGGAGCTACGAGATACGGTTTAGTGCTTGTGGTAGCAATGGTAATGGGAGGAGGGTTGGACTAGATGATCTTGTAGGTCCTTTCCAACCTTGTGATTCTATGATTGGCATCAGAAATGCTGTGGAAGGACTTGTCACATAAAGACTGCCTATGGCTCATAACTAGTGTTCTTTTAGATCTCTTCCACTTGATATTCAGTATTAAAACATTCAGTATAGTGCAAAACAGTAAGTCCTCTCTTCCCCTTACAGGTAAAAACCTCAAAAAAAAAAAACAACCCTCAAAACTTGATTTTCTGCATAACCTTTCCGTTGTCCTTTCAATACACCCAAATTTCAGTTTTCATGCAGACTGCTCACATACAAATGTCAGTTGACTTGCATGTTTTTTTTCTGTCTGTTTACTTGCTTGTTTCTGCTGCTCAGGTAATTAGCCATGTATTTTTCTCCAAGTGCGACTCAGTAGGAAGGAACTCCTATGTTCTCCAAGCTTATTTTCAGTAACAATCACAGGAGCCTCTGTTTGCAGTGAAAGGGTTTCTTTTAGTATGTCCAGGCACTCATACCATTCCATCTCTTCTGGATCTCTGGTTAAAACAAAAACTTCTGTGAGAACTACTTATGTGTCTAATTAATCCCAACTAGACTTTCTTGTGATAGAGGTAAGTATTTTCCATTTTAAGATTAGGGTGAGCAAAATAAATATCTACACAACAATGTAGAAGCATTCCTGTTTCTTCTCTCTAGTCCTCAATCAATGTCACCAGTGCTGTATTAACCCATATATTGTTCCGCTCCCTCTAAGTTAAAGATCTCAACAAGTCCCAAGATAAATGGATAATGCTTAAGCTCTTTGAACAAAACAGCTTCATCTGCAAAGTATGTTACCATCTGTATGGGAACTGCTGAATCACAAACCGAACCTCTGACTGACCACCTGAGGCAAGCAATGAGTCAGCCCTGGGAACACAGGTGAAGGCAATTCTCCTGTGCTACTGGAAGGGGTGGAGCCTGGCTCCACCTCTCCTAGACCCCTTTTAAGAGTTGACTACCACTGGGGAAGGACCTCTTTTGGGGGTTGCTCCTCTTGGAGTCTTCTCAGGGAGCCCAGGACAAGGGTAAGCTTTCCATCCATTCTTCTTTAGTGTGATAACCTGTTTAGTCCAACTTTCCTGTATATTTCTTAATTATAACATCTGTATATTCATTGATTACACACCATCTCTAAAGCATATCAACGTTATTAAAACTGGCTAGCATCCAACAGAATCTGTACATGAGAGCAAAATGAAAAAAAATGACAGAAATTCAATCATTTTGTAAGAGTACATAGCAACAGGATGAGGGGAAATGGCTCTGGGCTGGAAAGGGGTGGACTTAAACTGGATGTTGGGAAGAAGTCCTTTGCTGTCAGGGTGGTGAGACACTGGAGTGAGTTGCTGAGGGAGACTGTGGATGCCTTCTCCCTCAAGGTGTTCAGGACTGGGCTGGATGGGGCCTTGAGAGGCCTCATCTGGTGGAGGGTGTCCTTGCCTATAGCGGAGGAATTGGAACTGGATGATCTTGGAAATCTATTTCACTTCATTCTATGATTCTAGATTTGGCTTTCTGGTGTGCTCTTGTCATCTCACAGTTTCTGTTGTATAACCAAGTTTGAGGCTGTGACAAAAATCATAACGTCCAGAGAGTTCAAAGATGCATCTCTCCACAGATGGGGCCATAATGTCATGCAGGACAAGATTTACCATAAGAAATAAGGGCTACAGCTGTTCTGGTTGTGTTTTTTTGTTTTTTTGTTTTTTTTTTTAACTGGCCACAAAAGGAAGAAGACAGAATACTATAAAGCAGAGCCAGCCTATTACAGATACATAAGAATAAAAGGCAGTATAGAATTACAGAATTCTTTGAGTTGGAAGGGACGCTTCAAAGTGATCTAATTCAACCCCTCTGCAATGAACACCTAAAGGCTAGACTAGGGTGCTCAGAACCTCACCCAGCCTGACCTTCAATGTCTCCGAGGCCAGGGCACCCATCACCCTTCTGAGCCTTCTACTGCTTCACCCACCTTATCATATGTAAAAAACAAAAAACAAACAAAAAAACCCAACACTTCTTCCTTATATCCAATCAAAATCTCCCCTCTTTTAGTTTGAAACCATTTCCCCTTGTCCCATTGCAACAGACTCTGCTAAAGTTATCAGAAAGTATTTGTGAAGGATAATCTACTTTTTCCTCTTTTCATAGAGCATGGGAGAGCAATCTGGTTGAGGGAAAGACATTTTAACATAATCACAACCGAAATATTATAGCCTAGAGAGCTTTCAGGACACAGAAAAGAAATGACAATTTTCCTATGAAGAGACTTATCATTCTGTATTTTCAATCTTTTTTTTTTTGCATGATTTAACCCATGAAAAACAAATTTATGTTTTGGTCAAACACTCAAGATCTAAATTTCAGTTTAATGTTTTCAAAAATAAATCCACTTGTGATTGTACATACCTTCTTATAGAAATAGTATATCGTTGTACTGATGGTGATACTGATAATAATCATGATCACTGTCACTATCACAACTGTTGAGGTGTTACCTGCATCTTCTTTAAAAATACAAATTTCAAAATGTTAAAAGCTTTTTATATTGCACATTAATGTTCACTATTTTTCAGTAAGTATACCTAAGCTATGATTTTTCTCTTATTTATAATGTTCCCCCCAAATTAATAGGTTTTACATCTCAATTTTTTTTTTTAACGTCACTGATACAGTGGTCAAGTTACTTGACCCGTGCAATAAGTGAAGACTGTTAAGTGATACTTTAATGATTTAAGCATGAATAGCTAAGAGCATGTTACTTTTCCTTAACTGTGCTGATAGAAAATCTTATGTTCGTCCTAAGTTGCGATCTGATAACTTCTTAACTTCCTGGGGGTTGAATATTGATGACCCTTGAGGTCCCTTCCAACCTAAGCCATTCTGTGATTCTAATATCAGCCTGATAAACACTGCTTCCAGGTACAGTGCTCAGTGTCATTAGCAGCACTACTGATTTCCAGTATGACTCTGTTTTCCAGTTCAGATCACAAATCTAATCATTTCTCCTACAGAATTTTCGCAACTTTCATCTAAAATGTTTTCCAGCTTCCTGATGCAACCATGCAATCCAGATTCATACCAAAAATAACAGATCCCCAAATGGGTGGTAACAATGGATTCCACAGGAGACAAAAGCCCATATAAGCAGAATTGTTCTATGCAGCACTGAGCATTTCCTTACTTCAGCTCCTTTCAGCAATACGAGAACACTCACATTTGGAGGACTCGATCTTTTACATGTGGTTCTATTTTAGGCTTCACTTCTTCTGCTCTGTCTTGTCCAGGAAAAAAACAAACAAACAAAAAACCTGAGGAGTTCTACACTTAGTTCTAAACTGTGGGCATTCAGCATACGGTTTAAGTGAGGATATCCATAGCAGAGCACTCACAGCTACGCTTAGACCACTATCTGTCATACTAAGCTAGATCATTCCCTTTTCTGCCTACTCTGTGTTTTCAGCCTGTGCTGACACAAAAATGCTCATCAACTTGGTAAATGTTTTTCCTGTTCTGTACAATGTATTCCTGGCCCAGAATTAGTAAAACATGAGCAGCACAGTAACTTAGCCGCTAAATGAGGAGATTGGTGTCTCTGTGGCTACTGTGAGATCCATCTGCAGAGTAGCCAGAAAAAAAGCAGCTGAAGAGGGTAATCAAAGTCATATTTGCACTGGAAAGGTGTGTGTATATCTCTCCTGTAAATGTACAGGCAGACTAACATAGTTGTGTATGTATGTTAGGAGCATCAGTTGTATGTGTAACACCTTGGAGGTGTCCTATACTCCCCCCTACTTCAGAAGCACACTATCAGATTTACAGGATAAGGAAAATCATGCTGGAATTTGAGCTTCAAGGAGGTATGTTTGCCTGACTCAAAATTTTTACTTAAACTAAGCACTCTCCTTCATATCATATATAGTCAGAGTCATTTAAAGCATAAGTTTCAGTTGTAAATTAAGCTACCACAGGGGAAGACAAATATATGCAGTTACTATAACTTAGTCAATTCCCTTTTATGCTATCCTGCCTCTTTTTCACACCCAATCTATTTGTGTCAAGTTCTTTTCTTAAAAAACTAAATGAGGTGTCCTATATAAGCTTTCTTGGTCTTTCAGGTGATTCCATTTAATTGATTGATGCCTATGTGCTACTCTCTGTGCTGGGGTTTTCTTCCCCTTCTTCGAACTGAGATTTAAGGAGGCACCATCCCAAACAGCACACTACTTTTGAAAAACATCTGTAATTTGTTTGCACTACAATATTGGAAAGCTGGTGTCAACTTTTAACCTCAGGAGTTCTCAGTGGATGGAAGAATTAATCAGTAAGTCTACTTATAGCCAAAGACAACAAAATAACTGTAAGACTTCACAGCTGGAAGTTTACTACAGTTAATAAAAACAAAGGCATGCAGAAATACATATGTATTTTCAAGTCTTAGAAAGGCCTATTGTGTAGAATTAAACCTTTGACAATAACAACCATGTGGTTCTTCTCAACAAGGTTTCTTCTGCAGGAAAAAAACACATACCACATCCCTTAATCTCCTTTCTACTGCTAAAAGGCGTTATTAGCTATTGACACAGCATTTAGGACAAAATTCTGTATGTTTCTTTGTGCTCTTTACTGCACAGCCCTCTGTGCATAGAATGAGAAGAAAAAAAACCACAAATCAAACAATATATCTTAATGCTTTTCACCTGGGACAGTAATAATGCTTTGGCTCTTCTTCTAGCCAGTACTTATTATAAAACATTATTTTACAGATTTCTGATTGATGGTTTGGTTCTCCTTCCCTCTGGTATGGAAGGAGCAATAACTTACCAACTGTTAACGTTGTCACACTAAGTCTTGTGTAGTGAGGTGTTGAAATATTGCACACGTAGTCTCCGCTGTCATCCACATTAAGATCACTAATGCGGAGTGAAAAGTTTTTTTGGTTAATTTGAACTCTAGGCTGGTAAGTGTGAGATGTACCGTTGAAGGAGGCCAGGACTGAGATAGCTGCATTTTTGTTTAGTTTCCAGACAACAGTAAAATCTTCAGCACGTAAAGCGTTATTGCTGTATTCACAAGAAATGGTAGTGCTACTTCCTTCAGCTTTTGAAAGTTGGTCTGAAATAGATAATTACAAAAAGCCATCTATAATTACTTTAGAAAATGTTATGAAGGTTAGTTAGAGGAAGGTAATTAGAAGAGAAAAAAATCCACAATGGACAAAAGTTAAAACTTGTTTCAGTACCTTGATGCCACAGTCACACACCAGTTTGTTTCTGAAAGGTTTACTTTAAAATCTTCAGATGCTATCATATAACTATTAAAAAACAAAACAAACAAAAAAACACCCAAATAACAAAGTTCTCCCCTAAGGTACAGGACCCTGAAGGACTCATTAATAGAAGGGATTTGATCTGGTCTAGGTGCAATCTAAAGCAATATGAAATTCTAGACATTGGGAGCAACTGAATAAATAGAGGTGTGGAGCTGAAACTATTAAGAGAGGAAAAAAAAAAAACAAAAACCAACCACCTAAAGCCCTATATACAATGCTATTGTATAAAGAACAGGAAAGAAACATATTCCCAAAATGCTCCAGTGGGATGGCAGACATGCAGTGAAAGTCAAACAAAGGTGTAATTAAATGCAGCTTTTTCACTTGAGGATTGGAAAGACAGATTAATGAAACAGACATTTATGATGCACTTGTTATGTGCTATGGTATCATACTTGAAACCTTCTGTAGTCATACACTACTGTACGTAAATTAAAAACATCGCTCTTCCTCTGAAGCAAATGCAGTGGATTAGGAGCTGAGTGTTCTGGGTGTGCCTTAGGAAGCAATCAGGGCAGTGGAAGCAGTCATAAATATATCTGATAAGGAGCTCTTATGGTGCTCTTGATCCAATTAAAAACACTTCTTAAGAAACACGAGAGGCTGCAAAGTACCAGTTACTGGAAATCCAGAGAATGCTTAGGACTGCAGGAGTAGGACAAAATGGAGACTTTTTCTTATCCCTCTTTTTCCTTCAGTAATAATCAGCTGCAGTTTGTCTGAATGTAAACAATGTTTGTGGCTCTTCACACCCATGCACATTCAACACTGCATCTTAAGTGCATACCTAAGAATACACTTTAAGAGAAGTGCAAAGAGGAGATCAAACAGTACTGAAAGTATTCTGGCAAAATGTGGAGAATGAACTAAGAAACAAGCATAAAGAGCAGCAAACTTTCCCTCATGTAACCCTTGGTCTCACTAAGGCTTGCAAATATTTTGTCTGAGTTTTTTTTTTTTTGACAAAGCATAAAGTTTGATTATGACGCACTCTTTGAAATGTGAAAATGATAAAGAAAACGTCTGGAGAATAAGGTTACCTTATGGAAGTGCAAGCTACCCACTTTTGTCCCTACTTGTAATTTTAACCGATGAGTTTCAAAGAGGCTGATGCAACTTCTTTCACTACTCTGTATCTCTGCTGGCCCAAAGCAGACATACTGGATTTAATTTGGCTCAGCACCCAGCTTTATAGAATCATGGAATGGTTTGGGTTGGAAGGGACCTTTAAGATAGTTCCAACCTCCCTGTTATACACAGGGACACCTCCCTCGAGAACAGGTTGCTCAAAGCCCCACCCAGCCTGGCCTTGAATGTTGCAAGGGAGGGGGCATCCACAACCTTACTTGGCAACCTGTTCCAGTATCTCATCACCCTCACAGTAAAGAGTTTCTAATATCTAGAATAAATCTACCCTCTTCCAGTTTAAAACCACTTACCCTTGTCCTACCTGCCATTATAAAAAGCCTCTCCCCAGCTTGTCTGTAGGTCTCCTGGAGTTACTCCAGACTGCTATAAAGTCTCCTCAGAGAATTCTCCAGGCTGAAGAATCCCAGCAATGTGACAACCAATAATTACAATAATGATGTAGGAAGAGGTTTTATCCCTTTATCTTTACCTTGCATACTCCACTCAGCAGCCCAGTTTTCATAGGAAAGATTAATATGACAGTAGTAAGTATCAGATGTGTTTATAGCATTCTGGTCACTTCTAACAGAAGAGAGAACTCCATTCCTGGTTTCCTCCCGACCTGTTTCTGGGATATATGTATTGCCTCGTACCCAAGTTACATTTGGTGTCAAATAAGTATGAAAGGCATAGCACTTCAGCATCCTTGCTGTGTCTGTCTTTTGGTATTCCAGTGCATAAATAGAGAGAACTGTAGACCAGAAAAGGAAAAAAAGTAGACCCATTAATTTCAAAATCCTTTTTAACTTGAAGTAGTTGGTCCTTTTAAATAACATTGAGAAGAATGATTAGAATAAAGAACAAAATTTAGAATATGTGATTTCAAAGGAAAGCATAGCTTTATTATTGCCATTACTGTTCTAAGAAGACACAAAAAGTTTTAAGACTCAAGTGTACTAATTACTCTTTCAAAATGACTGTGCAGTAGATTCTGAGAATCAATGCCACACTGTAATTTTTTAACTTGTTGCATTTTACCAGAGGAAAAGAGCACGCCAGAAGGCCCAAAATGTGCTTTGTTATTGTTAGAGGATTTCAGTTCCACATGGGGAATAATGCCAGTGAAATCTGTTAGTGTCAGCCAATTTCTACTGGCACAGTCCAAGCACTTTTGTTATTTTACCAACCTCGCACCTGCAGCATGACATCCACTTCTGTTTTAGCTTTCTCTGTTCCCACATAGCAATGATAAAGACCCTCATCAGTCAAGGCCACACTACTGAGTTTCAAGGAGGCATTTCCATGACTAATGCTCTGATGAAAAAGGTGTGTTCTGTTTCTGTAATCTGGGTGTTGGCCTTCTAGCTGGTCCTTCTGCTCGTAGTAGCTGTGCACATTTTTGTTCTCTTTCTTCCAGTAAATTACTTCATCATTCCCAGGTGAAAAAGGACAAGGAAGGATGACATCCTTAGAAAACAGCCCCGTTACAGTTTCCTGTTCTCTAGAACCTAAAGCATGTAAGAACAAATGAGTAAGTTACATTAAATCTAGCCCATAAGTATTTTCTGCAGCTCCTTATCCCAGACAGAAAACTTCTCTGGTTCCAGTAGGTAGAACACTCCTGTTATGTTTTTCAACAGTATGCTCTTTCAAAGATTTTCTCTAGCGTAGGTCCCAGGGACAGCAACTCAGAAAACGCCACGCTTTGCTTCATTTCATTCAGTGTAATTGATATTATAATGTAGGGATGTGGTCTTTGGACTTGTCATCAGTTTAAAGTGGGCAATCTGACTAAACACCTATGTATTCACATTAGCATCCCCCCACTCTAGCACTGCAGTTTCCAGTACATCTCCAAAAACACCACCTTTGACATCAAATTCCACTAAGGGAGTTCCCAGCCTCAAGCTGCAGCTTGTTACTCAAATTTCAAACAGGTAGGTTACAGTGACTTGGGTTACTGGTGATGCTCACGGTGCCAAGCAATTCTACTGACAAAAGAATGCAATTGTGTGACTGTCAGGAAGGACAGAACTTTTTAAAAACGATTTGTCACCCCAAAATGATGTCAGGGAATGCTGTCCCAGCTCCTGGAGGTAATTGTCCCAGCTCCTGGATGTAAGGTGCACTGCTCTAAATTAACTTAAACAAAGAATATCTGGTTGCTATTGATGTTTAATTAATGATGCCCTCTCCGCAGATATGGCAACCCTGGCAGAACAATCTGCATGACCTTTCCCCAGCCACCTCAGCACAAAGTTTAATGTACTTGGAACCATTTTCAGTACTAACTGACAACCACTGCCTGCTGAAAGGTCAGCAGCCAAGTCACGTGGCACAAATGCAGAAAAGTAATAGTCTGTGTGCTCAAAGGCCAAGGCCATCTGTGCCACAATCTTCCATTCTTCAGCATTAGGAGTGCTTTACTCCACCTTAACCATTAACAATGTTTGAATTAATTCCTCACGTGAAAAATTAGTAACAGTTGTCATTCTTATTTTTCATAAACAAAAGAACTACAACCTACCCCAAAATGTACCACAAATGGAAAGTAAATGGAGAAGAAGAGATGGTATTTTCTGTCCTTTCATGTCTTCTTTGGTTCATAGTAGATTCATTTCAAACTGACAACAAGAAAGGAGGGGGAAAAAAAAAACCAAAACTGTTTCAGTGCAGGTAAAACTCTTCAGCTGTACTGTTTTCTTTGTGCAGTTTATCAACTAATCAAATCTGTCTGCAGTAGGTTTTGACACGTTTCTTGGCATTAACGTTACTAAGTATGCTATACATTTTATAAACATCTAGGCCCTCTTATTACCATGCAATCTATTTCCAGTCTGTTTTTAAGGTGTTAACACTTGGTGCAAACCTTCAAAATTAATGAATAGGACACAGATTAAAAATGGCCAAGTGTGTTTTCCAAAAGGATGCCTTGTCAAACCAGTTTTTCCATTTCCTGAAAAAGACTCCTGATTACTGCAGAATTTGTTTTTCTGAAGTGGGGAGTTTGCCTGAATGTCCAAATACTGCAGGTATAAAGAATCTTCAGCTGATGCCCTTTTGATCAAGTGAACTTCTACAAATGTGCATATGGAAGTCTGGAGTAGGAACACAGAAGAAGATGAGGCTCTCCCATCAGCTTTTCAGGTTCATTGGTCAAATGACAATGAATGAGGAAACTCACCTGCAGAACAATGTAAGAAGAACTTTCCTGTAACTGGCAGACCACGCTCTTCCTTCATCCAGGTGTATTACTTCAAAATACAGCAAAACATGGAAAAGAAATTACCTCATGACTCATACAGCTTGCAAAGAGCCTAAAGGGCTTCCACTGCTCCTTTGTACCTCCTGAAAGGAGACCTACACACACTCTTCCTAAGTTAGGCAGGGCACAGGTTTGGCTGCGCTTGCTAGTCAGTTCTTCTATCCTACACCAACACTGACAAATAGTTTTGACTGGTGTGTACAATTGTATTTACAATGCATGTGAATTTTACATCCCAAGGATTTTTACATGTTGCTTCTTCCACAAAGCTAGAGTGATTTTATGTATTATCACTTTTTGTAGAAAGGGCCGAGGGGCACCAAATTCTTAAACCTGAAGTAGAGATCATGCAAGAGTAAAACAACCTCAATATATTAATTTTTTGTACCATTAGCTACAGTGAGTAGCAGCAGTTGCCAATACAAGGAAAAAACAAATTAGACATTGGAAAACTATGTATCATGTTTTCCTGGATGACGCTTTTATTTGCCCAACACTTCCAACATAGTAACACAATACACTGTCTTTGTTTGAATTTCAGAAACTGCAATCAGTGCTAAATTTCTCTTAAGCAGCAGAGAGAGCTCATGAGTTTGGCAGAGAATTCTGGAAGCATGTCTGTGCTGGCTCTGTGGCCTCCGTCAGGGTCTGAAGACAGGAGAAGGCAGACTGTCATGCCCACTCTAGCTGTATTCCATGATGCTGTATCGAAATACAGCTGGAACAAAGTAGCTGAAGATCTCCCTGCTCAGTACAGTTCTTACAATGCATTAAGAAAAAACTTTTGTTAGTCTGTATGATCATGGTAATTTTAGTTCTAAGGAATTCAGGATTTTAACTGACCAATTCTGAATCTAAAATCTCATTACCTGAACACTTGCCAAGTTCTTTCTTTGCACCAAAATATTAAGGCTGTTTCATTTCCCATGCTTCTGCAGAAAAAAAAAATTCCTGCGGAACAACCACTGCCTCAGCTTGATGCCAGAACCTTGGCTAGGATTTCTGAGAACCAA
Source organism: Tragopan temminckii (assembly GCA_028571105.1). NCBI lineage: Eukaryota > Metazoa > Chordata > Aves > Galliformes > Phasianidae > Tragopan > Tragopan temminckii. The sequence continues at coordinate 75,920,440 of JAOWBP010000001.1, read as the reverse complement.
GTGAGGTACTAAAATGCTTCTTGCAAGAAAACATACATGAGTCACTGAGCAGCTGAGACAGTGGCAGGGGCAACACTACACTTGCTTTGACCACTATATGAAACAAATGGCAAAAGGCACATGCTTTATCATCTAGTTGGAATTTTCCACTTTATTTTTTTCCAATTTACCTGCACACTGGCCAAAGGGTTTACCTAGCATACTTATCTCTTACCCACTTGTGGAGCAGCCACGTAAACTGCAACATTCCCTTGCCTTGTAAAGCAGAAGTTATTAGTTTTTAGTAAAAGGACTGTTTCTTTGCTTTTTAAGGTAACTTCATAATGGCACATTCCAAGCATGCGCAAGCTCAAGAAAGCTAGAAAAGTCCAAGCACGTAACTTTTTACTAAAGAGGAATCATATGCACAAAGAAATCTGTATCAGCAATAACCACAGAATGGCTGTGGTTACCCGGGGAACATAAAGATAACCTACCATGCATATCCAACCTTTTGGCTTGCAAGAACCAGTTCCTGTAGGGGAAAATAAGATTATTATAACAATATATTAAACAATATTAATGCTCTACTGTCCTCCAATGGAACATGCCTTAGGTGCCAGCTCTGTGCCAACTCCACACTAACCAAATGCAGACTCCAAACACAACTTCAGTCAGTGAGAAATACTCCTGAAGGAAGAAGGCACCTTCATAACATACACAACATTTCACAGAACCACAGAATGGCCAGGGTTGGAAGAGACCTCAAGGATCATGAATCTCCAACCCTCCTGCCACATGCAGGGCCACCAACCTCCCCA
>JAOWBP010000001.1:75886902-75915283 GCA_028571105.1 Tragopan temminckii | reverse complement strand
TTTTTTTTTTACAGCAACCAGCAACCAAAACTGGGGTAAGTCATCAGCTTGCTATTTTATCTTTTCCATACAGAATCGCTATTCGGCTATCATTCTGCTCCATGAACCTCAGAATTTCACTCTGCATGTTTCCCCTAGTGAAATGTTCTCTGAAACCAAGGCAGTTGCAATTTTCTTCTGCAAACTAAAGTTCTTGCAAGCAGAAGATAATGCTTTTCTCATCTCCCAAAATTCCAGGCATTACAAGTTCTGAGTGCTTTCAAAACTACTGCATTTCACTGCAGTGCTTGTCACAATCTTCAGCAGCCCATCTCCTCTATATGTTCACATGGATGTCCCCAGAGACTCCATACATAGCACACAGGAAGACATGGTGATGCCATTTGTATGCAAATGGCATGAATTATAAAAACCTAAAGCAAAGCAGCAGAGAGCAGCTGAACTGCTGAGGCCTTTCAAGCATTCCTAGTTGGCAGCTGTGCTGTTGGATCACTCATGCTGTGCCACCCCTCTGGTGTGGCTAAACCATTGTGGTAAGGAGGCTTTCTGCTTGTAAGGAAAGGCAAGGCTGAGTTATAGAGGCCAACTGAGTTTTTGGGCTCTATGTTTCTCAAGAGTATTTCAACCTTGATTTTTAGGGAACCTTGGAAGATCAAATCATTCAAGCAAACCCAGCCCTAGAAGCTTTTGGAAATGCCAAAACCCTGAGAAATGACAACTCCTCACGTTTTGTAAGTCTGTAACCTAACATATTTTCAACAATAGCCAGTTAATAACATCTCTATCATAATCCTTCTATAAATTGCTTCTAATTTTGTCTGCTAGAATTGTTGGGTTTTCTTCACTCTGCAGACACCCATAAATACCAATTCTCCTACCTTTGGTCCACGCTACCTACCTTGTTGTCTCAGTAAGCTGCCCCTACTCATTCTTCAGTGTGGTTATAAGCTCGGGCCTCTCAGTCTGCTGGGGTACCCTTCCCCTGTCACATTTGGTTGATGTTGGCTCAGAGGTCCAAAAGGTGTTGCATGAAAGATGATAGCCTGAGTTTGTAGCCCATCTTTTCCCTAAGAAATCTGATTAAAAGTGAAATTGGAAGGGGTCATGTAGAGAACTGGAGATTGTAAGCATCTGTGGGAAGCTACACAGTTGTTGTAAGTTTTCCAGCTGGAATGCAAATTAATTTCAGAAAAGCTGATGTCTTTGAGCATGATAAATTAGGTGAAAGCTAGTTTGATTTGTTTTAAATTAATTTTTGGTATGAATATTCAAAATTAACAGGCAAATCAGGGAAAATAGCACAGCACCGTTCTAACTAAGTGGAGTGTAAAAGTCAGGATTGCAGATAAGGGAGAGTCAAACAAAAAAAAAAAAAGGAGAGAGATCTGGAGTGCCTGTATGTCCTAGCCAGGCTTATTGGCTTACTGTTCTAAATCCCACATTCCTGCAAAGCTGCAACGTGAAACTGGAAAACATGTGCTTTCCCATATCTCAGTCTGTCCGAAAGGTGCGCAATTATCCTTTCCCCACAAGTCAATTACTTAGCTGTATGTATAGACTCAGGCTTGAAAAACTATTATATCATTGTTTGGTATTTCTCATTGGAAATCTGCCTGTGCAAAGCCAAGGAGTTAGCATAAACTAATTCTTTGATCCAAATGATTGCTTTCATGTAACAACCTTTGTTTCCCTCTCTGTATTCACTAATTAAAATATTCTTCTGTGTGAATTAGGGTAAATTTATTCGAATCCATTTTGGAACCACAGGCAAGCTGTCATCTGCTGATATTGAGATCTGTAAGCACCAAACTCTCTTCTCTTTTAAAAAATACAATTGCTCACATGAAAATTGAAGAACTTTTCTCACTGAATTTCTCACTGTGCAACTAGATTTACTGGAGAAATCCCGAGTGATTTTTCAGCAACCGGGTGAGAGAGACTATCACATCTTCTACCAGATCTTATCAGGAAAGAAACCAGAGTTACTGGGTAAGCATTTAAGAACCAGCTTTTAGCTGAATAGACTGGCTGAAGAGAGGCCAGGTAGTAAACTTGTGTTCAGAAAGGCCCTTAAGATTCCACTTCTCAAATCTGAACCTCCACTGACAGACATGTTCTACTAAAGGTGGTGTTCCAATGGCAGCAACAAAAGAAATTTTTCTGTGGTGTACTGATTCAGGTACCCATCTAATGCTTTGAATAAAACCTTCACTGGTCATTTAAGTAACACTTTTGTGTTCTAAGAAACACATCTAGCACATCTTGTAAAATGCATTAAAGAGTCACTATATTGTCACATTAAACTTCTGATAAGCTTACTCTGACAGTGTGTGGTCAAGTCCCTGATCCGCTTAGCTTGCATGTGGCCTAATTAATTATGGGAAACATTTCAAGGAAGTGTTGCAATGGGATTCCTCTGTTAATCCCTGTGCTGGGAAAATGTGGTCCTTCTCACCAAGTGTCTGTGTACTTCACAACAGCACACACCTTTCTGGCCTGCAGGAGTGCATCTGCAGGTTTTTGAAGAGACTGAAACCAATAGTAGCTTTGTTTTGTAGACAAGAAGTGTATGTCTTTGTATACCTGTGCACAAATATCTCAGCATAGATGCATATAAATATAGACAAATGAAAATATAAATAAGTGATTGCATATCATACTGACTACACTGCAAATATATGGGCAGACTGTGATTTTAAAGATGCATATTAGCAGACATATTTACACACACACTTAGATATGCATGCACATGTGTATACAAGTTGACATCTAGCTTGATCAAAGCTTTATCTGTAGTATGGCTGAAAATTTCTGTGGATTTAAGGAAGCAGGATTCTCCCTGAAGTGCTGAAGCCAACAAGCTTTCTAGAAAACAACTCTATTTTTCAATGTGAGGGAAAAGGAAAGAGAAAAGAAATAGAGCCATGTTCAGGCTTCTGTTCATTGAGAGACAAGAATCTTTTTCAAAGAGTCCTGAAACTTTATTTTGGGAATCTATTGTGAAAGAAGAGAAAAATCCTCTTTTTTCCTGTCATGCATCATACTAAAAGCTTTTTATCCTGTGTGTTTTTTTATCCCTTCTGCATGCAAAGCAGAAAGTAGAGCAATATAGGAAATGATTCTGTTAGTGTACTGCAAAACATGCTTAATAGAGATATATGCAGTATTCCTATGTTACTTTTATTCACTCTTTCTCTAAATCTTGGTCTTTGGACTGGAAAAGTAGAGTGAAAGGGCTTGCTGCTGCCACACAGTTGTAAAAAGCACTGCATTCAAGTTTGCGTAAAGACAAATGTTTGTCCGATTTCATCCTTTGTCTGTTTTTTTATGGGGTATATCCTGAATAGACAGCATTTTTCATCTTGTCTGTTCTTTTACAGATATGCTATTGGTCTCCACCAACCCATATGACTACCACTTTTGCTCCCAAGGAGTAGTTACAGTGGACAACTTGGATGACGGAGAAGAATTGATGGCAACAGATGTAAGCCTGTATTGATTTGACTCATTGATTGGGTGCATGGTGGAATGAAAAGTGATAGCAGGAGCCTAACTTATTCCACTGAAACTACTGGAATAAAATGGAAGCAGAAATGGGCCTCAACTGCATTCATACTATGAAGGATAAGATCTGATAAACTAGGATGCTTTTGTATCTGGCCTTGCCCCACATAATGTCCACAGCCTCAATGTCCTTATAATTTTGATACATTAAACTAAATAAATGTTAGATGTCCCCTTGCTCTTCAACTACTGCTGAGTCTTCAGAGTATTTCAAGGGCTGTTGTGACACAATGCCCCTGGGCAATATCTGCCATGCAAAGGTAGATTTTTGGACTGCAAAAAAAACATTGTCATTAAAGAGTCACATGACAACATATCCAATTATTTTTTTCACAGCAAGCCATGGACATTTTGGGATTTGTGCAAGATGAGAAGTCTGGTGCCTACAAGCTCACAGGTGCCATTATGCACTTTGGGAACATGAAATTCAAACAACGACCCAGAGAAGAGCAGGCAGAAGCTGACGGCACTGAAAGTAAGAATAACATCTAACATTACTCCTTACATTCAAAATCCTGGTATGTATCATACACTGTATTGAGGAACAAGCAACCTGTTTCATTTTACCTTGCACAGTGTAGCCACTGTTCAGCCAAAAGTGCTATTCTTTCATCTTTTACAGTAGTTTGAACAATGTCAAGTAACATTGCTTAGTAGAAGGTGAATAGATGCAGTCAGACCAACGCAATGAAACTCCATTTTGTAACCATTTGAACAAAATGACTGTATGAAGTTGTTGCCTTAGCTTTCTCTTTTACAGCTTCAGGTCTTGCTTCTTTGCATTCTTCAGCACCTTGAATAGTATAGTTTCAACTGCCTATATCCATTGTGAAGATATGTTACTTTTCCTATACTGCAAGAATTTCTCAAGTGTGTTTCTAGCTGACCTCTACTGTGGGAAAGAGCACAGGCACATCCAAGACGATGTATTACAAAATTAGCAAGGTCTTAGCTTCTCTTTGGAAGTGGATGTACTACGCATTTTTTCTTGGCTAGGTATGTTTTCAGGTAGCAGCTCAGATCCAACTAAAACCTTGTTTCTCTTGATCAGGTGCCGACAAAGCTGCCTACCTAATGGGAATCAACTCCTCTGATTTGGTTAAGGGTTTATTACACCCTAGAGTGAAAGTTGGCAATGAGTATGTGACCAAAGGTCAAAGTGTTGAACAGGTAAGGAGAAACCATCATAGTATTTGGATACCCATTACAAAAGCCTTGAGGCTTCCACAACATCTCAAAGATTGAAACAGCTGCAAAAGCATTCGCATATACATGTTGCTTGAACACTGGATCCTCTAGTGCCCATTCTCATTCTACATCCTTTCACTTGGGGAAACAGAAAGAGCAGGAAATGGATAGGAAACAAGGAAACAGACTCTTTACTAACAAAGGTACTGCTCTCGATGGATTATTTTTCTGATGCATTTGTAATAGCCACTTAAAGAAATGAGGTGCAGTAAAAGCATGTGGGAATTGGTATCTGATTCTGGATTTGAATAGTTACCTAGAAGAGCTGACCCACAGTTTATCTATATACTCATTCATTATTCATGTAATTTTAAGCTCTGTGTGACCTCAATCAGCTGAAGGTAATATCTCCTTAAGTACCATTTAATTTAGGAAACAAAAGTCCTTGGGTTAGTACTGCTGAAGGCTATAGCAATACTTTAGAGGATGCTCCAGCATTTTGATTACAACAAAAATTGTCCAAAGATAGGCTAAGGTACAGGCTCAGTTACTAGACATCCACTGGAGAGAGTAGGTGTAGATGTGCATGCTTTAGACTAAAGAAGAGACACTGGCAGTTCCTTTTCAAATCTCCTGCCTTAGCATCCCTCCAAATTAGAAGCAAATGCCAATTAGCAACATAAGCACAGACCACCCCTATGGCCGTAGTAGTTCTGGATATCATGGCTGCCATCAGGCCCACAAGCTTTTTTCGTGAAAGTTAAAGAGATTAAACCATTTGCAACCTTCTGTCTAGCTCTTTCCCAGGAGGTATTTACTAGCATTTTATGTACACGTTTGTACATACATGACTGAAACATGCATAGCAAATAAGGAGAGAAGCTGTATTGTATTAAATATGCCTTGGCAATTATAAGAAAAAATGTGATATTTGACTCTAAGTAGAGATTGAAGAAGGCTACTGTACTAAAATTCTTGTATTCCTCCATAGTGAAAGCTGTTTTATGTAGTAGCACTTTGAAATCTGTTTTAGGTTTTGTATGCTGTTGGGGCCTTATCCAAGGCAGTGTATGATCGAATGTTCAAGTGGCTGGTGGTCCGCATCAACAAAACACTGGACACTAAGCTGCCAAGACAGTTCTTCATTGGAGTCCTGGACATTGCTGGCTTTGAAATCTTTGATGTGAGTATTAATGTGTGAGGATTTGGGGAAGGACATAAAAGTACTGGCTCTCGGGTGGGCATTTCTTCTAAGTGGACAGGAGGTAAAAAGTGCATGTGACTTCACAAGGCTTTTCCAGCACAGCTGGCCATGCTGATAGTTCCTAGGGAAGAAGGGGAAGTCAGCCTTTAGCAAAGACAATGTTCCGCACTATCTGTGCTGAATTTTAGGACAGTGCACTGTACTCGCTCTCTGAGAAAAAAGTATCCTCTACAGGGTATAGTATCCCTTCTGTTTTGTATCGTGATTGAAAATAAATAAGTAAATCATGTGATAAAAAACACTTCATTCTTTTAGAGGACTGGGATGGCATGTTGCTGAGGAGAAGGCCTGTACGTCCTAAGTGAGAGATCTGAACAAATCTGGAAACCCTCACACCCAAGAGCATGGCACGAGGGAGCCAGCAGCCTGCTACTAAACTTTGTCCTTTCTTCCCTTCAGTGTTATGCTTGGTAGTTGTTCAACAGGTGGTGTTTAGAAGATTTTAGATGTAACCAGCTTTCCTCTTGCTCTTTCACTACTGAACCCTTGCTGTAGTTAACTACATACAAATGCTTCTCTTTTTAACTCCTGCAGTTCAACAGCTTTGAGCAACTCTGTATCAATTACACTAATGAGAAACTGCAACAGTTTTTCAATCATCACATGTTTGTCCTTGAGCAAGAAGAATACAAAAAAGAAGGCATTGAATGGACATTTATTGATTTTGGCATGGACCTGCAGGCCTGTATTGATCTAATTGAGAAGGTAGGTACAGGGTCCTAGGGTGTACTTGCTGGATTTGTTTTTTTTCTTCATGTTGTACCTCTGGAGTTGTCTTCAAATCTCAAGGAACAGAGCAAGATAAACAGCTGGACAGGTTTCTTACCATTCTGCATGCAATATGAACCAAAGGAAAATCAGCATTTGTGGCTATTTGCCTTTTATTTTGGTAAGCTTGCCTCACAGAGCCAACAGCAATCAGAAGTTGTACTGTTTTTTTGTCTGTGTTTGTTGCTATACAGTCTTCCTTATTTTTTTACTTCCTCTTTCTCTGATCCTACTGCTCTCCTATTTACTCTGTTCCACCATGCTTAATGTGAATGGATATCTATGCCAATCATCCTAGTTTCTCAATCTGCCCTGTCAAGTCCTAGGAAGTTAGTCTGTCTTCTCCTGAAAGATGAATAATAAAATACTACTTGGTCCAATTGTCTTAAAATGTAAACTGAATCATTTCTGGAAGTCACCACAAAGCCTCAAAGGCAGAAACGCCCTACTGAAAGCCAAAGGTGTGATTAGTATCTTAACTGAAAGATTTCCTCCTCAGAATGAGAAGAAATTTTGCAGGCTTAAAGTTCCACTGGATCAAATTTAAAGTCTGCACAGCTCTTGCAGGCAGCCTAAACATTTTCCAACAATGATCTTTTTTAAATCGACAGCCATTGGGAATCCTGTCTATCCTTGAAGAAGAATGTATGTTCCCAAAAGCTACAGATATGACGTTCAAAGCCAAACTTTATGACAATCATCTTGGCAAGTCACCTAACTTGCAGAAGCCCAGGCCTGATAAGAAAAGGAAATATGAAGCTCACTTTGAACTTCTTCATTATGCTGGCTCAGTAAGTTCCTCTGCTTGCAGGTAGATCTTATACTAGAGGGCTTCCAGGTGGGGTTTAGCCCATGATGTGCAATGAAGGAGGGTGGGAAGGCTGAAGAGAGAAACACAGGAACAATGAGGACTAAGAGCAGATGTCCGCTCTCTCTGCCTAATTATTGCCACACAGTATGATACCATCAGCCTCCAAGGCATCTGGTCCTTGGCTACACAGATAAAGGGAACAAACTGAGAGCTAATAGCAACACTGCTGAAAATACCGTTTGTCTTTTTTACTTTTCCAATAATCAGATTAATGATTAATCAGCAGCAGCTGATTCCCTGCACAAATGAACTAAGCTATCTCTGTCTAACCAAAGAGTTTAAAAAAAATTAAAAATTGGCATCATTTTTTACTTATGTTAGGAACACTTTGTCAGTATAGCCAAAGGAAATGTGGTTGATTTTGCTGTGAAGGTTTAGTTAACAGGCCTGCTGCTGATGGGGCAAAGAAATACAATCCAGTACTGTGACATCTGAGCCAAAATTTACCCAGTTTCAAAGCTGCTTTCAGACCAGATGGCAGAAAGAGTTTGAGAGGGATGTAGGATTATTTATTTTTTAAAAAAAACTGATGTTGATATGGAGGCTTAGTACAGCAGAGCTGGAGTCTAGCTGGTGCTGGTTTAAGGTAATTTCAAAGTAGAGTTGAACTTTAAACTAACTTTGTATCTATTGTGAGTAATGCCCATTCTTACTCTTCATCTGTAGATGTTAATATATTCTGCAGAAAAAAAAAAAGAAAATTTGCATTCTCACGTGGTGCTGTTAATGGAACATATTTTCCCACTAAATACAGCTATGGAGAAGTCCAGGAGTTAGAATTTTAGGCAAAATATTTCTGTTAAAAAAAATCTTAATTATTCCAGTGTAGTGTTCTGTTGCAAAGTGAAATTATTACTTGTGTGTTTTGTAGTTCGGCTGCTATGGCTAGGGCTCCTAGAATACTGATGACATGGTATTTTTACAGCCAGCCATGTGAAGTTCGCAAGGATATGCAGGAACCGGAAAGTTTGGAAGGGATGTGAAGGATTCAGATGTCAGTTATTAGGAAGAGATATTTGGCAATTAGAAAGGAAAGAACTGAGTGAAAAATTGAGTGACTGTTCCAGCTCTGAGAGCAGCGCTTCACAAAATGCCACTGGCTTCAAGCCAAGCCATAAAGAACTACTCTGAAGGGGAAAGCATTTGTAACCTCTTGCTTGTATTTTCAATACCTTGCTGTAGGTTCCCTATAACATCATTGGGTGGCTTGAGAAGAACAAAGACCCGCTTAATGAAACTGTAGTAGGTATTTTCCAAAAGTCATCCAACAAGCTCTTGGCAAGCCTATTTGAAAGCTACGTTGGTGCTGACAGTGGTAAGCAGAATTGGCTCATGTGGATCTTCTTTCATTTCTGGAATGTGTGCTTGGAAATATATTTAAGAAACAAAACAATTTTATAAGCTGCAATTGAGTCAGTGCTAAATGAGGCAGTGATTAGTTATTTAGATGTTCACAGCATCTGTAAGAGTCTGCCACGCTATCCTAAGTAGGCCATTAACTCAGTTAGTTTAAATGCTCAATACCTCTGAGCAATTTTGGCAAGGAAATCTGTGTTGTGAACATTCCAGTAGGTGTTTGGGCATGCAGGTGTTCAGATATGGAGGCAAGCATCGCACAAAACATTCTGTGCGTAAATACCTATGCACAAAAACAGCTCTTGTTTCCCATACTGCAGTATTCCTTGCTAGCCATCCTGAATTAAATAAGAAGACCAAAGTTTTAGAGAAAAATTTGAAATATTTTGTTGGATTAGTGGCAAGAAAGTGACCAACTACCTTGGCCAAAGCAACAGAATATTTTACAAATGCGTCTTCCTTTTGGGTTGCTGTTGTTGCTGTGGATTTTTTTTTTGTGGACTTTTTTTTTTTTTTTTTTTTACAAGATTGGTGTTTGTCTGAGGATGTATTTAAACTGTATGCATTATACAGAACTGTTTTGTTGGAGAGAAGACAAGTAGCAAGTATCCAGAAAAACTGATGTTAAGTAAATAAGACTGGCATGCATTACAAAGATGCGGCTCTTATGTCCTGAAGTTGCAATCACTTACAGCCTATTTATTAGTAACCTCATCTTTGTAGATGTTGTTGTCATGAATCATAAGACACTTGCTGAGGAAGCAAGCAGACTGCAAACTTCATAATATGGAGAAGAGATGGAGTTGAATATAAATAACAAAAATCATGCCAGTAGCAAATTCTTGTAAGTTATTAATGCCCTATTTGCCTGTGGGTATTCCTGTCTGTCAGAATACTACCTTGCTTTTATTTGGTATCGGGAGAAAAGACCAGCCAGCCCAGATTAGCCTCTTCCAATCTTGGCAGTGTCACTTTCAAAAGGGGGAGAGAATTTTGATAATTGCATCAAACACATTGCACTCTTCACCTCTCCTTTAATGCTGACTGTTGTTGACAAGTGACAGAATGCCAGACCTCCTGGGAATGATCTAATGGTCCAGCATTTAGAGAGCTGCAGCAATTGCTGTACATTTTTGGGTCATGCTTGGCTCTTGCGTTGTACAACTTCATAAAGGTCATGTCAAAAATTAGCATTCTTTTGGAGGATCAGAGTGATTTTGACTCTGAAGCTTTAAGCAAAATTCAGGCAATGCAAAGCTACTCTATCTAAAATTACAAAATAAATATTTATTTCCATCTATTTATTTCTGTCTGGGCAAGCATTACTTGCAGGAGTTCGGTGTCTCATTAGCAGAGTGTCTGTACAGTACAATGTACAGTACAGATTCTCACTAAGCATTACTTTTTCGCATTCTGTATCATTTCATTCAATATAGGTCTTAGTGAACTACAAGCCACTCTGTGCTGCCAACGTTATTTTTCTGCGTTATTCATATTTATGATCTTTCTGCGTAACAAGTGGTGATGTCCAGAGCTGGAATGAAAATGGAATCCGGAAAGCTTGCAGCAGTCTTTAACAAAAATCCTGACTGTGGACAGAGAGCTGCTATCTTGTGATACAAAACACTTGATGTTCAGAAGCTTTTGTATACTACTTGAATTCATGTAACCATCAAGCTGTTAAGTGTGCCTTTCATTTGAAGGAAGTGCTGCTGCTAGGATCGTCTGTCTCCCATGCCCCCATCTGCACCCCTTACTGAGATGCTGATTGTGATTTTTTTACTCTTCTTTTTTTTTCTTAGCTGACCAGGGTGGAGAAAAGAAACGCAAGAAAGGTGCTTCTTTTCAAACAGTATCCTCATTACACAAGGTTCGTTGACCTCACTTCACCTGATGGTTAGAGTTGAGACAATACTTTTGAAAAAGGATATTAAGGATTGTAATGGACAAAAGAGACTGAAATCCAATATCAGAATTTGATTCTGGGCTTGAGTTACTGGCTTACGATTATTAAGGGCCTGGAGCATCTCCCATACGAAGAAAGACTGAGTAACCTGAGTCTGTACAGCCTGGGGAAATAAAGACTGAGAGGGGATCTGATAAAAGTATCTGAAGGGAGGTGGGAGGCAAATGGATGAGGCCAGGCTCTTCTCAGTGGTGTGTAGTGAAAGGACAAGGAGCAATGGCCTAAAACTTGAACATAGGAAGTTCCGTACTAAAATGAGGAATTTTATTCTTTATGGTAAGGGTGATGGAGCTCTGGGACAGGCTGCCCGGGGGGATTGTGGACTCTCCTTCTATGGAGATATTCAAGACCTGTCTGGACGCTTACCTGTGTGACCTACTGTAGGAAACCGCTTTAGCAGGGGAGTTGGACTCGATGATCTCTTGAGGTCCCTTTCAACCCCTGCAATGCTGTGATTATGCTAACCTAATACCTTGTTATTAAAACTATGACAGGCTGCTCTGTTTTCTTCAAGTAATCAAGAGATAAAACATATTCTATTTGAGAAAGTATCACAGAATGTTGTGCACTGTGTTTATCGTTTATTTCGTGGCTTGTTGCTCTCTGCATGTCTTTGGTCCTGAAACCGATTACAAGTCATTTGCTTATTCCCGCTTTGTTACTGCTTCTAATGGAATCCCACCGTAAGAGTAATGGTGGAAAACAAATGTGGGTAGGTATCTCCCACTGGTCACATTTCATCTCATTAGGAGTTACTTTCCATGAAGTGAAGTCGCAGGAAATTGAGACCTATATCTTGCCAGATGAAGAACTGTAAAGATAGCTGACAGATGTGTTCATAGGTGGTAATCTAATAGTCCACTAATATAGGACACAAGGAGCTGCTAAGTACCCAGTTCACTTTGTCTCCTTTGTCATCCTGACCAGCATAGGAGAAATCTTCAGTTTTAACAGTCTGCATTGATGATGATAATATATATCATCTCTAATTTTCTCTATTTTTCCCGTGCTGAAAAAAACACTTTCCCCAGAGCTTGGAGATCACTTGCCTGCCTGGGAGATATCAGATTAAGATTAGTAAAGGAAAAATATTTATCCAGGAAGACAAGAGCTTAATTTTTATGAGGAACAGATGAGAAATTTGAAGTGACTATGCAAAAATGCAGTTCAGGTCAGTCTTATTAGGTGAAAGAAATGTGATACTCATCCAAGACGGTATGAAGTCACTACATAAGCAAGATGGGATGAAAACTGTCACTGGGCACTTAAGTGTGAAGAGAGAGTCCTGATGTTTAAGGTCACCATAATGTTTTATGACAAAACAGCTTAACATCCATGATGTGTTAATTAAGTTGTCGTAAATGCAGCACAGTTTATTGAGGGTCCTCTTTTATTCATGTACCATTACTTGAAGAATATGTCCTGTAGTTAGTGTAAGAAAAAGAAATGCAAAACACTAGCTTTACAGGAATGTTCTGTGGGATGATATTGCATCTTGCTGGCACTACACACGGTTTGTGACACTTTTGGGGCTGTAAGTAAAATACATCTTCTTAAGATTTTCCTAAAACAAATGTTGATTCCTACAATAAAGTTAATTTGTGCTTTGATTTATTTGAAATCATTTATTGTTAATGACTTTTTAAGCTTATAATCTTATTGAGGACTACTTAGAGAAATAACTTTAATAAGCTTAACCAAGAAACCAAAGAAATAAGTGATGAAGATTCAAGAAAACCATTAAATCTCAATGTGTTTTTTATATGTCTGTTCCAGGAAAATTTAAATAAACTAATGACTAACCTAAGATCTACAGCCCCTCACTTCGTACGATGCATTATTCCCAACGAATCAAAAACACCAGGTATGGAAAACACAGCTGTCTTAAAACCCCTGTATACTTGAACAATGTTATTCCAGTATTTACTTGCAAGCCCCCTGGAATGAATTTGAATACTGTCTATGTATGTTGTTCATCTTATCCCACAATGTTGCCTTTTCATGAGATGACACCTCACATTTTTTAGTTCCCTTGGTGAAATGAAGATTAAGCCCGATAGAAGAGTTTAGCTTTGTTTCTCCCCTGTAGGTGAAATGGATGCTTTCCTTGTCTTGCATCAGCTCCGCTGTAATGGTGTCCTGGAAGGCATCCGCATTTGCCGTAAGGGTTTCCCAAACAGGGTGCTTTATGCTGACTTTAAACAAAGGTAATGCAGAGCTGTGTTGTCTTCCGTCCTGTCACAACAGACAAAACAAGCAAAGCATGCCTTCTCATTTTTTATTGGAGATGTTTTATTCCATTCCAGTTTATTTTCCATTATCTTTGTCTGAACGTGGAAGGCAGAACTCTGCTCTTGCTTGTGGCTGTGTAGCTGCAAAGTAGGAAATCAGTCCAGGCCGTTATGCCAGTTTTATTCATTACTCCTCTATTGTTAACAGGTACCGCATTCTGAACCCAGGTGCAATCCCAGAGGATAAGTTTGTGGATAGCAGAAAAGCTGCCGAAAAACTACTGGCATCTTTAGATATTGACCATAACCAATATCGTTTTGGGCATACTAAGGTAACCAGAGAAAGATGATTAATGAATGTGTAAAGAGAAAGGCAAGAGATCTAATCTGCAGAATAGGACACTATGCAACCTCTGGTTGTGTCAATTAATGAGAAGTTAATAGTACAGGAACTAGCAGGGTAGCAGAAAACCAAAATTAATTTTAAACTGTGCTCAAGAAAAGTTATTTCTCTAGCTTAAGCTCCCAAAAAGCTTGTATTACAGCAACAGTACAAACAAACACAAGCAGCTGATATTCCATACTCCCCAGTAAAATACTAGCTCATTTGGACCGTGAGGTCAGCTGCAGCTTTTTTTAACAAAGCTGTGTGACATGATCTTATTAGCAGGGACCTGACAGTGAGCAGTTGTGGTTTAGCCGACCTGCACTGAACCCTGTCACAGCTGAAATGTACCATAGCGCATGTCAATAAAACAGTTTCACTTATTCAAAACCAGGAACATGAAATTTGGTTTTAAAGAAACAGTGGAACAGTGCAGTCCCTAATGAAAGTACCTTATTTCTTATTAATGCAAGTATCATCCTATTTCTTAATAAATGTGCCAATAGAACTAGCATTCTTCTGAACAATCATAACAATGTCTGTACAGCTAACTGCTGGTGTACTTTGGAAGAAAATTAATCATTGTCATCAAATGGCATCTGTGTATGTACCAGGTGTTCTTCAAGGCTGGTCTGTTGGGCCACCTAGAAGAAATGAGGGATGAGAGACTTGCAAAGATCCTGACGATGATCCAGGCAAGGGCACGTGGCAGACTGATGAGGATTGAGTTCCAGAAGATAGTGGAGCGCAGGTATGAAGTCACCCTCTTCAATCTTAGCAAATAATAGTCATTAGCATTTAATTATATGTTGAGTAGAGCCATTATTACTGTCACTAAGGCTCTAACTAATCCTAAATTAAAGGTTTAACATGTCTGATAAAACTAATAGCAACTGTTTCTTGGTTACCTGAAAATGGGATTTGGAAATTTTTCATGTCCCTGAAAGTTAAGAGCTACAGAAAACATTTTCTGCATATGTTGCAACCCAGAACAAGTTCCCAATATAACTAGGGAGCAGAGCTGTAAAACTGACAGAGAATGGGGAAAAAAAAAAAAAAGTATCTCATTTTCTCAATTCATGCTAAGCATTAGGGGATTTTGCTTTCTTCTTTAAACAGGGATGCCCTTCTTGTAATTCAGTGGAATATCCGTGCCTTTATGGCTGTGAAGAATTGGCCCTGGATGAAGCTTTTCTTTAAGATCAAACCTCTTCTGAAGTCTGCAGAAACTGAAAAAGAGATGGCCAATATGAAGGAAGAGTTCTTGAAACTGAAGGAGGCCCTGGAAAAATCTGAAGCAAGGAGAAAGGAACTTGAAGAGAAACAAGTCTCTTTAGTTCAGGAAAAAAATGATTTGCTATTGCAACTCCAAGCTGTGAGTAGATGTATACTTATGTATTCATTAGATGTACTTTCAAGATCAAAGGCTTACAGACCATGATATTATTTCAGTTCAACTAAAATAAGCTGTTGGTCTTGTCAGAGTCTTGCCAAAAAGTAGAGCAGATAGAAATTGTCATGCTCTAGCATTAAACTAGGTGGACTAACAGTGCAAGTCTTATCAGAGTTCTGTCCAAAACAATTTCTGTGGCAGTTGTATACAGAAGTATAATTAGAGAGGCATGCATGAATGACTAGTCATTCTCACCACTCTATTGTCCTGCTCTGTTAATTAATTGTTGGTTTTATTTTCTGAAGTCAGGAGTAGAGAATTTTCCCTAGCCTTGAATGGATCAAGCCCGTTGACCTCTTTATAGGATAGGTGAGGGATGAGGCAGTGACTACTTGATCTCTTCCTTTTCCACCCCAGGAGCAAGACACTCTGGCAGATGCTGAGGAGCGATGCGACTTGTTGATTAAATCCAAGATTCAGCTAGAGGCCAAAGTCAAAGAGCTGACAGAACGAGTTGAGGATGAGGAAGAGATGAATTCTGAGCTGACATCCAAAAAGAGAAAATTGGAAGACGAGTGCTCTGAGCTCAAGAAAGATATTGATGATCTTGAAATAACACTTGCAAAAGTAGAGAAAGAGAAGCATGCTACTGAAAATAAGGTACCTGTTGAACTTCGCCATATATTCAAAAGAGGTCAGGCAAGGATTAGCTTTATCTACTGGTCTTCTTGACAGCTTTATACTCTGTTACATAGGCCACACTGAAGGATCAGTACACACAGAGTCATTTGAACTTATGAGGGAAAATCTGTTAGTCTAAGTCTGAGTTTCTCTTTTTCTGAAATGAGTTTTGTTGCAACTCTTCTGAAGAATTATGTTTAGGTTTGGCATTCTTAAGTAAACAATTTTCTGTTGTAACCTTGAGTTCTTCCAGCTCTTTTTCTGGGGACCTCCTATTTTTCCCAGAGAGAATCAAGAGCTGTAATCCACCACAGAAAGAGTAGCACTGGGGAAAAAAAAATAATAAATCAATGCTTTTGATATAAAAAAGTCCGCAACAAGAACTGGCACATACTGGCTCTTTTGCTGACAGTTTCACAGAAATTGCCACAAAGGGATGAAGGGAAAGACATCCCTTTCTTTTCAGTGTCTTCTTCCATACAAATTCACTAAGAACATTCATTTGAATCAAGTTATGATAATCCCTTTCTTCAGAATCCTACAAATACACCTTCATCCTCCACATAGGTGAAAAATCTGACAGAAGAAATGGCGACTCTTGATGAGAACATCAGCAAACTTACTAAGGAGAAGAAGTCCTTGCAGGAAGCTCATCAGCAAGTTCTGGATGACCTTCAAGCAGAGGAAGACAAGGTCAACACACTGAGCAAAGCTAAAGTGAAACTGGAACAGCAAGTGGATGATGTAAGCTGGCTTGGCCTCCATTTTTCTGCATGCTTGTTTGTCTAACACTAACAGTTTTCATGAGTCTGAAATGTCATAAAGCTTTGTCCTTTCAGAATCAATCACGTATTTATAAATGCAGGTCTTGTTGAATTGTCTGTGAAAAGTAAAATGACAGCAACAACGTGAATCTTATCTGCATCCTCAAGCCTCTAAAAGGAATGTAATAAAAAAGGGAAAATCTACTACGTTTGCATTTGCAGTGTAACTTGACATGGAAACAGAACTTTGCTACAAAGAGAACTGCAATGCTTATTCAGACATAAAGCAGGGACTAGTCCTTATATTTCTTTAGTTCATATGTCCATTGGCTGCACAAGATTGTATGCCTACACTTATGTACTTCTTCAACACTTGCTAGGGCTCATCATGAAGATGGGCTTAGTATGCAACTGACTGTTGTAAACAATTTGTGTTGAATATATTTAATGAGTGACTTTGTACCTAAAGCTTGAGGGCTCACTTGAACAAGAGAAGAAAGTGAGGATGGATCTAGAAAGGGCAAAACGCAAACTGGAAGGAGATTTGAAGCTGACCCAAGAGAGTGTCATGGACTTGGAGAATGATAAGTTGCAAATGGAGGAAAAGCTGAAAAAGTAAGAAATTTTTTCTGTTATACTAAGTAAAGCAGCACAGTTACTACTGCCTGATGTATTCAGGTGTGTCATTGTGGCTTAAAGGAAATTTCATCACAGATGAGAGAGTGATGGAGGGGAAAATCACTGTTACTTGTTTGCAGTATACCAGAAACATTAGAATTGATTAGACTTATCAGCATTAAATATATATATAGTTTGTTTTTATTGCTTAGAGGAGAAAGGAATCTTCTAAGAAGTCATTCCTCCTAACTATAAGAATATTGTTGAAAGACCTAACTCCATTAAGCATATTTTTCCTTTGAGTATGAAAATAACATTATTCTGTATGGCATAAGGAACAAAAAATGTAATTGCACAAATATTTGAAGTCTTGACTTGAAAACGACTGC
The DNA here is from genome assembly GCA_028571105.1 of Tragopan temminckii. NCBI lineage: Eukaryota > Metazoa > Chordata > Aves > Galliformes > Phasianidae > Tragopan > Tragopan temminckii. The sequence goes on along the minus strand of JAOWBP010000001.1, from coordinate 75,897,845 downwards.
TAAGACAGTTATGTATTTTCTTCCATATGGTGATACACAAAGACTGTTTTCATTTTTAGATACATTGGGAGTTTTGTTTAAAAATTGCATGAGCCTAGCTTTGAACTGTGGAGAAAACTGTCACGTGGGATTTTCCTTTCCTTGGCAGAAAAGAGTTTGAAATGAGCCAACTGAATTCCAAGATAGAAGACGAACAAGCTATTGTAATGCAGCTGCAGAAGAAGATCAAGGAGCTTCAGGTTAGCTTGCTTCTTTCTCATTTCTCTTAGGACGAGCCTCCCAAGGCTGGATATGTCTTTGGGCAACCTTTTCTAGTGGAAGGCGTACCTGTCCATTACAGAGAGGTTGGAACTGGATGGTCTTTTAGGTTCCTTCCAATCCAAGCTGCCGTATGATTATCTGCCTTACTGAAGGGCTTTGCAGAGATTTCCACAGCTAGCTGCCACTCAGCTTTGAGACCCAAAGTAGTGCAGCTCCAATCCTTTTTCCCTCAAGGAACTGATTCCTCAAGATATATGACTGCAGAATGCTAGTAGTTTCAGAAAGGCTTCATTGTTTTCATTTAAGCTTGGAACCATGGATCTGAGGATGGCTGTGGTTGCCAGGGAGGAGTTCAGCAATTAATAGGAATGGATTTGAAATTTAGGGTAGGAGCTCAAATGCACATGAAATTTTCAACAGAAATTAAAAGGCCAAAGTCAGCCAACACAGTCCAAACAAAATATCAACTCTGATTTTTCTATAAATAAAGAACATTTGAATAACTTGAATGTGAAGCATATGTTCATCAAAATAACTGTTTCATTTAAAAAAAAAAATAAAGGCCTCCCAATGAATAGTCATTACTCATTAAATTCTAGAGACTGCTTTCTTTAAAGTCATCAGTCTTAAAACTTCTAGAGAGAAGTTACTTCTGTCACATAGCTCTTAGACTGGAAGCAAAGAGAACTCTTACAGTTCCCCTCAATGGCAATCAATTGCTACTCCTACTAAGAAATAACTTCTCTCCCATACTTGACCTATATGTAAAGTACATGACAGAATACAAGGCCGACGTACTTTACCTGAGTGTCTTGAACTAAAGCTTGTGGGGAAAATTGTAGAACTCATAGAGCTATTTACTATGAGAAAGATGTCTTGCCCTCTGGCTCAATATCTAATTTATTGACAGATGGGCAAATCCTCTAACTGCTGTGTTTCCTCCTCTGTTGTAGAGTGTTGGGTTGGCAGAGAATTTCACTGTTTGTAACATGCTTCAAGGTTTTCTGGTGGGAGTCATCTGAAAGTGACCCCAAGGTTCTCCTTACTCTTTTTTAGGCTCGTATAGAAGAGCTAGAAGAGGAGCTGGAAGCAGAAAGAGCTGCTCGAGCCAAGGTGGAAAAGCAGAGATCAGATTTGGCCCGAGAGCTGGAGGAATTAAGCGAGCGGCTTGAAGAGGCTGGGGGTGCCACTGCTGCCCAGCTGGAGATGAACAAGAAACGTGAAGCTGAATTCCTGAAGCTGCGGCGCGACCTCGAGGAAGCCACGCTGCACTATGAAGCCACAGCTGCTGCTCTGAGGAAGAAGCACGCAGACAGTGTGGCTGAGATGGGGGAGCAGCTGGACAACCTGCAGCGTGTCAAGCAGAAACTGGAAAAGGAGAAAAGCGAGCTGAAAATGGAAGTGGATGATCTGACATCCAACATGGAGCAAACTGTTAAAGGAAAAGTAAGGGCCTTGAGACTTCCCATACCTCCCAGTGGTCTTGTGTAGCCAAGGCTTGTCTGAAGGCTTCCCAGGACAGCTGGAAGGGTTGGCATGTTTCAGAAAGATGTGCAATCTGGTGGAGCTTGTGTGCGCAGTATCACCCCTTCCCCAGCTAGTGGTATAGCCCTTCTCATTTGGAGACAGGATAGCCATTGAAATGGCCTATGTCAGATGTAGTACATCCTCAGTCCCAGACATACTGATTATTCATATATCTCAGAGCACAAAACCATGCCACTTAAATAGTGGTCCCCTAAGCTGATGATGACTGCAATGATGCCATTCAAGGCTGTACAGCTCCGATGCTGATCTTGGCCCACAGTTTTGACTCACATTAGCAAGGAACGTAAAACTAAGGCTTGCATGACCATTCTGTTCATTTTCAATTCCTATGGCTGAATTATGCATTTTGCTTCCTCAGTAGACCATCTTGGCAGCTTTCAGAGAGCTTTAAAGAGTCTGCTCTGTGAAACTGAAGACAGGATTTCAGTATTCCGAGTATAAGAAGGCTGACATCAAACTCAGTTTATGATAAATAGCAATTCCAGCAGAATCAGTAAAGCAGTTTTCACAGGAGATGATTTTCCCATCAAACAATTGCGGTGAAGCTTATGTCTGAACTTCATGGGCATATGATTGGTTCTGAAGGTCTTGCAGAGACTTTATCTCTGGTGCTTCACTTCAGAACACAATTAAGGAAAAGCAAACGAAGAAGGTGTTCTGATGGGGAGACTCCTGCCTGGGACCACAGAGACAGGGTTTCTATTCCCCATTTTATTGCTGTCCTTCAAAGTGACATGGCAGTTTTTCTTCTCACAGTTCCAGTGTCCTTGTCTTCAAAACAGTGACAATGCGTGCATACACACACAGCCCTGATGAGTGGGATTATTTCTTCTTGATTACTTTTAAAACTGAGCTAAATCTCAAATTCTTTATTCATATTCCAGGCACTCAGTGTTCCTGTAAGGCGCGTTTCACTGTTGTTTCATTTGGTGGAAAACAGAAAAGTAGTATTTGTCAGGCAAATTGCTCTTTTAAACCAGGATGCCAACCAAACATGATATAAGAGTTCTTGCTGTAAAGCTTATGAAGATCAGGCCTTACCCTCTCATTAACATTCATTACAAGCTGGTGGTAGAAGAGATATTTGTGTCTTTGTTATCTGCTGTTTATTTGAAAGGGGAACACACAAAAAAGATGTATTTCAAAGGCTACAGCTTCCAGATAGCTACTTGGAGGCTGCAGCTTTGTATGTCTCTTCTCCTGATTCCCATTTAGGCAAATGCAGAAAAACTTTGTCGCACTTATGAAGATCATCTGAATGAGACAAAAACTAAACTGGATGAAATGACTCGCCTCATGAATGACCTCACTACTCAGAAGACAAAACTCCAGAGTGAAAATGGTATGTGTAGTATATGAGTGTTCAGTCCAAATAAGCTACTGGTAAGCAGAATGTCAAGTGGCTACATCAAAGAGAAGTGGTGTGCAGTGGCATTAGTACTGAATGTGACTGGATTTGGTTTGCTGAGTAGAGTTGTAGCTTTGCATCTTCCAATTTTCCTGTCTTCAGTATTCTTCTAACATCATTGGCTGTAGAGACCGTGCCTTGAACTGACTTTTAAAACTGATCTATAATCATATCTACCAGCACGCTGTGCTGCTGCCTCATGAGCTGAAGTGGGTGTGCTGGCTAAGTACCACCTTCACAAACAACAACACACATATTGCAGAGCTAGAGGAAAGATGAGGGAGTTGGCATACTTCAGTTGTCTGTGTGAATACACCTTCCTCAGCATGGCCTCAGGCACTGCACTCCAGAGGATGCTCACATCCTACAAAAAAAGTGCATGCTACATTTTTTTGCCACAGAACTCTTATCTCTGCATCCCCATCAGATACCACTGTTCTGCCAGATTAACTTCCTGTGCATTTTTAAAGACATTTCATTTCCTGTCTATTTTCATGTTATTTCTCTGTACTCTTGAAGGGCTGCAGTTTCTGCCCCGTAGTGATGCCCTTGTGATAAGTAAAGTTTTCCTTATTTATACCTCTGTTTTGTATGCTGGCAGTTGTGAGGTTATTAAAGTACTCTGGATCCCTCTGAAAAGAAATCTGTAAAGACAAAGTAGTGAAAACACAAAACCAGCTACAATTTCATGTGAAAGCAAACATCAGTCCAGCCTGATTTGTGAAACTGGCTGAAGTTCATGAATCAAAGTAATGACAGTACAAATATGAGTAATCAGGAAAAAAAAAAAAAAAAGAAAAAAAAAAAGAAAATTATCCTGGTTAAGTGTCTTGATGGCTACAAGTTTGGAAGATGATTCACAAAAGGCCAGCCATAATCATGTTTGTTCTTTCCCTCAGTAGAATTGTATGAGTTGGACTTTGATTTTTGGCTCTGGCTGCAAGTGTGTCACTTCCTCTTCTTAAATCCTGTGACAGGTGAATTTGTAAGACAGCTTGAAGAGAAGGAGTCACTGATAAGTCAACTGTCCCGAGGAAAAACATCATTTACACAGCAGATTGAAGAACTTAGGAGACAGCTAGAAGAGGAAACCAAGGTAATGCTTTGACTGTGTCCCATTCATTGAAATGGAATAGGAGAAACTACTCATGTTCATTTGTATCCTGGATAAAAACTGAAATGAGATATAGGCATGAGAACATTACCTGCTAACAGAACAGTATAAATTCCTGCCCTGACAGCAGCAAGTCAAAGGAGAATAGTTTTGAAAAATAAGTGGTGTTCATAATTGCTAAATAAAACTGACCTAATAGTATATGCAAAATCTCAGATCTTGCATCTTATAAATCAGAATGTTTCTCCAAAGGTATGAGAATATCTTCAGTTTTGGTAGTTTGCCCAGCGTGTTACCTGTTGGGATGACTTTTTGCCTGACTTGTCCAGGCCTGATAAGGCCAGCAAAAAGAAACGAAGACTTGACCCTTCGTTTGAATTCCTAGGGCATGTTTGTTTAAGTTATGCTGTAGGTAACCCTGCAATATTGTGACCTTTTTATCCCTACAGTCCAAAAATGCCCTGGCTCATGCCCTGCAAGCAGCCAGGCATGACTGTGATCTCTTGAGAGAACAGTATGAAGAGGAGCAAGAAGCCAAGGCAGAGCTGCAGCGGGCTCTCTCCAAGGGAAATGCAGAAGTGGCACAGTGGAGAACAAAGTATGAGACTGATGCCATTCAGAGGACTGAGGAACTGGAAGATGCCAAGTAAGTGACTTACATGGGCTTCATCTGGCACTCAGCTGAGAGGACTGTAGCAGCTGTCTCTGAGCATCTTCAGTCTGCAGGATCTTCCCTCGCTTCCAGTACATTTTCTCCATCAAGGATTTTCACTGTCATCTTTTTGGAGTTCCTCCTTTCTTACCAGGACCTCTTCTTTTTGCTGAGACTACCAGGCCTTGGCTTTCCCATCTAAACAGCTTATGACCAAAAGCCCAAGGCATGATTAGCCTCCTAATCAGAAGCTATGTCTCTTAAATGGAAATTTCAGTATATAGCACTTTAATTTGACTAGGTTTTACCAGAATTCACAAACAGCCTGTAGTGGTCACAGTTAGAAGTCATAGCAGGCTTCTTCTTGAGAAGTCAGAAGTTCAGTTTCAAACATTCATGCATATGCACAAAATTATCTGTCACTTGTAGCATTCACAATTTAAGCTATTTTTTTCTATGATAGTCCCTTCTCTCTGGAGGCTTGATTTTTATTTATTTTTCCTTCCCTTTCCCCCCCATTTTCCCTTTGGAAACCAAATTATTGAGATATTGCTTTGGTGTCAGCTTTTCTGGATAGACAGCAGTCATTGCCCTCACTCATTTTGCTGTCTCTTCCCATCTGGCAGGAAAAAGCTTGCTGCCCGCCTGCAAGAAGCTGAGGAAGCAATCGAAGCTGCCAATGCCAAGTGCTCTTCTCTGGAAAAGACAAAGCACAGGCTGCAGAATGAGCTGGAAGATATGATGATTGATCTAGAAAAGGCCAACTCAGCAGCTGCCTCCCTGGACAAGAAGCAGCGTGGTTTCGACAAGATCATCAATGACTGGAAGCAGAAGTATGAAGAGTCACAGGCTGAGCTGGAAGCTTCCCAGAAGGAGGCCCGCAGCCTCAGCACAGAGCTCTTCAAGCTGAAGAATGCCTATGAAGAGACACTGGACCATCTGGAGACTCTGAAACGGGAAAACAAGAATCTCCAAGGTAGGCTTCATTCAGGACTCCGTGGCTGGTGCCAGAGACACAGCATTGGGAACAGCTGTAGGGAAAGGCATTTCTCTTATCCTTAAAAGAATTTTCAGGTGTGCCTGGAGGCACTGATGCTGAAAATGAAAGTTTTAAGCATTGAAAATGCTTTTGCCAGAGGAGTGACTAGATCTACGTAATCTAATGTTGCCTACAGTCTTGTTTGAAACAAGAATTCTTGTTGCAAGGGAGAAGGAAGACCCTTAAGTGTCAGTGTAGCCTTTTACTAGCAGTACAATCCTTGCTTGTTACACCAATGGAGCAATTCACATTGTTGAAAGCAAATTTCTAATCATAACCACTGCCTTTTCCTCCTCACTGCCAGGAGCGGGGGCTCACTGCTTGCAGGGGTGTCAGCCTCAGAGAAGGAACAAGAAAGGTGGCAAAGATACAACAGATGAGGCCTACATAGCTCCCAAAGTAGGGCACCATGTTGCTAGCTGGCAGATCACAGATAAAAACTAAACTGCTTCAAAAAGTATTTATGAGAAAGTCTGTGCCCTCAAGTTCATCAGGTAAAAGCAGTTGCTGTACAAGTAGGATTATACAAGTTGTCTTGCATACAGATGAGCACCTGAGGTGCCAGAGGCATGGATCCTATATTCTCATTCTATGTATTGCTTTATGTTTGGAATACTCAAATTGACACTAAATCCCTCTGACCATTTTTTTTTTTGTTTGTTCGTTTCAGAGGAAATTTCTGATCTGACCAATCAGATCAGTGAAGGAAACAAGAACCTTCATGAGATAGAAAAAATCAAGAAGCAGGTAGAACAAGAAAAGTCAGAGGTTCAGCTGGCTCTGGAAGAAGCAGAGGTGAGGGGAGTGAACTCAAAGGATTGAGAAATTATTTCTTTATCATGAATTTCCCTCCTTTTTGATCCTCTCAGCTACACTGCAAATGTGCTAGTAGTAAGTGGAACTGCCCTGCAACCAGCTCCCCTGAGCTTGCTAGCCAGCCATGGGTTTCAAGAGAGACTGGTGTCTTTTGGAGATCTCAGCTCTAAGATCACCAAACGGAGGTTGCTTCAAAGGAAGTGTCTTGTAGGGGTTGTTATTGTTTTCTTTTATTTATTTTCTTTTTTTTTTTTTTTTTTTCCCCTTTCTGGAAGCACAAAAATCCTCTGCTCACCTTCTGAAAAGCCAGCATAAGAGCATTCCAGTCTTTCAGGAAATTTGGGAATTATGGTTTTACAATATTTTATCAGATATTTCTAGTGTCTAGTTTCTATCCGCAAATTCACCATTTCCTATCACAGAGCATAAGAAAACAAACCTCCAGATGACATTAAATCCTACGAGGTTTTAAATATTGCTTTAGATGATGAACTTTGCTTTAAAAAAAATAAAGTGGTCCCAAGCTTGGAAACAAGACAAAACCAGGCCATCCAGAAAATCTTTTACTCCCATAAGAGTTTGGTAAAGACACTTAACATCACTGTGTTTCTTTTTATAGTGACAGGTATGCACGTATCCAATAGGGATGGCCCTTCACAGTTTACAGAAACAAACAAACAATGCAGAACAGACTGACTGGAGATCCTGAGTATTTCCAGGGTTTTCTGGAAGCTTGGTGCATTGCAGAGCTAGGAAGGGGGTGTCAGTGTTGCTGGCTAGAAGCAACACAGAAAGGGATTGTAGGGGAGGGCTGTGTTTCATTTGAATTGTTCTCTTCATAGCATCTGTTGAAGTGAGCATCATGCAGCAACAGGGATCCGTTAATGCCTTAAATGATGTGCAACTTCTTTTGTCTATTACAGGATGCTTTACAGATTGCAGGGATTTCACAGCCAAACAAACAGGTCTCACAATCAGAGCAGAGGAAATGGCATGTCTGTCTCCCCCAGCTCTGAGATGTGAAGGGTGGTTACATGCTCTGTCACTGAGCTTCTCTCACAGGAAAGAATACATCGGTTCTGAGGGATCCAAGGGGCACGCTTTACTTTCATGAACTGTGTGAAATGGTTTCCTGAATCTCTGAAATTGGCAACTAACTGAAGTAAAGCGTTGATGTATCTTAATTGTGATAGAAATGTCTTAGTGCAGACTTTCTCCCTCCCTTGTGATTTGGGTTTCTGGCCACTGTCACTGGTGCTTCTGTGTGCTGTTCCCAGTAACACAGAGTGGCTGCTTGGCATGAAGTGGCATGAAAAGTGACCTGTAGCTGCTGCACGATGGCCAGAGATAAGCAAGAATTTTGAACGGCTTTGCTTTTGGGAACCCCATTCTGTTTCTACTATCTCTTGAGGGAAACACAGCAAAGCCAGTGCAATTTTACCCTTCAGAGAGTACTTTCAAACTATGTGGTGTTCAGTTCCACTTTCCTTCTCCGTGTGATGAGAGCAGCAGTGACTCAGAGTGGCCCTGAACTTGATTTGTGCATGATCTGAGAGTCAAAGACCTGGTGTTTAACTACTGGTTGCCACTAGCACAGTTCTTGACTTCTGTGTGTGAGAGAGAACATCAGAACAAGGACAGACCTGTTCTGTAATGTTTTCTTCATGTTTACTGGAAATAAGGGGCAGAATAGTTTTGTAGTTTGTCTTACAGAGCTGATGCCAGCTATGTCTTTTCTTAAAGTCACTCCATAACGAGATTGCATATATGGGAGGTTTTCAACACTCCCTGATTTGGAGAGATCTTGATGAGCTGTATGTGGACCCCGTCAAGCTCTCAACAACAATCTGGCTTCAGCTTCTCCCTCTCCCTTAGAAGTCAATGCACTTTCTGAGGGTGTCTGCACTGCAGTGCAGGGGAATGCGTATGTTGTTATCAAAACCATGTAGGCAAGGCCTAAAGTATCTGGTACTTTGGTGAGCCATGGACTGTTTGAGAATTTGTATTATGAGGAGCTTTCTGCTCCATTTTCCAGCTGCCAGGTTGCACAAAGGTGAATAAAAGCATTGCTTTGCCAAGTAAGCAGCTCATGTCCCTTGCTTAGAGATAGGGGCAGTGGAGGAACGTTGCTACTGAGAGCAGTAAGAAAAGCATGAAGGGATCTCTTTCTGCATCAGCTTGTGATTTGAAAAGAAATAAAAAGCAACTGCAAGCTCATGGTGCTTTCTATTCCAGGGAGCTTTGGAGCATGAAGAAAGCAAGACCCTTCGTTTTCAGCTTGAACTTTCTCAGCTTAAAGCTGATTTTGAAAGGAAGCTGGCAGAAAAGGATGAAGAAATGGAAAACATAAGGTACTGTGCAGAGAGCTTTTATTTATGTTTCTTCTTTCAGAGAGTGTGAGAGGGAGATAGACTGCTGGTGTGACTCTCTGCGAGAAAGAAGCAGAGATTGCAACCCCCAAACTGTAGTGGACCCTCTCCCTTGCCATGGTCAAACCGAGAAAGCCAACTTGAGAAGAGAGGAGGAATGGCAGCAGGTCCCAGCTTGGCGACACCCATCCCGACCTACCTCGGTCCCCCAGGTGCCTCTGTATAATAGGTTTGAAGCCCTGAAACTGGAGGGTGAGATGGCTGAGAATGAGGTGGTAGGACTGCTTCCAAGCTTTTCTAAGGAGAGGCGGTCAACTCCATGTTTGAAGACTGCCTCCTCCAGTAAAGAAAGGAGGGTGATAGTCATAGGTGACTCCCTTCTAAAAGGAACTGAGGGCCCAATATTTCAGCCTGCCCCTACCCATAGGAAGGTGTGCTGCCTCCTTGGGGCCCAGACCAGGGATATTTCTAGAAAACTTCCTAGTCTGATCCACCCCTCTGATTATTACCCTCTATTGATAGTCCAGGCTGGCAGTGATGAGGTCGCTGACAGAAGCCTGAGGACTATAAAAAATGATTTTAGGGGACTGGGGAGGTTAGTTGATGAAGCAGGCATACAAGTAGTATATGCCTGTATTCCTACGATGGTGGGGAAGGACACTGAGAGGAGCAGGAAAACCAACCTTATAAACACATGGCTGAGAGGCTGGTGCAAACGCAAAAATTTGGGGTTCTTTGATCATGGGGCAGTCTACTCAGCACCTGGTATGAGGGCTGCCAATGGGTATGACCTATCCCAAAGGGGGAAACGGATCCCTGCCCAGGAGTTGGCGGGACTTGTAGAGAGTGCTTTAAACTAGATATGAAGGGGGAAGGGGATAAAACTAGGCCCGCTAGAAATGTGCCTGGGGGAGCGGTAATGGGATTAGGGGTGAGGCGAGGGGCTCAGCTGAAGTGCATCTACACCAATGCATGCAGCATGGGCAACAAACAAGAAGAGTTGAAAGCCACTGTGCGACAGGCTAACTATGACCTAGTTGCCATTACGGAAACATGGTGGGACCGCTCCCATGACTGGAGTGCTGCAATGGCTGGCTACAAACACTTCAGGAAGGATAAGCAAGGAAGGAGGGCTGGCGGCATGGCTCCCTATATTAAAGAGTGCTTTGATGTTATTGAGCTTGAGGCTGGGGGTGATAAGGTTGAATCCCTGTGGATAAAGATCGGGGAAGGGCTGACAAGACAGACTTCCTGGTGGGTGTCTGCTACAGACTGCCGAACCAGGATGAAGAGACAGGTGAGGAGTTCTACGAGCAGCTGGCGGAAGCTGCGCGATCGTCAGCCCTTGTCCTCATGGGGGAATTCAACTTCCCTGATATATTCTGGGAATAAAACACAGTGCAGAAGAAGCAGTCTAGGAGGTTTCTGGAGTGTATGGAGGATAGCTTTCTGACGCAGCGGGTGAGAAAGCTGACAAGAGGAGCTGCCCTGCTTGACCTGCTGTTCGCAAACAGAGAAGGTTTGGTGGGAGTTGTGGAGGTTGGGGGCTGTCTTGGACAGAGTGACCATGAAATGGTCGAGTTCTCAATTCTTGGTGGAGCCAGGAGGGGAACCAGCAAAACTGCTACCTTGGACTTCTGGAGGGTGGCCTTTGAATTATTCAGAAGGCTAGTAGGGGGAATCCCCTGGGTTTCAGTCTTAGAGAGTAAAGGGGTCCAAGATGGCTGGTCGCTCTT
>JAOWBP010000001.1:75865486-75886802 GCA_028571105.1 Tragopan temminckii | reverse complement strand
CCTGGTCTAGTATTAACTAGCCTAGGATTAAATGGCGAGGCTGGTGGCCCTGCACGTGGCAGGGGGGTTGGAGATTTGTGATCCCTGTGGTCCCTTCCAACCCTGGCCATTCTGTGATTCTGGGATATCTAGTCAAATCAAACACATTTGAGTTTGAAATAGTGATTGCATCTGGAACAGGTGGAGGCATAGATGGCTCAGTGGGAGGATTACTTGTGGGCTCACCCAAGGAAAGCTGCTTATAGAAAAAGCATTCTACAACTTCTCACTCCTATGTATGCCACAGCAAATAAATCACCTGTTCTCTTCAGAGGAATGCCAGTAGATCTCATGTGAAAAGTGAACTGCAGGTTTTCATACAGAATCATTCCTTACTGCTACTTTGACTAATGTGGTTTTCATTCTCTCTCTCTCCTCCCCCATCCTTCCCAACTTCTATACTACAATGGAAGACATTCCCAAAGACAGCCTTTCAGAATGTCACTTCACGCCACTGTTCTTGTTTCCATATAACATGATAATCTTGTGTCATATCCCAGGTAATTCTCTCTTGTTTTAAAGTGCAGATCAGTCTTTTGAAAGACGACATTTCCTATGGATTTGATAGTTTGAAGCCTGTTCTTTTTCCCCTAGGGTATGAATTCAGGGAAAGAAGGATACTTCACTTGCCCCTGTAGCAATTTGGGTCTTCACAGTAGCTCCATTTTTTTTAGGAGGGGTACATGTTAAAACTGTCATTCCAGTCTAAAAAGGCCATATGATAGTAGGTCTAACCTTGCTGGAGTCTGAGAGACATCCAAGCTACAGCTCCCCTTTGTCTCGCTGCTGATGGAAACACTGCGGTTATCAATGATGCATGAGTCTGCCCTTTGCCTGCATTTTATTCCATGTTGACATGTGCACAAAGTGGTTTCTAACATGGTAAAGCAATTCTGCTGATGGTGAGCAAGAAATTAGGCATCCTATAGAAGCAAAGACTCTTCTTTTACATGCATAGCAGCTTTCAGTGGGCTTCTAGTCTCTGTTTTGTGCTTTACTGTCTATGAACAAGTAACAGTGACTTCCAGCCCTTTCTGGACGTAACCAGAAGCATTTTCATTACTTTGAATTACCAGTTTTATTGAAGCTTATATATTATATATTTTATATGAATTCATATTTTATATGAAGTAGTCATATAAAACTTAACATAAAAAATGGACCTAAGAAGCAGGAGGAGAGCTCAGGCAGTTAGCTGATGTGAACATGATTGCTCAAGGTCTTTCCCAAGCAAAAAAAAAAAAAAAAACCAAGCAAGCAAACAAAACCAATACCTGAGTGTCATATTCAGCTGTAGTAGTCTAAGCCCTTTCCTGTGGTCTGACAGTTGACACAAACATAATGTATACTACAATGTTTTTCACAGCTTTGAAAAAGTCATCTACACTTATCGTATCTTCAGGGAACATGAAGGATATTATAAAATACAGGTAAGCAAATCTCATTTCATCTGTAAAGACCTCATTATTTTAAATTTTAATGAATTTAAAAAAATAATATACTTGAAAAGATTACCTTATAAAACAGGAAGCCTCCTCCAAAAGTAATGCCTCCTATTTTATTAGGTTGGCCATCAATGTCAGAAGTGGATGTTGGTGGTATGGTAGTAGATGTTAAACCTTCCCACCAATATTCCATTACATTTTGTTGCTACGTGACAGATAGCAGCAGAGGGGCAGTCTGACAAATGGCATCTGAAATGGAAGTGCAGATGAAGCAAAGGTGGCCGTCTGGATATGATGTGTTTCCTCCATGCAGATAAAATTACACCCATTGAAATTCATTGATGTGTGCCGAATGTTTATGGAGACCAAACAGTGGATGTGAGCACAGTGAGGTGGTTGGTGGTGTTTCAGCAGCGGTGACAGCAGTGTGAAAGGCAAGCCACATTCTAGATGGTCACGCACAGCTGCCACATCACAAAATGAAGAGTGCCTTGACCAGATCATCCAAACAAACTGGCAGATTATGAACATGTTGCTGAATATCATCTTCAAAGTATTGGAAATGATGGTGGCAATACTGGCATACTGCAAAGTTTGCATCAGGTGAGTCCCACGAGTGCTCACACAGGAATAGAAGGAACACTGTATGCAAGTTTGTAAGGACCTACTGAACCAGTGTGAGGCTGAAGGTGTCAGTTTTCTCAATCCTATCTTTATTGGTTACAAGATGTGGTGTCACCGGTATGAGCTACAGTCAAAATGGCAGTCCACAGAGTGGTGACGTGAATTCTTCATCGAAGAAAAAGTTCAAGACACAGCCCTCAGCAGGTATAGTGCTGTGCCTTGTCTTTTGGGATAGGAAAGGGGTGATCCTTCTGGATTTTCCTGGAGCCTGGACAAACCATCAACTCTGACTACTACATCACAATATTGACTAAGCTGATGTCTTGAAATTCCAGGGTCGGGCCAGAGAAGAAGACACTCTATCTCTTGCAACACAATAACAGCAGGTACCAGTTTGAAGACCATGGAGCAGACTGCCAATGTGGTCTGTACTGTCCTACCACACCCACTGTATTGTCTGGATTTGGCACCTTCTGATTTCCATCTGTTCGGGCTGAGGAAAGCCGGACTGTGCAGGCAATATCTTCCTTCCAGGAATGCTGTAATAACAGTTGTGAAACAATGGGTCGCCACTGCTGCAGCACATTTTTATGAGCTCAGCACACTGGCTCTTGTTTATCGCTAGTGAAGATGCATAGCTAATGGTGATGTCTGTGTTGAAAAACAGTGTTTCATAGCTGAGAATTTGCTCAATCAAATAGTATTATTGTGTTCTTTCATATCTGTTGTACCATGAAAATAAATAGGAGGCATTACTTTCAAAACAACTGACGCATTTCCAACTTCCTTTTCTGCTATGTTTACTTCTTGACTTTCTGACATTATACTTGTGAGCTTATAAGTAGATATTATCTTTGTGGAAATCCCTTATAATCTAAATGAATCAGCTATTTGTTGACCAGCTATTTCCTGATTTGACCATTTCTTTTTTATATTATTGAAGAAAAAATCTATAGCTTTCAGCACTTCTGTTCCTAATTAGCTTTTTCTATTTGGAAGCTCTGCCATGGCACCTAGAATCTAGGGGTTCTGAATATCAAACTTCTTGATTTTGAAAGACCTGCTCATCAGAGTGAAGCCACCATAATATCTGTAATTCTGTACTTTTCTGCGGCACCGAAAGTAATGACTTCAGATAATGCTGCTTGCTGCTGGAATATGCATAAGAGCAGACTGTATCAATCAGATCCCAACACAAAGAATCTTCAATTTATAGGCAAGCCAAGAGGACATTTTAAAAACTGGATCAACCCATGACTGGGAATAGGAATAGTCAACAGGACTTCCAACAGTTAAGTAGCATTTAAGCAGAATGAGGTCATCAAACTCACTTTACAAAGGACACACCAAAATGTCATACGTTGGTCATTCTTGCTTATTAGTGGTTTGGATTCAGTATGAGAGATACAATTTCCCATGAAGAACTGAATGATTTGTTGACAGAAAGTAGTCTATTTTGGACTATAGCCACTCTTCTGGGTTTTGCTTTCATACCTATCAGCAAACAATAAAGTTTTTTCAAACTTAATTTTCCTTGCAGGACCTGGCCATGAATGTGAAAGAAGACTTTTGTTCTTCTAGTTTTTAAGTCAGATTATTTGGGTTTACTAAAATATACTGAAAATAGTATATTGGTGGTGATGGGGGGATTGTTTGTTTTTTTTTAAGGGTCAAGTCCAGCCATGAACTTTCTAGAATGTAGTAGGCTGACCATGACCAGCATCTCCATAACTGCTTGCTCACACCCTACTCCTCCCAACAGGTTGTTGATGGAAAGAAAATAAGAAAAGCAAGATTGAAAAAACTCATAGATGAAGATAAAAGGCAGGTGATACAATAGATGATATATGCAAGCAAAGCAAATAAGAAATTTAGTCACTACTTTCCATCAGCAGATAGATGTTTAGCTGCTTCCCAAAAAGTAGGGTCTCAGCACATGTGAATGATTACTTGCCATAAACCACAGTCATCCCCACTTTCCCCAAGCTTTTAAAGTTGAGCATAATGCCTTGAGAGATGGGATATCCCTCTGGTCAGTTCAGCTGTGTCCACTCCCCAGCCTACTCACTGGGGGAGCAGGGTAAAAAAACAACCTCAGTACTCAGCAAGCATTGCTCAGTGACAGCCAAAACATTGTTGTGTTATCAACACTGTTTTAGTCATAAACTCAAAACACAACACCATACAGGCTGCTATGAAAAAAGTTAACTCCATTACAGCCAAAACCAGTGCATAGGGGCAAAGGCATTCAATCTATAATGAGTTGAAGAGAAGATAAAAAAGAAAAAAAGAAGAAAAAAAAAAGAGAAAAAAAAAGGAAATAACGCATCTCCAGACAGTGTTAAAGTGAAACCAAAGCCTCATTGACTTTTAATGACTGGTAGTGCAAGTGGGACCCTCACTGTGATTAGAGCTTGTTAATGTACTTACTCTTTCACTACTGTATTGAAGTTGAGAGTGTTGCAAAAGTCTCCATGCAAATTACATGGAGGTTGTGCTGCAGAAGCAGTTCAGTCCACATGTTAAAAGTCAGTTGTGAGGATCCTGTTCCCCTGCGTAGGAGTGTCATCCATGTTTGGCCTCGGCAGTTTCCTATGCTGGCCACAAATTTGGACAAGCCTGAGGCAAATAAACTCCCACCTAAAAGTGAAAGCTAGTGCTCATTTGAGCCCCCAGATGCGTTATCTGCTTCTGCAGGTGTCCTCTCTCAGTCATGCTAATATAGCATAAAACACTTGGCTTCTGCTTGTTGCATAGTTGTCCAAATCCACTGGGACATTGTTCATTGGACAATAGGAATTAAATCTGTTCCCCATAAGTTTGTGTTCTAAGACCAGAGGAAGTCTGTAATGCTTTCACTCTACCGAACAATGCTGTGGTGGATTGAGCCAAGCTTAAACTTTGTACTTCATCGTATTTAGCAATAAAGAAATAGCTATAGGAGTCATAATATCTACTAGACTATCTAGAAGCAGTAGTGGTGAATGGTTTTAGATCTTCAACTGAAAAGTTGTTATCAGTTTAAGTTTTGATTCCATAGCGAGAATTCCTAGAGCTTAAACCTCCAGAATACATACAGAAAATAGTTTGCTTACCCTCATCACCATTTTAACACTGAGTATGAAACTTCTTAAGTAGTCTTGGTAGGGATCTATGTTTAAGTGGTTTACCAGGACAGCAATATCATAAAACCTTTTTGGTGGCAGAGACCAAGTTTTGAAGGATGCATGCAGGGAGCAAGACATTTGCCTGGGGACTATGATCTACATGGCTTCCCAGAAGGCAGCAACTGGTTCTGTTCTTTTGCAGGGAAAGAGTAAAATCTATCTGCTGATGCGAAGTAGTGACTAAATTTCTTATTTGCTTTGCTTGCATACATCACCCTGTGATGAAGAGTTAAATTTCATAGCACTTGGACTGTATTTGACTGAAATACTTTTTTTTTTTTTTTTTTTCTGAACAGCTAAATATCATGTGAAACAATGTGAATTTTATTTTAAGTCCCTTCAGGCATTCCCAAATGGAAGAACTGAGACATAGTCAGACCTGCAGGGCCATGAGGGGGATGATCACAGACAGCTATTGGAATGAAGGAGGTAACATTTGTTCTTTCTAGGATGGGAAGCCTGTGATCTGAAGTCAGGCAGGGAGCACTAAATAGCTTTCCCTTGGCTGCAGCACACATAAGCAGAGCTGGTGAAGGAGGTTATGCTTGGTACCATAACCACACCACCACACAGGTGTCCCTCTTGTGTTTTGAACAGTATTCTGTCACCATACAGGTTTACAAAACATCCCTTGGTGAACAAGTTATGCACA
The DNA here is from genome assembly GCA_028571105.1 of Tragopan temminckii. Taxonomy (NCBI): domain Eukaryota; kingdom Metazoa; phylum Chordata; class Aves; order Galliformes; family Phasianidae; genus Tragopan; species Tragopan temminckii. The sequence continues at coordinate 75,880,875 of JAOWBP010000001.1, read as the reverse complement.
GTTCTTTTCATTACAGATTACAAATACAACTTCAAACAAACTTAGTTTTTCTTTCCTTACAGACATCTGAAGGTGTTCCAGAAAAGGTATTCAGAACACTAAAGGATTTAATATATAACTATGAAAAGCCAAACCAAGGGCTAGTAACAAAGCTTCGCTACCCAGTCAAGAAAACAAGCTCCTCACGAAGAAGCCAGAAGCTCAAGTTAGGAAATGATGACGTTTATGATGGTGAGAAATCTAGTTTAGTCTGTCATTTCATTAAGACAGCAATTGTATTGACAGGTGAATAATTGCTACGTGTCCTCTGAGACAAGCTTGCATGGACAGAAATTCAAGATCCTTCGTTCTTTTTTATGTCCACTGGAAACTGCTTAGTTCTAGGTCACAGGTTACATACACTCATCCACCATAAATTAACAGAATAAAACTAAAAAATGTACAGATGGCAAAGCATGGTATTGCCCAAAACTCACTCCAGGAGTATCAGTGCTCTTACACTACAGAAGGCTAAGAAACAGTTTTACACAATGTGGTTCTGGCAAGCTGACAGCCCTTATATTTCAGTGAGAGCTGAGGCTGTCCTTTGCTTTGTTGTCCAGGTCAAAAGCTACTTTTATACCAAAATCTAGCTTGTAGATTATTGTGATTTGTGTTAGAACATGACCTTTTTTAGTTATCATGTTGAAAATAAGAAGTATACAGCCTTGTGCTCAGGATCACAGATCTGGAACCACAGAGTTTAGTCACTGGGGTTGCACTACTAGGGTTGTTAGTCAGCTTTTAACATTGTGTTCTAGACCAAGAACCACTTTTCTGAGGGTGGCTACAAGTGTTCTATTTCTGCCTTTTCCCTGGATTCTAAAAAAAATAACAACAATAATAAAAACTCTAACAAGGTCTAAGATGGTTTTTCGAGCTCTCCTCCCAGCTAAGGGCTTTTCTGTTGGGAATATTTATCTAAAGAACAAAAGCTGTGTTACACTACAGTCTAGCTACCTGTGCAATCGATCTGAATTACTGTCTATATATGATTTAGGACATTTAACTTTCTCAGGAAGACAGGGTCTCATGTGGATACAACCATTTAATTACAGAACTTGCTGATTTAGAAAGGGCAATACTGGCTTTGCTTCCACATGTGGAGTGGCATGGAAGACCTAGTCCATAGGAAACTAAGTCTAAACACTAGTTCTGAAATAGCATACAGAATACTGAGAAATCAAACTGAATTAATAATATCTACATAGCAACATGACAACATGACAACATGCCATCTTGCTTAGAGGAGTCTTTCAGAAAAGCAATTAGCAATGACAAGATCTGTTTTTTTTTTCTTTATTTCTTTACAGAAATTGATGAAAGTGATTATGTTGATGTCTTATATTGAATGATCTGCAACCTGATGAAGTGGAAAGACCACATTTTAGGCTGTGCCACAGCACATCAACTGGAGGGAGTTAACAGTTGGACATTCAAAGCTATGTATCTGTACTTCTGGAATTAGTGCCTTTTGTAGATTAACAGAGCAACTGCATTTTGCCCCAGTAGATCCAGCACAAAGTACTATGTATTTTTTGTGCATCATTAAGATAATTAGTTTTCCTGACACGTGGATAATTATATGGAGGAAGGGGTGTGCGTACTTGTTTGCTTGTGTATGTGTATTTGTTGGTTTTTTTTAGCAAACTTTCCAAGATGTCTACTGTTGAAAAGTACAATCTGTTATTTTATAAATCTTATATCTAAAGACGGCTGTCAAGTACATGGGGCCAGGCTCTTTTCAGTGGTGTCCAACAACAGGACAAGGGACAATGGGCACAAACTGGAACACGGAAAGTTCCATATGAACATGAGGGAGAACTTTTATACTTTGAGGGTGACAGAGGACTGGCACAGGCCGCCCAGAGAGGCAGGATTCTTCTCAGGAGATATTCAAGACTTGTCTGGATGCTTTCTTGTGCAACTGGCTGTAGAGAACTGCTTTAGCAGGGGTTTGGACTCATGGGTGTCCAACCTTTTGGCTTGCCTGGGCCACACTGAATGAAGAGGAATTGTCTCGGGCCACATGTATAATATATAATATAGTTAATTTATGTAAGTAGCAAAATTTCTTTTTTTTTTTAATTATAATTAAAATATAAGAAAAAGAGGACAACAAAATAAATTCAGTAGGTCAGACATACACAGACCAGATAATCTCAGACATCCCTTCCAACCTCTATGATTATGTGATTTTGTGAATGTTAGAAAGCATTGTGAATATAATAAATGAATATTCATAAAGCAGTAGCTTATGGCAAAACTGATATATGCTGATAAAAAATATACACAATAAAAATTCCATTGACATCATTTGATACTTAAAACTTCTAAACTCTGTTATTTTGTTTGTGATATTAGTTTGTAGTAGGGATATATGGGTAGTATTTCAGCTATGTCAATTTGTATGAGTATTTGTATTAGTAGTATCAAATTTCTTTCTTATTAACACCAGATAGATTTATTTCTTATTATGTATCTTTACTGTTTATTGGAGGACCTTCTTTAGCAGGGTCTGCTGTGTCAGGACAAGGGGAAATGGTTTCGAACTAAAAGCAGTGATGTTTAGATTGGACATAATTAGTTTTTTACAGTGAAAGTGATGAGGCTGCCCAAAGAGGTGGTGGATGCCCCATCCCTGGAGACAATCAATGTGAGGCTGGACGGGGCTCTGAGCAACCTGACCTAGCTGTAGGCGTCCCCGTTCATTGCAGGGCCTGAAACTGGGTTATCATGCGTGTCAGACTGCAGTATCACACAGCAGCTAGGTGTTTAACTGCATGCAACAGTACAGATTTTAAGTCCGGAAGACCTCCATGAGCGACCTTAAGCAAACTAACGTCCCTCCCGACTAAAGAGCCTCGCAACATAGAACGACAGACCACATCCCAGCACCGCCCCCGCCACTCCCATTCCGTGCCCCCGGCAGGAAGATGGCGGCGCTGCCTCCCGCCGTGCCCCGCGGGTAGGCGGGCACTCCCGTTCAGTGGGCGCTGCCGTCAAAATGGCGGCGGCGGCGGGAAGTACGAATGTGGTATGCCGCTCGCGCCTCTGAGGGAACGCTTCGGGGCGTCATGGATGCTTCAGGTTGCATGAAGTCGCTGCTTCTGGCAGCCACACAGTACCGGGCTGCTAAGACGCCGTCCAACGCTGCTCTGGTCCAGCGCAACCTGGAGGTGAGAGCGGAGCGGTTTGGTCCGAGCGAGGGGTTGGCCGCGGCGTTCGATCTCTCGGGCGTAGGTGCGCGAGCGGCTCCTCTCGGCACTCTTTAGTGCCCGGCCGCGGCTGGCTCCAATCCGTGGCGGCCGGCCTGGGCTCCGAACTGCCGTGGGTTCGGCCGACTCAACCTCGCGGCGGCTGCGGCCTTCCTCTCGGCTTAGCGGGTGGAGACCGAGAAACCCCCCGTCGGGGTTGTCTCCTGCGGGGCGGGGGAGGGAGAAACAGCTTATTTCTGTCCCTCGTGTTGTTACTTTGTCCTTTATCGTAGCGTTTTATGCTGATTTCACATATGTATGCACACAGATGTACTGGATGTTTACGTGTGTGTGTACTAGTCACAGAAGTCAGGCATGCTTCTGCTCTCTAAACACTGGCCCAGGAGGATCGTTGTGATTTCCCAGCTTAAAAATAGAGTTTGAGTGATGAACTTGCCTTGCACCTGCCTTTAGCTGGTTTCTAGTGATGTGTAATCAGGGATGTCTGCTGCTGTAGCCACCCATACCTTTCCCTGTCCTGGTGCAGCCCTTACAGTGGGCATGGTACTGTGGTGAGCGATTGGGACAGTGACTGCTTCATCTGTATTTTTTCAAATACAGATTTTCTTAAAAATCGTTGTTACTAAAACATCAATATAGAAGATGTTATTTGGCCTTCAAGAATTGTGTAGATGTGGCACTGAGGGACATGGTTAGTGTGTGTGTGGTGCTCAGGTTGGAAGTGACCTTCAAGATCATTAAGTCCAACCGCAACCTAACCAGACTACCCTAACAACCCTCTGCTAACTCATGTCCCTGAGCACCACATCCAAATGGTTTTTAAATGCATTCAGGGATGGTTACTTGACCACCTCCCTGGGGAGTTATTCCAGTGCTTAACAACCCTTTCTGTAAGGAAAATTTTCCTGATATCCAACCTAAACTTACCCTGGCACAACATGAGGCCATTTCCCCTTGTCTTGTCACCAGTGAGAAGAGACCGACCCTGCTCTCACTGCAATCACTTTTAAAGTATTTGGAGAGAGCAATAAGGTCTCCCCTCAGCCTTCTCTTCCCCAGACTAAACAGCCCCAGTTCCTTCAGTCTCTCCTCATAGGGCATATTCTCCAAGCCCTTCGCAAGCATTGTTGCCCTTCTTTGGACCTGCTCCAGCACCTCTTTCTGAATTGAGGTGCCCAAAACTGAACACAGTGCTCAAGGTGGGGCCTCACTGAAGCTGAATACAGGGGCAGGATTACTTCCCTAGTCCTGCTCACCACACCATTCCTGGTACAAGCCAGGATGTCTTTGGCCTTCTTGGCCACCAGGGCACACTGCTGGCTCATATTCAGCTGACGGTCCATCAATACACCAAGGTCCCTTTCTATCAGGCAACTTTCCAGTCATCCCTCCCCAAGCCTGTAGGGTTGCCTGGGGTTGTTGTGACCGAAATGCAGGACCTGACACTTGGCCCTATTGAAATTCATACAGTTTACCTTGGCCCATTGATTCAGTCTGTTCAGGTCCCTCTGTAGTGTCTTTCTCCCCTCCCAACTTGGTGTCATCTGCAAACTTACTGAGGGTGCACCTCAATCCCCTCATCAAGATCATTGATAAAGGTGTTGAATAGGAGCGGCCCCAGCACCGAATCCTGGGGGACACCGCTCATGGCTGGCCACCAACTGAATTTAATTTCATTGACCTCAACTCTTTGGGCCTGGCCATCCAGCCAGTGTTTCACCAAGTAGAGCGTACACCCATCCAAACAGCAGCTAGCTTTCCCATGAGGATGTTGTGGGGGACAGTGTCAAGGGCTTTATTGAAGTCCAGACAGATCACATCGACAGCCTTACCTTCATCCACTAAGCGGGTCACCTCGTCATAGAACAAAATCAGGTTTGTCAGACAGGATCTACCATTCATAATCTTTTCCAACTTCAGTGATTCTGTGATTAATTTCCTTCTCTGATCTATTGTAAAAAAGTACACAGAGGATATGGAAAAAGAAAAAAAGTTACATTGTTCTATCATGCATATATAGCACAAGTTCAATTATGTGCAGGTCTGTCACTTTTAATATCCTCTTAAATGGGCTTTCCTTTAACTCAGGATTCCATTTTTCATTGTAAGCATAGAGTTCTCACAAAACAGCACTGATCTATTACCACTTATCTCCAAGCGGAATAAAACCTTTGTATTTCAGTCCAGTTCTTCAGAAAACAGGTTATTGAGTTGAAGTACCAGAGATGCATACAGAGGAGTGAGACTTTGTTTGTTTTTTGTTTTTTATGTTTACATTTACACAATACAAACCTGACTGTCTTACTAGATTGGTAGTTAATTCTCAGTTTGCCACATACGGCAAAATATAGGTAATATCACTTTGTACTACTATATACACTTGGTATATTAAATACTCTGTAGCAGTTAAGTAATTGAGGTTTTTTCTCCTTTTATCTCCAGGTAATCTCAGGACTGAAGCTTACAAGATTATTTGCTTCCAACCAGATTCTACCAAGTGAATGTCTTAATTGCCTAGTAGAACTTCTTGAGGATGCTAATATAGATCCCTCTCTGACATCGTCTTTGGTGACTTTACTATCACAGCTAGGTAAGGTTTGCATTTTAACATTAATCTTGTGTCTGAGAAAGAGAAGACAAGTCAGGTGTTGATTTTGTGGCAAGTGTGATGAACTTCTTAGAAAAACCAAAGGTATGAAAAATAAATAGCCTTTGAAGTGCTTGCCTGATCCACTAGACAATATATACAAGATCAGATAAAGGTGTTAAACCACTGTTCAAAACATATTTGAAATCATTGTGAAATGACAATGTTTCATATTTGTCAGAATTGTCCTAGGCTCACGTGCTTCAAGTTTCCCAGTTAGAAAACAGATCCTGGAGCCTTTCATTTGTTTGTTGGGATTGATTTTCGTTCATAGAAGTGTGACTTCTTCATTTATCTATGGAGCTTTGTGCTCACCATAACTACATATGTAGACTATATGTACAGGGAAAAAATTCTCTTATCTCTCAATTTAGGCTTTCTTGTTAGATGTGGTTGGTTCTTTGAGATTTAAGTTGTTTAGGATGACCCATTGTTTATCTTCTCTTTTTCAATGATTACTGTAAAATGATACATTGTTGGGCTTCATAAGTGTATTTCCCAACTTCTTGGATCTGGAAAACTTAAAGAATCAGTTCTCTTCCAATTGGTCTGTTGTTTTATCTGTCTTCCTTGTTTGCTATGTCTTTTCTGACACTGTCTAAGCAGAATAGATTTTAATTACTATTGCTAGATAACCTTATCAAGTTACCAGTTATAGTCTGCTTCGCTATCTTAGCATGAAGGAGGAAACTAATATCGTTGATTTTTGAGCTTTAAAGCTTCTCAAGTGCAGGATTCAAGATTTCAAATAAAGCTTAAGCTTTATAGGGAGGAGATGGACTCTTTTTTCACTGTCCAAACATTTCAAAGAAAGGTCTTAGTGTTTCAACTGACTGTAAGCTCAGAATTGAGGTGGAAATTCAAGCGTGTAGGAGCAGTGATTTGTAATTATTTGTGAAATATATATGGAAAACTGATGAAAGACTTTAGGTTATGCTTAGATCAGTTGCTAATACAATAATTGCTTTTGCTGCTACATAAGATTATGGGTTGGTGGGTTTTTTGTTTGTTTGTTTGTTCTTAAATAATTCTTAAATTCTAGCTTCAGACAGTGAGACAAGAGAAGCTCTTCGGGATACCTACAGTCTGACCAATGTGCTGGCAGGAGTGGTTCATCGAAGTTCTACTAATCTTAGTGATCCAGTCTTATTACAGGTAACAGGAACTAATGCTTAACTTCTGCTTACTGAGTAAAAGTTGACAAGCTGGATGTTTTATTTACTGTGTGAGTCTAGTGTGACAGGATTTTAGCACCACAGATTCTATGTATTCTGTCTGTAATATTGCTTGTGCTTCTTACCTGTTATAATACATTTAAAGAAAAAAAACAGAAAACATTCTTAAATTGGAAGCTTCTACTGTGTGACACTACTGATTGAGAGCTTGAAAGCTTATTTTTCATTCTGTTTTTCATTTTATTTTTGATTCATTCTAAGGTTCCTAACAAAAATTTGAATATTGTTTTGTCTAATCAGTAGGTTGGCAATTGCGAAGGAGCAAAGGGCTGTGGCTGCTGGCTCTCTGGAGGTTTGCAGAGTGTATGTGCCTCCTTCTCTTTGGTCAGTGGTATCTGCTGTTGAATAAAAGGGACTGTGTTAATGGAAGCCTACTTTTAGGAGCCTAGTGCAGACATCATTATATTATTGCTTCACTTATTTATTTTCAGTGAATATGTTACATTTCCCAGTCCAGTTTCACCAACTTGCACCTATAATTTCTGTGTGCTAAACAATGAAGTTGGGCTTTTTTTTTTTTTTTTTTCCCCCTTAAATATATACAGGTTTTCTTATACACAGGTTTGAGCTTTCAGCATGTGTTTGCTGGCCATCTGTGGTCACATCTCTTTTCTGTATAAAGAAAGGGGAAAAAAAAGAAAAAAAGAAAAAAAAAAAAAAAAGTAGTTTGCTAGCAGCTACATTGCCCTTACTCAGTGGGAAGGTTAGTCAAGCATCCAGTGCAGTGTAGAATACTTTTCTAATGTTTTGCATACTTCTCAAAGTACTAGGAGTTCCAGAAGATTTAAGAATCCCACTTGACTTGTCAGTCAAGGGGAAAGATTTTGTAGCCACCAAATAAATCCATTTATAAGACCGTTAAGCTCTTATGTCAGCTATTCTACACAGTGAGATTTTATTTCAGCTGCTATCCTTAGCTATGCTGTGGTTTTTGTCATGTCTAGTATACTCATGTCACATTTAAATAAGTTATATGCCAGATAATCCTGGATGAAAGACAGTACTATCATTAGATCTGTTGGCAGTCCTCACAACACAGCTGTTTTACTATAAACATACTTCCTGCTAGAGGCTGCAAAGTGCTTTTGGATTTTGGTGAAACTTCTAGGTCTTTCACTGACAGACTGGAGAATTGACTGATGAGGAAAAAGGGGAGAATTGGATGGGCTAAAGTTGGCTCTCTGCCAAAATAAAACCTTGCTAATATGTTTGGTCTTTTATTAAGTATGTGGAGATCAGTGTGGTAGGATATTACTCAGTGTGCTTGCAGCAGCATGCATAATTATGATGTTAACATTACAATTGAAAAATGAATCAATTTGTCGTGCTTTATTTCTCTATTTAGTTTCAGCTGTAAGAAAATACCTTACGTACTTAACATTTTTCAGTGAGATGCTGTAGGAAAACCATGCAAATAGCTTTTTATTTCCTCAGAGTATTCAGTTGCTGCAGAGGCTAACCTACAATGTTCCAGTCTTTTGCGCTGGTGCCAACGTCAATGAACTGATTTCATTTCTAATGCATCATGTGTAAGTTTGTGTTCACTTACCTTTGCTCACGGGAAATACCTAGCTAAGTTTCTAACCTTTCTGAGGCCCATGAGCCTATTACACTAACATGGTCTGCAAAGGGTGCTGTGATATTTTTGCTTTGACGTTGCCAGAGATGTTTCTGAAAAACATGTTGTTAAAGATTGTTAATGTGGTGGCTGTGCGACTTTAGGTGGCTGAATATTAATTGGCTTCTTAGCCCACCCCCAGAGAGGGAGAGCTAACAAAGACAAAAGCCAGGAAAAAAAATAATTCCTGTCACTGTAAGCATACTTCCTCTAGAATAATACAAATTTTGTGCAAGTCTAACGGCTATTAAAGACATCTGCAGTAAAGGACCTCTGATAACGTTTATCTTTGATGCTCGTTCTTCCTCTTAAGCTTAAGTTAAAATCTGCCCGAAGTCTGGGGTCTGCAAATGCTAGCTGCACTTTTCTTGGAAGAATGGTAACTTACACACACGAAAAAAGCAATTTTATTGTAACTAATCTCTGGATGCTTTAATGAAAACATCTTTGTTTAAACCTCTGGATTTTTCTTTTAAGTCAGTCCACAGAAGATGAGCTAACAATACCATGCTTAGGACTTCTGGCAAATCTCTGTCGTCACAACTTACCTATTCAAACTCAGATAAAATCTTTGGTAAGTCTTTTGTTTTAGTGGCATGAATCTCTGACTTAGGGCTAAGAGTGAGTTACTTCACTGAGCTCTTTTTTGCAGCAGTAATAATCCTGACCTTGTTCACTGTTTTGTCAAATGACGGTGGATATTTCTCTCACATTAGAGAATACAATCAGTAGAACTGAAAGCTGTGCGTTCTCTTTTGTTGCTCTGTTGTTGCACAGGCTTGCATTATGCACTCAGTGAAAGGTGAACCTGATGTTTGAGTATCTCTTCCTTAGAAGAACTAAATGTTGTTATAATATTTATATTTTTTCCAAGCTGCAGTAAGTTTGGCCTGGAAAGAGATTTGCTTTTTCAAAAGATAAATCAATAAAATACCACTGATCTTGATGTCAAGTCAGGACCTTTGAATCTTCAAATACACATCCATATCTGATCTACGCAGTCTGTCTGTTCATCAGTCAGTGCAAACAGCTTATTTCCTCAGTGGAGAATTACGAACTCATCTACATGGCAGTGAATGCTGTACTACTTACCTTGGAAGAAATGCAGGAGAAAAAGAGAAATAACTATGTCCAAGTCTGTTCAAAGAGTAGATAGGAGATAGGGTTAATTTTCAGTGGTTGTTTTATCTTAGAGATGTTAGTGATGTGACTTTCTCATCAGCCTGTAAAATAATGATGTAATTCCTTCCTCTCTATTTTTTTCATTCTATCCTACACAAATTCAACAAATTCAACAGAGAACTTAGTCATTCATGTCATCCTCTGTAACTGTGCAGTAGAAGAACACTAAAATTTCCTAGAGAACATTTGTCATAGCATATTTCTGTGTTATTGTTATTCATTATTTGTATCTCTTGTTTATAAATATTTGCAATATGTAAGTTTGGTGCTCTTACAGAGCAAAATAAGATTTATAATACCTGTGCTTCTCTGTGTTTTAGAATAACGTGAAGAGTTTCTATCGTACCTTAATAAGTTTCCTGGCGCACAGCAGTTTGACTGTGGTTGTATTTGCACTTTCAATATTATCAAGCCTTACTTTAAATGAAGAAGTAGGAGAAAAAGTAAGTGATATTTTGAAATCAGTTTTATTTTCAAGTTGTTGATAAATCTATTGGCCACACTCAAAAAATAATTCTAGCTAATTTTAATATTTGAGAGACCTGAGCAAGCAAAGCATGTTCACATGCGTAATTTTATTTTTCCTTTCAGCTCTTTCATGCACGGAATATCCATCAGACTTTTCAGTTAATATTCAATATTGTTGTAAATGGAGATGGTACTCTAACAAGAAAATATTCTGTTGATCTACTTATGGATCTTCTGAAAAACCCCAAAGTTGCAGATTATCTTACCAGGTATGGCTTCATTAAAAATTCATAGATGCTTCTTGAGTGTTACTAGATGAGTATCTGCTCTATCTGAAGCTAAAGGATTCTTGTGTTACCTGTTTTACACGGAAGCATAAATCAAAACCTATGCTTTAATTGCTGCTTAAGAAATGCTTAATTTCTTGATTGTGTTCAATGATTCTTTGGTCAGTATTGGTGGTCAGACAATCTGATGAATAGCTGTCATGTTTTTTTTATAGTCCTACAGTATTTTGAAGTGTAGTAGTGCTGTCAAAGTTCTAAGAATTTTCATGCAGGGCACCACAGAGTTGTTATGTGAAATGCTTGTCTACTGGTTCTGCACATTCCACTAGTAGAACTTAGTTGCTGAACTTCAGTCCAAATCTGTAGCAGTAAAAATACTTGTTCTAATTCTGAGAATATTTTTAAAATTTAGCTTATATTGCATTGAAATTACACCATCAAAAGTATTACTGTACTTGAAATGTTTGGGGGTAAAAAGGAAATTGGACTCAGGTATTCATTACTTGAACGTTATTAGATATTGATACCAAATTATTGATACTATATTATTTTTTTCCATCTTTCCTTCCATTTGTGCTGTAGATATGAGCACTTCACCTCATGCCTTGGTCAAGTATTAGATCTCCTTCATGGAAAGGATCCAGATTCATTATCTAAGGTATTTCATCAGAAGACCAAGAGGATACAACTCATAATATAGTTCCACATCCGTAGCCATAAGTAGATTCCTTGTGTGTGAGAACTGATAATGAAGTAAATTGATATAAGGGCTCTTTATTGACCCTGCAATGTTTATCAGCTTAAATCTAATTCTTCAAAAGACTTTATGGTTGAATTTGTTTATTTGTGGGTTATTGGTTGGTTTTTTTTGTTTGGTGTTTTATTTCCTAGTATTTCTAAAAACTTAGAAATACATTCTTCCACAGTATTTGAACAATTTGATGCCACGTTGGGTTAAGCAGTTCTCTGTTGCATTCAACTTTATCTCACTACCACCTTACATAATGGAAACATCGGCTATGTGATGCTAAATGCTAAAATATGATTTGTGCTGAAAATGTTTCAAAGATATATGTTGACCAAACAATCTTAAACTTTTCTAATCAAAGCATTTTGCATCATAATAAATGATGAAAGCTAATGTTTCCATGTATGGCTTTTTTTGTTGTTTATTGGTTATAATTGAGAAATGTGTTGACATGGAGCTTTCCAGGGGTCTTCATCTCACAGCTATCTCTCTGTATCTCAGAATAGCATTTCTACAGCTGAGAGGTAATTAGAGAGCAGTTGGTCCTTTTTTTAAATTATTTTTAATCACTAGTCTAATGGACTGTGCTGCTGACTTGACTTTACAGAAAAAATATCCTTCATAGAATTCTAAAATGTCAAGAGCAATTGTTTGTAACTTAGATATCTCTTTAGATTTGTGCTATGGGAGTTGCAGTTTTTGTATGAGTAACTGGTTTAAAAGTATTTGAACTCTTTCACTCACTTCATACAGATCTTAGAACTGCTGCTTGCCTTCTGTTCTGTGGTAGAACTGCGTCATACCCTGCGGCAGGCAATACTGGAACCATCTGGCTTGCCGGTCTCTGGAAATACCAGATTTGTGACTCGCTCAAAGACTTTTGAACCACCTGTTGCATTGGTGCGTTTGTCAAACCAACCATTGGAAGGCTCTGAAGACTGTTCAGTTCTAGTCCTGCAGCTATTCAAAGAGGTTTTCGAGGTACGAATACTAATGATTGAGCTTAAAGTGCTACTTAGCTGTTGCAGTTTTACTTTGATTGATTTTTAAGTATTTATTAGTGTTTTATTTGAAAAATAGGATGTAAAAATATACCAGAAATGTTTTTGAAATTCCATACTTTATCAAACATCTGTTTTTAAACACATTAAAAATATATTTTGAGGACTGTATTAGAAAGATATCTTTTCTGAAAATTACGTTGGCCGTTCATGAAGTAGACACAAAACTATTAAATACTTGTTTTCAAGGACTTGTAGAAGTGAGGTTTCTGCTTTTCCAGCGTTACTTGTTAAACTTGATTCTCCAGTATGATACTGATCATATTTCTTAAACCTGAAATAGGAATAGTCTGGGAAAGCTTGAATACAAGGAGTAGAGGAGGCTTGTCTTCCTTATTCTGAAGTTCCAAATATTGACATAAAATTTGTTTATTACAGGATGTTATTAGTAGTGGGAACAGTGCCTCAGCTGAACACTTCGTGGATCTTTTGCTGCCTGTTCTTCTTGATCATCTTCAGATGCCAGAACAGATTGTGGATGAGCTGTTAGTGAAGAAAAAGTGTGAAAGAATGGTCAAGGCTATTAACGTCCTCACAGATATCCTTTTTTATGTGCCTATTGTCTGCTAATTTATTACTTCTCCACTATGATCTGCTGTAAGACATTAGAGGAAATATCCATCCTGGGTCACTCTAACAGCTTTTAATGGCAATAACTGTACTAATCTTACTTAGGACTGTCATCTTGAAGGACCTTTAGTAGCTTCATAATTGCTGTGAAATTAGTGTGTAGTACAGGGATTCTGAATAAAACATGGTAGTTGTTCAACAGTATAGAAGTACTTTACAGATAAGAAAATGAGTGTTTTCTATTGAAATTACAAGAGGCATTTGGGTTGCCTTCTTCTTAATCGGTGTAATATTTTGGTCTAGCTAAGTCTATTGCAGTGTCCAGCCAGAGATGGTAACAGTTTTAATCAGTGAAGCAAGAGGAAAAATAATGTGAAATTGTTCCATTTTATACTCCCTGTTTTTAAAGGGACTTCTTTCATTAGAATTTAAGAGCAGTTTTCCTTTTTCAGTCTAACCTCCTGTCTGTGACAGGATTTGGACCAGATTTGGGGTGAGTTTGGTGAGTAAGCAAATGTATCATGCCATCTTCAAGCATCCAGCTATGAATTTCTTGAGAAACACGCTGCCTTCTGTTTCTGTGTTGCTTTTTTGAATTTGGTGTCATGAAATAAGGAGAACACAACTGCAGGATGTAGTCTGGCATCCCAGCTGAATTCTGTGAAGAAGTCTCTTGACTGGCTCTCCCTTAGAACTAGTCCTTTTTTTAGGTACTGGTTGTTCAATCCCTCCTGTTCATCTTCTTTATGCAACTCATATTATTGTAGTTTCCTTGGCTGTCTGTTTCCAAGTGCATACTTTTTTTTAGTTCAACAGAACAGTTGAACACTTGGCGTGTGTGTTAAGCATGACCTAAGAGGTTTATGTAATTGGGCTTCAAAAGCATTTTTGGAGTACATCATGCTTTGATATGCTAGCTTCTCTTTTATTATTAAAACAGTGCCTTATGGTGCCAACACCTAAGCATAGATAAAGTTTTATTCTTAACTCAGCCTACTGCTGTGTAGAGATGACGTACTGAAAATGCGTGCCTCAAAGCTACTGACTGCCAGCCAATGTGTGTCTCTAATCGAACACCAGTTTACCTATAGAGGGATTGATGCTGGTTTTGGGACAAAGGTAGTGGACTCTAAAATGTGGTGAGCACAAAAATTTATCTAAAATTTAATTTACCTAGACTTTTTTGGGAGTTGTTATATTGTTCCAATAGAAAGTATACCATAGTTGAAATTACCATTTAAATGCAAATAAGTCTATACTGTTTTAAAATCAAATTTAGTATTTTTATACCAATAGGATGTAACATGCTAGTCAGTTCAATGAATAAACCTAGCTTAAACATTCTGGTATTGTTTTGTGTGTAGGTTGGAGTTCCATTTATGTGGTATAGTGATTTTTAAACCTCATCCAGAAGTTTATCTGAGTTGTTGCTTTTCAGAAATGATATCATCCATCAGTACTGGGGAAAGAGGGGGGCTATGGTTGCAGTGGGGGAAAAAAAAAACACAAAACAACATAACAGAAAATACATCCCTTCAGTTCAGAGTCATTTACTTGAATGTCGGTAAAACTAATAGTTATATGCCTAATAAAATAAAATTGACCTGTGATTAAAACCTCTTCACTTTCAAGGTGAAAGTGCTTTAGGCTTCACAGCTATCCACGGGTATGCTGGAAAAGCTCAACAGAGCATCTAAGGAGCTGAATGATCTCTCATGGTATTAGCACTCATGCCTTGCTAGAGATAGTTTATTTATGAAGGTACATATTTGCTTTGTCTTAATTTATTTATCAGTGCTGATCTGACAAATTTCTCTTCCTTTTTTCCACTTTGCTTTTGTATATTTAAAAGCAAACTTGCTGCTGATATTATTTTGAAAACACTTGATCTTATGAGCAGACTGAAGCAGGATGTGCCTAGTATGGAAGTCAGCTTCTACAAAATCCTACAGGTATGAGTTTAAAGTGTCTTATAAAGTAAAATGTCTTATAAAGGATATCTGTGAAGGAAAATATTATGGAACTCTAGTCATTCTAGCTTTGAATCTTTTTTCATGCTTATCTCTGACACACTAAAAATTTTAGGGAAAAGCTACAGTTCTTAAAGATTGTTTCATGTTAATTCTTCTAAAACAAGACTAATTTGCTATTACATCTCTTATTTCAGTAATGCATGTGAAATATTTCAGTTGCCTGTTAAGAATTATCCTTTTAAGGCCATGTTAGGATTGCGGTTTGATGGTAGTAAGTGAGGGATAAGAAAAAGTTATCACAGCTATGTCATTGAATAGCTTCTGAGGTTATTTAGCATTAAAC
>JAOWBP010000001.1:75820263-75862230 GCA_028571105.1 Tragopan temminckii | reverse complement strand
AATGCTGATCATTCTGGTTTGCAGCTTTCTCCTATATTCTCAGTGATCTTTAAGTCTTTCCCAACCTGAGTGATTCTATGATTCTATGACAGCCACTGAGGGTCACTGCGTAAGGCAGAGATGGCAGTTCTGACTCCCTTTGTAAGCAGCTTTCCTGGTAACAAGACCAAGGAGGGCGAAGAAAAGATGGAATTATTTAAAAACAAAACAAACAAACAAAAAAACTGTTAGCTTTCAGAATATATAAGAGTTTGCCCAGATAATTCTTCTGAATAAACACACTGATGGCACGTGAATCAGAATGTCCATCCGTACAGCTACAGGCTAAGGAAGTTGTTTTAAAGACACTGTTGATTATTTGTTTGTTTGTTTAATTGAGATAAAAGAAACTCTGAGGCCATTTGTCTCCTGCAGAAGTTTTCTATCTCCCCAGTTAAGCATGTATAACTGCATGCGTGATTCACACACTTAACACTGTGTGTGACTCAATGCTAACTTTTTTGCTGCCATCATATAATGGAATCTTGTGTTTTAATGTTCCCATTCGTTCAGATTAAGCAATGCTGAATTCCAGAAGGAAGCTATGCAGAAATGAGTCTGTGCTAAAATGCTTCTTAAGGCTTCATAGAGAAGGCTTCATACAGGACTGTGTATCCTTGAAACATACCAAAATGCTTCATAAACTGAAGTCTTTGTAAAAATGCTTTGTACCATAAGCAACGTGATCATACATGCAGCATTGAACTGCAGTCTGATTTAGAACACATCTCTAAGGCTGCAGCAGCCCTGTGAGACTGTTTATGACCAAGATGGAAGGATGCTGTCAGATGAGAAGCGCAGGCTGGATTCTCCTGATGGAGTGCAATAGCACACAATTTCCTCCATACACTGGATTAATTTTTTCTCCTTTTGCAAACCAGTGGCACCTCTAAAATTCTGTATGTAGCCAAATTCTTGGCTCTGTATTTCTCCTGAGTTTCACTATATTTGCAAGTTGAGACCTCAAATGACTTTCTGAGAGTGCTAATTCACATCTAATTTAAGCACAGGAGAAATTTGGCGATTGCATGCAGTTACAGCTAAATGTGTCCAGGTTTTCAGGAAGGGGCACTGTACCAGTATTTCTAATTTTTTGGAGCAAGGGACTTTCTGGCCTACCCAGCAGGCTTGTGTTTTATAACACAAGTGGTGCAGCAGCTCAGTAACGTGACTCCATGTTCGTGGGAGCCTGATAACACGTGCAATACTGCCTTTGATGTCAGCGTTTTTGTAGTAGTATTGATGAGTTGAATGGTTCGATTTTAAGCTTGGAGCAGCAAGGGAGAGGAACAGAGAACTATCGGAACGAAGTTAACTGGCGTGTGCCACGGAGTGCTTCCACTATTGTCCCTTTGCATCTGCCTTGCTGACCTGACATCCTGGGTCAGAGGTGAACAAGGGACTCCTGACCTGGGCTGCACAGGCAGCAGACTGCTGTTGGCTGCACCAGCAGGAGGAACAGAGGCTTCTCAGAACAGGAGCCACAAGCAGCATGGCACTGATGTCACCTTTTAGGAGATGAAGGGGAGGGCATGCAAATCCTTAAACACTGTGAAGTGCTGGTCAAGTACTGAGATAATGGGTTGATGGTTGAACTAAGTGATCTTAGTGGTCTTTCCAATCTTAATGATTCTATAATCCTATGTCACCAAGGTGGTTAACACTTTCTTAGAACACACAAGTCTCTCAGTGGTCAGAGAGGCCCTGTGATGCTCTATGGCCATGCTCAGAGCTGTGTTTGCAGGGCAGCCACATTCCCTCTCCCCCACAGACACACCATGGCCGCTAATTGGCAGCTGCCTTGCTGCAGCCCCGCGATGGAGATGTTTGCTATCCCGGAGGGGGATCAATAACTGGTGCCTGCCTACTAGTGTCTGAGTTCTGGTAAACAGAAGGACTTTTCTGCTATCTTAACCCAAACTACAATTTAATTAGGGGATTTTAAAGCAGTCGATGCATCCATCTGTCCTGCGTGAACACTTTCTTGTGATGATAAGCTCAGCAGCCAGAACTTCAGATCCTTTCAGCAGACACCTGTGTTAATTTAGAGAGCTCTTCAAGTACTGCTTCCCTTTTGCAGCAGCTCAGTTTTGTTTTGCTCTCATCTCTGTGCTTTCAGCGCTGAACAAGCACGGTGCAGTCAGCAGGAGATGGGAGTCTTTTCGCAGCACCAGTGAATTTTCTTCATCCCTATTTGTCTCCCTTTTTTTCCTCCCACCCATGTTCAAAGGGGGGCTTAGCTTGAAAGAGCAGAGCACAGAGTAAAAACAAGCCCATAGAGAGGTACAGGAAATGTCAGGTCAAGATATGTAGTTCAGTTTACTACAGCAGTGCAGTGTTTTTTAGGCAGCCCAAAAAATCCTTTTTCTATACCTTAAAACACCTGTCGTAAACAAGGATTCAGTCAGCAGAAAAGTGCTGGGGTTTGCGTTCGTTCATTAGGATGACAGGCAAAAAAATCAGAGCAGACTGGGTGCCAAAGCTGTATCTGCACGCCATATTCGGTGCTATCTCGAGGTGAATATTCTCACTCAAAAAGAAATTGTGAAAGTACAGACAGAGGGATTGAGTTCCGGAGTCTCTGTGCATGCTTTTCAGCAACACGTTTTGAAGATGAATTTCTTTGTTCTCAAGAAGTTCCCCGTGTTATCGGTGCTTGAGCTTAACAATGAGCCTGTTGTATCGAGAGTTGAGTGGGAGCTTGGGCCTCATTGGAAAGGGCAACGGGGAGTACTGCAGGGAAAAGAGGGAAGATATAAGATGAAGAAGTGGTAAGAAATAGAGAAAGGGATATAGGAGATACAGAACATAAGGTAGAACTGAAATCATTCTGATAAAGGACAGATAACAGAAGTTCCTGTGACATGTGCAACACATTCAGCCTTGGATAGCGAGGCTAATGAGTCCTTCCCAAAACCCTCATGGGGTCTGCTACGAGACCAGTACTGTGTCCTGGCATGGGGACTGTGCCTGTGGGACCGGGACACTGGAAGTAGGCAATGGCTGGGTAAGACTTGTCCATTTATCTGGAAAAATCTGTGAAAGGTTTGAAGCATAAGAAAGAGCCCCATGTCCAGCTACTTGCTTCTCTCCCTCATCTGCTGTAGGGAAATACCACACTTCCTGTGGAGGAACCAATTCTTCTTTCCCTTCATTGTGAGTTACCTTCCCTGACAGGGATGAAGGAACTCAGCCTCAGGCCTCTGGAGAATAGCACCCCTACCAAGTTTCCTATGGAATCAAGAAGGCATTAAATGTAAAACAAATCTCCTTGTTATCTTTGTTTTCTGTCAGCAAAGCTAACTTGAAAAGCACCACCATTTTTTTTTTTTTTTTGCCTCCTCAGTGCTGCCAGCCCCAGTGCTTGTGGTTTGTGGGCTTGCTGTTGTTGTCATGGGCCGGATGCGTTCAGCGCTAGGAGTTCATTCCTTTTCATAAATCCAGGTCATTTCATCAAACACACTGACTGCAGAGCAACGTTTAGTGCCTGACACAGTAAGAAGACATGAAAAAATGAGTGTCTGTTGTAGAAATCTATAGACTTAACAGGCAGCTAGGAAAGGACAAAGAGTCCTGCACTGCACTGCATCATTTATAGCACTTTTACGTAAGTGTGCCAACTTGCTTTGTTTATATGTATCTGTATACTTGGACTTATTTTCTATTATCCCAGAACTTGCTTCTGTATTGTCATGCCCTTGATACTATTTAAAAACTGTGTGATATTCCCTCACCTTCATGAGTTACCCTGGAACAAACAAATGTCCAATGCTTCCTTTCCAGAGGACAAGGGCATGTGTGCTGAGCCATGGAGGCTAGGATGGCTGGTTCTGCTGCTGGCTGCACCACAAATTCCTCTGCTCTGGGGGTCAGAAAAGAGAATCACAGAATCATAGGGGCTGGAAAGGACTTCTGGGGATCATCCCTAGTCTGACCCTCTGCTAAAGAAGTTCCCTATAGCAGGTTGCACAGGGAAGTGTCCAGATGGGTCCTGAATGTCTCCAGAGAAGAAAACTCCACAGCTCCTCTGGGCAGCCTATGCCAGTGCTCCATCACCATCAGGCTGGTATTCCTGTGGGAATCCCAGGACACATTTTCACTCAGAACTTCTATCTGACTGTGGCTATTTGGGATGTATGGGATTCTAGTAGCCTAATGGAGAAAGTGATGAAACAGGACGACTTAGGGTGGTTTATACAGTGTCTGTGATTTGTCAAACTTACACACTGACCCAAAACACTGTTTGTACCAACATGTGCTGTGTTTGGGCTTTGTCAGATCCAGTGTCACTGCTGCTCAGCCCATTCCTCCCAAAGCAACTGTGGGCAGGAGTATGGTGAGATGCCTTCTGTGACACTTCCAAAGGAAAGGTCACATTAGTATTTACTGAGCGATAGCCTTCCAGAGGGGTACAGAAATCCTGCACGTTCTCTGGCTTTCCTGTGAGAGACTGATCTAAAGTTCCTGGTTGAATCCACTGAGAGCTAATACGATTATTGCCTATCCATTCTGGGGGGAAGGAGGTCTGACAGTTTAAGGAAATGAAGAGGGACCTGCACAAAAAAAAAAAAAAGCACTTAGAGTTTTCTGCCCAGGGCACGCATACACTGCTTCTCAGAAGCAGCTTGCAATACCTCATATAAAGAGCACCACCTACTGACGCAGAAGAAAATGATCTATCTGCCTACAAAGTATTTTTTTTCCTTTTCCTTCCCCTTAGTCAAACTGCTGCCAGGTTTCTGATGGCTGGCTTTAATCTGGATTTTAGTTGTCAGTTGCCATATGTTTTCACTATTGACTGCCCTTGCTAATGGTGCGACAGATATGGTGTGTTTTACCAGTACGTGGTCTGTCCTGCTCTTCAGCAATCCCAGCAAAGAAGGGGCATAGGTAGCGCCCTTGATGTGTATGGATGTACCTGCTGAATATATCAGCTGCCTGCCTAATCTTTGTCGTCACGGTAGTTTGTTTCCATATCAGCTTTGAAAAGCCTGTCAAGCTTCCACAGACTGCCAGGGGCCCTTTGCAGTGCCAGCTCCACTCAGCCTTCTGGCTGAAAGCAGAGTGGACTGCGGCCTTACCCAACAGTTCTATGTGCTCCATGCTGGAAACACCCTATAGACCATGCTGACATGGTTTGTTGTGCAGGGGAGCAGGTCGTGAAGGTTATATCAGCTCCCAGACAGACCACACTGTGGTCACCTTAGAATTTAGCATTGCTAAATGAGGAAAGTGTTTCTGGAGTACTCATCACCTCTCTGGCTGTAGGTCAGCCCCACTGTTGTGGAGGGGTATCAGAATTTCCTTTGTTGGGTCTCTATCTCTGACTGATTCTCTGCCATATGGGCCTCTTGCTCAGTGCCAGAATGGGCATGAAATTGAATCATTCCAAATCCATAATTACTGAATTAAAAGCATTCTTATGAGTACCCTCTCTTGAGGGAAAAGTGTGAGTACATCACCTTCTATCTTAGAAACAAACAAACAAGCAAAAAACCAAAAACCTATATTTTAAAGACGTTAGATGCTTCCTTAATCTTTCCAATTTAGAAGCTTGCTTCAAGTGAGTTCTGAGAGGAACAGTAAGACCTTCCCAGGTACCCATGTCTCCTACATTGTGATCTCTCTGTCCTTTTATTGCCAGACAGTGTGCAAACAAGGAACATTGCTTTGCTTCCTAAGGTACAGAAATACACAGCTGCCTCTTTTGCTGTACACCAGCACCACTTAGTGCTGAGATGTGCCAGAGGTCATTAATGGAAAAATAAGTTTATACATCATGGTGTTCAGCTTCTAAGTGAAGCCCAAGATTTGTAAAGAGTTGAGTCATACGTTAGATTATGAGATCTCCAGCCTATTTTTTCTTCATTTTTGTTTTCTCTTCTCTTTTTTTCCCCTTAACTTATACAGTTTGCAGCAGAAATTCCTAGTGTAGCAGTACAGCTGTGAAGTTTTTTGCACAGGTTTTGCACTTGAAATTATCATAAGGCTCATTTCTTGGCCATCTCTTGCCAGCCATCAGCCGGTAACTTCCAAAGTTACAGATTTGACAAATATTGAAGTTACAAAACCCAGAATTCTGGATGCTCTCCATCTCTAAGTTTCTGTGAACTCTAATTGATGCGCACAGCCTGAATAAAGTCAGGAGATAAGCAGGGAAGAGAAAAAAAACCCTCTAGTTAACTTCTAGATAGCTAAATGCTACATGCTTGTGGTTTTTCCCCTTTGGTGATTTAGTCATGGGGATTTTCTTCTTGCAAACCCCGTTTTCCAGAAAAAGAACAATCTTTGGGATTCAATTTAATGTGCATGATTTAGAGAGAGTTTGTGCTTACTTCTTGTCACAACCCAATCAGATCAGGGCTGATGAGGATTTGAAACTCCCTCAGGCTAAATTAAGGTGAAATGACACCAAACAATCAGCTGAATGTTTATTTGTATCTCACTATGATACTTAGCACAAGACTAGGTGTATGTATGAATTAACGTATCTAAAACTTGTTGGCAGTAAGCGATGATTATATGACTTGCATTACATTCTTATATAACTTGAAAAGACAGACAAAGCAAGAGAGAGAGAAAAGAGATGAGGGGTCAGGAAAAGAGATTGGAAAAAAAATATTGGATAAGACAGGGGAGGAAAATCCAGATCATTGCTCTTGGTTCCAGTTTAGTCTCTGGTTCAGTAATATTTGGGCAAAAATACAAAAAGTACAAAGGAGGATGTTTCACATATGTATCTGCTGTTTGCTTCCAAGGTTTGAGTAGGTGGGAGTCTGCATTTGTACATGCAGGGAATGGGGATGTGTAGCTTGACCCTTCCATCCAACTGAGCTGGGGGTCATAGAAACCCTGTTGCTTATCACATTGGTCACATAGGCACCTCTTGCAACTGAGAACTTGAAGGGGCTCCATTTATTCTGCATCCTCATTGGCAAGCATTTTTGGTTCCCTAATTCCAGCTTCAAACTAAGCACACAGTTTCCATTCCTTCTTCACCACTAAGCAATGCAGCAATGGTTGAGACTGAAGCATTTCTAGAGATTTTCCAGAGGACATTAGGAAAAACTTCTCTGAGAGAGTGGTCAGGCACTGAAATGTGCTGCCCAGGGAGGTGGTGGAGTCACCGTCCCTGGAGGTACTCAAGAAGTGTTTAAATTTTGTACCGAGGGACATGGTTTAGTGGAAAATACTGGTGATAGGTGGGTGAATGGTTGGACTAGATGATCTTAGAGGTCTTTTCCAACCTTGGTGATTCTAGGATTCTATGACTTTATAACAAAGTAAAAAGGAAGAGTTTGGAAACAGGAAAGAAAAAAATCCTCCTTTTGTTTCTCCTTCCTTTTTAAAATCTGTGATGTTATCAAATCTAATTTTCTTAAACTGGGAGCAGGTCCACTCCCTGGCATTATGATTGTCAGAACAGCCCCTGAGAGGAAGCCTTTGAGACCAAGGCACTGGAAGGAGACTCAGAACGACTAGTGTTTAGCATCAGACTGTGGTGCAGGATTGCCCAGCATCTTGCAGCAGTGTTTTCCTCTCAGTTTGGCATTTGCACAGTGCTGTTATGAAAGGCAATATACACCTTCTTCTGTTTGAGTAAACTGCCTAGGAAGCTCACAATTACAGATGGAAACAACGTTGGCTCCAAGAGTTTTCCACTGCAAGTTCACTTGAAATAAAATCTAAACTTTTCATTAAAAATGGTTTGGGTTGTTTTTTGGTTTTTTTGGGGGGGTTTTGTTTTTTGTTTTAAATCAAATAATTCTTGAAAATTGTTTCAGCATCATTTTGTAATGTTTCTTCCCTTAGCAGTTGTAGATAAACAATTCTTTGCAGAATTTCATTTTAAGTGGTTGACTTTTTTCCCCTTTGGGATTGGTGCTTTTTGAAAACTTCAGCTTCTTCAAAGGTCAACATGTATTATAAGTATAACTGGTCAGACTATTATGCCTTTAGAGCGCTTAGCACAATGGAAACCCTCATTTCTGTGGCACCCTCTGGCTACTACTGCAGCAGTTGCGTAAGCAAAGGGATGGGCAGAAAGGAAATAAAGTGCTTTCCTGAGTTTATTTTCAAAACGAGTATTTATTACTTCGAGTGGGAGTGCAGGGGAAAATGAGAAAGTTAAGCTGAACAAGGACTGAACAGACAGGAGGCTATGAAATGAAAATAGCACATAAATATAAGGAAGGTAGGAAAGTGTGTGTCAAGGAACAGTAATTTAGGGCAACAAAAGACATTTAGCCAAACAGTGAATAGCACCAAAGTTAACTGGATGAAAGAGGACAATTCTATTAAAAAACAATAGAATCTAAAGAGAGGGGGAATTGTATCACTGTTGAAATGAGGTGTGAAGAGATGCAGGGAAAGAGAAGTATGGTAAAGCGAATAGGAAGTGGGGTGAAGTGGAGGAAGCAGAAGGAAAACTGTTGGTGCTCTCAGCAGGCTTAGGTGAGTTCTCCAGGAGCTGAACCATATCCTTTCCTCATCTCTAGCAAGTAGCTAGCATGTGTTGTAGAAATAGCTGGCTAACCCATGCTGAGACATTAAGGGACTTGCTGAAGACTTCAGTGAGCTGGGATCAGTTACCTCCCCCCTGGTCAGCATACTTTCTGACTCTGCCTGGTCGTATTTCCTAACAAGCCTCAGAATGTACTGGTAGAAGACACTTTTATCAGGGCATAAAATAATGGGACTGGTAGCCAACTTCCCAAGATGTGTTCTGGGGCTCCCAGTGAATGAGAACAGCGTCTCAGAAGTCAGAAAGAGATTTGTGAGGCCGGATCTTGTGCAACCTATTGAATACAGCTTGGCAATATAGAGGATTTAGATAACGGTTAGGTAGATAAATGCCAAAGGTACAAGGAAAGGCCATTGGCCTTTCAAGATATCCAACCCCTGTGCTATTCATTGTTTGGTTCGCAGTGCTACTGCACAGTGAATAATCTAGGATCTTGTTGCTGGCTGCTTGACCAGCTGATAAGCCCATTTAAACCATCGTAATTCTAGCTGATACGATTCACCTTACGGTCATCAAATCTTCATTCAATCCTGTACTTCCATCCCCTATTTCAGCTCTGTTAGACACAAATGAGGCTAAAGGAGACTATTTAAGTTTCCTGCACAAATTAAAGGCCAGCTAACCGTGCTGTGCAGAATGCTTGTAATGCTAACTGAGCTGTCCTTTTGATGGTGAAAGCTGTAGCAGCTGGAGATGTAGCATCCTGGAAAATTAATTTCCTTCTGACAGAATGGTGCCTATGGGGTCAGGCCTCACATTAAGACCTCTTAGCCACTCGCTTGCACCTTAGTCTTTCTCCTTGTAATTATTAAGAATAATTTAGGCCAGGGAGGAGAGGAAGCAGTCAGCTTTCTTCTGAGGGTCATGAACAAAACAACTATGAGGGCTCAGAGTAAAGCAAGCTCAGACTCATTACCCAGGAGCTGCATAAATTTGCCTACTGGGTACATAAACTAATGGTTGGAGGAAATACTGGCAATATCAATGCAGAGAAGGGTTACCATGGTAATTCTAGGCTTAAAAAAGGACCCAATTCAAAAGACTTTCACGAAGGGAGGCTGTCAGAGAAATATGGAGTCCCAATCCCTGTAACCACCAGTGTCATTTTAAATGATGCTTCGTGATGAAGAACTAAATTCACTTGTGGTGAAGAGAGCAGGCTTCAGGACAACTGGTGAGAGAACACCAGTAGCCCTTCACCTCTGTGGTTTGAATAAGGCATAGCTGAGCACATGATTGTGTCCTTGAGTGGGCTGTTTGCACCTGGAAATGGCAGGATGTAATCCACCAAAATACCATACATTACAGAATCACAGGGGTTGGAAGGGACCTCTGCAGATTATCTAGTTGAACCAACCCCCTGCTAAAGCAGGTTCCCTAGAGTACATTGCACAGGAAGGCATCCAAGCAGGTTTTGAATGCCTCTAGAGAAGACTCCACAGTCTCTCTGGGCAGCCTGTGCCCACGCTGTCACCTTAACAGCAAAGTTCTTTCTTATGTTCATATGGAACTTCTTCCAGTTTGTGCCCAGTGTCCCTTGTCCTGTTGCTGGCACCACTGCAAAGAGCCCGGCCCCATCCACTTGACTCCTGTCTTTCTGATATTTATAAGCACTGATAAGATCCTATCTCAGCCTTCTCCAGGTGCCAGGTCTCTCAGCCTTTGCTCATACGGGAGATGCTCCAGGCTCCTAGTCATCTTCATAGCCGTCTGCTGGACTCTCTCCAGAATTTTCCTGTCTTGGATTAGGGCAGTTATTTTGTTTTCGTTTGAACTCAGTCATAAATAGCGCTCTTCATTTGGTCAGTGCTTACAGCTCTGCTCTTCCTGGCTCTAGGACTTGCTTCATTACTGTGCAACAGTAGGAGAGAGCATGAAAAGCAAATTCGTGCTTTTTCCATTGGGAGATATTGATAGGAAATGGAGTTGCATTTGGATAATGTTGCAGGGGTACATGGTTTTATTTCTAGGGTTTACCTGAATCTTAAACATCCATGGAAAAGGATGAAGGGAAAGGGGAAGATGGACACGTACATGTCATATGAATACTAAAAACTGGTGTTAAAATGAACGTGGTTGATGAATTTTGGTCTTTGTGCAGTCCATTACCCAAAGTCCGACAAAGTCTGGAAATTCTCTGGCTGAAGAAAGTGGTTGGTTAACCTCATCTACTTCCTTTTTGCTTTGTAAGAAAAATATGTGAGGTCCCCTCTCTCCATAACCCCTCATCTACTTCCTTTTTGCTTTTGTTTTGTCTGTCTTCTGACTTCAGTGGGTGATACAATCCATTTCTTCACATTTCCTTTTATTCCATCTCATGCAGAGATATTCACAGAGGAAATTAGAACCTGGATGACTTGGTGGTATGTATGTACTCCTATTTGTATTGAATAACTAGCTCTGTAAGTTAGACACAACAAAGCAGAAACAGTCAGATACGTTTCAGGTTTGTTGTTGTTTTGTTTGTTTTTCCCCCTTCATTTCGGGGAAAAACACCACAAATATGAGAATGCTGCTGTGCTGAGAATGACTTTGAAAAAACAAAACTGATTTGGGATGATTATCTTGAAAATGTTTTTTGAAAAATCAGATTGTAACACTCTAAAGTATTAAACTTCTGTGCAAACTCATGGCAATATGCAGCACTGCCTACAGCACTGAACACAGAAAGCAGCTCCAGCTAGTCCAGGTAAGTAAATGTGCTGGTTCCTGATGACCTTTATGAATACTGGCTAATGGGAAACTAATGGGAATTACAGAAGGTGGTTGTTATGTGAATAGTGCAAGTGAATAGCAACACATTCCATTAATGTGTGGGGAAAGAAAAAGCAATGATTTGTGGTGTTCAGTGACTGTTACATATGAGTGGGTTGTCCTGAGAGGAGCTATGAGGTTGTCCATAGCTGCTCAGTATTTCTCCTGGGTTTATTTGTTTGTTTGTTTGCTGTCTCTAAGAGCAGTGGTAATTTCAAAGAGATACTGCGTATTGTTTGCATTTAAATGGAAAACAGTAGAGTATCTAACAAAGAAGTGTTAAGAAATGGAAGCATACTGCAAACACCCAGCCACTAACAGACCTGGATGTTTGCCAAAATACGTATATATCTATATATGCTGCACTGAAAATTACTCCTGAATCATCATGCGTGGTCAGTGCAGCATGCAGGCAACAGGTGCACCCATATTGTTTGTGGAGTTCAGCTTGGGATTTCGTTATTTTCATTGAGAAAAAGGGAAAAGGGGAAGGAAAATGAAAAACTGTTGATGGCTTATCAAGAGCACTGAAAAGGAAAGGAAACTATTTTCTTGAGGCCAAGGAACAAAAAGCAGCTTGATGTTGACATAATATTTTAAAGAGATCAACATTTGCCATTAAAAAACTGCTCCCTTCATATCTGTAAGAAGTGAGCACCACCTTAACTGCAAGAAACTGAAGTCTGTTCTTGGCTCTGCGCCTGCCTTGCAAGTTGCTATGCAAAATTAAATTCTAATCCTATCAAGAAAAAAATAAGTGAAACTTTTGCTATTTGTATGCAATGCTAAATCAGTAGATTATTTCAATGTAAAATGCAGTACATCTATAACTTTCCAGGAAAGAGGCAAGAAGAATAGGAGATCATGACTTTTATAGGTCAGTGTTGTTCATCTTTCCTTCTTGGTAGTCAGCCTTGCAAAATCAGTGTCCCCATATATCAGGGAATTTCTTCATGGCTGTGAATGTGATCGAACAGATGGAGATTTTACTTGCAGTCCAAAAGAACTTAAAAAATTAAAGTGCCTAGGGTGTTACATTATACTTGCAGTGGTAAAGATATATCTTAAAAGAACTGGAGTTAGATTTTATTGTAACTAAGTTATTGCATCTAAAATCTAGGCAAGGATGCTGAGGTCCCTGGGATGCCGGAAATAGGAGTGCTGTTTGAAAAACAAGATGTTGTACAGAATTGACCATCAATACTACATTCTTTATATGTGTCTCTACATATATTGTTTATACATTACATATAGGCATATATACATACCTATGTGTATATACACACACGCATCTCTTTGCAGCTTAATCCTCCCAAAATAACTCAGTTGTTTACATGAACAACTTCTGTACTATTTAAGTAAAATCTGGTCATTGTTACAATTTATTGCTTTTTCTGCTCAGCAGCCTCCTTTCTCTGAAGGTAGCATCTTAGAGGAGGGACTGTGTTTATCTGTGGTTGCAAAGTGCAAGACACATGGTAGGTAGAGCTCAAAATAAACTGAAAATAGATAGATGTGTGCTCTCTCCCTCTAGCAGGGACTCGTGTTTAGGCTTTTCTTTATTAATGAAAATACTAATGTCCAAAGTCGTTCATTTAAGGTGAGATGGCTCTCTTTTCCTTTCCTTTCTCTTTCCATCACTTAAAATACAAATGCTTTGGAATAGAGTTGATTAGGAAAGTGTGAAAGAGATTGTAACGGACACAGAGGGGAGTATGCTGCGTTTTGTAGGTGCTGTCAGTGAGACACTCCCTGCTTCAGTGATGGGATGGAAAGGCTGATTTGAAGCCATTCTGAGTAGTTTTGCATCAAAGGGGAATCTGTTCTTTGATATTCACCATTACCAGTCAGTAAGAAGCATTCTCACTTGTATATTTTAGGATTTGAGGTGGAGTTAGAGCTTTCCAACTATTTTCCTAAAAATGCCTTAAAAAACTATTTCCTGTTTTGATGCCACACCAGAATAACAGTGCTAAAAAGAGAAAATGGAGTCAGAGAGAAACTAGAGGCAATGTATGGCCAAACAGATTCAAGTAGAGTGGTTTATAGTGACATAAGATCTGAAGTATGTTCATTTCCCTATTGACAAAATCAGAGTGGCATTGCAAAACATGTTTTCACACTGAAGTTTTAGAATACAATTTGAATTACACAATGTGCTTCTTCAGCATTTAGGAAACAAAGAGAGAATGCAGCATGATGTCTGATATGAACGTTGCTTTGTTCACATTTTCAGGACTTTGGAAAAGCAATAGGACGAGGATGGGGAAAAAAATCATATGAAAAGAGGGGACCTGCAACGAGAATTTGGGTTAATTCATCAAATCCCGCTTTGTTTACAACTGGACTCCTTCATGCATTCAATCAAATTTTCCTTATTTTTTCACCTACTGGAGAGATGCGTAAAAAAGACATTTAAACACATTTTAGATTTAAATAATATAATTTTTTTAAAACCTACTTAGTAATGTGTGACTTGTTTTCTTTAGCTGAAGATGCTGTTTTTCAGGTTCACCGGAAGGGCTTAGAAATACTTGGTGAAGACTCTTTGCATCATTTCTTTCTTTTCCCAGAATGTTTTAGGCTCAATAAGGAACTTGTATTTCATCATGGCCCAGAAGAGCTGTTGCAGATGCTGTGCCTCAGAATTTGTGGGGTCTTATGTTGGCTATGGCATGAGAAAGGAATTGTTCAGGAAATTAAGCTCTGTGTGTCCATTTGCAAAAAAAAAAACATTGCCAAAATTTATTTAGGCAAGATTATAAGCCAAAAATGCCTTCATTACCTCGTGCTAATTTCATGATACTGTTAAGGATTAGGATTTTCTTTAGGAAACATACAGACCAAAACTGTCAGCAGAAACCAACAGCGGTTCTCACTTTAAGGAAACCTTGTCTCATGATGCAGGTATTATAAATGACTTTGTCAATCTCAGAGATGCTTGAATTTCAGATTATGAAGCCCCTGTGAGTACAGACCCATTACTCTGAATGGAGAGGCCATAAAAGCATCAGTACCTCTGACATAAAACTGATGTATTATGTAATAATGTTTCAAGTAGAACTTGGAACTTCATTTATCAGCAATGTCCTTAGTTGGATATTGCACAGGTTACAAATGAAACCCTGAATGTTTCACTCACATGATGCATACTAATAAAATGCTGTAATGGGGAGGCTGAGGGAGATGGATAAAGGGATAATGACTCTTTCAAGCCAACTGATCCCAAAGACTGGGGGAGGAGGATGGATGGGAATGTCTTCAGTGATTCTGAACATCTTCCTACAGATAGCAAATTAAGCTGCTTGGTGTGGGAGCTGCTGAAGTAAGTAGGCAGGTTTCTTACCAAACACTCAGCTTGCATAATTCAGCTCATTCTAGCAGCTTGGGCATTCCACTAGCTGCTGTTCTTGATCTTTACATTTCCCTGCATATAAATCAAAATTACGGCTGGGAAAGTGAGAAGAAAAAATCTAACAAAATGCACCTGTGGAAGGAGGATCAAAATGGTTCAGAAAATTCTAAGGAGAGTAAATTCAAAGCTAAAATTAAAACCAGCCAATAGATGTAAAAGCTGCTCTTTCTCTGTCATGGTAATCCATGTGAATATTAATAGACCCAATGAACTAGTGAGTGAAGAGTTAAACCTTCTCAACCAAAACCTAGAGCCAAAACTCTGGCGAAGCACCTGCAGTTTGGTTTCACCACTCTAAGACCTCTTGGATTACTATCTGCAGCACAGGATTAATGCTGTCTGCTGATAGCACTGTCTAGTGTCATGTGTGGTTTACAAGTGCAACATGCCAGGCTCTTGTTCATTGCTGGCAAAATGCACAGCTAATGGTGGTGATTATGTTGAAAAAATACTGTTCTGTAGCTGAGAATTTGCTCTACAAAATAGTGTTATTGTGCTTTTTGTATCTGTTGTAGTTTCCTTGGAAATAAATAGCAACCATTGCTTTTGGAGTGACCTATATAGTTCATTAACTAAGTCTAAAGGTAAACTCTTGCTTTTGTAGGTAAGACTGGTGTATTCCCTTAAAGGGAAACAAAGTTTATTTCTTACTCCTCTTTAAACAGTACAGTTCTTCAAGAAATTGATATAAAAATATTAATCTGAAAGATTTAAGGAATAACAGATGAAAACTTTTATTATATAATAATTAATTACAGATGTCATGCTTCCATTTTTTCGTTCACTTTTTATTTATTTGTAAGGTTTGGCAGATCACTTTAATGGCCTTCACTTCATTTTTCAATCAACTGCTTCAATTACCTTGCTCCCCTATGGGTGTCTGCAAGTTTGTTGTGGATGACTGGGGAAGAGTGTTGCAGGAGGTTCTGCTTGCCTTTCTTTCTGAAAAACAAGCTGGTGGAATGGAACTAAACTTCCATCATAGATTAAAAGCACCTTGTACATGGAATTTGGAAAGCAGCTTGTAACTATAACTCCAGCTATTAAAACAGAACAGAATTAATTCCCTAGAAATAATGTACTTGGTGAGTATTTAAAGTGTACAGAAATAGCCTTCCTTCCAGGGAATGGATTGTAGTATAGAGGCATTTGATGTAGTACAAGAATCCTGCTCTTGGAGCCTCGTGATCAGTTAGAATGTGTTTTATTCTCAGTGTTACAGGAGGTGAGGGGTAGTAAATTGATTTTTTATGAGATTTTAAACAAGGTATGGCCTGTCGTAGGAGTAAGGACACAGTATACAATTCTACTGTAGAACTTTCTTGTGATGCCTCATTAGCTTTTGAACTGCTAAGTTAGGATTTTAATTACTGAAGTGCTGTGTCTGAAGGTTGCTAATATTTGATGTTCCATGAGCTTATAAATGTTTGCTGTGAATTCTAATTCTGATCTGTCACTTCTAAAGTGGCGTTTCTCTTTCCCTAGCCAGCAAAACCAATGGCCAGTAACTCTTGTATACACACTACTTTTGGCTCTCGAGGCTAAATGCTTCATTCATCTAGCCTGTTTTTGCTGACCGTTGCTTGAGCCAGTGTTAGTGTAGGATGGAAAAACTAAACACTATTGACTCAATTTGAGCAAATCGTGAATAACCATTGTTACTTCAGTCTTGCTGACTATATCACACAGCTTCAGTGGTCAGCACTGAAGGCCTTCTGTATGATATGGTCTGCACTGGATTATTGCATCAATATGGAGAGAGTAGTAAAGGGAAATTCTTATCTACTTAGTTCTCTGCATTCTCAGAAAAGAAAATTTTGTGCATCAGATGGTAGAAATCCTTTTCACAGACTAAATTTTTTTACTTAGTGGAGAAGTTAACTAGTATGAATGCTTTAATGTATCATCTTGTTGATTATCTTCTAGATGAAGAAGAATTTTTAGAATTTCACTTCTTGGCTAGAATGCTTTTCTTCTGTGGAAGAAAACATGCCTTAAACCTCTTGCATCTCACCACTTTGTTACATCTTAATTCCTGTTTTCTCCCCACCAACCCAAAGATACTTCAGATTACTTTACCAAATGGCCTTTGGCAAACCATTCTTATGCCCAGGAAAATATGACAAAGGAAAATGGCAGCTAAAGTGATAAGTCATGCGAAAGTAAAATAAATAAATTTACTAGAACTATACTCACATTTCAAGGAAAAGGTTTGAGTGTTCCTATGGTAAGTTATCAGTTTCAGTTCTCTCTTTCCAAAATCTCTAGACTGAAAGAAGAAGGGCAAATGGAAAAATAAGAGATGAAGGGCACTGGTGGATGGAATTGTTAGGTGTTGCTTTTGCTAAGGTCATCTTTTTCCCAACCTGCTTTGCTGAAACACAAAGTGGGAAACACAAACTGGCCTTTAGAGCATTTCTCCAGCATATGTGCTTCCTTGCCTGGGACTCCTGATGGCCACTTCAGCCAGTACAGGAGCCAGTCTCTGAGGCTCTCCTGCTTGAGGGCAACCAGAATCCCTTGTTAATGATATAGGTCAGTCAAGCCACCTCTGGCTGAAAGGAAAGTGTAGGAATCGGATAGGCTGGGAGGTGTGGATTTTTGGGGGATATCTCTCCAAAATTTGCAGTGTGTCTTTATACTTTTCAGCTTTAAATTCTATCTAGCCTTTTCTGGTCCAGCTAATGACTTTCTACACTTTCACTGAAGCCCAGAAGAGAAGAGGAAAAGGTAGCGTGGTAGCAATAGGGCATGGGAAGAGATGGCAAAGGTAAAATTGTAGGACAGCTTGAACCAGATGATTTTCTCCTATTTACTAGTCTAACTGCAAAATCTTTGGACTGACATCACGCTGCAGCTGCATACAAAAGAAGATCTTGGCTCTCACTGAGATTCAGAAGACCATGGGTAGTATTTGTGTCCATAAAAATGGCTCTGCAAGTAATTGCACATGTGGACATACTTCATACCACTGAGGTGGTTGTAATTATGATTTTTTCCATGTGATTTAAGCCATGACAAGTATGTAAACAATGTTCTAGGCTGTAGCTGTGGAGGTCATTTTGATATGTACTGAATCTCCTGGATCGGCAGGCTATTTATGGGCAATGGTCTCTCTCCAGCAGGAGAGAAACAAGTGCTTGAGCCTGGCCACTTCAAGGTCTTTCTTTTAGCCCTGCATCCTTTCTGTGAGAGAATCAAAAATCTGGTTGTTGTTTTTCTTTTCTTAGTCACCTCCTATTTCTGTTGGTACTTCACTGGAAAATTCTCCAACAGGCTGGACAAGTTTCTACCCATCATGGCATCCTTCACCATTTTAAAGCTGTGAGTAACAGAAAATGAAAAGGGTGCTTGTGTTTATATTTAAATCAATAGTGAAATGAATTTTGCTTGTTAAGTTCACATAGATCTAACACTTCTTTATAAATGTTATTGAACCTGGAAGCTCTTATAAAAAAAAAAATGGCTGAAACTTGTTTTGTCAAGTAGATTATTTCTCTCTATTTTAGTTTGTTAGAGATTAGAAAGAGGGTGAAAAAAAAGCAAAGGTTCAAGTTAGAAACAATAGCATCAAGTCACGTGCGAAAGCAATTTTTGTCTGAGATTCTTGTTGCAAAATGTTAAATTCCACTCTCTGTAAACACAGGGTCATTATACAAGGATTGCTCTGAAACACATGCCTCCTATTTTCTGTTGGCCCACAGTGTCAGAGGCAGCTGTAAGCAGTAGAGGTGGAACCTTTCCACCAACGTTCCCTTACGTGTTGTTGCTGTGCGACAGATGGCAGCAGAGAGGCAGTCTGACAAAATAGCATCTGACATGGAAGTGTGGAAGAAGCAAAGGTGTGCCACTGAATTCCTCCATGCAGGAAAATATTGTACTCCTTGACATTCAGTAATGCTTGCTGAATGTTTCTGGAGACCAAACAGTGGATATGAGTACAGTGAAGAGGTGGGTGGTGTGTTTCAGCAGTGGTGACAGTGAGTCACTTCCACTGGAACAGGAATTTATGAGTGCATCATGCAGACATTTATTCATCTCTGGCAAAAATGTACAGCTAATGGTAGTGACTACATGGAAAAAGGCTGTTTTGTTGCTGAGGATTTTCTCTATGAAATGGTGTTACTGTGCTCTTTGTATCTGTTGTAGTTTCCATGGAAATAAATAGGAAGCATGACTTTCAGAGCAACCTTTATATGTTTCCTAGTAATAAAACATGCAATATAGAGTCTAAAATTTAAAATTGGTTAACTTCTCAGTGTAAAGTGTTACACTTTACAGCCTGTAAATGCTCTAAGTGGAAATAAATCCTGTGTGATGTGATATGATCTTGCAGCATATGTGTATTCTAGTCTCAGTTCAGCAAGGCACTTAGTTTTGCAGATGTTTTGTCTTGCATGCATATTGTCAACTCAGCAGGGGTATTTGCCTAGTTAAATGTAAGGATGTGTTTGAGTGCTCTACTAGATGAGATTTGGAGCAGTCCTCCCCTATCAAGATCCTGCTTACTGTGAAGAACACAGCAGGCTCCGCAAGGCAGAGACACCCCAGTCACACTGGAAAGCACAGACTTACACAACAGAAACTCCAAAGTTACAACCACACCTTTCTTTAGGGATCGGTGAAGTTTATCTATATATCTTTTACTCTTGACTTGCCAATTATTACTCTTCACTGCAAATTATTTCTTTCATTCTAAAATGTAATCTTCTTCAGAAAAAGAAAGGTGAAATAGTTTTCAGAGAAAACATTGAGTTTTTTTAATCAACTGCTATATTCTTTCTTTCATCTTTAAAATGCTTAGCTTTGATATCTTTTCTGTTATTGAATGTGTGAAAAACCAAAAAGTCTTTTCAGACAGCCTATTATTATTTAAGTTTATATATATACCACAACACACAGTAGATGAGGGGACTGTAATGAACAACAGCAGAGTAATGGAATAAGACCATGGATATAACTTATCTGTAGGTAAATAATTTTCAGCCAACCTCTAGCCTTAGGGAAATTGTGTTTCATTTAGACGTTGAATGAGCTTGCTGCATCAGCAAATCCATCTGTCAGATACTGCAATTTATTCCTTTCCAAAGCTGAACTCCATTATGGGCTGCAGGCAATGAAAATTGCTGATCAAAATTTGTGTTTTTAAAATGTTTGTACTGGTGTGATAAACAGCAATGAGCTATAGCTGATGCTTCTTGGTGTGAGGAAACATACACATGATATAATGGTGTTGGTTCAAGTTCTTTGTGAACATTTCTGTCTCAATTGCAATGCACTAAACAGGTCTGCCCTTCCTGTTGAAAAAAAGATTGTGTGATCTAGTATATAACCAAATACAGTGCTCTGAGGGTTTGCTTGTTCTGTTTTTTTTTTCTTTCTTCAAAAGCTCAGCCAACAAGGGCATCTCTCATTTCTTTCCAGGTTTTAGCAATACAGTAGAGTCACCTGTCTATAAGCAGTGCCCACGTGATGTGACTATTGGCATCACTGCAGTAAGAATACTGTATATTCATACAGAAAACACTTGGGAGGGAGGAAGATAGCCTATATTAGTGTATTAACCATATGGAAAACCTTCCAGCTCAGGGCACCACACACAACCTTCTGCCACCATGCAAGTTAAGGAGAGGAGAACTCCAGTGCAAATCATCTAAATCTCATTAATCCCCAAGACCATTTATTTGTTGGAAGCAATTCTGTCTGGAAATTGGAATTACAGTGGATTGAGAACAAAAAATGAAGTGCTCACAAAAGGTAAGAGATATTGTTTTCAATTTCGTTAGTGATATACTTTGCTCCTCTTTGACCTCTTGTTCTCCTTGGAAAAGAAATTTTGGAATCTGAGTTGTAAATATGTTGCCTCGTGAGCAGCGTTGAGGGATATTTTAATTTTGCAGCCTGTCTCTGAGCTGGAATTATGAGACTTCTGAGGGACTCTTTGATTTGCTTCTCTATGCTTTGGAAATAATTTTAATATTTGTTGTCAGAGTAAGTCCCAAAGCAGGGAATAAAGGGTCCAAATGGTCCTACGTTATTGAAGGAAGATACTTACTTAAATGCTTGATTTGTCTATGCTGATCTGAGCTCAAGGAATTAGCCTGGTGTTTAAACTCTTTCAGCCCTACCTAGGGGTCTAAAGTGAAATATGTAGCACAACAAAGTGCTGAATTTCACATGAGAACCCTTTTTTCATATGAAGAGCTACATGCTACTTTCTGTGACATTGAGTTCTTATTTCAACAAATCTGTATGCATGAAACACAAACAAAAGTTTAGTTCTGCTTCTGACTGGTCATGGGAGCCCAGTGGTTTAGGCCTTCCATTCCAAAACCAAAAATGTGGACCACTCCAAGGCACACCTGCTTGTCCTTTTTAGCTCGTGTCCCAATGTTGGCCTGCATTATTTTTTGAAGATACAGTCTTTATCCTTTAAAAAGCAAGGATAAGATGTGGAAAGATGTTAAGAATACTTAATGTATGTCTTCTGTGCTATTGTTGTCCTTTGTTCTATTTGAAGTGGTTTTTCTTTCTGAGGTGACTACTTATACAGATACGCAGCTAAAAATGGACGGCCTTGTAGGGTACATAAAAAGTAAATGGTGCACTTCAGATCATGTAGCACTAGCTCTTCTCTACAAATGTGGCCAACCTATGAAGCCATTCTGGGCAACAGCGGAAAGGTTAGGAGTTTATGGGGAATATATATTTTTTTCAAGCTGGCAGATCAGGATTGCACGTAAAATGTTTCACTAATACTGACATAAAGAAGTCGTCTTTTAAATGTAGTCATCGTCTTTGTGCCTTGAGCGTGCCTGAGAAATTTCCATGACGTAGCTGTGTCTGCTTTTCAAGTTACTGTTTTTGTATATACAGTAGATGGTCTTGTGTAACATCTGAAAAGAATGCATTTATCAGCTGACTTAGAACCACTTAGATTTTGTGGTTTGTTGTTTTTACTTAAGGCTTTTTTTTTTTGTCTCAAAGTATTAGTAATACAGAAATGAGCTCAAGATTTCAAGTTATTCTGACCTTAGTGATCTAACTGAAGTTATGCATGGAAGCCCAAGTGCAAATAATATACTTCCATGGCTGTGTAGGTTCACTGAGGCAAGGATCTTATGAAAGGTCTCATCCATGTCACAGAGACACCTTCAAATGCGAAACAACACTTAGCTTGAGGAATGGGGAAACAGACCCAAATGATTTCAGTTTCTTATTTTCAACCATGTGCTGTTGAATTCTGTACTTACAAAATGAGCACTAAATATTTTGCTCAGAATGGTTTAACTATGCATCTTTTTAGCCAGCATCCTTGGTTTGATGTATTTGCACTTCTCTAAGAAAATGTTGTGATTGCTACAGAGTGGACCTTCTAATTCATTACAAAGCGGGGCTTCATTTGATATTTGAGACAGAAGTTCTCTCTGCACACAAAAAAGTCATTTTATCCACGGGCTATACGATCTCACTAGAACACACTCAGATATGCTGCAAAAAGAACATCCCTTATAAATGCAGCCTTTTGTCTTCATCCTCACTGCAGAGAAAA
This sequence comes from Tragopan temminckii, assembly GCA_028571105.1. NCBI lineage: Eukaryota > Metazoa > Chordata > Aves > Galliformes > Phasianidae > Tragopan > Tragopan temminckii. The sequence continues at coordinate 75,839,946 of JAOWBP010000001.1, read as the reverse complement.
ATAATGTTGTTACTCAGTTCTCAAACTTTAACTCCATAGGATATACTCTCCAGAAATCAAGATCTACAAGTACTATTCTATAAAATGTATGAGGGTGACTACCATAAACATGGCATTCAATTGTAAATGTCTATATGAAGCATGAAAGTATAGAAGATGTTAATTGTAAAATAGTAATTACCTTATTGTTATAGGGAATTACAAAGAACAAATGTTTTGGAACCCAAGACCCTTAACTTATAACAGTTCTGCACTTGTTATGCCCTGGATTCCCTCCTGACTCACAGCAGAATAAAATGAAAATTTAATCCTTCTCTCCATTTAGCAATGACTCGCATTATGACTAAATTTCTGTATTGGCAGAGATCTAATGCCTAAGTTACAGGCTGCCAACTTGAGCAATCACAAAACCTTTCCTCTTTATGCTGCTATAATTAAAGTTAATATTTCCTCTGCAAGCAGCTGCACTAATGGAACAGAAAGCAGGCTTAGTCCTGGTTGCTGTTTGAGCTGCATCATACCGTAAGAAGAAATTTGTTCTGACTCCTTATGAGCAGGATAGAGTGTTTGATCAGATAGGATTTCCCTTTTTCCCTAGAATCTCTGAGCCTCAGGAAGACATACCTGCAAGAATGGTTTCTGATAGGCTCTTATTCCTGGCCTGAGGGAAAGACAATCTCACCTCAGGGACTGCTGCTTCCCTGGAAACTGATTACTGAGATCCCATGCAAGTCCTCTGTTAGTTAGACCTCTACCATGATAAAACAGACTGTAGTCTATTCCCTCCTGAAGGTGAAGAGATTATGCTTAAATCCTACCTGGGGCTTGTGCGTGGGATGTGATTATTGCCTGGATTAAGAAGTGGGCAGGACACTTGAAACCAGTTAGGAACACACCAACCCAGTAACAAGAACCGCACTGGTTTTTGGTAAGCCACAAGTGTGAGGCCTGGATGTGGCCTGCAAACCAAGGTTCATGCTTGTAATAGCAGAGAGCAAATGCCAATGTTTGATCTGCTAACATCAAACGCAGAGACACCTGCTTTATGGCAAGTCTAAGGAGTACACGTAGGTTAGATGTTATGAAGAAATCTTTGTTCAGAGGGTGATGAGGTGCTGGCATAGGCTGTCCAGAGAAGCTGTGGATGCCCCATATTTGAAAGGCATATAAGGCCAACCTGGTTGGGGTCCTGGGCAGCTTAAGCTGGTGGAGTAGAACTAGATGATTATTAATGTCCCTTCCAACCTAAGTAATTCTATAATTCTAAGGAACAAAATGCTAGATAGCTCTGAGATAGCTAACAGCAATCAGTTAAAGTACGTTAGTATTACTTGAAATTATTGTGATAGAGAGCAGAATTTTAGAAGAGCTGGATTTGCACAAACAAATTCTGATCCCTTTTTTAAGTGACGTGAGAAACAGCACTGTGCTAATGGCTTGGGTGATTTTGTGTGTGGTTGTTGTTGTTTTTTAAATGAGTAAGTCCAAAAGCTATCTTAAAAACATAAACAATGTGCAAATCATGTTTCTTGCTACAGGAGACAGAAAAGATAGCTGTAAAAATAGAGCAGTAGATATGAAATAGATCAGAAGCACATGGATAATATCAAGATAGCAGAAGTAATTGCTAGAGGAGGGGTAGTGAAAGATATGACCCACTACAATTATCAGTCTGTAAATGTGTACAAATACAGCTCTAGTGCTTAAGTAAGGGGAACTATGAGCAGAACAAGAACCAAGAACAAGCAAGTCTCCAAAAAACAATGTTACCTTTCAGTAACTACTTGCACTCAACTAACACCATCACTGCAGAAGGAAATAAATGAAACTTGAAATTCAAGTAAAAGGCAGGGAGAGCCTCAGGGAAAGTTCTGGGTTAAAATGCTGAAAGTTTGTAATGAATCCTCATTATTATTATTATTATTATTATTATTATTATTATTTTATTTTTTTTAGAAGTTCTGTACAGCTCCAGCAAAGTTCAGGACTCTGAAGAGAGTACTGACAAAATAGATTAAAAATGTCTCCCAATTATCATCAGTAAGTTGAATTAATTTATGGCAAATACTATTTTATAACAAAACTCTGTAACTTGAATTAGAATTATCAGAAAAGATAACAAACATTAGCAGCCAGGCAAGATTGCAGTGTACCTGATCGCAAGTGGTAGGATGGGCTGTTCTCTATGCAAACCCCCAAGCTCCTATTCTGTGTGCAGGAAGCAGATTTGCTACACGTTTCGCAGCTCTGGGGCAGACAAAGTGCAAATAGGCATAATGATACCTGAGAAACTTTCCTAACAGAGCGTTTGACTGTTTCCCCATCTCTACACCTCAGGTGTGGGATGCAGCAGGTGCTCTGAGGGCAGAGCAATACCATTCATCATGCTTCATTTAAGATGGCAGCACACGGACAGTCCTGCTGGTATAACCCAAAGGAACTCTGCTTAGCAGTACGCTCAACAAAAGTTACAGGAAGACAATGGTTAAAGCATTTGATCCTTAATTAATCCTGAGGATCCTGGGGGGAAAGCTTAGTGCACGCTCAAAATCACCTCTCTGATGCAAGATACCATTCGTTAAAACTTCGCTTATTTTCTCAGGAAATGTACAGCTTAATCATAACTAATGACTATTTTTATGCTGGAGTTTTTGGTATTATCATCTACTTAACTGAAGAATCCTTGCAGTTTCTTTTTACTTAACCAGAGAATGTTTTTAAATAATTGCTTAATAGCAATCTCGAGCAAAGATTGCTCAACCAAGCAGAAGAAAACTCTGGTACAAATCTGGGTGCTTGTGGAAAGGAATTCGTTTTCCTGTGACGAAGGGAAACAGTTAAATGCTACAGCTTCTCAAAGCAAAGCTCTGAAACATTTCAAAGCATAAATCTTGAAACAAAATAATCTTCTTATATCTTTGAACTGAAACAAAATATTTTTCTGTTTTTTTTTTTTTTTTTTTTTTTTTTTTTTTTTTTTTTTTTTTTTTTTTTCCAGCCAGATTCCGGGAAGAGGAAGAAAACCTGGAGTATTTAAATAAATTGTTTTGGATTGAAATCTGGACCCCTCTAAGTGGGTAAATTTGGATGAAAATCTCAACTTCATGGCACATATACCTTAGAAATAATGTGCTGTTCCTCCTTCTCTCCCAATCTTTCTCAGTACATCTCTGATCCTTTGTAATGACCTTTCACACTCTCCACAGAGTTGCAAGCCTAGTTTGTGAATTGTCTTTGGGTGTTACTTTAGTTGTAAAATATAATTCCCATCTTGGCAGAGAACAAGCTTTTGTTGTCAGCAGCTATAGTAGCTGTTGCTACTGTTGTAGCAGTGTTGCTACGTAACAGAAAATGTACAACTGGTCAAACAGGAATTTGTGTTCTGGAACTACATTTCTAAGTATATGTCATTTAAGAACAAGAAGAAAGTAGACCTCACTGCTAAGTCATTTGTCATTAGCTTATTGATATAATACAGCTCATTAAAACCAATGAATCTGCAGATTTCCAAGGAACCACAGTGTAAGCTAACAAATGAGAAGCAGAGTTATTGAAGCTTCTCTTCCCTTCCCTCCTCTCCCCCCTCTCCCTCTTCCTCTCCCTCTTTTACTGTACATGTGCGATCTCAATTTATTCTTGTCTATGGACAAAGCAGTGGGAAAGGGGAGCTGGTGTAAAAAGCTTCAACTACTGCTCAATAAATAAGTGGCTTCACTTCTGTTTTCATTCTGGATGTGAATGATAAATAGGTGGAATTCATTTAGTAAAATAACTAGATTACTTTAGACTGGCTTCTCACTTAATTTGAACTTCTATCGAGGAGCAGGACAGAACACATTCCCATCAAAACTGAGGCAAGTACCAGCTATAAACTGATTTATTGTTGTAACTGTCCACCTTTGTCCACTTGCTTCTGTGAATCATATGGCAGCAAAATAGCAGGTGATGCCTAGTTGTTAGAGAGGGCTCATAAGTCATTAACGTGCAATTGGCAATTTTACCATTCTAGTGCTTGCAGAGCAGCAAGTTTAAACAACACTGACAGCACTGACTTAAACCATTCCTCCACTGCAAATCAAACCTACTTCTGTGGACTAGGCACAGACTGGGTTTGCTCAGTATGGAGACACCTGCTAAAGCTCCTCCTTGCACTGGCAATTGTCTCTGTAAGAGTCCAAAACAGGTAAACCATGGAGGATGCTCATCCAGAAACATTAGAATTAAATGCAGCACTTGAAAACCATCTTTGCTGGTCCATTGCTGCTGGAGTCCATGTGACTGTGTGCCCATGAGCACACAAAAACCAAAACCATTGACCTTGATCTTTCTGCACAAAAGGGGTGAGAACAGAACTCTGTTTGGGTGATATCCTCTTGCTTTTGCAGCAGGTGTGTACACATATGCAGGTAGCAAAGTGACATCAAGCATTCATGGTCTTGCTTTTTATAAAAATGTTGTTACTGTCTATGGGGGAGCTTTAAGTTTTCTCTCTTAATCTAGCTGAGAATTTGCTAATTATTACTGATGAGTTCCTGTTTCCCACTGAAACCTAAAACATGTAATTATGAATTGGCAATATTTACTTATGAATTATCCTAATACTGAAAGAGTCTCTTGTCCCTGTTGAGTATTGTAAGTTAGCAACATGAAGAGATTTGTCTGGGCTTCAGTGGAATACATTTGTGATCATTATTTCTCACAGTCCTCTTACCATCTTGGTTGATGAGTGTGCCAAGAAATCACAAAAATGAAGTTTGAACACAGACTATATCCATCTTCTGGAGGAGAAACAGAATCAATCTATTGCCTCCAGTGTAGCACCATGTGCTTGACTTAGGCTTCCCCAGTTTTGCTGCACTGAAATCATCTTTGCAGCCCAGCAGTGGAAGAGCTGGCAATAAAACTTAGGGCCTCTTTGGTTTGTGAGTTCAGACAGCAAAGAATTTTAGTACTTTAACTTTATTCTGCCTTTGAGTGCTCATTTTAACATTTGCCTTGTTGACATACAGTGTGCTACATAAGCCCACGTAGTGACAACACATACCACTTGTTAGAAGTACTTGTTACAAATAAGAGGATAACATAATGCACAGGTCTCCTTAAAGGACTGGAACAGACGAAGCTTGTACATGAGGGAAAATGTGTTCTTTCGTTCTAATTCTGTACCATTCTCAGAACTGTTATCCAACTGCAACCCAAGCACACAGAATAATTAGACAAAATGCTGAGCCTCAATGTTCATCATGACAGCTGCCACTCTGCTTTCCAAGGAAATAACGTTACTGTTTTTTAATCAATGTAAATAAGCAGGTGCCTAAATACCAGTCTCCCTGATGATGCAGGAGACCTCCTCCCCTCCCCTTCCATGATCTTGAACTCGTTTTTGGTCTGTGTACCACCACCTATACAAGTGTTTCTGCAAGTAGTGGTTCTGAACAGTAACACAGATTGGAAAGCTGGTTTTTATTTTAACATTTAATTCAGCTCCTCAGCTGAGGAGAAAAAATAATCTTTCTACTGACTTAAATAACGGGATAATACATCCCTCCATGCCTCTATTGAGATGATGACTAGCAGTGGACTCGCTAGCACTGACAGAACACACAGATCTCCAGCAGCTGTGAGCAGCCAATTAACCCCTCGTTAAGTGTTTCTAGCACACGACAACCTGGCAATCTGTACCGCACCTGGGACTGCAGGGATGGAATGGCAGTTAGGTGAGTCCCCAATTAGCTAATGTGCTTTACTTAGGAAAGAACATGCAACAGTTGCCATCTGGCTATATTTGCAGTATGAGCTGTGAACAAACTCAAGAGGCTATCTTGTGAAGCTTGTGTTGTGACCCAAGTAGTAATTAAACACTATAAATAAAGCAATTATTGCACGTCTGATAGATAAAGATCTGGAAGGTAGTCGCTTGGCAGCTGTGAATTCTTGCCCAATTGGCAATGCAAAAACTTTTTTTAAAGAGGGCTGTTCATTTTAGATTAACTTTTATTTAGAGTCACAGTGCCATCTAGAGACCGCACAGAGCCTTTGATCAGCTTTCAGAACTGGTTAAGACTCAGATGGGAAGTACTTTGTTTTTCTGACCTTCTTGGTACGAGTTGTGCTGGGAAGCGGGACTGCTTGGCGTCGGCCAGCACGCTGCTTTCAATCTAAGTGAATGTCTGGGGTGCATTACGTCTGTCCTGTGCTGTAACCTACCGGGAACAAATGGTTGGCAAGAGCTATTTAGCAGAAGGATCGAGGTAAACAATCTGGGATGAGCAGTGATGAGGAATAATGTGTTTTAATTTTTTAATTAAACTCAAGTGATTTAATTACCATCCAAGAGGCTGGTCTGAATTTTCCTGAGATGTGAACAGTTAGCAAAGAGCTGCCAGTTTAAATATCCCCCTGCAGCGATGACAGGCAGCTTGGGATGCAGGTGCCTGTGGCAAAGAGACAGCATTAGGAGCTGGGCCACAGGGTCCTGTAGGCTTGCTATTGCTATGGTTTGTTTAATTTAGTTGGGCATCCAAAAACCATTGTTACATGCTCTTGTTTCTATTGGAGAACATACAAGCTTTTCACTTACTCTCCAAAAGGACAGTTAGGACGTGCAGAGCTGCTGCCACTTGTGCTTAAGCTTCGTATCCTTAGTGCCTTGAAGAAGAAAGGAAAGGAAGACTTAGAGTCTTGGGGTGCTTTACAAATTATTTAAGGACACTCAACATCTGTGCTGTACTGGCAGTCCTGCTTTCTCAGCCCTTCTCAGTGTTTGTGAAGCTATTTCAAAATGGACCATACCCCCCAGTTTCTTAATCCTAGGTGCTTGACAATGCATGTGTCTTCCTTGGATACCATGTAAGTACAAACTTTTTTTTTTTTAATCTAACAATTGCTGGCAGGCACTGGTCTATTCTGGACCCCCTTATCTCCCACAGGTAGATCTCTGTGTCTTCTTGAAACAATTGCTTCAAGAACAGGAGGCGGCCCTGCTTTTTGTTGCTCCCATGATGACTGTGTGAGGGTGCTCAGTTGTCCTTTGCTGACCTCACTGTTGCTTTTGTCTAGTGGAAGGGCTTTGTCTCCTAAAGATGAAGAAGGATTGCTGCACTGAACAAAATGACTACTACAACTAATGCAGGATAACCATTCTGCAGGAACAGGAAATGTGCCTACGTGCATCTGGGATCTACCACGTGATCCCACGCAAAGAAGTCTTGATATTTTCTGAGTCAGCTGGCAGTGTCTGTATTTGCTGTTGTAAGGAAAAAGAGATGGACCAACCCATGTCTTACATTAATGATTCCTTCTTAGTTTTTATATATAATTTAGTCCTAATTTAAAACTAAGAACTGGAGGAATTCAGTAACATTATCCAGAAATCTGGTTTCATTCCTGCTGTGAAGGGAACTTTTTGTATGTTTGGAGAGTTTAAAGTCTTTAACATTTGAGGACCTTTCTAAAGTATTCAAGCGGTCAAAATCTACCAGCTGTTTGCCCAGTATTAAATGTAAAAATAGCAATTTTTTCTGTAACAAGCCAAGTGAGCTGTTTTTTCACAAGATCTTCAGGAAACCTGTGGGGTTCCTTTAAGTTTGACAGGATGATTTGTTGAATCACTTTGACGTGATAAACCAGTGTGACAGACCTTCCTTATTTTTCAACAGTCGAGAAGTAACCCTAACCTAACACACAAGACCCAGTATGTAGTAAAGTGTGGGAGTTGTGGAGCAGAGAGCTTTAATTGGCCTCCCTTGAAGGGCACAAAGCAAACCAGATCTATTTCATACCTTTCTGATAGCTTTGTTGAAAACTGCTTGGCTTTGGCACTAATGATCTTCAAATTTGCAGAGAAGCCTAATGGTAAAAGCTGGTTTTGCTGTAAATCTGTGTGCTCCACCTGTACAGCTTCACTGCCTTGTTCATGGCTACCAGGGGTACCCTCATAGCGGTACCATCTGCTGCATGGGGGCCGCACTTGGTGCCCCTGTAATCTGTAATTAGAGGGTGTCTATACTGCAGCTTGTTTTTCTCCTTGTCTTAATTATGGTTGCAGAGCATTAAGGTGTCTTTTTGGTTGTGATTGGTTGTTGGTTTGTTGTTGGTGGTGGGTTTTTTTTTGGTGTGTACATTAAGCCTTATGGCAAGTTTTTTCACAGGTGAGAAAACAGGTTTTTGTGAATTCACACCTAGTGAGTGTCTTCTCTAGAATACACAATTGGGGCAGTGAGCAGCAAGTTGGATGGACTTGGGAAAACAAAAAGGTGTGGGGGGGGCTAGCATGTCAGGCTGTAATAGCTATGAGCTGAAACACTGGGAAACTGCACAGTAAGGTTAGTTTTGCACTTTTCAATGCAGTCCATCTGTATATACAGATTAGAACAGTCTTCATGTGATCACATATTCATCTCACTCTCCACTATCGGACTTAAGTGGGCTTCGTTGATATACTCCTGGATTTCCAACACAAAGTGGCAGTGCTCATGCTGCTAATTTTCATTCCTTCTTCTTTCTTCATGATTAACTTAACCAATGCAATAGAGTTATTTTCAGAGGCACCAAGTCAGAGAATCATTTCACATAGTTTTTCACGCTGTGAGATGGAGCATTTGGGTTTGAATATGAATTTGACAGTAGCAACAGCAGCAGTGGGAGGCTTTATCTGTTAAAGAGTCAAAATGAACCAGAACTGAGAACTCCACCAACAAATGTTAGTGAGTTACAGCTGTGCTGCTGCATTTCAAGTCCTTTTTTCCTCACTGCTACATTTCTGCCCGCATGAGTGATTCAAATACAGTTCATATTGCTCTAATGAATTACTTGTTGTATGTCAATGTTTGCTTACATATCTCTTTAAAAAGAGAGGATTAAATTGTTTTTTATGTATTTTTCCCTTTATATCATACTCTTAAGCCCTCATGGAAGATCTGGGTTTTGTTTCACTTTCCTTCTCTCCTCTCTCTTCCCCTGTGGTTTACCTCATCTGCTCACCTTGTAGGGTTGTAACTTAGTCTTCAAGTACTGTGATGTTCTTCCAAGGTGATTAGTCCCTCCAGTTGAAGGACTCTTCCTGTGATCTCACTTAGGATTCCTATTAAGTCCTCCTTGTTTTGCGTCCCTTCTACCTCGCAATTTTCCTCTATTAAAACTGTTTTTGCTAAAGTTTTTAAGTACAGGGCAGTGACCTGACAGACCCTTTCAATGCCTTAAAGCACACTGCTCCTGAAGGCTTCTTGTCCTTTGGCTCCACTGGCTCCAGGTCTCCTGGGTTTCTTTTTGCTCAAGATCCTTCTGTAGCACGCTCCTTGATGGTTTCTTTTCCTCTCTTTTCTTTGAGGAATCTCAGTAAATTCTTACTGATACCTTCTCTCAGCTTCCTTTTGCTGTGGTCACAAATGCAAATTGTTGACAAGTTGCTGACATATCCTTACAGTTAAAAAGCTTCTGTTAAAATCAAAGCCAACAGGCAGCTGAACACCACACTGCCCTTCGCTCACTCCTCCTCCTCCCAATAGGATGGGAGAGAGAACTGAGAGGGGAGGGAAATATGTAGAATTCATAGATTGAGATGAAAACTACTTGCTAAGACAGAAAAGAAAGGAAGAAATAATAGTAATTTTAGTAATATACAAAACAAGTAATGTCCAAAGCAATACCACAGATTGATGTAGACATCATGCTACCATTAGGAATTTTGCCAAATTGTAATTTCTTTCTATAATGGTTATTTCTTGTAAAAGCTCTTGTTGGTTCAGTTTGTACAGTAATGTAATTACTTACTAACATAGGCCAAGAACTCAGATTTTCAGGAGACTTAGCTAGAAGTCAGATCAGCTTTCTTTCTATTTCCACATCTTATCTCTTTCACTACCTGGTCAAATTACATCGCACACTTGCACTTCCTGCTTTATTCATAACTTCAGCCATTTTCAAGCACGCTGGCTTTGCTTTTAGCTTCTTCTGACCACCACTTTCAATTTAACTTTGATCTCTGCCCCATAGTTATCCACTGAAAATGTATTTTTTTCATGCTGTTCAGCAACTTAGTTTTTCCTTGGCTTTACTTTTCTTACTGACGGTATTATTAAGAGCTTTTCTGTGTTAGAGCTGCAGCCTGTATAGGTGGCAAGACCAGAATGCCAAGCGTGCTTGCTAATAGGAGATGTTACCATGAAAATGCATTTCAGTAGTGTATATTTTCTCATGTAGTCAAAAGGCTTTGTTCAGACAGAGGCATTTTATAGAAGTGGCAGTCAAGGTGGTGTCCAGTTACAACAAAGAGAAAAACTGCAAGGTTAGAAAAAGGAACCTGTGGTGAAAGACTGCAGGAAGTGGTTGCATTTTGTTAAGAATATAGAAGATTGATTAGAGTATGAAGTATTTTCATATACAGGAGATAGTGGCAATCTAGCCTTTTCTCCATGTGGAGGTGAAAGCAGGAAAAAGTGCTTAGCATTTTTTTCCTCTCTCTAACATGCAAAAGGTCAGTCAATCACTGCAGGAGTCTACCCTAGAAACATTCCTTCCTTCAGTGAATGGGAAAAACAAACAAACAAAAAAAACCTATCTAGTCCTGTTTTGCGAAAGGGCAAAATTATTTTAAGAGCAGATTCACACCAGACACAGCTTGATTTGGTGTTGCTAATAATGTTAGTGATGATGCCCAAAGTCTTATTCTGGTGCGATTACCTCCACTGCACAAAATATGTTGCAGCTTAGAAGGATCCAGCCAGTGCACTGTGCTTCTCTTGTGCCTTCCTCTGCTCTCCAAATAGGCAGTTATGCACCATGGGTTCCTTGGTATGTTGATTTGGGGTATCACTGCTGTTACCTTCCTACATCTTTTGTCATAAATTACACAGAATTTGCAGCAGCTCTCAGTCTCTTTTTCCTGTCACAAACTATCCTACTGTGATCTGGAGTGGCTTCAGGCTTTGTTGCTACTCTGCAAGCACAGACAACTTGAGAAGTAGCTTTATCTGAGGAACAGAAACAGTTTCGCACACAACAGCTTACAGCAGCTGACAGGAAGGGCCTCCTCCACCAAACAGAAGCCTGGGCTCCTGCCTGGATGCCCCAGAATTGTTCCATGCAGTACCCTGAATTCACTGATGAAGACTGCTTCTCGCCATCACGTAGGCAACACTCTTTCAGTTTTCTTCTTTTTCACATGAGGCCCTCTTTTAGACTTACAGCAATCGAGAACTTTATGTCAGTGAAGGGTTGTGAAGAAACCCGAATGTTGCCCTCCTTGGCCCGTAATGTGAAATACATCCGAATTTCATCAAAATTAATGCCATTAGCTCCTGTTTCTGGCCACCCCATGGACTTTTCAGAGTGGGCAACCTGGATATGCAGTGTTGTATAAGCCAAAAATACTTAATAGGAAATATTTGGTCTGAATTTATGGGTGAATTTGGCACATGGAGATATGTCATTAAATGATTCAAACATAGACGGTAAAAGCTAAATGTCACATGCTGCAGATCATGGTGAGTGAGGTGAGAGAGGTGAGCTCTGAGGTAGCTGACAAGGACATCTCTCACCACATTCCTCATATTTACACAGCATCTGTCAACAGGTATCTCCATTTGTGACCTGAAAGTCCTGTTATGTCTTTGCCAGTGTCTTTTTGCCATGAACTAGCCCACCAGTGCCAGAGTAAAATATATATACTCACCTCTGAATGCATTTGAGGGACAGTGAAGAGTCTGTGTCTGATCAGTGAGTTACGTGGGTGTTTTAGTGATAGACCAGATGGTATTTACGATGTCTCTCTTTTTCCTTTCTCTTACATTGTACATTTCTGCGGTTTCTGCTTTTAAGCCAAACTTCAACTTCACTTGAGTACTGCAGATAGGTAAAGTAAAAGGATCACTTCAATCCCTAGCCGATCCTCTTCTATTGAACCCTGTTGGGAAGCTGCAGGAACAAATTGTCTTGATATATTCTTTAAGTTTTGAACTCTGTTTGAGTTGTGCTTGCACTGTGCACATTGAACCATGGTTTCACAGTGAGAATTTCTGTCTGGAATCATTACTTGTTATTTGAACAAGGAACTGAAAACCCTAAAAGGAGCTGAAAATCTACCATTACACAATTCTCCCCTCATTTTCCCATGATGATTTCTAAAGCAAAAGATTTTCAAAACAGTGATATTAGATTAAACAGATAAAAGCTCCAATCCTCCCACATCAAGCACACCACTGACCCTGTCTCTAATTGAAATAAATACACCAGAAATGAGAACATGCTTGTAAATAAATGAAGTGTGTTACACAACGTAAACTGCCCAGCTAGTGGTGCAAGAAATTTCTTCACTTCCTAATAGGATCTTACTGTGCTGGTTGAAAATTTCAGACTGTTTCTGAAGTTTAGCAAATTTAGCTATGCAGCTACACACCAGTAAAGTACTCAGTCCCACACTGTAACTCAAATGTGTATTTGATGGGAAAGGAGAAGAGACAGCTTTCTCCTAAAAGTCAGAAGTGTTTCTAAAGAGAAGTAGAACCAATACAATTTTTGTAGGGAGGAATTCCTGGATAAGTGAGCAACTGTTGTAAGAAAAGCAAGCTTTCCTCAGAAGGGAAAGATATTGAGCCCATCGTATTTTATTTTTAAAAGAAGTTGGTGGTTTCACCTTCATTTTTTCTGTGTCTAGAGTAGAACCAATTCTTTGAGAAGCAGGTAAAGGAGCTGGCTGTCATAGATACAACAGGAGCAAATTCATCACGATCTAGTACCTCTTCAGGTGTTGTTGTCACTCCAAGTGACCTCCATCTGCCCCTTCAAAAGGGAATGGGTCTGCCTGTGCCAGTCCAATGTTACATCTGCCAGCCCAGTGTAGCATCTCAGATGTCCTAGCATGTCTATTGTAACACTTGGCCCTTGTAGGTGTCCAAATTCTGGCTCACAGTAGTAGTATCCAGAGTTGAATGTCCTTTTCATCAGTACTGTTGCTCCAATACTATATGAATTCAGTAACTGCCCAGGACCTTGAAAGACAGAAGGAAGTTACATGTATTAGTGAACATGGGTAATTATGATTGTCTTTCATTACATTTAGTCATTTATTACAAAATCTACTAGTCTTTACTGTTCATTCCAGTGTCTTTTCCCAGTTTTGCCCCTTCTGCTGTCCTTGTTTCATTCTCTTCAAAAGCTTTTTCTGTTTGGAATACTGAATTGTCATGGTTAACTCCTTTTTCCCTTTAAAGTGAATTTTCCCTTTTCAAATCTTCCTTTTTGGTATCCTCAAGCTCCTGTCTACTTCTCTCTTTTCTTTCTTTGTTTTTAGTTTTTCTACTGCTTTTTTTTTTTTTTTTCTTTTTTTTCTGTTTGCTTTGGTTCTGGTTAGTTGGTTGCCTTTTAGTATTATAAGCATTACAGAAATGAAAAAGAACATTTTTTCATTAATTTTCTATTATTCCTTAGCTGTTATAGCGCTACAATATTAGCCATTCCCTCAACTGCTATTCCAAAATTACTCATCCTCTTGTGTCTTTTGAAATTGCTGCAAGGTCCTTCTGATATATTCCCTTTCATCAAAGGCCCTGTATATAAACTCTCTTCTATGAATTCAGCATTTTTCACTTTTTTTGAGATGCACTGCTTCTTCTCTTTCATGTTTTTCAGGATCCTCTTTGTAACTCTGTTGCTTCCCTCCTTGTTCTGTTCCTCCAGTTTTTGTGGCTGCTGTTGCTGCTTCACACAGAATCTCCTCTCCATATTTTTCCTTCCTGCTGCTGGTGGGTTTTCTCCATCCAAACCCTGTTGTCTGCTTCCCCTTTTCTGATGCTCTATTCTATGAATAAAGTGACATGTTTATTTCTGGATTCTGGATCTGATTTCAGATTCTGTAATGGCACTATTTGGAACTGTAACATTGTGAATAGTCCCTCTCTGGTTGTGGCTAACTGGTGACTTGAGTAATAGAACCATAACAATCCTGTGAAGGCCACAGAACAAAAACTGTTCGGCAACGCTCTTGTGAAAGTTCCAGATCAAAGACCTGTTGTGCTTAAGGTTCAACCCCAACCATCATGCAAAAGGAGAAGCATGGCCAGTATAGCATTTGCACAGCACATAGGTCCAATTAGAAGGGACCATCACATGGCATAAAAGGCATTGTCAACCCCCGCACTGGAGGCGTACACCCCACCACATCCTCAGCCACCACAGAAGAAGGAGGACAGGCCCTCAGAACATCACAGGATCCGTAGTGGTGGTTTGCTTTTCTTTCCTTTTTTCTCTCTCTCCTCCTCTTCTCTTTTCTTTTTCCTTTCTCACTTGCCAATCTTTTAATAACAGCATACTCTTTCTTAATCAACACCTCAACTTCATTCCACGTCTTCATTTGGAGGAATTGGGATCACTGTAATGAACCACAGACCTCTTTGGCTTGCACCATCTGTGCATGAGTCTTGGAGTCATCTCAAACCTCTCCATAGCTTTGTGAGAGCTATTTTAAGGCTTCTGAGGAGCATCAAGGAAACAGAAAAGTTCTAACTTAAGCACCAATGATAATGCTTCATCTGCCTTTGGCAGAAAAAGGCAGGGCAAGGAGGGACAGGCTGCTGATGTGTAACATGATAAGGCTGTGGGCAGTGATCGCAGCTCAAAGAAGGCCCCAGCCCCCATTTCTTTTCAAGCACTTTCTTCTCCTCATGGGTTTCTTATCAGCGGAGGAGCACCTGACTAAGTGATCAGTGGGTAATGTGTGGCTGCCACTTCCGTTTAAATAGCCTTGTAGATGCAGGCCTGCAAGACTGACTGATTTTATTGTATTCTGTTTCTGCATGTAGATAATGAGGTCTTTAGGGAAGAACATGTTACCATTACGTTCCCAAAAGAGGAATCATTCCATTAGAATCGTAAAATATGCTGAGCTGGAAGGAACTCGTGAGGATTACTAAGTCCAACTCCACACAGGATCACACAAAATTCACTCCTTATATCTGAGAGCATTGTCCAAAATGCTCCTTGTACTCTGGCAGCTTGAAGCAGTGCCCTGGGCAGCCTGTTCCAGAGCATGACCACCATGTGGTGCAGACCCTGTCCCTAACCCCCAGCTGCCCTCCCCTGACACAGCTTCATGCCGTTCCCTCGGGCCCTGTCGCTTTCACACAGAGCAGAGCTCAGCGCTGCCCCTCCGCTCCCTGGAGGAGCAGCAGCCGCCATCAGGCCTCCCCTCAGCCTGCTTTGCTTTATGCTGGACAAGCCCAGCGATATCATCTGTGCCTCATGCATCTTGCCCTTTAGACTGTTCACTGTTTCAGTAGTCCTTCTTTGGATACTCTATATTAGTTTTATTTATTTATTTTGCTGTTTGTTAGCTTTCCTATCGCTGCAGAGGAGAGAAATAATGTACCCAAAGCTGGGCAGTGTTAAGCAACTGCTGCTGTTCCTTTTCACAGCTGGAATTCTGGGTCACCCACCTCGCACTGCCTCATGAAAATTTTACATTCTTGAGATGTATAGAAAACTATACACACATTCATATTATTGACCACCAGCCCTTACCATACCTGATCTGTTATTACACTTCACTTGCACAAAAGGAAGAAAACTGGAATTTTGCCAGCAGCATGTAACTCTGACATCTAACTGCTGAGTACTTGCACTCACAAGTTTCTTGGAAATTCTGTTAAATGGAGGAGGATATGTAAAAGAAGAAGAGAGAAAATAGCCAACCATCACTTACGGTACCATTATGAAGGATCGTGAACAAGGTGGATCCCAGAACTGTACAACAAAAGTGCAATGCCACTAGCACTGATGGTGTAAGCAACTGTCATGGTGCATGGGATCATTACTATGGAGCAAGGACATCACCTGACATCACATGACAGAGAAATGGTGACACATTATGAGAACTTCAGAGTCGTCCTCAGGTTACAAAGCTGGGAAGTGTACATGCAAACGGTGATCTTTGAAATCAAGAAGACCCCAGCCAGTTCCAGCTCTTGTGGACCTGGACTATTTTGACTTTGAAATCAGACTGTATTGCAGCAGTCCCTGATCCTTTTCCTTAGCTTTGAAGACTGTCTCTCCTGCTTTCTCTGTCCCTTTCCCCTTCCCTGGTAACTTAAACCCACTCTATCTGCATGGCCAGTGCTTGTTTTCTTTCCAGTCTTACCTTCTGAATCACAGCTACTCCTATATCCTAAGGTCCTCCCTCAGTTTCCTTCACTAATACTGCCCAGCCTGGTTTTTCTCTCTTGCTTCTCCAGGTCTGTTTGCTCTACACCCTTCCCCAGTCCTTGCCTTCCAGTGAGGAAAGCATTAAACGCCTGTGAGAGCATCGCCCATAGAGCTGGGCAACATTTCCTCCATCAGGGAGCAGCAGTTCTCCACACGGCTGTATCCTGCCCACACTGAACTGACAGCAGCTTCCTAGGGGTACCAAAAGGCACTGTCTGACATTCGTCTCCTTCCTACCATGTTTTCTAAATCATGACATAGACATAGCAGAACTTCTTGATAAAATTGTTATACTTTAAAAATGAGAAGGAGGCGGCAGAGAGAACACCTCTTGAAAAATCTAATTCTCAAATATTGCTGACCAACTTTCACTGAAACTTGGAAAATCCATTATACCATAAGAACAGCAGCAACAACCAACAGCTGTGTTAAAAGGTGAAGTTCAGCAAGGCTTTGAGGATCTTCAAATATAAAAGTTAACTTTAAAATGTGACTGTGCTTAGGTGTCTGCTAAACTACTGCATAGCTTAGAACCGTGATACACAAACCAAATGTTAGCTCTGTCGTACAATGTGCCAGAAGAGTCTTCTCTTCTGATGTGGACTGTTAACAGTGCAGAAGAATCATTTCCCATTTCCCGTCCTGCCCTCACTGTGCTCATTAGCATTAAGCTGATGACTAACTGTACTACAGACAGACCAGTTACAGCAACATGAAGCCATGACCGTACTTCGCACCTCCAGTTTCACTTCTTAACAGCTGCTTTTAGAATAAGCCTTCTTTTAATGCCAGTCTTCTGGCTTTTTCTAGAATTGGTCTGAAAGACAAGAGACCTTGTTTCTATTTGTCCATGGAGTTCCCATTTTTTCATGGAAAGATATCAAGAAAAGCATGTGAAGAACTGCTGTGCAAGAAAGGAAAGAATGGTAGCTATTTAATACGAGAGAGTGAAAGTGTAGCTGGAGCCTTGTGTCTGTGTGTTTTGTAAGTATTTTAATATTAAATTTCTTACAAGTTTTAAAATAGATTCAAAACTAAGACTTCTCCTTTTCTAACGTTAATAGTTCTCCCCTAATGTTAACAGTATGTCTGTAGATGTATTCAAGCGATGCTGGTTGCCTTGGGTTTTCTTTACAGTGAGTGGTGAGTGGGTGACATTTGTAAAAACAATTCATACAACAGAGAATGGATGAACTGTTCTCTGTTGATGCTGTTGTCTCTCTGCAGACAATAGAGCGAGCCCAGAGAAAATACCTCAGCCTGCCAAAACACGGTGAGAAGAACCTCACTCAAAGTTGCTGCCTCTGTTATAACAATGAGTAAATACCATTCTAGCACTACTGAGACACAGAAAAGTCTCACAGTAGGATATAAAACATTTTCTTCTTCATATGCATGCTGATTATCTGATGAAACATTAGCCTTGTGTTTCCCACAAAGTTTATCTGATGTAAGAAGATAAGCTGAGACAGAAAGATGTCATGTCCTACTCAAATTCATGACAAGCCCATGAACAAGATGGGAATAGAAAACTGCTTAGCTTAAAACAATTAAAATTGGATTATTTTCTTCTCCTGTTGGGAATAGTACTTTTTTCCTGTTCATAAAGTCTGTTTTACATTTTTCATAAATAATCAATCTGTTCTTAATGTGTTCAGAATTTACGAACTAGTAACTAGTTCCTTTTTGTGTGAACCTTTAAAATTTTAAACTTTCCTTGAGGGTGTGTTTGAGAGTGACATGAAAAAAAAAAAAATTAGCACAACATTTAATTAGCTTAAAAATGTCAGGAAATATTTTTTATCGATAATCAAAATCTTACTGCTTTTGAAACAAATCAGAGGAGAAGGGAGAAAAGGGGAGGAGGAAATGGAGTACTGCTGGGTTGGTGAGTAGAAGAAAGGATCATCTGGGAATGACAAAGACGAGTAAGGAGTAATGACAGATGAGATACGAATCAGTTACAAATCCACAAGATCTCCCTTGTCCTCATACCAGTTAGTTTGTTAACTTGAATCATAACATGCAGTTGTTTATAAGCATTTAATAGTTGATTTGGAATCAGAAGTTTTCATTGTAATGGCAGTTTCATGTTCATTTTATGTTAAAGTAACTGTAATAGCCAAGTAATATACGGACAACGACTTCTCAAATTTTGATTAACAAAGAATAAGTTTAGAAACAATCCATTTAGATTACTGTTTTTCACTTCTATGTCTTATTTTTACTTGCATATTATGTTTAAAGAATGAAGACCGACTTTTATAAAAGCTCATAAGCCAGATACTTGTGAATTTTTACAGGTACCTCATGGAGGAAAAAAAAAAAAAAAAAAAAAAAAAAAAGAGGTAGCCCTGAGATGCAACTCTTTGAGTCAAAGTTAATCTTTTCTGAGTGGAAGTTAGAACTAGTCTCAGTCCATAGTAAATTCTTCAGAGAGCAGAGTAGGTTCTTTGCAGAGCAAACATCCATTTACATGCAAGTCCCCATAACTAGTTTTTTGCCTTAAGATTCTCCCTCTCATCACAGCTCAATTCATTTAGCTATAGCTGAAATCTTTCCAATGAACGTGCATACTAACTAAAATTACCTGTTTTCAGACATTGGTTTTTTTTGTTGCTGTTTTGTTGTGGTTTATATCTCTCTGCAGCTTTACTGCCTTTTTTGGTGATTGTCATGATCTCCAGTTCATTTTCTGAACAGCTGTCATTGCTATAGTTGATAAAAAGTTTTTATTTCTGTTGATAAAATGTGTCCAAAGCCATCAGTATCCTTAATGTTCTAACACTTGCATATTATTAAAATAATAATAATCAAAACTCTAGGAAATGCTAAAGAAGAATAATTTCCTAAAAGTAGAGCCCATGTTGTCGTTTTGTGTGCTGGTGAGTGGAGGACATTTTCTACTGACATTTCTTCAAGAATTCAACATTATTCTTGTAATACAACTGCAAGACACAGTTTAGAGAGGTATCGCATTGGAAGGCAAAGAAAACAGATGAGAGAATGGGAAGTATATGGAATCAAATTATTTATATAAAGGCGTGAGCTGGGTTTACTTTGTAAGTTATCTGCAATCTTTAGAGTAAACCTATGTTTACTCTAGAGTAAAACATGAAAACTTTTCTCCATTTTTGAACTCTAGAATTCCATTTGTTTTGCTTTTCTATCTCAGTCTCATACATCTTAATTCACAGTCACATGTGTTGATCATGCTATTGCAGATATTTCCAGTCCCATGGTTTCCCTTCTTTCCTCCATTGTTTTTTCTTTTAGCATTGTGGGTCAGAGACTTAGCCCACTTGTTTGTCCCTAATATCACACCTTCTCTTCTGGATATGCTCATTGTTAAATGGCCAGTATCATGAGCTCATTAACATGAGCCAGCAATGTGCCCTTGCAGCTCGGAAGGCAAACTGTATCCTAGGCTCCATCAAAAGAGGGGTGGCCAGCAGGGACAGGGAGGTGATTGTCCCCCTCTACTCTGCT
>JAOWBP010000001.1:75796340-75819854 GCA_028571105.1 Tragopan temminckii | reverse complement strand
TGTTAATTTTATTTCCATCTTGGCTCTTAAAAACATCTTAAGGTTCTCTGAAGAAAATGGATACTTTGTTTTCCTCCATTCTGTGCCGTGCCACTCTTTTATACTAATAATTAATATTCCAGGGATTTGCAATTGTGTTTAAAGAAACTTTGATAATCTGGCTGGTGTACATTTCAATTCTAATACAATAATTGTACTCAAGTTAGATAGACTGCAGAAGCCAACCCTCTGATTGATCAGCAGTTTCACAAGAGGATGCAAAATTTTGTGGTCTCGTCTAAAAAAAAAATGCTTCTGGTCATATTATTCTTTATCCTAACTCTATGGTGGCAGCAGCCCGCAGAGCTTTAGGTGATGACTGCAATGACAGGGAACAAAAAAGGAATGTGGTGTTATCTGGGAAAAATTTACATTCTGATTTAGTGATTTAAGAATAGTATGAAAGATGTCAGGGGGAAGTTCTTCACAGAGAGAGCAGTGAGGTGCTGGAATCTCACTGGAGGCTGCCCGAAGAGGCTGTGGATGCTCCATCCCTGGAAGTGTTTAAGACCAGGTGTGATGAGGCCCTGGGCAGCCTGGTCTAGTATCAGATCTGGAGGTTGGTGGCCCTGCCTGTAGCAGAGGGGTTGGAACTTGATGATCCTTGGGGTCCCAACCCTAGCCATTCAATGATTCTGTGAAAGCAGAATGGTTTGGTCAGTTTCATAACCAAGAATTTTTTCGCTCACTTTCCCTTTCAGGGGTTTTCTCCTCTCCCAGAATTAAAGGTGATAATGGAACAAATATATAACAGTCAAAGAAGCCAATAAATTGGGGTTTACAATGCAGTCAAGTGTTTTATTTATCATGAAAGATTGAGGCTTTAGCTAGTGATGATTTGAAATATTTAGCTACCTCTAGCAAAATCATTTGGAGAATTACTTGTAGAGTATCCAAAAATTGAGTTGGAAAATTTTCACTTGTTTTTTAATATTCTCAAGTCTCACTTGGCAATTCTAAGGCTGTCTTAATAGTAAGAAGTGAGAAAAGCATGCCACAAGTGACAATATTTGTTTCTTTTCTGTGTTTCCTGGGATAATTAGAAATGTAGCGGGAAGGAAATGAGAATGGTGTATGAATATGGTTGCAGAGCAATGCTTTGAAAATATTGTACCTTCTGAAATTGCTAGCATATGTCTTGAAGAACTGGCTACAGACAAGTTATCTTCACTCTTCTCCGTTTCCTCACAAGTTATTTATAAGCCTATAAATCATGTTTTTCAATTGGACTTGAAATGGAAATGTAATACACATGCAAAGCTTTATTGTAGGAAACAATTTTCTGCAATGAAACCTCTTTAGTCAGTGTTACACAGTATTTGTTTAAAACATTTCCATGAAACTTGATTTTTGATTTTGAGCAAAACTAAGTTTCATTTACTGTTTAAGATCAAACTGCAAGTGAAGAAAGTGATGCTGAGATAGTGTCAGTGAGAAGAAGATTTGAAGACATTCACTTCCAGGTAAAAATTTCTGGTGTCTAATGTAATAGAATAATTTTGTGTTTAGTAGAAATAGTTGAATTACTTCTATAGCTTGTATTTGCCTGAAGAGTTAATGTACTGTCAGTGGATGAGTCTCTGCATTGTGCATCTTAATGCATGTTTATAGTCAGTAGAGCAAATTAGAAGTTTATATTGTTCTCCATGACATTATTTATTGAAATAATTGTGACGTTTGAGTATGAGTACACTAGAGAAAACTACATGCTGTACAGAACAGGCAAATCTGATAAAAGCTGTTGTAGGTATGCAAAAAGAATAACCAGACGAATCACAAAGTAAAAACACCTTTTAAATATGATTGTTCTTTTCAGACAGTCTAATATAAAGTGGAAACACAATTTTAAAAACCTGAAATAATGACTAGTGTAACAAATGCAGAATAGAATCTAATGCTGTTTTTTGCCAAAGCTATGCTACAAGTGTCAGGACTACCCAAACTAGTTATGAAGAAAAGTACAATGTCCATCTTGTGTGTGAAGCCATTCGAATCCTGTGTTCTGCTTGCTCAGATACAATTGCCAAAAAATTTTTTACTTTTCTATTTTGTTTAGCAAAAGTTCTAGACATTGACTTGTATTTTCACTAATTAAAAAACGCCTGTCATTTATCACCAAATCGCTCTGTAACTTATCACTGGAACTGTTTTGCTGGTTTTTATGGGACTTTTAGGAAATTGGTTGGTTGGTTTGTTTTTTGCTGTTTTTTTTTGTTGTTGGGTGGGGTTTGAGTAGGTTTTTTTTCAGTCAGTAGGTTCCTTGGATCAAAAAACTAGCTACTTATTTCTGTTTTGACATACAGTTCCTTCTTGAGTGTTTTTTTTTTTTAATAAATAAAACATACATTAAAACATACATTAAAAAATAACTTTCATGATTATTGGAAATCCTCATCTGAATTGAGTTGGAAATAAAACTAAGCAATGAATTTGTGCTTTCCTGTGTCAATGACTTCTTTGTATTTAAATCTTTATTCTTTTTTTTTTCCCTTAAGAATTCGGATGTAGATGATGTGAAAACAGAAGAGAAAGTACAGGTTCAAGTAGATGTAATAGTACAAGATAATGGAAGAAGAATTCCCAAATGGATTACGGTAACGTATTTCTCCTGCTCTGTTAAAAGTTATTTACTAATTAGAAAAACACAATGATTCTGTAGCTATGCGTAGCACAATGAATCTTAATATAACTTCTCTGAGGCTTGCTGCCTGTGTAAATATCACAATATCTCAAATCTTTGATGTCAGTGATTATAAGAAACTTAGCAGACAATATCCAAATACTTCTTTGAATTTTATTCCTGCTTCTTTTTACCCTGATGTGTGAACTGGTTTTCACTTCAATATATCTTATGAAAAGCCTCAGTTTGAGGTTTTTAGGGGAAAAAGAACTAAGATTTTGAATTTAATTTATTTACAGTACATGCTCCAGCATCCATTTCTTACCATATATGCCAGAGATATATAGATTATCCATATAAATTTATATAACTTCAGAATTTATATGTGGACATGTGTGTGTGTTAACATATGGATATATATGTATCCACATATAAATTTTTGAATCTGGGAAAAAGATTGAAATATACTATGTAATGTAGAAGCTGCAAAGATTATAATAACTTCCCAGAACTCTTAAGAAATCTCACTGAAGTCTTAAACTAGACTTTTTCCTCCTTTTATAATTTGACTGTATAGGACCTAGTATATTGAGGGGAGAGCAGGAGGAGTCATAAATAAAATGTTGGTGTTACTTTTAACACGCAAAAAATCCAGGATAAATTTAGGATTCATGTGTCTTTTTTACTTTGTTCATTTTTCAGGTAGCACCTTCATCAAGTCATTTCACTTCACCAATACGAGAACTGAAAGGTACAACTATATCATCTGGCTGTGGGTCAAATGTGTTGGTTATTAAATATTACAAACTTCACCAGAAATATGTTCAATTTAATGAAAGCGTGACTATTTTGTTACTGCTTATATTTGATTCAAGGATTGGCTTTGGATGTGCTGGTAGTTAAAGCAGTATTTCACTAGTAACATGTCCAGACTTGATCCTGGAAACTTTAGGTAGAATTTTGGTGTGAATGTTTCAAGCCTGAAGACTACAAAAAACATGAAGTCTTATCATGCTTTACCTCAAGGGAAGCTGCACTGGTACTGGTTAAACACAGAGATTTCAAGAAATACAGAAATATGTTAAAATCTGTAGGATGAGGCTGTGCCTTCTGGTGAGAAATTAGAGAGCGAAGCAGTCTGCCTCTACAATAAATGTATTTTCTGTCTATATATTAAGCTACTTTAAAGTTGTTTGGTGTTTTTTTTTCTTTTCCCAATACATTCCATTTCTGTCTTCTATAATCTGTTAATTCAGTGTAATTAAGAAAAATCTTTTAATTTCTCCTAACCAATGGTATGTTAATATTCCATTTAACTTGGCAAAAAAGCTCAATGATATAAGAGAATATCTGTACCACATGCAATATTTTAAGTCATATTACTGAAATGTCTTAATTGTTTTTTTCTGTTTTGAATAGGCAACCAAAGCAGTGTTTGCAGAAAGAAAGTAGAGTTGGCAAATGAATGTTCTTCTTCCAGCCCCCACCAGTTACAGTTTTCTGGGGTTCCTATGTTACCAGATACAATAACTGTACCCAGGCGTCAATCTTTTCAGGAAATGAATGAAACTTGCTATAATAGTACATTGGAAGAATATCAGTCTGCAGATGAAAGTTGTTCCTGGAGTAATGTGACACTTGCAGACTTGTATCCTAAAATGGTAGAGGTATTGACAAAGCTTATTACAAGGGAAACTCGGAAAAAAACATTTAAATACATGTTTGGACTCTGTAGAAACAAAAGAGGGCATGCCAGAAGACCAAAGCTCAGTATCACTGTAGAAAAAATAAGAAAATTCAGACCACTCAAATTGAAGAAAGCACTACCCAGCATATGCAGCAGCAGTACAGACATCCAGAATCACACTTTTGGAAATAATGTAAATGAGAATAGCGGACCTTGTGATGATCAGTGTTTTATTAATAACTCATCTGGTCTGGTACCATTTTCATACAGTGACACAAACGAAATGGAAATGGACTGCTCTGATTCAAGTTTAGATTATCATTTAGTATTTAGAAAGGACCAAAAACTTTCTGAACAGAATGCTAATGCTTTGGCAAGAATGGGAGAGACTTTTCTAGCAGAAGATCAATTACAGACTACTGTCTCACTAAACAGTTCAAAATATAACAAAAGTGGAAACTTGACTTACAAACATTCTTTGGAACCACCTTTTAGAACATCTTCTGCCAGTTCAGGATCGGTGGCACTTCATTTAGTAAAAGGAAGTAAAACTCAAAAAAATGACTTTCCTTCTGATGATACATCAGGTTTTTGCTCATCTGCTTGTAGTATTGTTAATGACAGTAATACTTTTACACCTATCAAAGACTATTATCTTGCGTCAGGTACATTGCTCATAAATCCTGAAATAAAAATTTCTGAGAGGCAGAATTCCTTTCAACGCAGACACTCATTTTCCTCATTGTCTATAAAGCAGAGTCCTTCAGAGACACCCCAAAAATACGAAGATGCCTTTGAGAAGCTCTACTACAAACTGCTTTCCAGGGGAAGCCAAAAGCCTTTGACATTGACAAAACCATTTTCAAACTCACAGAAGCTTGAAGAGAAAGGAGGAATAATGAAGAATACATTCAGTGATTCTGTGAGATCCAATATACAGTATAACATTGCATTTGAGAAGATTTATCAGCAGTTGTCTAGTGAGGTGGTTCCAAAAATTCCTGGTTTCCAAAGAGCTTCAAATTTAAGGAAATATGAAGGAATACAGATGTCAGACACTGTAAATGCTCTCGTTAACTCACCTGTTCGATCTTTATGTGCAATTCCCAGAGTTAAGAGACTAGGAAATTTTCAAAATGATCTTCTTTCTTCACCAGTAAAGCGACTGAAAAATATACCTGAACATTTTTTTTCAACCAAATGTCAGCAGATTTCTCACAAGAAATATGGTGATCTTCAGACAGTTGGCATGGATTTTGCTAGCCTACACAATGGCAGTAACACCAGATTTTTTAACAGTCACAACTGTCATCATCAGGTATTTAAAGACCTTGTGAAAATGATTGTTTTGCCAATACTTGGAAAAACACTTAAAAAAAAAAAAGATCAGTGCTGAAAGGTCTTCAGGCTAGTGACAGCATACTCCCAGCACTATTTGGTTGGTTTGGTTATTTTCTGAAATTGAGGAGATTTGTTTGCTAAAAAATATTAGTAAGTTATGTCAAGCCTCCTGTGGGGAACCTCACTGCTTAGTAACTTTGAAAGGCATTTTAAAATCCTCACTAAAAGATTTTCTCATGTTTTTAGTACATCGTGTCACTGGTTAAGATCATTTCAGACAGTGACCTTGCTGATTAACATACTGTCCTTCTGAAATGATTGTATTTTATTTACTACATACACGGATAAAATGAAATTAAGTTTTATTGAGCTCTGCTGGAATTACCAAACTTGTTTTAAATCAAGACCTTATTGCCAGGCTCCTTGTTGCCTCTTCTAAGACAAATAGTGAAAAAATAACTTGAGTTTTTTTCCACTAACATAGTAGGTTGATGCTTTCTTTTCAGGACTCTGGGTTTCACGCTTCTTCAGATAAAACTTTTCTTGTTATTCCCGATGCTTCATTGAAAGGTTAGTTTCAGAGGCTATATGAATTACTGCTTTAGCAATTGCTTCTTTAAAGAGTATATCTATGGATTTCCTCTATAAACACATATTTCTAGGTGACAGCTCTTCTTCCTCAGTAATAATTGGATATGCTTAAGTTTTACTTCAGTAAGTAAGGAATCTAAGTAGAAAAGGGTTTCCTGATTTGCTTGTTAATAGCAGTTTAAGAAGCTTTTTTGTAGGGGTTTTCCTACTGAAGTATTGCTTATTATTTAGTGGTTTTCTCTTTTTCTGTATTGGTGGTTGTTTTTACTTTCTATGTGTAAATGTTCAGCAGAAAATTGATTGTTTATTAATAACCACTTGAATAACCAAATGCTTTTGTTTGGATTCTTCAGCTGTGCAAAAATCTGCACTTGCATTGTTGCACGGCTATTGTTACTTGTGTAGGTGAATTTAATTTCTGATCTGAAGAAGGCAGCTTTTGGTGATTCAGAACAATAGAATTTTATTCAAACTCTAGACTGAAAAGCTGTATTAGTTTAAGATTCTAGATTCTAATTTTATAGTTTTCTTCTAATCTGATTTTGGTTAAAGCATGTTTATAACATAACCTGAACTTTTTTTTCCTAGCTTAGTAAAAATCACCAATATTTATTTTCTATACTTTGTTTTTATTGATCTCTGGTCATCAAATAACTAATCAAAGTGTAAGGGAAAATGTTGTGGAAGATTTCATGAAATATTGTCAACTACAAAACAAAGAGAAAATGGTAAAAGAAATGCATTTGTTTGCATCAGTTTTGGGTTTTTTTTTTTTTGTTTTTTTTTTTCCTTACTGCCTTTTCATTGCTGATACATAAGTTTTACAAAGATTTTGATTATTCTCATCTGTCTTATTTTACTTTTCTCGAATTTTAACTCACACTATCCCCTTTTTTTTTCCTTTTTTTTTTTTTTTTTCTGGAATCATCTGTTTCTTCTGCTTTTATTTCTAATGGTCTTGATAAGCTAGTTTTTCAAAGTGCTTATTCTTGAATGTATTTGAGAGTTACAAGTATGGGGTATAATATGTTTTTGAAACTGAATTTTGCCACAACCTTTTTCATTAGAATATTTCCATAAGGAAATTTGCTGATTGAAGTATATATAGAGAGATATTACTACCAGACCAGTATTTTAACCATGTACTATAGTGTTTGTTACACTTCATAGTTCTTATCCTTTTCATAATATTATTTTTCATCAACAGAATTGGAGAATACAGATGTCCACTCTAGTTGGCCTAGGACAGTGCCAAATTACAGTAGCCCTGGAAATGCACTGAAATGCCCCCAAAAGTAAGTTCCTTTGAAGAAAAGAAATGTCAGAAATTCTTGCTGTTCTACTTTTATGTTAATGGTATGGAGGTTGTTGCTTAAACTAGTACTTCTAAAATGAAAATGGACATGGATTCTTGAGAGAGCTCAAACTAATCAAACCTGTAGACTTGAACATGGGGAGGCAAGTGTCTGTGGAAAAAAACTAGCCAGAAGCCAACATAGATGGTTAATGAAAACAAGATTGCCTAATTGAACAGCTACTCTAGTAGCTCATTTTGTGTTCATTATAGGGGATACTTCTTATTTCAGCCATGTTACTTATATTTTTGAATATTTTTGACTCAGGCTGTGTACTTGAGCTGAAAAGTCTTCTCAGATCCTTAACTTCTGGAAAGTTCAGTGTATTATCATTCAAATAGACTGTCACTATTAGCGATAAGTTTTCTCTGGAACAAGAAAACTTCTTTCAGCGCCCTGGTTACTGGCCTATTACATCTCCTTTCCATAGAAAATATGACTTTTGAAGGTTTCTCAGGTTTCTGATCTCCTGGGTTTTTAATTACAACCAATTTAATAGGCACAGAATTAAAAAGCATTAGAAGTTCTCTAATAGTTTTGCTTCATTTTATAAAATAATTTTTAAATCTTTTGCCAGAAGGTCCCATTTAGCACCACAAAATTTGCTACCTTTCTGGTCTCAAAGCCAGTAAATACTTTCACTATGCTTGAGATGATCCAACAGCTGATATAACATTTTTCTGACAATATGCAAATTAAGATTGTAACAAACATCCCAGGAGTGAAACTCTTTAATGGCGTTGTAGCCGGTTGTGGAAAGGAAAGGACTGCCTTTATCTAGAAACTGATTATGAAAAAGACATTTCTGAAAAGAAAATGTGAACACTTTCCTATAACTACATTGCTACACTTATTCATCTGTGTAAACCAAATTCATTTAAAATAGATATTAAAAAGTTACCCCTTCAGCTGAACACACATAGGAAGGCTGCAAGGTGTCCAACTTCTGTTCACAGTCAAGGTGTTCAGATATCTCGCTTTAGTGATTTGTTTGTTTCATTTTGTTCATTAAGTAGTCAGCAGTTATAGTATTTTTGTGTAACTTTCTTTGTTCTAAACAATTATTTTATATAGGGTATCCAGAAAACTAAGCTACACCGATGGGAAGGAGCGAAATCCTAGCAATCCCTTAGACAACGTCCTGATCAAAACTCACCAAGGAGCCTTCATGGCATACAGAGAAAATAACATTGTTTTATAGTTTTTATTTGTGGTTTGTTTGTTTTCTCAAAAATCACAGATGTATTAATACAACTTAAGTATTTTAAGGAAGAAATCCTTAGTAGATAGGAACGTTACTGTAATACACAATTAATACTGATTTATTCTTCCCTGTAACATAAATCTTCAGGAACTAACTCTAGCCTTCTTCTTACAGTGAGTGCCCTTCATGATTCTTGGGCTTCGTCTGGTGTTGCAAGGAACCAGGTTTCCTTTATATAAATTTATTTGAATTATATATTTAGCAGTATTTATAATATTAGAATGTGATTTGTATTATCTTTTTTATCTGCTGATAAACTTTTATGATTCAATTTTGATTTTAATCTTGATTCTTAATCTACTAGTATTAAGACCTTAACAAACTCAGCATCTGCTGAATTCTGCTCCATTCCTGTTGTACAGACATGTCAATACGAAATGCCTGAAATAAACTAGGTTGTTATGTTCCTCTACGTCCTATCAAAATTCTACCTGACAAACTGTATATTCTCAATAAACACATGTCCTGAAGAAATACCTGCTTGTAGTGGAAATGCTGAGTTGTGGCTTGAAACAGTGATGGAGCACCTGGAAGGCAAAGCCAGGGAAGCTCAGGTGTGTGCAGTGTGCCTACATAACCAGAAGGGGTGGAACCAGGATCCACCCTTTCCCAGACCTCCAATTTATCTGCATTTCTTCCTTTCCTGGAGGAAAGGTTATCTTATCTGGAGATCCTTGCATACCTTAGGCCTTTTGAAGGTAAGCAGTTTTTTTCCTTTATTTCTGTGCCCATGGCTGTTGCATTTGAGTAAGTCCTCCTTTGCTACAGCCTGGGACCTTGCTGCTCTGCTGTCAGTGCTGTGCTATCACATTACACTCCTTTAAAAATTTTATTTCAGGAATAAATTCTCAGGAAAGGTTTATCTATCTACAACAAATACATAAGAAAGATTTGGCAGGGTCCCAAGGGTTTTTCTTACTGTGTTCTTTCTTAGCAAGAAGACAGTTTTAGTAGTGTGAGATCAAGTATGCTCTGGTTTAACTGCATTGCCCCATGTCAACTTTCCAAACTTCAGAAGAGGAGGAATTTATTTGACTGAACTTCATTTTGGGGCACATGCTCTTTGGTTTGGTTTTGATGATTTTGTTTGTTTGTTTGTTCCTGCTTTTACACTGTTGCAGCACTTAGAATCAAGACTTTGGTGATGTTAAATGCTGTTGAATGGAATAAGGAAACAGCTTCAGTAAGGCCTACACTAGCATAAGATAAGAGTCTTCAATGGGTGGTTTTTGCAATATGCATGCGCACACAATATATCTTACATCACTCCAGCATTATGTTTTCTTCAACAATTTAAGATTGTCTTTCAGAAGTGCTTTAGTAGCTCACTTTTCTTCTGGCTCTAGGTATAGATGAACAGTAGGAAATATACTTTATGAACTACATTCTTCTTGGATTTGTTGAGGTAATTATTTTCCTTTATTTCTTGAGAAAGTACTTAGAGAGTATGAAATTCCATGTTATATGTTCTAAATGTAAACTGTAATTAGATTTTTGGATGTATGTGGATATGTCTTTTGAACAGCGACAGAATACAAGCTTATCCAGGTAGGAAAGCAGATTTATTTAAAGAACAGAAATAGTTCATTCATCTATGGAAGTTACTTGGAATCATAACGTAGTTCTTGGAAAAACTTTAGGTGTTGGAAGATAAGCTTATCCCAGTTTCAATATTTTTTGTGTGTGTCAGCAATAGCAAATAGGAGAGAGTTACATAATTATTTTTGGAGTTTGATCCACCAACATCCAATTTATCTGCATTCTAAAAAGTATGATATCACCAAGAGTCTGTCATGATTGCTGGAGGATATCTGGCATACACCTATGAAAATTCAATGGTGCTACTTAATACTCTGCTGTTATCTCTGTTCTTCCCTTCAAAGTCTTCTGCTTCTGCCACCATATGTATGCTTCTCCAACATACTTTTAAGTGCTAAGCTTTCCGTTATGAAGAGTTTTACATTGCTTCGTTCTGCTTCAAAATACATATAATACTATAAAAACAGGTTTTGTTACTGAGACTACACCTAACATCTCCTTTTCTTATTTTGTTATAATTATGAGTGTAGCTCTGAAATTAGTACTTCCTATTTTATTATGTTAGAGGCAGATGTTGGTGGTATGGCAGTACAGATATCCTGTCAATATCCTCTTACATTTTGTTGTCACATGACAGGTGGCAGCAGAGGGGCCATCTGACAAAAATGGCATCTGACATGGAAGTGCATATGAAGTAAAGGCGTGTAATTGAATTCCTCCATGTGAAAAACATTGCTCCCGTTGACATTCATCAACTCTTACTGAATGTTTCTGGATCCAAACAGCAGATGTGAACACAGTGAGGCTGTGGGTGGTGTGTTTCAGCAGTGGTGACAGCAGCACTTGATCACCTCCACTGGAGCAGATTTTTACGAGGGCAACATGCAGGCTCTTGTTTGTTGCTGGTGAAAATATATGGCTGATGGTGATTTCTATACCAAAAAACTTTTGTAGCTGAGAATTTGCTCTATCAAATAGCATTATTGTGCTCTTTGTGTCTGCTGTAGTTTCCATGGAAATAAGTGGAGGCATTATTTATGTGTATTGATTTGATTTCAGCTCAAGACGGGTAATAGTACTACTGGGCAGCTTGGTCTGCAAGGGTTCCCTTTTTCCTTTTAGTCTAGAAGAGGAGTTAAGGCATAGCTTGTTTAAAGAGGTTTGTTAACTAAAATAAACATGGACCAGACTTCTTTAACTCTGACTTTTTTTTTTGTCCCCTTCATAGACGTGTTGCGTCTATGGACTCGCTCTTTGTACTATAGGTGGTTTGGTTTTTGTAACTGATTTAGAGCTACTGTCTCCTTCAGAACCTTAGACAGTGGCACTCTGAATGCCCTTTAGCATTTCAAGCTCCTTGGCACCATGCTCTGTGTGGGTGTATTTATTTACTTGTTGGGTTGGGGTTTTTTGGGGTTTTGTTTTTTTTTTTTTTTTGAAGACAGAACTGTCCAAAACCTACAGAGTAGGCATAGCATGTCAACATGTGTTACTGTTTTTCTTCTGCTACTTACTGACTCCCAAAATGTGCCACGTAAAGATAAATTCCCACTCTATAAAAGCTTACCATCTGATGAGTTGAAAGTCTAAAGATGAATGTGCACATAGAATGTAAATTACGTGGGGAAATAAGTAGTTCTTTTTACTTTTGTGAAGAAGTTTATTGACAAAGGTACTAGAAATTTAAATATAAAATAGAATATTAGAAAAATTTTCTTGCAAAGGCTGATGGTTACAAATCATTTGCCAGTATCGTTACTTATTCTTGAGTACAAAAAAAAAAGTCATGTTGTACAAAAAAGTGTTATGTTAGTAGAGGAGTGAAGATTTGAGATGTATGCCGATACTGCTCACAAAAGGAAAGTGAGGATATATAATAGGCTGCGTGAAGCCCAAGACAGCTAGTAATTAGCCTCACTCCCCACACTATGCCATCATGGCAGTGGCTTTTCTCAATCAAGCAGTCCACACTGGTCCTTAGCGCACCTCATCATTCAGCAACAACCAAAACATTGGCCCAAGACAGTTTCTTATCACTCATTGCAGCCCAGGCAAGCTGAAAGGTTGGACACCCATGCTGTAGACTGTTCACCATAGGAAAATAGACAATCTTGAATGCGGACCTATTTTTAATTGGGAAAGCATCTGAATCCTTAAGTGTGTGTGTGTGAAACACCATTTCTTTCCAAAAGTACTGTTAAAGCCTGTGTAGAAGAGTAGTCATACTCTATGAGAGTTCTACAAGCAAGTTAGTGGATCTTCTGGGACTGTATGAAGGTTGATGGTTATTTTTAAACAAAGGATTAATTTTTACTTTACCATGCAGAAGCTGATATCTGTGTTCACAGCTCCCTTTCAATATGTATTCAAAAGGGAAGTCCCTTTAAAAGGGCAGCATGAACCTACAGCTATTGTTTGCTTAATCCATAGATGTGTTTTGAAGATGATTTGGAATATTTTACTTAGCTGCTTCACACCATTTTTTGTAATTTAAGTTTGCCAGGGTACTATCTCTAATCATTCACTGTTCCTCCAGAATGAATAAAGCAGATCTCACTTTGATTTCATATTTGGTTCATGAAGCCACTTCAAATGTTCTCTCCATTTGTCCTATGAATCAAACCCATTAATCTTACGGGATCGTCATGAATGGCTTCTACGTTTGCTGTATTTTCAGCAGCCAGTTGCTCACTGTTAAGGTAAATGCAAACTTTTGAAGCTGTAATGGTGGATTTAGATAATCTTTCTTCTTCATCCTCTAATGGAGAGTCTTTCTTCCTCCTTGGTTTTCTGCGTTTTCCCTTGGTGCTGTGATCAAGTGAGGCGTAACACATCTGATCAGCTGATTCCACCTGGAAGGAAGTTTACTTTATAATTAACATTCAGTAGTTGTGTTTGCTTTAAAATTATGTCTAAGGCTTTGAACGCATCTTCATGGTAATCATAGTAGGGACTGAGGTTTACCTGAACTAGCTGTAAATTACATCATTAAAAGTACAAATGATTAAGTTACAGCAGCACAGAAAACAGACTAACGTAACTTAATAATAATTAGGTTACGTTATATCTTTACAATTGTGTAAGGCTCCTATTATAATTGTGGCAGAGAGGAAGCCCTCTTCCAGGTATCATTTCAAAGACTCTCTGTGGGAAATAAGAGCAGTTTATGTAATCATTCCAAGTTCTTTGAGATGCAGGGCATTATTTGATCTGTTTTTCTTCACTCAAGTTGATTTATTTCAATCCCATTATTAGCAACAACACTTTTCACAGACTTTGTGCAGAAAAAAAGTAGTAATGGGTGACTCATTTCTGCATATGTTATCCAGTGTAAAATGTGTGTTCTGTGTTTCCACTGCTTCTCTGTGTTTTTCAAACCAAATTGTTGAGCACTATTGGCACTGGAATTTTCATAGATGATTCTGTTTCTGTGAAGTTTATGAAGACAAATATTTAAATAAAAAGGGAGAGACTGCGAATAATTCCTTATGAAATACCTGGAAGGCAACTCCAGAATTGATGTTAGGAATGCTTCAATTATAGACAGATTTCAATTGAAACCTGTATGCTTTTAGGTTTTCAAGTAACAACAAAATACAAATCAATAGAATATTGGTTGTCTTTAACAAGTTAAGGAATATAGATTTTTATACTGGACAGGAGAGAATCAGTCAAATTTGTGATTATTATGTGATGCATGTCTAATTGAGCCTGATGCATGCTTGTGACTGAGCATTATTATGCCAAATGGATGGAAATGATCTGTTTGTAATTTTTCTCCTCCCTTACTAATGACCCAGATTGAACAAAAATTCAAATATGCTTAAATTCCTTGATAAACTGAGATGTTGAAGTATGGTAATTTTTGTGATGTGCAGCAGGAATATTTTTGATGCTTACTGTCATGGAATAAATGCAAGAACTCTGTGACAGACCACATCACTCTGATTCAGAAATCCAAAATTAAAAGTAAAGATACCTGTAGTTCGTTAAGTGGCCTTTGAGGCTGGGACTTCATCTGCTCGTAACAACATTCCTCTGTAATTTACCAAAGCAGAAAAGTATTTCCATTACTAAGACACCCTACTCAGAATTAAAAGATCCAATTAACAAATCCTCTGTTACAGAACTACCCCCCTACCCCCACCAGTTTACTATGTTAGAAGTTTCACTTGTTTGGTAGTGACACAGATATTGCTTCTGTCTTCCTCTGCTTGTAGAGAGGCAATTAGCTAAGACATTCTGACACAGATACTCTGAAGCAAAAAATGTTCTGTCCATGTGGGAGGATGGGTGTTTCCCTAACTGGACGTTATTTGGAGCTGTTAGAACATCTTCGGTTAAGAGTAACTTGACATACCTATATATTTGTCAGTACAAGCAACTTTTCAGCTACAGAGAGCTATGCGGAGACTAGTAGGCTTTGAGTGACATACCATCGACTTGTCTATATCCAGCTGCAGTTATTTGATTTTACTGTCTCTAATATGGTATGGATTGCTGCTGCAGAAGATTCTTCACTTAGGCCCAGTGAAGCAGTCTGCCCACTCTCCAGCCACCGTGGGCTGTGCTTCAGCATTTCTGTTAACATCCTTCATTTATGAATTGACAGCACTGAGAGCAGGTATGTGCTACTTTTTGCTAGCTTGTTTGGGGGCACTGACTTTGGGCAGAAGGCAATTTGTGTCTTAGATTGCTTGGAAGTGTGTGTGCTAAGTGTGTTATTTAAATGGGTGCAGCTTTACGCATAGAAAAGCTGTTGGTTTTGAAGTATTTGACTGAACAGTACTGTTTGGGTTGTTTAAAAAGAAGTCGAATTCTATACATGACCTCATCTTACAAATAGTGCAGTACGGTAATTCGATGTAGGCTCTAAGTAGGTATGAGTAAAGCATTTTTAAAAAGGGAAAGATTCTCAAGGCTGCTGAGAAACACAGAATGTGTTGGCCAGTCTGCTTTTAATTCTGCATTTCTTATAGACACTGAATAGGCAAGTCTTCTTAAAATGAAACTTACCTAAAATATCTTGACTGAGATTGCCATAAACTGGGTCATCCCCTGTGTAGCAGTCATTATAGCTAGAATAGGGATAGAAAGATTATTTTAAATTATTTCATGAACTTTATTTAGGACCCCACTATTCTACTCTTACCCATTTTACATACACATAGCAGAAGACTGTATGTGACCTAAAAACCGAGGGGATGTTAACACCAGCTTCACAGAAGGAGAAGAAAGGACACTTCCCATATTCTATGCTAAAACTGAACTGAAATTGAACTAAAATTCTTATGTCGATGCACTTAAAGAAGATCAAAGCGAAGTTTGATTTTGAATATTTAATGGCATTCTGTGTTTTGCTACCTGGTGTTGTTTGAAAATGTTTTCAAACATGTTTGTAAAAATGAGGACTGTTAGAGAGGTTCACTGTCTGATCCTGCTGCATCCCTATCCTGTGCCTTGTCGAGGATAAAGTAATGAAATATGCTACTTTATTTCAGTGGTATTTCTCAGTGAGCAGGCAATAACAAATAAAGCAGAGGGACTTCCCAGTTTCCAGGGAGTATGTTAATGAGGATTGATTTTGGAGGAGAGGCAGCAGCTTTTGTGGTTTTGATTCAAGGGCCTGATATATTTGAGTTAAGATGAAATTCCTTCCGTCTCTGTTTTCCACAGTAACTTTAATATGGAGTAAATTCAACAAACTTGGTGACAGATGGGGAGCTGTCCAGCAGCTGGAATCAACGCAAACAAACTGCTTTATTGCTTTGGAAAGTAATTTGTAAAAGAAATGTAAATACAAATTATTGTTCCATAAGGATGAAGTAACAGATCGTAATTCCTCATTGTTTTCTGAGTGTTCTCTTTACTAAAAATTACTTGATTCCAAGCAGTAAGTAGTGCCTTAGCACAATATATAATGCTTCCTTCAGTATGTAAGGTTACCATATTGGCATGCAGTTTTTTATTCTTGATGAAATGTCTGGAGGGCATCTCTTACTTTTCCCCTGCCTTCTTTTTTTCAAACAAAAAAACAACAATCAATCTGCTCTCCAGTATCTCCAGGCAGGCCACGTAAGATATTGGAGGGGTGGCACAGAGGAAAATTCAAAGACATCTATCATCATTTAGTGCTTATTTTACTCTTCTCAGAAAGGATTACTTATACAGCTTACCTTTGAGTGTTGTCTTCATTGTCTTTATACATTTTAGCTGAAAAAAAAAAAAAAAATTAAAGTGAAAAGATAATGAAATGTGCTCCTTAAGAACAATTCAGGTAATTGTCTTAATTGACATGCTTTTGACTTCACTGTAGAGAGTGAAATTGAAAGCTGTGGCATCTAAGCACTTTTAGTTGTCCCCTGTTTCACTCAATTACTTTTGAATAATAATTTTAAAAGCTGCTTGTGTTACGTTTCTGTGCTGTGCTACGGACTCTGTGCTAGTTTACAAGAAGGTCTTCAATCTCTATTTTGTTAAACATCATCAAATACAGTCCCTTCTCCCAGAAGTGTACTATAATGCATGGGATTAATTTCTTGTTCCCTCTTTCTGCTTCTAACTCTTCTTTTTTTCTCTGCCTAGGGAGGCGCATCATGTGTTTATGTTAGAAGATGAAAGGTTCATTTGTTTTACTGGCAGTTCAGAGTTGCTCCTGTCTCTGAAAGAGAGAGATCTGCAGATGAAGAAACTGAGGCAGAGAGATTTATTGCTAGAGCTTGATTAATAACTCAGGAATGCATGACTTTCTATCTTGTTCTCCAGAACTCCAGAATTTGCCATGGTAAAACTCTGATACCGTGAATACTGTAGCATCAGCCAATCTGACTGCAACCTTGCTCAAGGTTAGTTTTGTAAATGGCTGTGATTTTTCATCACGTAAATATCTGCCTAGTAACACTAAAATACAAAAAACAAAAAGGCAACGCCCTCCTCCCTCTCCCAGAACACTCCAGGGTCTCTTTTAATAGCCTGTCAGTTATTCATCGTGAATTCTGCTTATAGGTACTAGCCTCCTGCTTACCTAGATTATCTATGCATGTGAATATGTTTCAGGTGGTTCAATCTGCCAGTGTTACCTGCCCATCCATATGCATGCAGCACAAGGTGCAGATTTCCCAGTGTAAAGTCACTTTTCCTGAATGGGAATGGTGAGGATTGTACAGCTGATTGGTAGTACTGCCTTAGGCAGTTATGTGAAAAATCTTAGTTAATTTTAACAAAAACAGCATGACTGTAGTCATCCTCTAACATAAATAAAACAAATTAGTTCCATAAACTAAACAAATTACTGTTGTTATTGACACATTGGATTAAGCACTAGAATCCCACCATGAAAAGCAATTCAATTTTTTTTTTTCCAAATAAAGTGAGCACAACGTTTTTATGATATCTGAAATTCAAACAAGCTTTTAGGAATCTGAAGAGGATACAGTTTTCTTAAATGTATTTTGTATTACTACAGCTACTCAAAATCATTTTTAAATTAAAGTACACATGTTAAATCAGTTGCATCAAAAAATATTCTATAAAAGGGGAGTTATTCATCTTAAAAAATACACTTTTAAAAATAAAGCATTAGCCAGAAATAAATTCTTCACCGTCTACACGTGCTGTTGGTTTATCTTCAGAGGATGAATTTGGGTAGCTGCTTTTAGTAGCGGGTTAGGCAGCTAGTGATCATCCTGTAATGTTATCTGACTCTCCTAAAAAATTCAACAGTTTCATCCTCACAACTAGAATCATTCTAGTCAAAAGATAACTGTAAGATTCAGAAAAGTAGTTTGTTGGTTTGACATCTGTCAAAATCAATAGCATTCTCTGCAGATATTTTTAAGCTCTTAAATTCCATCCCTTAAAGAGACAATCTTGCTTACCTTCTTGTTTCTTTTTCATATAGTGTGAAATATTCAGTATCAGTGAAAAAATGAGAGCCAAACTTAGAAAGGCCAAAACTCCCCAGACAGAATAATGGCAGTCCATTCCTGTAACTGAAAGAAAATTGTTTTACAACACGTGTCATCCAAAAATCTGTATTTTTTTGTGGCTTGTTGATTTTTTTCCTTCCTTTAACTCAAGCTTCTATATTTTTTTTCACGCTACGAGAACTATAGCTGTAAGAACTAAGCAATTAATACACAAACCAGCTGCTAAATAATTAAAAAAAAAATCTAATTTTTAACGGAGATGCTGTTTCACAGCAAATCAAAGATTGAGATATAGGTTTGCCTGTAAAATGCAGTAAAAATCAGAAATTGACATGGAAAAAATACCCTCATTTTAATGAGTAGCTTTGAAACTTTTCTAATTTTCAGTAAGTTTTTCCTAGATGTTAGAGTTTATGAATGAAATTCAGAAAATGAATTTAGACAGAACTTCCCTGGGAATTTCTCTCTGTGCAACAGATTTCAAAGATTGGTTGTGTGTTTCCTTGCATCTCCTATTGAAGCCACTTATGTTTACTCATATCCTTGCTCTCCTTCCTGAGAAAGCAAATGATGTAGTAGCTAAGGATGGGCAGAAACTGGGAGCTGGACATCTCATGGACAACTGCAGAGAAAACCCTAAACAACTCTTGAAGTACCTATACCAGGTGGTTCTCTTTCATTGAACAAAGGCTCCCCTTGTGCTAAAACAGTCCCTTGCTGAAGTCCTGTTGCAAACACAAAAAGGAACCCATACTCAATAAATCTTGTCATCTAGTTAATTCATCAATTAACATAGTTCATATGAATTTTCCATCACAAATCTTTCTGATGACAATAGACTAATTGTCATGGTCTGATGGCCAAAATGATCAGCATTGCCTCAAATGGCTTGTGAAACCTTTCCCTGACAGTGGACATACCACGCCAAAAGTGGTGAAACGAGCATGAATCTAAATTCTTCACGTTTCCTAGAGGAATGTTTCACGTTCTTCTAGATTTGGAGTGCTTAAAATAAATTCTGGACTTAGTAAATAATGAATTCCGCTAATAGTACACAAAAAAAGTGTAGCAGAAGCAGAGCAGTCAATGGAAGAGGTTAGATGATACCGTCAGAGTGAGATTCAAGCATGTCTGTAATATTCCCATTTGTTTTTTATATAGCTGGATCAGGGGCTTAAGATTTTATTTACTTATTAAAGGAAAGCTGATGTAAAGGAATAGAGGACTGTGCATTCCCATGTTGTAGGCAAGGGCAATGTATTGGTCCTGCTGAAAGTAGTAAGGATTGCTCTTTGGCTCACTGGCTCTGGCTCACCTTAGGAAGTGTTCCTTCTGGTTTTTTGTTCCCTAATTATGCTGGTGTTGCAGAAGATCTTTTAGGTTTTTTTTTTTTATTCCAATCCACAGATGTTCTTACAACAGCGAAGTAAGATAAATAATCCCATGCGCTGAAAAATCATGAGTCGCGTTGGCTAAAGTGCAGTTTTTCTTCTTGCTTGGAACTCTTCATAAAAGAACAAAACAGAACAAATAAGCTGTACCTTTCTGATAGATTGGTAGCTTTTCTTCATATGATCCTTCCAGTGGCCATTTACCCTTCCTTTTAATCTAAATATTCAATTTTCCCTTGTTTCTTTTCTCCTACTGTAGTTCTCTCAAAGGAACTTGAGGGCTCTTCATGACTGCAGTAACACTTTTCCTGTTGAGAAACTTTCTTGCAGTGAGATATAGACATTTAAGACAAGAGACAACATTGCACTGAAGCAGCTACATATTCCCATTTTCCAAAGGAAGAATTAAATGTGATGTCTCACCTTGAGAAGATGTTATTAACTCAAAAACAACCAGTGCTTCAAACCTATTTACAATAGGTTTACAAAATTTGCATTCTATGTAACCTGTCCAAAACTACCGGTAGTCTATGTCAACACCAGGATCCTTATGGCCAGTGCGGTGCCTAAATATTAAGTTGCGTTTCCTCCTTCTCCTTCCCTTCTATCTTTTGTGACATGATTGTCTTTCATTTTTCTTACACTCATTTCTTATTGCTTTTCCTAATAATCATTGTTCAGTGAGCAAAAGCAGTGCTGTGGCCCGAGAGATTCCCTTCTCGCGTATCTATGATAGAAACTACTACCCTGTGATTCATTAGAATAAAAAGAGGAAGTAGATCCCTAACATACAGCTTGGACCTGAGTTCTCAACTTCTTGATGATGGGTTGATGGCTGGACTATATTACTTCAACGACCTTTTCCAGTGTTTAGAGATTCTGTGATCCTTGGTATTGAAGGCTATACTTTGTTTTTCTGTTTCAGGAATTCTGTTTTTCCCTGGTGTTTCCAGAGTAGGAGAATTCTTAATTGAATTGAACAAAGGAATCAAATTTTAGAGGACAAGCAGGGTGTTTTTCACAGTTTAGCTTCTGAGTTAAATTGGAATTACTGACTGGAAAAAAAATAAAGGTTGGCAAAATGTTATTTCTCTAGGACTTCAAAGTATGAAAGCAAAACAAAAGGCCTGAAATCTGAATTTCTACTAAAATGTACCAATTTTTTTTAAAATTTACAAACTATAGCTTTCTAATACATAGTTTAGAAAAATACATGGGCTTGGAGAGAGGTAGAAACAAAAGTATAATTTATTCCTAGCTGAACATCACTCAGATTATTTTAAAATTAATTTCCCAAAATTCTGATTCCATCTGCTTGTATTTCAGTACAATGAATACTAACATGTAAGTGACTTAAGTGTCTTCTCTTTTAATCTTTTTCTGTCTTGCAATATGAGCTATTTGTTTGCCAGACAAACACTACTTCAAAAACAAAATCAGTTCTCAGTTACCCATGAAAGCATACTAAAGACCTTGATCTCTCACACAAGAATGCCCCTCTGTGTGGTCTGTGCTTTTCCATTGTCAGTTTGAAGTTAATTCTACTTTCCAAATAATAAATACAAGAGATTTTTCTTTTATATCTTAGCTTTATGCATATACAACCCTCGGTTCTTGTTCAACTGCTCTTTTACTACCTTTATATTTGTTATTAGTATACTGGCTATTTACAATTGCATTATTTAAATATTTTGACAACAGCAGCAATAGAAGGAAAATTTGTGTGAAGAACAGTTTGTGT
This sequence comes from Tragopan temminckii, assembly GCA_028571105.1. NCBI lineage: Eukaryota > Metazoa > Chordata > Aves > Galliformes > Phasianidae > Tragopan > Tragopan temminckii. The sequence continues at coordinate 75,798,358 of JAOWBP010000001.1, read as the reverse complement.
CCTTAGATAACTGTGCTGCTGTGTCTATATGTTATAGTGGATGCCATCTGTGGCAGCAACTCGTGCTGAAGACAAAAAGACGACCCAAGTGTGGAAGGAGAACTTGAAATAAAAAGAAAGAGAAGTTTAATTGTAGCTTAGAGTATTCTGAAATTGTTTTATTCCATTATCTAATTTTAATTTGAATTAATCTATTGTCAAATACAGTAAAACCAGATGTATTTTTTTAAATTGCATGTGTATTCTAAAGAACCCTTAGAACAGTGTTCAGGAATCTTTCACTTGAATTGTACAAAAAAAAATTTTTGTATCTTTGGGGGGGAGAAAAATCCTAAGAATTGAACTTATGGAATAGTACACCATGATTTTAGTAGGCATAAGTTCAATTTCTGTGAGAGTTTTCTATGGTAGGCTTTCCTATCTCAGACTAAGAGCAGTAGTCTTTTTTTTCTTTTTTTTTTTTTTTTTCAGAAGAAATTGTACTGAATCTGTTCTTAGACGAATGTGCTCCACCAAGGAAGATAAGAGTGCATTGGATAGGCAAAGATTTCATGAGGACAATTCTGGTTTTAATTCAGGAAAGGCTGGGAGGTGTGTATGTGTGTGGGGGTGAGCGTACTACATTTAATCTTCACAAAGACATCAGTAATTTGAATACCTATTACAAGAATCTCTATATTCTGGAAACATTCTTTTTCTGCTGTTCTTTCATTTCTAGTACAGAAATAGGGTTAAACTTGGAGGTGTATCAGGTAGACCTTCTGTGTTAGATAATTCACTCTATTTATTTTTACTTTTAAGTAAATTTTTATTTTGGGGGGTTTTTGAGATGGAGTTACTCGTGTACTCTCAGTATATGTTACGCTGGTTTAAGCAAGTGATACTGTATTCAGTTAATAAAACACAGGCACAGAAAAGCCTAAGTATGTTGTTAATTGTAGTTTATTTAATTTTTAGATCTCTTGGCTGCTTTTTCCACCAACAGATGCAAGACGTGGAAATAAATAAGCATTTGCTGGCTTGTTTTTAGGTTTTTTTTTTTTTTTTTTTTTTTTTTTGGTTGTTTGTTTACGGAGTCTATTCTGCTGTAATTAGAGTGGGGATAAAAGGCAAAAAAAGTTTACCCTTAGCGAGTTATCTGATGATACCGATATGAGCTGTGCAGTTGACCCAAGAGAAGGAAGAGGTGTTATCCAGAGGGACCTGAATGGGCTGAAAAGTGGGCCCATGAGAATCTAATGAGATTCAACACGGCCAAGTGCAAGGTGTTGCACCTGAGCTCAGACAATCCCAGGCAGACTGGGCGAAGAACTTGGGGGTCCTGGTGCATGAAAAGCTAGAATTGAGCCAGCAATGAACACTTTAAGCCCATAAGGCAAACTATATCCTGGGCTGCATCAAAAGAGGGGTGGCCAGCAAACTGAGGGAGGTAATTGTGCCCCTCTACTCTGCCCTCATGAAGCCTCAACTGGAGTACTGTGTCCGGGTCTGGGTCTCCCAGTACAGGAAGGATGTGGAGCTGTTGCAGCAGATCCAGAGTAGGACCATGAAGATGATCAGAGGGCTTGAGCACCTCTCTTATGAAGAAAGGCTGAGGGAACTGGGCTTGTTTGGCTTGAAGAGAAGGCTCCAGGGGAAGCCTTCTGGTGTTTAGAAAGAGTGCTTGTAAACAAGGTGAAGATTGAGTTTTTGCCTGGGCAGACACTGATAGGGCAAATGGGAATGATTTTAAACTAGAAGGAGCTTTAGATTAGATATTAGGAGGAAATTTTTCACTCATAGTATAGTGAGGCACTGACAGGCTGCCCAGAGAAACTATGAATGCCCCACCCCTGTGGAGATGTTCAAGGCCGGGTTTGATGGGGCCCTGGGCAGCCTGAGCTGGTGAGTGGCAACCCTGCCCATGGCTGGGAGTTGGAACTGGATGAGATTTAACGTCCTTTCTATGACAAAAGCCAAAAACAAAACACTCTAATCTTTCTAGAATTAATTTCTGCAGTTCTGCAATGATTGCAACT
>JAOWBP010000001.1:75769421-75786755 GCA_028571105.1 Tragopan temminckii | reverse complement strand
GATGACCTCCATCTATCCCAGCATCTCAAGCTCAGTTCTCCTTGCTTTTAGCCATGACTCCTGTCCTGCAGGAAGGCGGCTCTTGTTCTTGTTTTGGTAAATCTGCCAGGTGGCCAGGCCTTGGGTCTGCACCCACACCTCACTAAATACAACCGCCTGGTGAATTTTCATCCTGCATGCCCACGGTGTTCAGTTATAAATTTTTCTAGCAAAGTATAAGGAGTCTTGTCAGATTCAAGTATTGTGAAAATGCTCAAGATGAAGCTTATTTGCAAGAATCTAACAAGCTTACTCCAAAGAAAATTTACAAAACACTTTGATTTTTCACAGAGCATGCAGAGGACATCCAGGATGCTTTAGTTTAATAGCTCTGGCATGATTGTGCGTTCTTTGTTCATAATGCGCTTAATATTTGCCATACAAAAGAGTTTGTAATTTGTGGCCTAAAATAAACCTATTAACGTACAAAATATTTCAGTCTTCCAGAATGACAGTCACTGGAAGTCTGTGCAGGCATTATTGCATTTTGACCCACTGATGAGAATGTTCTTTCAAGCTGAGAAGGCAGAGGCAATCCACATGCCTTTTATTTCTTTTCTAAACTCAGGTGAACAGATTTGCATTATTGCTACACCCTTAGATGTTTTAATTTTCAAACCACTGCACTTGAAAGCTTAAATGACCTTTTTGTGATGGTGAGAAATTGACTTAGATGGCAGAATGACATAATTTAAGCAAAGTTCAAACCACGTTGGCAGGCAAGTCTACTTAAATGTGATCATCTGTAACAAAAAGAAAACAACAAAACAACTTGGCGGTCACGGCAACCTAAGGCAGCAAACTTGGTACAGAATATAATCAGGTACTTCCTTTTTTCTTGAGTGTCTCCAAAGTGTATTTTAAAAGTCATAATATAGAATTGTAAGTCATTTATGCAGCTCTTTTTTTATGGTTCCTTAATCTTTTAACATGTCGTTTACACAGAATTGCTTCTAAAGTAAATCTTTCCGTGCCTGATTAGTGCACAAATTCCCATTCATGCTGGAACCTGATCCAGCTCTCTCAAGTATCGGCAGAGGGACTCCTACCAAGTGTACAAGCTGAAGCTATCAATTATTCAGCAACTAAGCTGTAAACACAGTGTCTTTATGAAAGGACTGATATTGTCTCAGTCTGTAACACAAGTGCTAACACATAAATGGATGCTGAGTCTTGTTGTAGGGCTCTGGCAAAGCACCAGCTCAATAAAACACAGGAATTCCAAAATCCACGTGACCCATGTCTTGGGTTTGCTGGGCATTCAGTCTGTGCCAGATAGGTCCAGCAAACAGAGAAAGTTAACCTGTGGGTCCCAGCAGGTAGATGTTGGTGACGCAACTTCTGTTAGGGTAAGAATTTCAAGCAAGGCCTTAGAAAGACGTAGTTCCAGTCCTCTTAAGCTCTTGGTATTGAAGAATTACATTTTTTGTAATGCTGTTCCCTACTTGATACTTCTTGCATGACAACACTTAATTGTTATTTTAATTTGGTCCATCTTTCAGTGATTTTATCAGATTTAAGCTTACTGATGTTTTCTCATCCTGAATCCTTTGTGGCTGTGTAATTCAAAAGCAGATTTTTTTCAGAAGTGCTTAACCTTGACCATATTTCTGTCCTCTCCAGTTTTAACAGTGTTTGGCATCACTGTGCTCTTGAAAATCTTTCCAAGCTTGTTGTTTAAAATCTGCTTATTCATTGCAAGATGAGATGCAGATTGGAACTGTCATGTATGCAGCGGAATGTCATCAATGACTCACACCTAGTTTGAAACACATGTGATTTTTAGAAAAGTCTTTGTAGTAATTGCTTTGTAAACTTAGTAAAACATCAAGACTGAGGAAAGGACTGAGGCTCTACTGCATGTCTTGGGTGTTAACCTCAACTTTCCTTAAAACAAAATTGTAATCAAAAACAGCTGTGACTGCTCAGACTTCTGAAATCATGGATAAAACTCATGGCTTTCCTATTTTTGTCTTAGGTTTCCTCCCTGGCTGCCTTATTCTGCCACAAGTAATTCCTGCTTTATGCCTTTATTTTCATATTATCCTGGGACTGACTGAGAGGTCTCCTAAGGAATGTGCATTTTCTTTAGATATGTGCTAAGATGTTTAGGTTCAGACAATTATTTTCTTCCCTGCACTATTATCATTTCTTCCACTTCTTTTTCTAATTGTGGTAACTGCTCATTTGTGATAAACTGTTCAACGATAATAAAGTAGCTCCCACTAGGCAAATTTTCCAATCTGAGCTATATACAATTTGTTCAATCACTACAGGTGTTTGAGCAAATTCATTAACTCTCCACCTATTTGAATTTTGTAAACACTTATGCTTAAATAGATACATGCAGTCAGCTGCTGAGCCCAGTAGTAGCGTGACAAGAACTTGAAAGGTATGCTCGGTAGGGGGAGAGATGTCAACACGTGGGAGATATCTTGCAAAATGCTGAGCATGAGGTATAAGGAGATGCTAATGAGTGCTGGTTTGAGGAAAGAAAATGTTGATGAGTTGTGATATTAGCATAGGGAAATCTTTAGCTTCTGTCCTGATGAGCTGCTTTTTGTTTCTTGAAGTCTCAGGGCGTCTGTCTGTTAAGCAGCATCAAGAAAAGAGTCACTGCATGTTTGCTGTAGCAAATTGGAAAGTGCTTTCGATCAGAAAGGGTTGCGGGAATGTGAGCTTCTTTTTCTCCAATAAAAAGTGTGTGTTAACTGGTATCTTTTAAATGACCTCTGAAAGCCACTTGTCAATCTCAGTGTTCAAACCAGAGAGCCTGCAGGGCATAGTGCTGCTGCCGTGCAGTTGTGACAGATGCTGCTTTGTGATCCTTTAGCAGCACCACCCAATGCCACCCACGCTTCAGGTGCTAGGTAAATGCTGAAGTCATTTCTGAGGGTCCAAACCACTTCATTCCTTCTTTGGAAGAAAAACCGTCTCTTCTGTTGTTCTAAACACGTGTTATAGTGACAATATTCCCTTTCTTCATCACTTTCATTGTCTCATCTCTAGAATAATATTCATTCATTTGCATGTCCCTTCTTTATTTGATCACTTTTAAATGTTAAACCCATTATTTTGGCTCATAGTCATATTTAATGGACTTTTCTGTGATTTGTTCCATTTTAGTACCAATTGCTTGTTCTGTTCTCAAACATATATCTATTTTTGCTTGTTTTTCCTGTGAAATCAGAATCTGCTCAGATTCCACAATGTGCTCCCACATTCTTGTGTTCATTGCAACTTCAGAAAGTGATCCTAGAATGAAGTCTAGCTGACTCCACATAATACCTCTCTCACCTGAGAGTTTAGTTCAGTTGTGTTTGTTGGCTCCTTTTTGTTCTCTCCACTGATGCATGCGATTTTAAACATTTTTTGTTTATCTGGGGGAAGTGTCTGTAAGGCAAAGAAAGATCATCTGGATAGATTTTTTGTAGCACTGCCTTTAATTCATAACTTGTCTCTGAAACTTTTTTAGTAGTGGAAATGGAACAAAGAATTCATGTAGTTACACCTTTTTGCGATAGGGAATTTCACGCTCTTGAAATCAGGAAGGAAAGAAGTCATTTGTCTTGCTCTTCTGCTATGAATCAGTTGTTGATTTATAACCTCTCTCTTCTGCAAACCACGCAGCTGTGGCCACTGCTGTTGTTTGGGATGAGCAGAATTAGAACATTCATAATCTGACACTCCCAGGCTCCAGAGATCCTAGGGAAACCTGCGCTGCTTCTCAGCTCCCATCAGTCTTCTCTCTCCAGATGTCGGCTGTCTTCCTCAGATAGCCTCCTGCATGGAAAAGTATCTTCTGGATTGCTATTACATCTCTTTTTTTCTTCATTCACCATGCTCGTAACAATCAAATATGAAAATGGATTATTTATGCTATAAATCTTCAATTTACATTTCTTGTCTCTTCATCCACTCTTGTGTATTTCAGGATTGGCTCCTTATCAGCTACCTTCCTTCACTGCCTGCTGATTTGGGATTCAAGTCTCCACTTCAGTCTGTGTTTGTCAAGAAAACTCCTTTATACAGAACAGCAGAAGGCAAAATGTACTATATGCAGGACCAAGATATACACAACTGAGTCTGCCCTTCAAGGAGTCTGACTCCAAATTCCCTACTCGCTGATTTAAATGTTTTCTTTTTAGCCATCATCTTTCCAGCACTTAAATTGGTGAATTGCAGCCTGGAAACATTAGGCATGTTTTCAAGTTCCAGTTATTATTAGTGTCATTTCTTGTTTTGTTTATGCTCTATGTGGCTTCTTTATTTCATTTCTTTCTACTTTTGTTTTGACATTTTGGGTTCTGTGTGTTTGCCAATGCTCTGTGGCTGTTTGGGCTCTGGTAATACTCCTGACTAAAAGTCTCATCGTTCGTCTGTTGTACCTGTCATACTGTTGAATGCTCCATTCCTTCAGGTGCAATATTTAGTTTTTCTGGTTCTTGAATCACATAGCACTGTCTCTGCTCATTGCAAAAATCTTTCAGGTGGCATGAAAGATTAATGCTATCTGTACTGCTTTTCTCCTATCCTGCAGTGTTGCCACAGTCTTTTGTACTTTTTTTTGTAAGTTATTGACGAAAAAGTTTTCTTTTGGCATCTGTCAGTTATTTCTCCTCTGTTACCATGATGCAAATGTGTAGGAAGTACTTGGCTGATCTGCTGTTGTCTTAAAAGTTTCTGCAACAGCCAGAATTTCTGACTGTCAGCCACTTTTTAGTACCAAAAGGCATATATCTGTGAGTAGCATTTTTCAAACTAGTGTATTTGATTCACACTTACTGCCAGAGGATTAAGACATAGAGTCTGCTGAAACTACGGCTATATGTTTATATTTTTTAACAAGATGTTTATTTTTTTCACACTGATCAACTTCTCATGTAGTTTTTGTCATACAGAATAAAAAAGGTGCTAATGGTTTACAAAATCCCTGTTTGCTTCATGATCTTAGAACATACACAGCATCTGCAGCAAGCTCCTTCTGAAATAAAGGCTACACACACAAACCTGGCTTTTGTGCTAGCCAAAGAGGAAGTAAACATAGAAATGACATCATTACAACTTATGTGAGTTTCCAAACCAGGCTGCTGCTTCTGATGGGACAAGTTGATAGCCCCCCATTTCCTTAGGGTGGCTTAAGACAATATGTGATCTTGAGCAAGACTGCAAGGGCAGATCAGATGGCTGTATCAAAATGTAATAAAATAAACAAAAAATCTGTTTCAGGGTCTGCATAGATCCTCAGTTGCTCCAGTTTGTTACGATGGCTAATTATACCCCTTCTCATCCTTTCTTCTTGGTTCAGTAGGTGGAGCTGTAACATGTTTAATTTATCCCTTGTTCAAAATGTACCACTGCAGGTGCACTGAGTAGTTAAACTTGGGTTTCCCAGCACTGCACGTATTTATCCAGTTTATATAAGTTGGCATTTTGCATCAGTTTGAAATTGCACGCGATAAGGAACCTTGAAATCTGTGCTCAATCTGCTCGTTGGGAAAAGCAGTCAGTAGCTCTGTTTCTAATAGGAAATCTTTAGTTCTTGGATGGCTGTTTTCTACCGCTCAAATATGTTTAGGCTTAATTTTTTGAATTTGTGACTTTGGGGAAAATATATAATCTCTGCTATATTTTTTTCATATTTTACCAGTTTCCATTTTGAAACAGACTCTCGAGAGCAGTCAGAAATTCAGGAAATCATCTCATTAATCATTTTAAGTTTTGGAATTGCTGCAAATCCACTGACAATTGGTAGTTTTCATGTTCACGGGTAGCTTGCACTTCGTATGTCAATGTAAGCTTTCTAAGTAAATGAACACTATTACATAAATGGACGTTTCTGATAACATTTGTGAAATGGCTCTTAAAATTCAGCACTAGTAGAAACAAAAAGAAAAAAAAAAAAGAAAAAGCGTGATAATGAGACTAATTCACTCTTCAAAAGTTACAGCATCATTTGAGCTTTGTCCCATCATCTTAAATCATTCTTAATTCTAAGAACCCTTTCCCATTTCAATTTTCTCTGAAAAGCTCTCTGTGTAAGCAATGAGAGTATCCAAATTAACTTTAAAGATCACAAAACTGCTGCTCCTTTTTAGAGGAAGAGCTGTCTAGTGATCTCTTGTATGCAAAATTATCTTAATGGTGTCTTCTTTCATCCAAGTATTCTCCCTTGAGCAGTTTGAGTGCTTTCTGATTCTCTCATTGCAGCTAAACATTGAAAGCTGGTGTCAGAAACATCACAAATTCAGGCTTTGTCTCCTTTCAGCTCCAAGAGCTTCTTTGATAGGGAGCCAGTGACATCATTTCACAACACAGGTTGTAAGCCAGCAGTTCCCAACCTTTTTCTTTACTTTTCATTTTTTTCACAGGCGTATTTGATGACCGTGACTTTCTCCTTTTCTGTTGCTGCCCATGGACATCCCCTGATGCAACAGTTGGGCTGTTGCAGTGAGCATCTCTAGATCTCTAGCCTCTACTCCTCCATCGCTGCCTGCTGCATTGGCGTATGGTACTTCCCACGGACAGTGGAATGTTTAATAGAGCAGGTCAAAGGAATGGAAAGAAGAGGGTTCTTCTAGCATTCATGCCTCCCTTGGTTAACCTCTGTTGTCAACTCAACTTTAATATGCCCAATGCAACTTTAATATAGCTTGTGTTCTGCTCAGCACTTTACCTTGTACATTGGCTGCATTTCTTGACTAACTTGTGTATTAGCTAAAAACAACCTACATAAACAAGGATGAGGAAAGAGACAGTCATTTATAAAATACCTGCTTTTTCTTATTAGTTGTTGTACAAGTTTTTCCATGACCTCTAACAACCTGCAGTTATATATTCATTTTTAGCATGAAATATAGCTGTCTCGTTCAGAAAATGTTATTACCAACACTAGTGTTATCCAAGAAATTTTATTTGTCTAATCAGCTGTGATGTCAGGTTGAGTTAAGAAACCCATTTGTATGAATCAAAGAGCAGCCTTTGGTGGTGGTGCATTTGTTCACGATGCTTGTTAGGTACGCACACTGGGTAACTTGGATCCAGGCTATGCAGATTCTGATTCCCTTCTCTTTAGTCTCGTGAAATTCAAAAAGCCATGAACAGTACTTTTGAAAATGGTATTTCAGTGTTGAGAAGAAACTTTTGGTTTCTATATTGGCTTCAGATGGTAGATCATGTTTTCAGAACTCTGTTTAGCAATGTTGCTAGCTAGTGCTGAGCATTGCTCAAGTGGTGCTCTGTCAGAAGGTAAATGAATGAAACCTGTAGCAATATATTGTATGACCCTTAAGGTATTAAGAAATGCTGTCTGCTTCTAACTGTTTCAAGGGATGTGTAAAACTCACCCTTCATCTTGATCATCATTAGAAAAGGCAAAAAAATAACCACCCCCCTCTCCCAGATACAAATGTACTAATGGCAAATGCTATATACCATAAAATTATAGCCAAGAAGCTAAATTTCTAAGTTTTTTAGAGCAGAGAATTTGAAACTCTCATTCTGAGACTACATAAATTACATTTTACTAATTACCTGGCCATCAACCATCTCGTCATCTGTGTGACTCCAAGTCTGCCATCCCATCCCATGCACTTCCCATTTGGTTTTGTCAAAAAGTTTCAGCAGTCAGCACGTTGCTGTGAAGTTTGGGTTTGTTTAACAAGTATTTTCTGACTGTTGTAGGTTGCATTATTCTCTATTCTTCCTATGTGCAATCGAATTTTATTTTCTCATTAAAAGGGACTTACCGTGAGCCATCTTGTAGTGTGAGTGGGGGATATACTGCACAGCCCAATAAATCTCTGAACAATTTTTGCTGTTGTTGCGTGAATGACTGCGACTCTGAGCCTGAGCTGTCTCAGAGCTGATGCTCCAAGCTCCTCCAGCCCTGAGATGCCCGGAGGTGAAAAAGCACTTAGCATCTCACAGATACCAAACTAATGATTTTTAAATCTAACGTTGCTGAGTTGTCATGGCAATTATCAAATGAATATTCGTATTTCCTGTAGGGCTGTGTTTTATAATGCTCTAAGCTACACTTTGTGCAGGCTGTCTAGGCAAACAAGCTGTAAAAGAAGCTAAGTGCCAATTAAAGTGCTGGCAAGAACGCTATTTGCATGAACTCCATGAGGCACTGTAGCATGCATAATCTCACTTAAAAAAAATCTGAAATGTTGCCTTTCACTTCCAATATGATATAGCAACACCTGGTTTATAGGACCCAGGGTATTCCTATGGAAGATCAACAATGACATACTTTTGGATAAGTACCCAGTTTCTTTTTCATGTAATTGTTCCAAACCATGTTAAAAACAAACTGCATGAAAGGTTTTTGAAATGCAACCTGCTGGTAGTATTAGACAATAGAGAAAATCAACTGAACAGTTTGCTCTTAATTACATATTTGCTGTTAGGAAGTACTTAGCAGCTTCGGTATCAAACTCTATTAGTCCTCCAAGATCAGGTTGTAAGCAGAGTATATGATTATATTTCCCTAAGTTTACATATACTGCATTTTTTTTTGTATTTCCTTATGTTTAAATCAGTTGTACTGTGGAAAGAACAAATAAATGTCTTTTCTTCTTCTTTGCACAGTCTTCTTTCTCTCTCCATGAACACAGACACGCATTCTCTCTAGTTTCTCCAGGGGGTGATAACAGCAAGGCTCCTTCCCTCTGGAAACATACACAATTTTGCTGGAGTAATAAAAACACCAAAGAGGAGAACCAGCAGCAGACGCAGGTAAGTAAATTGCTAGCCATTGAACCTAAATTACTTTCTAAATTATTATTTTGACAGTGTGCACATTTTGTAGTGTTGGAAGGAAGCTGTAGTCTTCAACTATGTTCTGCTGTTTGCATTATTTCTACTGGTCAAATCCAGTGATTTTGTTTCTTTTTTTTTTTTTTTTTTCTCATCCCACAGGACTGACTTTGATTTTATTTTCTTACCTCTGTGGAAAGCGCAGCAGTAAAATCTTTCAAGAGCCCTGCGTCTGGGTATCCTGCTGCTGCCTTCAGCCCCATCTCCTGAGCAGTAGGAGTGGTGGCTTTGCAGCCTTTTCAAGTTGTTCAGAATCGGTTTCCAGTGTGCAAATGTTATTTAGAAGCATGAAGGCAGCTCTGAGAAAAGAAACAGTTTTGCATCAACATGGGACACAGCTCATATTCTCTTTTACATGAGGATGTAACTAGCTCTGTTTTACCTGATGTAAATGTAAATTGATTTTCCTCCTCGTTCCTGTGATGAAGTATCTTCCTCAAGCTGTGCTACTGAATAGTCAGAAACCACAGAAAGAATGTGTTAGGAGCTTGGAGAAGAAGGAAAAGAAAGTTGCAAAATATGAAAAGAATGGTTCCCCTATGGACAGAAAAAAAAGTGCTGTAGGATGGATGGATGTAATGCATACCTGTAATCAGTTTCTAAAACACAGAGTGTCTTCACTGGAAATGTTAGAGGAAAATAACCCGTTCCTGGGAAATCAAACCAAACTCATGTCAAAGCAGATGTTCTGAAGCATGTAGATGAGCAAACTTAGGACAGCAAGGGTGTAGCACAGAGGCTGCCATCAGTCTCTAAGTGGTGTGTTTCTCTAGAGGAATATTCCATTGTTCCAAGCCAGCTAGTATTTTCCTGTGCTGATTTCTGCATGTAGCATTCTGTTGTTTCATTGCAGTTTTCTGTTAAAAACAGTTGGGCTCATAACCCTTCCTCATGGGAATGCTGTTATCCACTTGGTGTATTCCTTTGGAAAGAGGGAAAGAAATGCAGAATTTGGATTGTTATCATTGGCCAGATTGCCTTCAGAGCTGATTTGGGATATCACTGGGAATATTTCCAGAGAAAACCAGTATTCTGCTGTATTCCACAGGTACTCTCTATAGTTTTATCTCCTCAGCACAGTGTGGCTTTGTGATCTTTGGAACAATACTGGAAATTAAAGCTACCTCAGTTATCTATTCTAAAAAGTTTTCTCTTCAACCAAAGTGGCTTGTCCATCATCATGATTGCAGTAGGAAATACTTCTGCAGCTCACATTCACCACAGCAGCTGCCAGTGTTCAACAGTCCCTGACTTTTTGATGTCAGAAAGGAGGAGTTTATAAATGGATTGTGCTATTATTTTATCTTTCATTTTTACAGCAGTTCAATGACAATGATTGAACTCTATCCAAACACAGTCTGACAATCGCTATGAGACTGGAAGTATGATAAGTATAAAAAATATAAAGAAAAGTAACAGTATGTTCACTTTTCAACCAATAAACAAATAAATATAGCCAAAGAAACTCTGAAATATCTGGAAGAAATAGAAAGACCAGAAATCAGGATAGATTTTTTATTTATAGCAATGGCCAAATGAACAGAACATGTGAAAAAACAAGAACCAAGGAAGGAGAAAAGGAGCCATGATGGTAAAAGGTATTCTTTTTTTCATCACCTTAAACACAGAGTTGGTACTCTTGTTTGTGCTATTTCACATTGCAGCTTTTGCCCCTGCTGGCTCAGGGCTGGGCTGACAGATCTGTTATTCTCCTGAACTCTGAAGGTTTTTCCTTTCTCTTGCCAGTGGTGTGTTTCAGGTTCTTGCCTTGCTCGTTGCTTTGAGTTCCATCTGGTTTTGCTCTGGTTTCTCTGGCACAGTGAGTGTGATGGGTGTGCCTTTAGAAGTAATGAGGCCAGCCTGTGAGAAGCAGGCTTGCATCCACACAATGTAGTCTGGTCCAGCGTTGGAATAATACAGCAATATGCAAGCCTTTACTGCTTGGCATAGCTGAACAGGGCTTGTTTAGTGCTTGTTTTTTATGATTTGTTTTCTTTTCTCCTCTCTGGATGTCATTGCTAATCCATCAGCAAAGTAGAAGATGAGCACAGGGAGAGGACACAGGTCACAAACAGCACCAGGGGCAATTTCTGGAGACTTTTTGCATGCTGAGAATAAACAGTAACCAGATAGTTGAGGCTCTTGCTGTGCAGCTGTCCCTTTGTCTGGGAATGGATGTGGGAACAAAGATCAGTAAATGCCCCGACACCGCTTAAGAAGCATATTTTGTGTAGATGGATATTAGCAATTCAAAAGCTAAATTGAGATCTAAACAAGGTCATTTGCTTGTCAGACTATTTTTGACATAGGCAGTGTTTAATTCAAGAAGCAGAAGGGCTGGGATAAACAAGTGCAATCCTAAATGGGCAGCTGGCTGCAGAGTGGCTTTGAAGCAGATTCATCCCAAAGGGCAGCCTGCTTGTACCCTTACCCAGAACAGAAAGGCAAAGGCCAGCCCTTTCCATGATGTTTTAGTAGTGGGGAACTCAAGCCATTTCTGTTCCACTAGCAAGGAAAGAAAAAAGGAAAAGCAAGTACAAGAGATGTTAATTTAAAATACAATATGCCTATATGTGTATGCAAATTAGATGAGACCCTTGGTGTGTCCAAGTTAAAGCAATGTTTTAAAAACTGTAATCTGCTTTTTGTAGAATTCCTTAATTCCAGTGTGTATTACAAAATATATGCAGTGTGAATAAAACCTGAGCTTCCTTGTAATTCAGTAGTGAAAGTAATAAACAATCTTAGTATGAGTTTCTTATAAATAAAACATGATAGCCTGTTTTGTTTAGGGTCTTTAAGTCCTCAGTTCTGTGCTGGTGGCTGGAATAATTAGGTTTTGAAAGTAGAGATTTTTTTCAGTATAAACATGAATTTGTCACTTTGAAAGAGGAACTGTCCTCCATTTTGGAGATTTTTTTTCATGGTTTGAGCATCTGACATGATCCAATACTGCTTCTTTCTCACTAGTTTCCTCATCCTACACTAACCCTCAACAGTGTACTTTTGGGGGAGGGGTTTTTGACTGCCTCTGGAGAGCTGCCATTTTTTGTAATTCATTTTGGGTTTGCTTGATAGCACTCCCTTTTCTATCTTGGGCAGGGGTGGTGTTTCAGTACTTTAAAGAAAATACTGTAAAGAAGCATCAAATAGATCAGGTCTGAACTGATCTCCCCTCTCTCTCTATAAAACTCCCCTATCTCTCTGTAAAAAGCTTTTTGACCAATTCCCTCCTGAAATATCATGGAAGCAGTGTTTGACAGATTTGTGTACCTATAAAAGCTCTCAATTGCTGTTATTACACAGATCTCTGGAAATATATTGATAGACTTAAGTCTCCATATTTCTGATTCCACCTGCTAAACACAGCCTCTATCTCTGTCTAGCTACCCTTTCTCTTTGTTGCCTGATTCATCCGTTAAATTGACTCTGGAAGGTAAAATAAATAAATAAAAATTAATATTGCTTTTTCCTCAGCACTAGCTGGCAAGGAAGAGTAGAAGGAATGAAATACTTCCAGTGTCCAGTATACGAATACTACTCATAAAAGCTCAACTGGGGTATGTGCTCTCTTCTTTATTCATTTTTCAAAATGGGGAGTCACCCAAGCATGAGCTGAAGCAGACAGCCTCCTGGATAATAGGAGCCATAGTTTTGATTTTGAATAGTATTTTACACAACTTTCTCTCTTTCTCTGTGTTTCTTATAGCTATTTAACTTAGAAGCAATTAGACATGAATGGATGACTTGCTTAAATTTGGGAACTTTGGGACTTTGAACTTTGCCTTTGGGGACAAGAATGAATCCAGCATTCAAGGAGTCCTCTGGTGACTTCTTCACAGCTCTGAACATTGTTGAAGAGATGAGTTGTCTGAGCCAAGCACATGTTGTAATGTCAGCAGCAGTAACATGAGGTGGAGGAGAACATGCTGCTCACCCTCTTAGTCTACCAGTGCTTGTAGGTGTGATGATACTCTTTTTTTGTTTGGTGCTTAGTCATTCAGAAAACTAGTGATAGCTGCTGACTCACCTGGATGGTGTAAAAGGTAATTTGGCTCTGGTAAAGCACGAAATTATAAGTCCATGACTGTACATATTCTTGGAGGCACATAGTTCTCCTGGTCGGATGTGAGGCTGCACATGAGGATGTCTCAAGAGAAGAAAAACTGGATCAGGGCATGGATCTGTTCGTTCTTTTGCTGTCATGGTGGCAATTATGCCAGAGGAGAGAATCTTTGCTTTCCCACAAGTGTATGGACCCCTTGGGGCCCTAGCATTGAAGGTTCTGGGGATAAGAGGGAATCATACAGATTGAATTTTTAGTCAGAAGGAATGTAATATTGTTGATTTCTCTTTTCTCAACCTAGGAGCCCCTTGAAGTAATACATATACATTTGCTAACATGCTTTACACCTTGATTGCTCTTTATTCATTGTACATCTGAATTTCCTGTACGCAGTGAATTCTATGGAAGCTGGATGCTTTCTTTTTATTCTTTTTGTACCTTTAAATATGGTTTTGCCCAGCTGAGTCTGCATTTCTTCAACTGACCATGGACAAGCTGTTATAGTGCTGGGGCCTCCAGGCTGTGTTCCATCTCATTGTCTTACACGTGCACTTCTCCACACCATATCCTGTGTCTGTATTTTTTAAGGCCTCTTGTACCATACCACACCTTTTATGGAGAAGTTCTCCATAAACCTGTGCTTATATCATAAAAACATGGAAAAAAAAATTTAAAAAAAGGAAAAAAAAAACAAAAACCATTAGGCATAATCAACAGTTTTAAGAAAAATTGTTATTATAGCTAAGTTGGGAATTTGCAGGCATGTCAAGAGAAACTGAGCCAGAGTGAGCTTGACAAGCTGTGTTCCTGAATCCCTGGAAACTCAGCAGGAGGCCTGTGACCTGTACTAGCAATGTCAGGACTGTGTTTACTGGGCTGCAGCACTACACTGTACCAGCTATGAAGTGGTATATGTTGTCTTCCTTTGTGAAGTGTTTCCAGTTAGCAGCATCACTCTTGGAAACATTTTGGAACTGCTTCATACGGTTTTTCATATGTCACGTCATTTCTATGGCATCATATTTTCTTTCCTAGTAGGATTTGTGGTCCCAGTTCCTGACTTTTTAATGAGAGGGCTGCCAGCAGGATTCAGTCATCCCTGCTGCGGATGGGCAATCATCTCTTACACTTCATGTCACGGCCCTTCGTCTGTCCTGACTGTTATCTATTCTGGGATCAGGAAGTACCTTGGGGAATATGATAAAAAGCAGGCTCGTTTGTGATGGGCTATGCTGAAGGTTAGCTTAGGTTTTCAAAGGCAGCCATTTGCCTGAAGCCCTCTTACTATGTTAAATTAATACACATCAAGGAAAAATGCAGTTAGGCACAGAATGCAGAAGAAATAAAGAAATATGGCATAAAGTTAAACATCAGGTCCCATGCCTACCATAATGTAATCACTTTGTTTTGCCTTCTCTGGGTTCACTCCTTGCTCTGTGATTTACATGGAGAGTTCAAACATATTCCTCCAGTGAAAAACCAAAGAGCCTAGGGAAAATTGGTCTTGTGCAAAAAATCACTGTGCCTGAGAGAACAGTAACCTTCCAATTAATCATTTGAATCTTTCTGATGTAGCAAAAGATTTAGCACTGAGTTAACACCTTCAGCGCTGCTACAGTAATCAGTCACACTCTAAAAGTACATATAGAAAGCAAAGGTTGAATGACTTCTATGTGTGTTTGTGAGTTGCTCTATTATTGTGCAGTTACATGATTATATATGAATAGGTGTAGCTGTAGAGAGTAAATTACTTAGCATCCTTTTGTGAACCACAGCTGGCAGCTACTTCCCTAGTACATTCATTATCTCGGTCTCACAGCAGCAGATGTTTCTGCTCACCTCTGGCAAGCTCACACCAAACACTGACGGTATACTTCTACTGGACCCAGTCTAATCGTGAAAATAGCTTTTGAGTAACCATGCTTTTCCTAACAAGTTCATGGTTTCAATTTCAGCCAGATTCTTCAGATGGCAAATGTATGTGTGACTGAGAGCCTGGCAGCAAGTGGTTCTCAACAAAATACTGATTCTGTGTGGGAAACATTGGAGAAATGCATAGATGGACATTTGGATGCAAAACTGTGTTGGGGAACCATATGCCAGTACCATTCTACTCCAAAAAGTAACTTTGTAAAAGAAATTTCAAAACAGCACCCTGTTTCCAATTGATCCGCGTACCTGACAGGGAAAAGCTGTTGTCTCCAGGTAGACAGCTATGCTCATGCAGACTTGTCGCATTAGTGCTTTGTTGTGGCTGTATGAATTTAGCAAATTTAGCACAGTCTTTATGAAAGTGTTCTTTAACATGCCCTTAGTGCAATTAACAACTGGCCTTTTTTGTGAATCTGGTAAGCATTGCTAGCGTACATCCAGGGCCTTTCTCTGAGTGCCGCATGCTTCCTAGAGCTATCAGCTAAAGTTAGTAATACCTATTTTGTCATTCAGTGTTAACAGAAATGATACAGAGTACATTCAGAGAAGGATCTATTGTATAAGATAAAGCCTCTCTTATAGTCACTCTGGAGAATAACCCCATATGAGAACAGTTCCTTATTTTAAATCGTTAAAGATAGCTCCTTGCTAGGGAATGCAAGATACTGATAGCACATTATATTCCTCTTTTGCTTCTTCTTTCTCTTTTATTGATTGGTCCCATGCTGTAGGTATGATAGACCATGGGGATCATCTTATATTCTTCTGGGTGCTTTGAAGAAATGACTACATTTGTCAAATAACAAAAAAGAATCACCTTAGACAGTCAATTGAGACACATCAAAAGCAACTTGAAAACGTGCAGTCCCAGGTCAGCTGTTACTTGAAGACTATCCAGCTTCCTTTTGAGTCATTTCTCATTTGTCTTTGTACAAAGTTCTGTTGAGATCAGTCTGCATTTGAGAACTACTCATGGGGATTTCTGTTGTTTTTTTTTTTGGGGGGGGGGGGGAGGGGCTCCTTTCCTTCCTTATCTCCTGGGAAGAAAGGAAAAAAAATAATAAAATGATTAAAGGGATTGGATACTTGTTCCATGGCAGCTATGGGACTTGCCTTGACTAATTAAAGATTCTTTGCTTGAAATTCCTTTATAAGTAATCAAAAAATCAAAACAACTAAAGTCTCAGAATTGGTCTGTTACTGAAATAAAATATTCTATTTGACTGTAAAAGCATTAAAAGTATGTGTTTAAAGTATGAGAGTTTGTGAACTTGTCTCAACTCAATGTTTTCCAGGTAGGTATTAGGATTCTGGAATCAAGTTCTGTACCCTCATATCCAAACATAAGGTAAGAGGTAATAATGTTCAAAAAATATATATAGTTTTGCTAAGCATTGACTTCTCTAAGAATGAAACAGTGATCTGTTTGAATAATGTAGACCTTCCAACTCCTATACCTGGAATATAGAAACCATTGTTTGCTATGAAGTTGTAATGAGTTCTGGAATTGTAGATTGTTGAGAAAAGGGTATGTCAACTCTTTATAGGCAAGTTGTTTGGTAAATGCTCTTAAAAACTATATCCCTTCATCCACTGAAATAGTGGTCAGAAGGAGTGCAAGGGTAAGTCAGTCTTTCAGAATCTTGAGTCTAAACCCAAAATATGGTTTCCAAGGAGAAATCCTGCAACAATAATTATTGTATTAGGTTGAGGGGCAGGGGCTAAAGAAATATCTGCTGGTAAGAAAAATTTGCATTACAAAACTGTAATTCTGTACTTCTTTGGATGACAAAATGGTTTTTTTTTTGTCAGAACTGAGCTTCTAATAGTGTGAACAAGGACATCTGCTTGTTTCTGCCATATTTTTGGAACAGAAAATTACTATTTGGTCAAGTTATCACTTAATGATATATTCTTTTCATCCTGATTTCCAATTCTGTCTTGTCCTGAGTGAAAAAGAAATCATAAGACCTTCCATAAATATATTTAATGGCTAATTTCCATCCTAACAATTGTAATTTTCCTTATTAAGTAGCTTTGCAGTAGTACTAGTTCTAAAAATTACTTGGCATGTTCATTTTAGGTCATCTAATCCCATCTTTCTTTCACATCATGCTCTTCTTCAAATTATTCTACTGTTTTCCAAGAAAGGGCTTGATAGAGTTGTTATTAATGATCAGAAATTAAAACACAATGCCTCACATGTTGTAATTTCTATCCTGTGCTCTGTAGTCATAAAAGACAGGAAATGGTTTCATGATTTATTTCTTCTTATATCTTCACAGATATGTTAAACTATCTTCTGTAATTCTCATAAAACTAATTTTCTACATCATAATTTGCCTAAAATGCAGTGGACATGATTTGCAGTTGTGTAGTTTACTCTCAGGCTGCGCAGTGTGGCAGCCCACATACCTTGCTACCTCATCCCCAGCCCAGGCTGCCACCCCAAGGGAAACACTGGGGCACAAGAG
>JAOWBP010000001.1:75754480-75769321 GCA_028571105.1 Tragopan temminckii | reverse complement strand
CCCTTCTCTATTTCCTCTGTTAAATGTCGCTTCAGAAGATAAGCCTTCTCTTCTAAATCACAGTGTCCTCTCTGTTTTACTGTTAAATGCAGCTTAGGCTGGTCCTGGTTCTCCCTTTTTGTCTGTCTGCAACTTCACAGTCAGCGTGTTTTATAGCTCTGTAATAGCAGCTGTTTTTCTGTTGCTTCGCTGGATCTTCTATTTCAGTCACTACATTTTGGGGAATCTGGTTTTGTCTGGGATTTCACCAGTGTGTTCTGGGCAATATCTTTTTAGTTCACTAAGGATTTCTGCCGCAGTTTCTTCAGGAATCAGATGCTTGGACATGTATCAAATCTTGCAAAAGCCACCAGCCTGCGGAAGAATGGTCAGCAGTTATGTAGATTTTTTTTCAAATCTGTTTTTAAAAACAAAACTGAAATAACTTTAACTGAAGAAAAGCAAATCACGCACATCTCTTTAATATCTTCTCCTCTTCATCTCATTCAGTAATTTTGATCCCTTTTTGTTTCTTCTCTGGATGTTTACAATCAAGTTCCTTAACATGAAACATCGAAGGTTTATATTTCGCTCTTTTCTAGAATAAATTTTCTCCCTACACAGCTGAAAATTGACCAGAAATTACCACCAAATTAACTTACAAATTAAGTTATTTGTGATTCAGCACTTCTCATTTAATGTGACAAACATAATTTCTCTTCTTAGTATGATTTTCTTAGTATTTCTTTTAGGAATGTTGTTTCTCAGCAACTTAAAAAGTAGGATTGCTTATGTTTTCATCTAGTTGTCTTTGGTTATTCCAGTTTTATTTATGCTTGTTTATCTTCTTCACATCTTCTTAGTCTTGGTAAGTAATTGCCTGAAAACATAACTTATGTTCTATTTAGCCCAATATTTGCAGTTCTTACTTAAACATGCTCCATTTATCCTAAGCTGTTATTTTTCCCAAAAGAAATACAAGACAAAGATTTGCAAAAATCTAGAGTTTAAAACGTAGAGAATATATGAATTAACTTACTGTTCATAAATGCACAAAAAAATAAATCATTAGTGACCATGCAATAGCTATCACAGAAATACTGAAATTTTACTTTGAAATTGAATTGAATGTGGCTGACCAACTAGCTTTCTCTTCTTGTAAAATCTCTCATTTATCTAAACTATTGACTTTTCATCTGTAGGTGATCTCCATGAAGCTCCAAAATTGCCTCTGTAGAAAGACCACAGGCATTAAGGAGTCATTTCTGCCCAACTGAAAAGCTTCCAGCCATGAGGCTTTTCCTTTTGTTCTTCAGACACTTTTTCTTATCCTCTATTCTATTGTACTTTCCGTTTCTCTGATTGAAATCCCTTGCCAAATGCTTTTGAAAATCTAAATATAACTGTATCTTCTGAATTTTCCTTTTATCTTGGTAGCAATACATTCAAAGGACACTTGCAGGTAAGATGAATGTCCAAACAAGTATGCAGTAACACTTCAGTGGAATTTAGAAAAATGTACATGTTATTGTGGCAGCTTTACAGTATCTATTTATACTATTTATACCGCTGTCTTTTCAAATGAAGTGTAGAATCGTAGAATGGCTTAGGTTGGAAGGCATGTAAAAGCTCTTCCACCTCCAACCCCCTGCCATGGGCAGGCCTGGCTGCCCCCCATCAGCTCAGGCTGCCCAGGGCCACATCCAACCTGGCCTTGATTGCCTCCAGAGGTGGAGCACCACAGCTTCTCTGGGCAGCCTGTGCCAGGGCCTCACCACTCTCAGTAAATAATTTCTTTTGAATATCTAACCTAAATCTGCCCTCTTTTAATTTAAAACCATTCTTCCTTGTCCTATCAGCATAAAAAGTTGGTTTCCTTCCTGCTTATAAGCTCCTTTAAAGTCTTGGAAGGCCACAAAGATGTCTTCCTGGAGGATTCTCTTCTACAGGCTGATCGTTACTCTCACTGGAGTTAGTTTGTTCAATATTTTCCCTCAAACTCTATAGAATCTTTCAAGGATTTTGGATAATTTTTGCACATAAGTCGCCTAGCAAAAAAATAATAAATGAATTCCTAACATTTTGTGATAGCACAATGCAGTAAAAGGATGCATAATGTGTATTTTTCAAAGTGAAGAACAAAGAGAGAAAGAATAGCACATCACTGAACTGATAGTAACTTTTTGCAGGTCGAGGAAGAATAAGTGTTTTCATATTTTCGAGAATTTGCATTTGTTTTTATGCATAAGCTTACCTATTTATAGAGCTTATTAAAATTTCATATAGAAGAAATTCAGCTGAAAGTAGCTGAAAGCTGTTACGGAATTATTACATATGGCTTGTCCTATTCCTTTTCTCCCCTCAGCACTTCCTTACTTCTGAGCACAGAATACAAGTCAAGATAGGCGCTTGGGCTAAACCACTTTATGAGCTTAGCTGCAGTGCTTCAGTTTCATTTATGAATTCAATACAGCTGTTTATTCCATCAGGAAGGTCCCAACACAATTCTGTGCTGAATGACCACCTTTATAAAACTTATAATTCCTTGCGTAAAGAATATTATGCATTATAATTTGTTCACAAAACATACTTCATACGTGTTGGAAATGTATGTTAAGTAGCTTTTAAAGAAATACAAGGTGAGCTGTAGTTTGGATCATGAAATAGTGTTTTCTATAATAATTTGTTATGCAGACTGCTCATGTTAAGGTTGACTGGATTGTTATTCCCCTATTTTGAATATTTTAATTTTGTTTTAAAGAAATACGAATTTGCATTCTGCTCATCATCCGGTCTTCTGAAGAGTCTGGTTAATACCAAACCTCAGGATTTTTGAAAATTAAAAAATTAAGTGTCTCTTCGCACTCCCTAAGTTTTTAAAACCAGAAAATACAGATTTTTCAGGCGTTAAGTAATGTCCGTTAATACTCTTCTGAATTATCAACAAATGGTAAAAATGACATGTTTGCAGTCTGTATAATTGCCCCTGTGTAGATGCTGGGGGATCTCTTATGATGTGACGTGAATGTGCCCAGGATTCATCATCTTAGAAATGGAATAAATGTCCATAGGTGAGGTGATCTGTTTCTCTACAGACTCATAAGGGTAGTCAGAAGTCATTTAGAAAGGGGCTTTGCAGCTTATTTCTGTAGTTTCTTTGTGTCCCTGCATCAGGGGGCATACTGAATCTGAACATTAACTTAAAATGTCAGGTGCTAGCCTTTTGAACAGTCATCCAGTGAGCCTTTACCATTTAACGACAGCCTAAATTTCAAGCATCTTTTTCACAGAGACCTTGTTTGTTGGGACCACAGGAGGCTCTTTGTTCTGGAGGCAGGAGAGCCCATGGAATGTGAGTATTATATTATTCACTTTCCTGCTTTCTGACAAACACAGACAAGACTATCACAGAGTAACAAATAGTCTGTGCACACAGTCAACTTTTGGCTTTGCATCATACAGAATAGAAGTTTGCCCCAGACAAAAAATGTTTTATTTTATGGAGGAAGACTGCATGCTTGGAAGCCCATTTACAGTTAGTGAGGAACTAGGAAAGGTCAAACTTTACACTTCTTGAGTTACACTGTAAAGATTCAAACGCAGGTGATTCTTAAATGGACTAACTGAAGCAGGAGAAGTGCCGGTGGCAGTAGCACTGGAAGCTTCCTTTCCTTAAGAAAAAAGAGAATGAGCACAAAAGAGTGCAAACTGCTTTTGATTCATGACTTCTGCCATTTCTGTGCCTAGATATCTGTAGGAAAATTAAAAGAGCTGTATTCAAGAAGCAGGCTTTAAATGGATGTATTTCAGCAGAGATCTTCATCCCAGAAGAAAACTAGATCAAATAAGTTACAAACAAGTTCTCTCATCTTTTTGGATCCCATGGAGCATTCCAATTTCCCTCCCTGTCATTTCCCTCCTTAAGTTAGCTCTGTGTTTGTGTTTATTTCATACAGCAACACTTGCTCAAGAAAAGGTTTGTTACATAGCAGAAGCAGATGTGAGGGGATACCATGTACTGAATCTTAGGATCATTGAATCATTAAGGTTGGAAAAGACCTCCAAGATCATACAGTCTAACTGTTCAACAACCAATATTGCCCACATCTTGCTTCCTTTAGACACACTACAGAATATGTTTCTCAAGGCATTGTTATTGGTATTTTTAAAAGGGTCCTTGTTCTACAAAACTTGGCAAAATGCAGTTAAGGTGTACATATTAAATTATTTTGTGTTTTCCTTTCCGACTGATAATTAATAACATGGGAAACTTTCAGGTTCTGAAACAGTCTTTAAAAAAGTAAGGAACCAAAGACTTTTTGCCGAGAGATCTGCATTTGTGTGCACGCTGAAACACAAGCTTTCCCTTTGTCATTTGTCAGCCAGAGGCATGGAATAGGTAACGTGGTGGAAAATCTGTTCTGTTAAGTACTACACAGGCAAGGCTCAAAAATAAGAATAAGAGCAGCTAAGGTGTGGCAAGACAGATAAAAAAAATGTGTATGTACCATAAATGGCATTTGATTGTACAGAAAGGATCAACACATTTAACATTAAGCTGATTTGGCTAGGTTATAATGAATAAACAACAGTATTGCCTAGCATTACAGTGAGTGCCAACTTCCCTGGAACAATCTTCAAGTCTATCAGCAGTAAGAATATATGCTTTCCACTGTTGTTTCATGCCTGTTTTCATGTAGCTCTCTCTTTGTTTGATTCACATTTACTAGATGCCAAAATGCAAATGTAGTTTTGTGGTGGCTTGAATAATATCTAATATCTTTCTCTCAGGCATGCAAAAGTTGGTGTGTCTATTAAAAGTCATACTCATAACACCTTTACCCTGCTTTTTTGCTTTTCTTTTTTCTTTTTTTTATTTAATTGTTAATATTCTGAACGAATTTTACTGCATCTCACTTAACAGTGAGATACAGTTCCTTGTGGATATGGATGCTAACTATATATTTTAATATTTTCACTTTGAAAACAGTGCAGCAGTTCAGAGAAAGATGATGGTCTATTTGACTGCCTTTGATGCTGACTGTGTGAAATACCAGGTTCAGGAGCATGTGTTTGGTATATACGCTGCAGTTAGCAAGCTCTTTGGAAAGGACATTTAGAAGATGAACCACGAGTATTTCCAGTCATCTTATAGCTTGTGAATGATAATGAAGCTCACCTTCCCTGTTGGTAATTTCATTACAGTGATCAGATCAACTCAAAATTGATGCTTCTTAGATTTGGCAATTGCATCTTACACTGTGAGATTGCAGGTCATTCATGTGACAAGAGGACTAATCACATTGCTCCTGTGAAGGTTTGTTCATATCTATGTTTTTTTTTTTCATTAGAATAGCTCCTAAGCCATTTTTCAGACAGTTAGCTCACAGTACTTTGCTACAGGTTATTATTCTAAACAAAAAAAAAGCAGCTTCTCTTGAATTACATTGTTCTCTCATTCCCTCAAGCATCAAAAAGACAGAACCATTTTTATTTCAAATGGTTGAAAATTCCACCCCCACATATATCTTCAAACATTAAAGAAAATATTGAACTAAATAAATGGTTTTGCTTTGGACAGAGATCAGGCCTCTAGCACTTCAAATTTTATTTCCAAAAGAAAAAGATCAAAATGATAATGTATGTATAATTGTGAAAATAACACTGTGGTGTTATAGCTTGTGTAATTCAACCTGCCCAATGTTTCTGTGTTGTGCTAGAAGAAACAGAATGTCAGAAAGCAGTAAATAAAACCTCACGCTAATAGAAGTCTAAATTGTAAAAAACGATGTGAATAATACATGCAGTTAATCTGACAGGGATAAAAACTTATTGGTACTGCCAGTCTTCATGCTCCAGGATGTACATTGATCATTCAAAAAGGTCAGAAAATCATCCCCTCATAGCCCATTCTTCCTCCTTTCACTTCAAGTTTGTGGAATATGAGTGTATTGATTGTTTGCATCCTGTTTTATTTGTTTTTTTTCTCATTGTTGAATCCTGCTAGAGATTAAATGAAATATTGGCTTAACTTGATAAAATAATTTGTGACCATGTTTGCAGAAAGCAGTAGCGAGTAATTCTGTGGCCACCTATGAGCTGATTAGCGTTGTATTTGTTTTCTGAATTCCAGAGGTATGTTAGATCTCAGTCTTTGGAAAATTAACCTGTCTTTAAGCTAAGTGCTATCATCAGGATAAAGGGTTGTCAGCCAATAAACTGATAACTGAAAATCTATTTTTTCCATGGCAATCAGTAGGAGAAAGATAAAAGCAGCCAGTTTCACTCTGAGTTTTTTTTTTACAAAACTGCGAGCAGAATGTTGCAAAAGCAAATGGTGCCTTGAAGATAGAGACCACTTTCTGAAAGTCAGAAACCAAGGTGTTTGAACATTGAGCTATGTTCCCCAGAAATGCCAGCTGACAGTGTGCCTTGTAATTGCTATATGAGAACAGTAATTCATAGGACAATTTAATGGCATCTTTGTGCTGTTGAATGGGCAGCAATCCCTCTCCATAGTCCTATAAATCCATGGCACAGTCCAGAAAGGTACATAGAACATGCTTCCAAGCTCCCAATGCATACTGTGTGATGTACACTCACATCTGAAACATCACATAAAAAACTCAGGACCTTTTGGAAAAGGAACATTGTCTGCAACATGACATAGAAGAGAACATCCCAGGAAATGATTTCAGACTAGGAAGGGATTAAACATACACGTTGTTGAGCTAAAAATGTCTCCAACCTATCTGTTTTCTATAGAATTTTGCAGGTATCTCTTTCCAGTCTAGAGGAAAATACTGCTCTGTTAATCATACATGTTGTTACAATTGAAGTGAAAGACAGCAGCCCAGAAATTCTGTGTGAGGAATTTCTATAAATCATCAAAACTTATAAGGGAACAAATCATTTCAAAACCAATCACAGAGGTAATCCTAAATCTTCTGCTACTTGAACACCACTTTTAAAGCTGGTAGTTTGCAATACTGTGCTACCATTGAGGAGTGAAACTAGCTGTGTATAAATAGCACAGAAGGACAAGAGGGAATGGCTTCAAGTAGTGCTAGGGGAGGTTCAGGTTGGATATTCAGAAAAAGAGTTGTCAGGCACTGAACAGGCTGCCTGGGGAGGTGGTGGAGTCACTAGAGGTGTTCAGGAAATGTGTAGGTATGGCACTTAGGGAAATGGTTTAGTAGGCAGTATTGGTGGTGGCTGGACAGTTGAGCTACATGATCTTAGAGGTCTTTTCCGACCTTTATGATTTTATGATTCTAAATATGAACTTAAGTTTCTTTTAAATTATGATACAAGGCCTCGATGTAGTAGGGTAAGTACTATGAATGGTCTTTAGCATGTATGGGCTTTAAATGTCTTGAAGACAGTAATACGCTTAACGGGGTGACTGAGCACTCTAAATCTCTGGCTTAGGATATCATTTGCCTTAATTACTTGTGGATCAGCTGTCTTAAAGCCCTGGATTGTTCTTGAAAACATCGTGTTGGTGATGCAGTGAAAGTCAACCTATAAACCTGCTAGATAACTTCAATTAATACTTCCTTTCAGTCAATTATATTAACACAATCGACTTACAATAATATTAAAATCTCTAAATAGCAGCTTTATCTTTCATTCTCTCTCTTTCTTTCCATCTTTGGAAGGAAATTTAAAAAAAAAAAAGAAAAAGAAAAAGAAAAAAGAAAAGTCCCACTCATAAAATATATAGGAGGTGAAGACATCTATTATGTATTTGCTATTAGAAATAAAAATTTGATAGCCAAAGGCTGATTTTCACAATTATAAAGAAATACAGGAAAAGTCACTTCCTGAAAACAGTGTGAATTGAACACTCTAGAATCAAGAAGATTAAATCATAAAAGGAAGATAAATTAAAAAAAAAAAGGCTTAGAAAGTATTAGATATTTAATATGAATTTGTTGCAGTGTTTCACTGCAGCAAAGAATGAGCCTTTTAGAATACAAAGAGTATATACACATATTAAAAAAAATCTTACTGCTATACGTAATTGAAGAAAACAAATCCTAACCAATCTATGAGATATCTGGTGAAGAAAGAGAAGGAGTTTCAAATTAAGGAGCAGTTTCTATAATTGCAATATGGATAGATAGCAGGCTTGCATTAAGAATTAGCAGCCAATTTAAGAGGAGAATTTTTGTGAAGAATGGATTGAAAGTAAAATAATTGCTTTCCATTAAACTAAGTGTCGGTAAAGTTTTGAGTGTTTATAACTCACAACTGTTTCTCATAAGGGACAGAAATCTGATGCTGAACAAGTCCCTAAAGTGTGTGTCATTAATCAGAGCTTGAGACTAATCCATTTGGGGGTCTTCTTACAGGAAGCCGTTTAGGCAGCAGTTCTTATCATGATGAACTATAACTGTGTTGCTTTTACTTACACTGTGTTCCATGTCCTGCAAATAAGATCCTCGCTATATGCAAATACTGTCATTTCTGGGAGGCAGAACGTGTGGCAGAACCATTATATAAGTTCATATTATCTGGCCTGAGTTTACAGATCTTGCCAAGTCATGTTGCAAATGAAATTGACTTATTGCTGTCTTTTCTCTGTAACACAGGGTCTGTATTGCTGAAGTGTTCACAAAAGCTGAGTCCATACACACTACTTCTCTCTGCTTTCATTTTGTGAGAACATATTCTCATGTGACACTGAAATATTTATTTTACTGACTAAGAATTAACCATAATACAAGTTCTCCTAGTTCTCCTCTTCCATATCATTTGATCCTAATCTGTCTTTGATTTCTGCCTACGTAACATTCTGACTTTCCTATAAATAATGAATGGTAATAAACTCCCTATAAGTGATGCTTTTTTTTTTCTTCTCAAGTTACTATGATACTCATTTTGAAACATTACCTTTTCAAAATTACTGCATAATTATCTCCAGATATACTACTTGCTATAATGGTTATTTTACTCTGATTCCTTGTACTTTTTTTTTGCTTGCCTTCACTGACAAAGTTTGAGTTCAAATGCCTGATCAGTCCAGGGCTAACCAAAAGTTAAAGAACATTACTGAGGACATAGTCTAAATGCCTCTAGAACATTGGCATGCAAGGTGGGGACATCAGCCATCTCACTAGGAATTCTGAAAAGTGACAGCTTCTTTTAGTGCCACCATCCTCAGTGTCACCTTTTGTTCTTTTGTAGGCATTGTGGCAGCATCAGACATTCCTTCCTTGCACGCTGGAGGAGAGGGCAAAGCAGCATCTTGAGGAGTCTAGCTGCTTGTCTGGAGCTGCGTCTCACTGTCTGCAAGAGCAAAGAATCCTTTTAGTGACCTCCCCTGTTCTAAAACATCAGTGGTCCCACACTCTTACCTCTAGCTTTCCTCTGCCACAGTCAGTGACAAGAATGCAGCATTCCCATGGAGCCAGCTGTATTTTCAACCATCATACGCTCCCCCTGGCAGAAATGCCCTTGGGGCTTCCTCAGGCTGTGCTGAAGGGAGCAAATCCCTCCTCAGCAGTCTTGGCTGAGTGACAGGCTGGTCTTTGCAGTAATTCAAGGAACATTCTTGTTGGAAAGCATACAGCTTTTTCTCTAGAACAGCATGGGGTTTT
Source organism: Tragopan temminckii (assembly GCA_028571105.1). Lineage (NCBI taxonomy): Eukaryota > Metazoa > Chordata > Aves > Galliformes > Phasianidae > Tragopan > Tragopan temminckii. Next base: position 75,759,737 of record JAOWBP010000001.1, on the reverse strand, counting down.
TTTAGCCATAGCTGTAGAAACTTACTGTGCAGATTGATATGGATACGTGGATACATGCGGAGGTACCAGGCACCTACAGATATGATAAAGCATATGTAGTTTAAATGCTAACTCTTTTTGGCAGAGCTAGGGAAGGGAGAGAGTTTTATAAGCTGCAAGAGACAGGGCAAGTACATATTCTCCTGAAGTCTCCCATCCCAAGCATCCCATTCCTTCTCACATGAAGTCTGGAGCCAGACAGGAGAGGAAAGCAGTCGCAGTGCTGTGTGTGCTCCTTGCTCAGTAGCTATAGTTGTTATGAGGCAGACTTTAAAAAGCTGCTTGATGGTCTGCAGCATAAAAAGTCCAAGTCCTCAACCTCTGAAATTCTTAATTGAACTACTTCTGCCAGAGAAAGAGTTGAGTTTGATTTGCTGTTTGAAATATTTGACTCGGAGATCAATGCAAGTTTGGAGAGGAAGGGTAGAACTGACATTGCAATTAACCTGACTTTCTTCCATCTCTCCATGTTTCCAACATGGATGTGCTAATCAAGTTCTAAATACCTGTATATCTCAAATATTTGAGGTTTGTCTTTCAGTGTTTCTCACTGGATCTTTTTGAAAAGTCTCTAAGTACATATGCAGTTTCATATAAGGAGTGCCTGAGCCACAACACTATTCTTGTAGGTATAGTTATGCATGTTTAAAGGAAATAAGGGCCTGGTCTAAAGGCTGTTCTGACCAATATTGATGTGCAGGAAATTATGGTAAATGTTTTCATGGTTAAGCTGAAGCAACAGTGTTCTTGCAAATCATTTAAAATGTGCATACAGCTTCAATAAGGACATCCTAGTCTGTTGCCTTATTGCTCATTGCATTGAACTGCTCCTGTATAAGGACCCAGTCCAAACCCTACTGAAGTGCAAAGGGATCCTGTGTTTGGATTTGCCTGGGTAGGAACAAGATTCTTTGGACCCTGCTGTAACATCTTCCTATGGAACAGAATTTTTCAGAGGCTGAAGCTATGGGTAAGTTATCATGTGGAGGAAGATGTCAGGGTATCTTCCCTCCCATATGATGAGCTGGAGTGAGGCCATTTTCAGGGCGTCCAGGAGGATCTGGATCTCAAAGAAGTGGAGCAACCCACATCATAAAAATTGATTTCCAAGGTCAGAATAAATGCATACAGTAGCTCAGGTCTAAAGATTATACTGTGCCTGAGCACAAGGGTTTGGATTTTGGGTGGTTCTATGTGGAGCTGGGAGTTGGATTCGATGATCCTCATGGGGCCCTTCCAGCTCAAGATGTTTTATGATTCTACATGTTTTAAACATACATATTTCTCACATTATAACTTGCTCAAAGAACAACTAGATGATCACAGCTAACAGTCTACTTCCAGACTGTCAGTGAAAAATTAGATCAGCTGATCACTACTACCTCATGTACATTTAATTACTTTTTAATTACGCTGTTCTATGCTATAAAATGAACTTAAGATTTAAATGTTTTGTGTTCCTTAGCAGCTTCTGTTGCCCCAAAGCTGGTAGTCTGCAACCTGCTTTTGTTCATCTTTAAACCCACCTTCTTAGCTTAACGGTCTGCACACAGTCTTTCTCCTACTTTTATGTTTCAAGACATAGACTCTGGCAGAATAAAAGAAAGCAGTAATTTTCATTACTACTATACTCAATCTCTTTGTATATAGAAACTAACCTGGTTCCTCTCAAGTTGCTGGATATCTGGCAATTCTACATATACTGAAATTCAGCTATTTACTCTGTCGAATGGAATAATGTAGGATAAGCTTGATGGATGGTTCATAGAATAGACATTCCTGTTTCAGGTCTAGCTGAAATGTCTGATAACTGTGCTTTACACCATGCTCACTTTTATGTGTTCAGACAGATAGTTCATTATTTTTAACAGTTCTTGTTGTGTCTGAATGGTGACAACAATTGCTACAGTATTGCTTTCTCTTTGTAGGATTGTGATGCTAAGAACTGGAGTAGGTTACACCTGTCTTGATCAATACTTTCCTTGGGATGCATGATGTCACTTCCTTTTCTCATCTCTTCAGTCACCTGTGGGCCTTGTTGTCATTAGCTCTGTCAACATACTTCAGGGAAAAGGCATAGCTAAGGTTCATCTAAACAGTCATGAGAACTTACTATAGCCACAAGTCAAAGAAGAGTACTTAATGCTTGCTGTTCCTTCTGCTGTTCCATTTTTTCCTCAAATGCCAAGGACACCAACATCAGTCTGGACTTCAGGGACTCACTGTTTTGTTCTCTTCTATATTTTTGTTTGTTTTGGTGCCTGCTTTAACCTAGAAACTTGTCTGTTTCCTTCTGTGTGCTAATCTTTCCTGACTTTCCATGCCTTGCTTCTGTGCTTCTAAACCTGAGATTAACTTTTTGTGGCTGGTCTGATTTGATCATAAGTGACAATTAGCCTGCTTTTATTGCAAAGTACATTGCAGTAATGCATACGGACCCATCATAGAAACATCTTTCCAGGGTATCTGTACAGATAAGTGACAGTGCATATGAATGAAAGAAAATCAATCCCAATCAGTCTGTGAAGAAGCCTCTTCTATTTTCAGATGGCAATTCCTATCTCCTCAATAATAAAAATACCTGTGACTGGCTTTGTTACAAATCCCACTTCTGAAATTTATGGCAGTTCTCAAAGCATACTCTAAGATTAAGCTCAGTATGATAAACCTAATGTCCAGGAGCTAGTGTGAAATTAACCACTCACTTTTCAGTAGGCAATAAAACAGGACAGTTGAAGCAGTTATGGGCCATACATAAATGACAGGACATTGTAGGATAGTGTGAACCTACACCTCTAGTCAAACAGTGAATTCAGTTTCTGTCTTCAATCTAGAGCCCACATCTATCTGCTTTCTCTGCAACACCAGTCTTCCTCCTGCTTCTTCCAGTTGGACTTTCCATGTAGAAGGGAAGAGAGGTTGGCCAGCTGCTACTATGGGTTGTCAGATGGGAGATTAGGATCTTTTTGCTCTTTCAGCTCTACCAGCCATTCTTAAGAGGATTCTTCTGCTCAAGCACTTCTTTTAAGCACCTACATATATGCATACAAAGTTATTTAGTCATTCTCAGGAAATAAACATATTCAAGATAATTAAGATAAACACCTCGCAGTAAGTTTACTCTTTTCCACCAACTTTGGTTAAATGCCTGATGTACATGCATTTATCTGTTTTCTATATTGTGGTTGGTTAAACTTTGATAAGTAACTGAGTATCCACTAGCCAATCCCTCACACCCCCACACTCACTTCCCATGAGATGGAAAAGAGAATTGGAAGAGCTAAAGAGAAAAATGTGTGGGTCAAGATAAAGACTGTTTCATAATCTATGTCGTAATAATGATGAGCTAGTGCCTGAAACTGTTTTGGACTGAAGTGGCAAACAACTAGCAAGGTAATATTTATAGCTTAGCTGTGCCCTTCTGAACAGAACTGGGGATAATCCAGTGATGACATTTCACTGGAGAATGATGTCTGTCTTGGATTTATGCTCTAGTTTTGGTGACTTCATAACTACTAAATGTATTTAATTGATCTTATATACAGACTAGATTGAAAAAAAAAAAAAAAACAAAAAACTGATTTCCAGAGCTGTTTAAGACTAGAGACTTATTTCTATCACCAGGCACGCTGGTAAATTGGGAGCATCTTCAGTATGACATCTAATTTACAAAACATAAAATTAGAGTATTAGTATTACCTGAGGACTACATGATCAGAAATATCCTGCTGAGAAATAATTTCCCACCTCCTCATCCCACAATCATCTATGTCATTCATTTCTGTTCATAAGTTGATCAACATCCATTTTTTAGTGCAGCAGCCTCTCCTTTCAAGAGAAATAGAAATACTTGCTTGCTAGCAACCTTCTCCTCAATTTGAGTGTGAACTTAACTAAGTCTTATTTATTAAACTTTGCTTTCTATACCCATTGAAGCTATTCTTTTAAATATTTAAATCATACTTCTACTTGATTCTTGTTGTGGTTTAACCCGGCCAGTGGCTCAACTCCACACAGTAATTTGCTCGCTCCTCCCCTTCCCAGTGGGATGGGGGAGAGAATTGGAAAAAAAAATAGAATTCATGGGTTGATATAAAAGTGTTTACTAAGATAAAGGATCATAGTGATGACTGTATGTATATATTTATATATATGAATGTATATAACAAGTGATGCAAAAGCAATTTCTGACCAGCTGCCAACTGACGCCCAGCTAGTGCCTCCCAAGAAGGGGAAGAAAGCGAGATGAACTCCTCCTCTTTAAAATTCCTTCCTCATGATGTCCTGTGATATGGGATATCCCTTTGGCCAGTTTAAGTTGACTGTCCTAATCCTGTTCCCTCCCAACTCCTTGGGCCCTTCACTGAGAGTGGCCTTGGTTCTGTACAACACTGCTTAGCAGCAACTATAAACATCAGTGTGTTATCTACAATGGTTTTTCTCAAAGCACAGCATCATACAAAACACTCTGAAGAAAACAATTTCATCCCAGCTGAAACTAAGACAATTTTGAAAAACTACTGACAAATGCTTTTTCATGCATGTTTTTTTTTTGTTTGTTTTGTTTTGTTTTTCTGGAAATGAGTGGCTTATTTACATTTCTCTTTATTTCCTGTTATTTTATTCATAAATATATGGATAACACAGTAAATCTGACATTCTTGTTGAAAACAGAGTTTCAATTATTTTGAGAAATAAAACTTTAAAACTAGTGATTAATTACTTATTCCCTGAACAGCTATGATTTTTTCTTTCAAGACCCTCTGCTACAAAAAGTTCTCCCAATATAATAAAGGTAAGGACTTGCTCAAGATTTCAGATCCCTTAAAAATGTTAACTTAGCTTCAATTGTACATCTTAGCATGTAGGTAGACCAATATAATTCCTACTTTATGTTGCTGTAGTAAAATATATTAAGTACTGTAGCTGTTTAACTCCAGCATGCCAAACACAACATGTAGCCTTACAAAGCATGGAGCCACATCTGCTCTTATAAATTTATTGTCGTAAGACTCTCTAGGCTGGAGCTGTTGGATGCCTAACCCTGGACTTGTCAGGATAGTTGCATGCAATGTAACATTCAGCCAACTGTCTTGGCTTTGTTGGATGAATGAGTTTAAAAACTTGTAGATACCTGCCACAAGATAAATGGAAAAAACACATCAGTAAGATTAATGTGGGTATCAAAATATTGTTATATCAGAATAAGGTGGTATCT
>JAOWBP010000001.1:75712905-75754380 GCA_028571105.1 Tragopan temminckii | reverse complement strand
AAGATAAATGGAAAAAACACATCAGTAAGATTAATGTGGGTATCAAAATATTGTTATATCAGAATAAGGTGGTATCTGGACAAATATATTTTCTGCAGTAGTTCAATCATTTATATAGTTGAGCTGTTGCTGAGTGGTGTATTAATTTCTGCAGTTTACAGTATATGTTGAAAATGTGGGAATTGTTGCTTTTGCCATGTTCTCCTCGTAAAAACTCAGTGGAAGGAAGCCCACTGAATAAAACTTTATTTTTAGTAGAATTCTCAAAGTCATTTAATTTTTGTGGAGGAGATGAGTCAAAAAAAAAAAAAAAAGGCTTTTCAGTACCCAAATATTAGATATCTTACTGTAAAATATCCAACACTTTAGAAAACTGCAAAAACATCATACAGGCTGGTTCTTAAATGATTCAATCTGCTTCTGTTCTTCCTTATTTCTTTGCAAAGGTACCTATTCATCTATTATTTGTTTGATTCTGGGCTTGTAAAGTTAATTAAGTTCTAGGGTTTCAATCCACCAAGCAATTCTTATTTGCTCCTAAATAAAATTTAGAACACTCATTCATTTGTCTTCCTAGTATAAAATTACCTATCTATCTCTTCTTGGATGCAGGAATGTTTTCTGTTCAGCCCTGTCTGATATTATTGAACTCCAACTGACAAACAGCTAATTTAATCAACATTTTTCTGGCTTACACTATGCATATCACCCTGTGACCTACACAGCCAACCTGTCAGGGAGACTGTGCTTTCCCAAGCAACCTACATTCCTGATCCCAAATCAAAATATTGTGAGTACCCAAGGTGCTTTCCCCTCAATTCTTTCAATTTCTTCCAGTCCTTTTGGAGGATGTGCAACACCTCTTCCCATGAGGCATTAGTACTGTCATAGTTTGGCAGGGCCAAATTATAACTGGCGTGCAAAAGTAAGTACAGTATGATCTCCCTGGTTTCAAGTTTTATTTGATGTTTACAGTGACAACTTTAAGATGTTAACTGAATGAAGGCAATGGAAAGTTATATCCAACTTTCTCTAAGTTGATTTTGTGCTCTGTTTATTTGTAGCACTTATTTGAGCACACTTTTAGATAGGATGCAGTGACAGCATTCATGAGATCTTACTTGTGCATGTGGAGGAGGATGCTGGAAACAACAACCTCTCATTTAAGGTAAGCTTTTCTATGGTGAACATCTGAGCAATCGTGTTGTACTTATCTTGTGTGCTAGTGAATTTGGATCTTGAATTCCTTGAGACATGCCCTGATTTCAGTCACTGGTTCAAATCTTCCATAGAAATACAAACAAAGCTTAAGCACTGTGCAGAATATTTAGAACGTAATGAACATCTGATGAAGTTTTCACCTGCGTAGGACATGCCCTACAGTTTCATTCTTAAGCAGAGCTTCTCAGACGTCTGTAGTTAACCTAGAGTGTGCTCTTCTAAGGCTAGGCTTGAGCAAAAGTTGCAGCTTTGAGGACTTGGTTTCTCTCTATTTGTTCTTACTGGGGAAATGCTATTCAGCTGCATAAGCAGTCATTTTAATAAGGAGGGGAACTGAGAGATTTCTTCCTTCACAAGTTCAGTTCCCATCTTATGACATTATATAACTAATCCTGGTTTCAGCACTTCAGCAGGATGAAACTGGCAGGTATTTGTCTCCTTTCCTGTCACAGCACTGTAGTGTAATGCTGGATTTAGCAGGGTGAAGCAAGGATTTTCATCTCCTACTACCACTTCCGTCTCTCTCTGAAGCCACTCATAGCTGCACCCTGCAGGTGTTCAGGACTGTTTTTCAAAAGAGTGCTCCTTCTTCTGGACAGTGAATTGAATTAAGAGCAAAGCTGCATGTACCTTGGATGAGGGAGGAAATCTTAGGTTTAGCACTGAACTTGGCAGTCAGGAAACTGCGTAAACTGAGTACCTAAAGTTTTTGGCAGATGCTGATTTGAAGGAGGAATGAGAACTTGAAAGCATCTCTGCACCTTTACACTTTGAATTAAAACTAGATGCACTGTAGCTGTAGTTCTATGTAAACTCTCTTGGCAAGTGCTTTTTCACCTTTTACTGCATTTTAAATTTGGTTCATCGTGCGCTGTGTTCTACACAGAGCGTAAAACTGAGTTACTTGTGGATTGGCTTCTGAGGCTGTAGTAAAAGGCACAGTTGTATGCCAAATTCTGAAGATATTTTTCAGACCAATTGTCTCCTGAAGAAAAAAAAAAAAAAAGTAATGTACTAAGCAATTGAGAGGATTAAAGGCATATTTCCATACTCCTGTTACTTTAATCACTGAAACTGGGAGGCATTTGGTCAAACTTAAAGTGGACATATTCCCAGAGTAATCTGCTCTTCAGGAACAGCTACCTGACAAAGCATAGGATTAGACAGGCAAAACTTAATCAGGTTTCTTATTCAAGAACAATCAACTGGTGAAGATGTAGAGCCATGAAGAAGCTATCTGTTAGCAGAAAGGTGATGTTTCTTTTTGAGTGAATAGAGCTGCTGTCAATTTCTGAGAGAAGAATAATTCTGAAATTAAAGAAATCTTGAAATCACTCAAAAAGCTTTTAATAACTTGAACAGAGGAAAAACTGTTACTATCTGCTTCTTTGTTATTATTTGGTTCAGCAGGTACAGTTTGGAAAAGTTTATGAATGTGCTATAACTGAACTGCCAAGTTTTAGTTCATGCATTAAACAGTTTCTTCAAACGTGTTATAAAAATGACACCACAGCTTTAACGTTATCATGTTTCTAAAACTGGGTAATTGTCCAATAAAATTGCCAACAGTACCAGTAGTTTCTTAAGGTGACTTTTTTGCCATCGTGGAGAAACGCATTAAACTCAGCCTTTATGTGGGAAACTCAGTTTATGTGGGAAAGCGTATCTGTCTTGATATCAGAACAGACATCTGAAATGCCATCAGTGTCAGCCTTTACAGTCAGAATTTTTGCAGATTAAATTAAGTTTGTAAGAAGCTAGCTTCCCTTATTCTGAGTGAGTTAAGTTGCACAATAACTGAATATGCAAGCACATAAGCTTGTAGTACAGTTGCCAGATGTTATAAGCATCTGTCTATGATCTAGGTGCACTTCATTTATTGAATAGTATTCATAATTCAACTTGCATTTATCCTGGGGTATCTAATAATACAAGGACAGTTATTAAGCAATGTAAGCTAGGCAGTATGGATGTTCTCTCTGAAAGATCCACTTCTTCCCTTCTTTACTGTTTCTTTCTTCAAATTTTTACCCTGTTGCTCCTCCGCTCTACATAGTGAGCTCCCAGCTACTATGCATGCAGCTAGTTATATGAGTATATATGCTGTACATTGCCGAGGGGAAGATCTTTCTTATACACCTCTTCCAAAGACAGAGTGAACAGACTGGGAGGGAACTGAGATATTAAGTGACTAAATCAGGTATCTGTATGCACTGTTTCTGATCCCAGCATATTTTTACTGCAGCTCTTCAGCTTCTTAACTGACATACAATGAAGTATTTTTCTAAAATGTGGCCTTTTTCTACCAGGGATGTAAATTTAATTAAAAAAAAAAAAAAAAAGTTTTCTGTCTTGTTGGCACTGTGTGGAAGACACGTTGATGACACTAGATAGCACAGACACATAGTGAAGACACGCTGAATAGCACTGAAAGAGTTGGCCTTTGGTCCAGCTTTTTAATTTTAAACACAGAAAATTATACACGATTGCTGCCAGATGGTTTAGTGTCATCTTATACAGCTGGCTGAAAAACAGAAATAATTCTCATAAAATTGAGACATTTTCTGCTACTTAACATTGTACTAAATTGGAAACTGCCCACTAAGTAAATTTTCTGCTAGCTTTTGGAATGGAATGGCATGCACTGAAGTCTTTCAAGTGCAGTTTGCATGCAGGATTTCAGTCTTCCTCCATACGTTTTTTGTTTTTGTTTTTTTTTTTCTTACTGAGCTAAAACAAGTTAAAGCTTTCCCCCTCCACAGGGCATGGCTAGGTCATGCAGACCTCATGGTCAGCCTGAGGAAGGGAGCACAGACACCAAATAACAACGAGGACAGAAGTGTGAGAAACTGTCCTGTGAACATGAATGTCAAAGAAGTTGGAGGGGAAAGAGGTGCCCCAGGTGACAGAGAAGTTCCACTGCAGCCTTCGGAGGACAGCATAGTATAGCAGGGGTTTTCCTGCAGCCTGTGGAGACGTGCAGATATCCTCTCCTTTTCCACTTTATGGCTCATGGTAGAGAAGGTGGACATGCCCTAAAGGAGCAGTAGCCCATGGAGAACCCACACTGGTGCAGGTGTGCAGCCCACCAAGAGGCCCTAGAGTGGGGTAGGAGAAAGTGTGAAGAGGACGCAGCTGCAAAGAGGAGTCGTTGTGGTGTCAGTCTCATCTCCCAAGTAACTAGCAATAGGATGAGAGGAATGGCCTTAAGTTGTGCCAGGGGAGGTTCAGGCTGGATATTAGGAAAGCTTTCTTCCCAGAAAGAGCAGTGAGGCATTGGCACAGGCTGCCCAGGGAGGTGGTGGAGTCAGCATCCCTGGAGGCATTCAAGAGCTGTGTGGTTGTGGCACTGAGGGACATGGTTAGTGCACGTGGTGGCAATGGGTTGGTTGTTGGACTGGGTGATCATAGAGGTCTTTTCCAACCTTAATAATTCTATGATTCTTTGCCTGCAGCCTTCCTCCCATGCTTTGTGGAGCAGGAGGAGGAGGAGTGGGGAATCAGTGAAAGACTGAAGTTGAACCTGGGAAAATGAGTGATAGGGGAAGACATTTTTCTTTAGTTCTGTCTTTGTTCTCACCATCCTATTCCATTCTAACTGGCAGTAAATTATGTTAATTTTCCTCAAGTGAATTTTGTTTTGCTCATGACAATAACTGGTAAGTGATCTCCCTGTCTTTGTCTAGACTCATGAGCTGTTTTATCTTACCTTCTCCCCATCCTGTTGAGGACAGGCAGTGAGAGAGCAGCTGGCTGTCAGCCAAGATCAACCCCTCCACCAGTAAATACATGCCTCTGGAGTATATCCTGGTAATTCTAGTTTGGTAGATATGTACTCAGCTTGATTAGTTTTACTAGTTCAGATTACATGTGCTTTGTGCCCAGTTGCTGTGTTTTCCTGTGGACAAATATTTACTCACCTTCTAAAACTTCACAGATCTGCGATGAACTCAGAAGACACCACTGCAGGACCATTCAGGGAAGCTGCAGTTCAGTCTGCCCATTTGTAAGCTGCTTTTCTCTGGCTTCTAAATATTGCTAATTCAATTTAGAGAGGGAACAGCTTCCAAGTAGCTTTAAGGTGAAAGTTAATGATCAGATATCTTCATGCAAAGTTCGAATTGCTTGCCTGTCAAGGCACAGAGATTTGTTTTGTGGGACCTTTTTATGTTTTGTACTATACTGTCTTGCAGCACCAGGAAGGTTTATACTACTATCTGAGGGCAGGTTTATGAGCTGTCCTGGCATTTTTTTTCTACAGTACTACAGAATAATTATTTTTAAATACTTCAATATCCCCTTTAAGGCATAGGAGGATAACTCAGCTGTGAAAATGCAGTTATTCTCCAGCTGATTGTAAAGAATTAGTTTGCTCTTCTAGGCTTCTATATCCTCCTGAATTAATTGGTGTTTGATAATACTGCTTTCTCCTTTTCTGTCTTTCCTTCCTCTGCTTCCTTTTGTTCGGCTGTTGTTTATTTTACAAATTTCTCTTGATTCTTTTCATGCACATACAGTATTTATCTCCTGAATATAATCCTTTTTCCTTATTTATATGAATAACCATTATTTATTTATTATTTCTCCCAAACTATTAAATAAGTCATAATTATGCTATATACAGTTAAAATAAAAATATTATATGCAATTAACTTATATTCCAAGATGATCTGGTATTGTATAGGTATAATTATTCTTTTGGATGCTACTTGAGAAGGAATACAGCATTCTTTGATTTATATTTTTGAATTTAATAACATAAGTACATATAATATTCCAGAGTATTCTTAAATTATGTGGAGAAGACAAAGGATTATGCCTAATCAGAAAACCTGAGCTCAGCTTTAACTTTTGGTTATTGCCATAAAATACTGTGGCTATCTTTGAGTAAAACTTAAGCTTCAGGAACTGTACCTTCTGTGTTAGATGAACTATGTCAGCGTGGTGCTTTTTATGAACTATCAGAGAATAAAGGTTATTCCATTAAAATTTGGTTTTCCAGCCTCATGCAAGCAGCACTTTCTGACAGAAATAGTCTAAGTGTTTCATTGTGATATGGTTTACAAGAATGAGATCTGATTTAATAAGTAAATGAACTTAGAAGACACAGAAATTTCTGCCCCTTTCTATCTTGTATTTGTGTGGAAAATAGTTTGGTAACATTTTCATGCTTGCTGTTATGTCTTGAACATATGATTTGTAATACAGGAAAATTTTTTACTTCCTGTATCTTCCTGTAAGTTTGTAGCACTTCAGTAGATATCAGTAGTCTCTAGGAAAATGGAAGTTCGGAATTAGTAAGGGAATTTCTAAAAATGATATCTTTTTGGTTGAAAATCATCTGAGGTCCTTATTTCCACCTATACACCATGGCTCAGAGGAACCTACTTGATTTCACAAACTGAAAATGTAGCCTCCACTTAAGCACTTTTCATGAAATTAAATCCATGTTTCCCTTCTTTCTTTTCAAATTTGTATTGCAAGCCTGAATCCAGTTTCTCAGAGATCAGAGTGCCAGTGGTTTTCTCTTAACAGTCAACGCTAATATGCTGACATATTACGTGATGATGAAAATAGTTTAAAAATGAAAAGAAGAAATCTGTAATGCATCAGCAATTTTGTCTGGAAACATTAATCTTTACTTTCTGAACGCTACCAGATTTCCTGTGTCTTTATTTTAATTGCATGCATTGATTGTGCACTTACATTCCTTTTCTAAAAGCACCAAAGTTGTGCTTTCCCACTCAGTGCGCAAATTCTTAGTGAAATGTAGATTCTCTGAGATGCATTTCCATCAGTTTTTCAGAGTGAAACACAGAGGAGTTCTCTTTGTCAATACTCAGTGGAAAAACAAACAAACAAACAAAAAAAAAAACACCTGAATAAATGTTATACTTACTGGTACATTTTCATATCTTAAAATTTGTTGAGGATTGGAACGGTTGGAAACTAACTTTAAGATTGTGATGATGTGAGACAACTTTGCAGCACATTTAGTGCTGCATAGCACAGTGGTGATGAAATTCCTCTAGAGAAACATAAAATGCCAAAATATTTTCTCATGTCTTTCCTTTAAATTAAATTTCATGCTGTTTTTACTTTTCTGAATTGACTCTTGGGGTGTAATGCCAAATGCTGATCATAAGATAAAATTGTATCAATTTCTTCTTTATTTTCCTTGTCCTGTCCTATTAAAAGATCTTACTTTCAACTATCTGGGATCCTTCAGACAAAAAATCAGGGACAAGAAAACAAAACTTCCCAGATTTTTCAGTCTGACACAATAGTGAAAAAGCTGACATTTGACTGGCACAAATTCTGACAAAATTTTTTGGATAGGTTATAAAGTTAGTTCTTGTAATCACCTGAGTCCATTTTGCTGTTGACAATACATGAAACAGGGATGTACCTTACTAGATGTTCCTTCCTTGTCCTTTGCTATGGGTTATTAGCCATGGTGGGTTGCTAGTTAGCAATTCTCCGCATTTGAATGTATATTTTAAGTAGTTCTCAGTAGGAATTTAATTTAGAATAGAACAGAGTAGTTGAGTTGAAAGGAATCTATTAAGATCATTGAGTCCAACTGCCTGACCTCTTCAAGGATAACCAAAAGTTAAAGCACATTAATGAGGGCATCATCCAAATGCATCTTGAACACTGACAAACGGGGACATCAACCACCTCTCTAGAGCACCCAGTGCCCATCTGACCTCCCCTGGCTAAGCTCAGTGCCATTCCCACCCTGCCATCAGTTCTCAGAAGCAGAGCCAAGCACCTCCCTCTGCATCCCCTCCTCAGGGCCCTGCAGAGGGCAGCGAGGTCACCTCTCAGCCTCCTCTTCTCCAGATGGAGCAACCTGAGTGCCCGCAGCCTCTCCTCACAGGACATGCCTTCCAGCCCTAGTACAAGCTTTGTTGCACTCCTCTGGACAAATTCAAGGATCTTGACACCTTTTTTTTTTTTTTATACTATGGAGTCCAGGACTGAACACAATATTCAAGGTGAGTATGCACCAACATAAATACAGTGGGAGAATTGCCTCTTTTGACTGACTGTGCTGTTTTCAATGAATCTTAAAAGGCGGTTTGCCTTCTTGGCTGCCAGGGCACACTGTTGAACCTGCTGTCACCTCAGGTCCCTTTTTGCTGTTTGTGTCTGTGTACAGCATTGCCCAACCCCAGGTGCAACAATTGTATTTACCCTTGCTGAACTTCACACTATTGCTAATTGCTTCAGTGCACCAAGATCCCTCTGCAAGGCCTCTCCACTCTTGAGCGCCTAACAGTTTTGTATTGTTGAGGAACTTGCTAAGGTTGCACTGAACTTCTGCATCCAGATAAGGTATACAGGTTTGCTTTCAGCCAGGATATAAAACAAAACAGCGCCTTTGAAAAATTTCATTCAGTTAAAAAAAAAAAAAAAAAAAAAAAGTGAAAATAATGTTGTCCCTTACTTGCAGCATCCACAAAGCAGAGTATGTTCATAAACCACAGCAAAGCTGTGAATTGCAAACACAGCTGTTTCAGAAATACTTAGTAGCCTGAGGGAAAAGATGGCAGAGTTACTCAACTGCCTTCGCAGAGTAAAAGGCATTTAATTTCAAATATTTCTAGTTAGTAAGCAAAGGAAAAAAAAAAAAGTGGTGTGTCCTGGGCTTCTAAAGTTGGTTGAATATCTGTGTACAAATAGACATGGATCATTTGTAGCCTGGGGGACCTTGCCCTGGTATCCTGCTCCGGTTTCCCACTGAGTCTCGGTGCCCAAGTGCTCAGAAGGAACGCCATGTTTTGTGTGCTGTGAATCCCTGCTCACAGAGCACTAATCTCGATGTTTAGATAATCCCAGACTCTGCCCCTGCAAGGAGTGACAGATTAAATGCAATTAGTGCTGTCAAATCAAGTTATGATTTATTTATTAAATGCAAGATTTCTTCTCAAGGGTAGTGGTACTGAGCATATTATGTATGTTCAGTTTTCATTCGTACAATCATTTTTTAAGCATTGATTAAAGGCATTAAACAATATTTAGTGTGTTTTTAAAAGAGTGATAACTTTTATTGTTTGTTCTGCCTCCTTTTTTTTCCCCATGAAGTGATGGGAATGGGATGAGCTCAGTAGTTTTCTGCATTGTTGTGTTTTGGGGTTTTTTTTTGAAAGATAAAGTGGTATCAGTGTTGTGTTGTATAAGAGTTCCAGAAGGACAATGATGTCACCTCAGTTCTTTATGTAAAGGGCTTTAGTAGAGTTTAGTAGAATTAGAATATTAGTCGAGTAATCTCACAATTTAGAGACAGTTTACAAAATCAATTTCAAGAGGTATCTATTAATGTTTACACTGATAACTAATAAAATAATTACATATAAGTAAAACAATTATAGGTTAATTGCCATCTAGTCATCTCTTTGGTCTGTACTGTCACAACTCTTGTGATTTTGTTCTCTTTCTAGCTGGTATCAGTGACACTCAGTTTTGTCTCTGTATGTATGTCTTTGATAGTAGTCAGATTCCTCCATGTGTTTTGCTTTGGCCATTTAGAAAACAGACATAGGACTTAACACAGTAATAAGTCAGAAATTTACACGCTTATTGCTGTAAATTCAAAATTGCATAATTTCCTATAGGAGCACACTGAGAAGCTTGTGTAAAAAAAATAATGGGAAGACAAAAATGAAAACTATAAGGAAAAAATAACTGACATCAATGCTTTTAAGATAAACATACAAATTAGAAATAAGCTGGGATTGCCTATCTTGCAGCCAGACATCCATCTAGGATAGAACCTTCTTCAGAAACACGTTATTTTTTTCCATAATCATTGCTCTTCATTCCTTCAGCCTGAACACCAGTTGGATAAAGATAAGGCAATTAAATGTTCTCTGGTCCATGTCTGGAATATAAAAATAGATGTACTTGCTAGTCAGCTCAGAAGTACTTCTGGCAATGACCAGGAGAATATTCTCCTCAGATTCTCCTCAGTCATCCTGTTTCTTGAAGCCCATGGCTGCTCAGTCCTACAACAAAGTCAATAAATGGGGTTCACAGACTTTTCTTTCACATAGTTGTCTAATTGCCATTTGAACCCATAGCATAATTTGTTTTACAGTAGAATTGTGCAAACATTTGGATTTTTTAAGAGTGATCCTTTGCCAATTTTTTTTCAAGAATTTTTTAAATAATTCTAGATAGGCTACTTTAAGGTCAAAGGAAAATAAGATTTTTCAGTTCGGTGACCTGCGGGTTTTTTGTTTACAGATAAGTTTGTTGTCACTGTAGCAATGGTATCAGATAAAAATTCTAAATGATGCTGTTTTCCTACATCCTTCAAGTGCAAGTTTCTTGTTCCTGTGAATTGCAGAAACTGGGGGTGCTGATATATATACCACTTTGAGAGATTTACTGAAAAGTTTCTATGAGGATTATGATGGGGTTAGAGTTTACTTCCTTGAAGCTTCGCCATAAGAGATCTCATGATGTCTGTCATGATGTCATGTGTTTCACTGTCTGCAATTTTAGTTTTCAAATGCTTCATTGTATTTTCCCCTATATTTCATTGCATCATGCATAAAAAACTCAAGATTAACGAGACACTTTATCAGAGATGCAACGACATTTATTTTATAAACGGTATTAGTAATCTTGAATCTTTCCAATACATCATGAAGGTCAAAGTGCATGGTGTACTCTGGCACAGTGCTGAGGGGTTATAGTTGACCTGTTTTGTTTTTTTTCTCCAGCTGAGTCCAGGGAAAGCTAAGCATATGGGACACATTTGATACAAGCATTACTCCAGCAATAGCTTTCAGTGCGCAACTGTTGATGTTGAGGTCTTTCAAATGGGAAGACTTTGGGAATTAAATTCTGATTTTCAACCTGATGTGTATAAGCTCAGCTTCTTCTTTTCAGGCTGTGTACTTCTTTTATGGCATCCAGTTCATTTTTTTCCATCCTTTCTTGTAAGGTTATACAATCCCTAAGTTCTGTCAGCGTCTTTGCTCTGTGTTTCCTTTCTTCTTCTGACTCCTTTTCTCTCTTTTACATATGCCTATAAGTCTACAGGGACCTACCTCAGAATTCTGCATCATTCTACTTCTGGACTTTGCTTGGTGGGTCGTACATATGAGGAAGTACAATAACCTGGATGCACACAAGTAGAATGAGTTTGAGAAAATTGTGCTTTAACTAGAGAAGTCTGTTTTCCTCAGAGTGGAAACAAGGACAGTATTAAATTGCTAAAAAATGTTGCCAACATAACCCTTCTATTCTGTATGTACATAATCACTATAAATCATCAGTAAAGCTATTCCAACACAACATGGCCTACAAGAACTCCTTTGAAAGTATCCTCTATTTGCATTCAATTCTTATTGCATGCTTTTTTTTATTCTGGACTATTGCACTGTTGCTTTTATTTTTCTGGCCATTTTGTTTTATTCCTTTTTTAAATTATGCCCTTTGCTAATAAGCATGCCTTGTTTGTTCATATGCTTATTTTGTTAAATGTTAAAGTTCAATATTTAATTCTTTTTCTTATTCCTCAAATGCCTTATTTAGCGAGTTTGATGATTATTTTGAAGAGTTACTTAAAATGTGAATTTCTGTAATTTTAACTTTTGATCTGTAAGAACAAACACAACAGACTTAGGAGATTCTTCCATGCCATATGTTTTCAAGGACTGAGTTGGTTTAGTTTGATACTTACATTTATGCTGTCAGTTTTTAGAATTGTGTTTGAAAATGAAAATGTATAAGAATGATTGTAGAATCTTTTATTCAAGCCTTATAATGGGGGAAAAAAAATCACATATCACTTCTGGAAGTTGAAAACTTTGTTGTTTTTTTTTTACTTTGAATATGCCTGTTATTTTTGCAGAAATGGAAGTCTGAGTAATATTTGAGTTTTAAAATACTTCTTCTTTTTGTTGTATAAGAAATTTAGTAGGTATGCACTTGAAAAATTCTGTGTTGGCATTTCCAGTTTATGGAAATCTTAGATTTGATGACAGAGAAAAGATCGAAGGCTACTACTTCAAGCTACCTTTTCTTTGCACTTTTCTTACACTATCTTACATTAGTGTATCTCAAATCTTTGTTTGCATAAAGAATTAAACAGAGCTCAGTATACCAGATGACCAAGTGAGCGTGTACCCTTAGCTGTATGTTTTCCTCATAACATACAGAGGCAGCTTGGCCCAGATTCAGTCATGCCACCCAACCAGTATGTTTGTCCCTTGTGTTGCCTGAAAACTGTGTTTGGTGACATGACCAACAGTAGCATTTAATTTCTTTGCAGTTTGGAGATTAAATTTGTAAAAGACTTGCCTCTAGTGGCTGTTGCGTTGGCTATTCACAACTACACCAGCCTGACTCTTTTCCCAGTGAAAATTGAGCTTGTGCAGCCACACAAAGCTTCATGGGTAGCTGGACTCTGTTCTCCTGCAAGCATTTCATTTCCCTATGCAAAAAAGCAGCCTTGCACTCCCTCTACTGCAGGTCACCCTTCTCCCCTTCTCCATCTCTACTCCATCAGTCTGTTTTCTTATACAAACCAGTGTTTATGAGACCAGGCAAGGCAAAGTTTAAATAATGTCATCTCTGTTAACTTTATTTATTAGTATTCAATTTTATGGCAAGCTGTTGTCTGGAGCAGTGGCAGTGGGGAGACGTTTTTTAGGACAACAGTGGCTTAGGCAAGATTCAGAGCTTGTAGAACTGCTTCCTGAAGAAGATGGCATGATTTTTGTGCTTAGCGTACAAGAACTTTCAGTTTCTTCAGGTTATCCAAGTCAAATTATCTTACAGTTTTGGCCTTTAAGTTAATAACTTATATTTAGACTGAAGTATATACAGTAGTATTAAAAATGAAAAGTCAGTTGCTATAAGACAGCTGCCCGAAAAGTACCCAGAATATTATCCAAATATTGTAATAAGGATAGAAGAACTATCTGGGGAAGCTTTACTTAAGGGTAGTATTTGAAAATCACCAAAGCATAATTTATATGCTTTCTACTATGTAAAGACCTTTCAGCTCTTACAGATGCATGATCAGATCTCACAGCAGGACTTGGTCAATACTGCTGTCCTCTAATATACTCAGTATATGGTCCTTTGTGCTCTTATCCCAGGAAAGAAAGGATGAGAAGAGAAACTGATTGCAACCCATACAATCTTCAGGTTACTAAGATGCTGTAGTTTCTATCAAGGACATTTGGGCTGAGCGTTTAGTTAAAACCTTGAAAATTATTAAAACAAAGGTTTAGAAACTACCCTCAAAATCCCTCTGTGTTGCTTACTTGATATTATCCACTTCACATAGCTTAAGCACTACAGTTTCCGACAGCATAATGTGTCCTCATGTCCTCCTGAGGCTCTGCAGACTGACTGTGCACAAAGACTGTGATCAGCTAGTAAAACCATGGTGCACTGAAACTGGGCGCTGGTAATCTTGCTAGGGTGCTATATTTACTTAGTCTATATTGGTACCAATCTGTAAGAGGTTTAAAGTAGCTCTCAGATTCAGAGCTGGTGTTTGAATGATTGTTGCTGGGAAGCAAGAGTGAACGTTTGGATGAATAAATACTGAAAAAGGTTACTTGGTATGTTTGACACTATGGGTGCTTCTGGATCAGCCGATGACATTAATGCCATGGAAATTCACCACTGGTATACAAAATTTATGAAGGAGTGCCCATCTGGGCAACTTTGTTTGCATGAATTTAAGCATGTCTTGGATCTACATGGACTTACTCCAGAAGCTAACAGCTATGTTGAACAAGTATTTCATACCTTTGACATGAATAAGGTAAGAATTCATTTTTAACTTCACGGTTTTCTTATGGCTGTACCACTTGATGCGTTCAGCAATGTGTCTCACAGTGCTGGTAATGCTGGCTATTCAGAGGTAATGGAAATGAACTGTCTGGCAGACAATTTTGAATGCTTTGTTCCAAGTATATTTTTGAAATAGCATATATTCTAATGTGTGCTGAATAATTTCTCACTGTTGAAAGATGGATTTTTTTGTTGTTGTTGTACACGTATTTCTGTAATTGGAAGTTTATTTACATTATTTTACTTGAAAAATATTTTTAGAGCGCTAAGTTTTAGACTGGGTCACTCAGCGTTATTGCTTTAAGAATGTGCAACAGAGATGCAATGGGATTTCTTCCATCACCAGATAAAATGTTTCTGTACTCTTTTTGAGCACCTTATATGGCTTAGACTGGCATCAGTCACTTTACCTTTCCCAAAGACACATTTGTCTAGTTTTAATCCCTATTCCCAATTTTAACATCCCAAGTGAATCCAAAGGCTTCCAGCAGCTGTTGGTTGTGTTGTCATAATTTGTTCTTCCAACTCAAAGTTCATCAGATTCCTTCTAGCCATGAGACCCATCCAGAAGATTGTGCCTTGTTATTTCTTTTTGAGCCAAAGTATCATTTTATTAAATACTACAAAAGAAGTGGAGAGTCATCTGTAACCCCTACAGAAGTGTTTGTCCTTGACTAAAATTATGTTTAGGCTGAATTGTCAATAGTAAAACAACTATCAAAGTCAGCTTCCAGCTGAAAGAAAGGATGGGCCCATTATGGTGTGAAAACTGATAACTACATAAATAAGTAAAAGCATTATTGTATCAGAAAATTGACCCCTGACCTTCAGTTACTTTCCAGAAAACCAGAATGTGAAATAAATCCTTCTTCAAATCAGGTTTCTGTGAAGAAGATAGCATACCAGTGCAAGACCAACTACAGGCATCAGGAAACTGGGCTCTTGGTATGGAATAACTGAGTGAGAGATGGTGAGAAGAAGAAAGGGCCTTTTGGAATAGTTTTGCTCCAGCAGATATGCTCATGAGAACTTGTCACTACTGTTGACATCGGTCCTTATCTTTGAAAATACCCGTTCTACTCAGTAAGTGGTGAAACCAGTACAGGCAGCAAGTAAGTTAGGTCACAGAACTTCAAGGTACAGTCTTACCACCTCATCCCATTCAGTTTCTCTAATATTTGTAGCCCTTATAATACTAAATATGATTGAAAATGTAACAGTTTTCTTCACTTGTTTATAATACTCATAGTACTGAGAATGTAGTTATAGAGGATGATTGTTGTTTTTTACGTACTTCAAGTATTAAAATCCAACAAGTTACAGTTATGGAGAACTTTCCATGTCTAGGTTGTTTCCATAAGAAAAAATTACTTTGCCAAAGCAGCTAGCCACTCCGTATAAGGACAAGTCCATTTCCAGAGGAAGGTCAGAGAAACAATCCAAGGGATGGAATACCTCCCCTTTGACAATAGGCTGAGAGAGCTGGGCTGTTCACCCTGGAGAAGAGAAAGCTTTGGGGAGATCTAGTAGCAGGCTTTCCGTATCCATAGAGGAGTTATAAGAAAGAAGGGGACAGACTCCAATCTTTAAAGGGGGATGGCTTTTTAAAAATAGGGATGTTTTTTAATTGATTGGTTGTTTTTTACAATTATGGATCACAGAACTTCCTTTCCCATCCATGTAGCTTAGCACCCAAGGAGTAGCTTGCTCAAATTAACTGATGAATGTTAAGTTCCTTGAATTTGCCACGTTATATACACATTAAAGTTTTATTGTTACCTGGTCCCATCTAGTAGTCTCTAATCCCCCATTCTTGTCAATCCATAGCTTTTTAATCACTTGGCATATTTCAATGAAATTTCAAAGAGTAGAAATTTCAACTAATTCAGTCCTAAAGTTGTTTTAAAATTGGCAGCTGGGTAGCAGGGACAACCCACAGTAATTGCCCCACTCATACAGAATTCTGCTTTTATTCATTGTTCAAGGCAGCAGCTGGCAGGAAAAATAATCAGGCAGTTATTTTCTTTTGCCTGGTGAAAATACAGAGTGGAGCTGGTGCATCAGAGTGAGGAGATATAGCAGGGAGTAGACAGAGTCTACATAAGTGTAGGCTTTTGTTTTGCTGTTCCCAGAAGAGCTTGTTTAATTAATGTTCCATGTTAGACAGAAAAAGATATTTCAATATTTTATCTATTTGGAAGTCTTCCCCCCATTTTGATGAAATTAAACAACAATTTGGCCTTTAGAGCTTCATAAAATCCACTATAAAACTGCATATGCTAAGCTCTTAACTTCATTATTTAATAATGAGCTCCAGCTAAAGATCTGATCTTCATTTCCAGTTCTGCAAGATGTTTTAACAGTCTGCCATTAGCTACTGTAATCTGAGGCATAGATTTTATAGTATATTTTCTTAATTGAGCTGTTGCAGCAGAAAGCCAAGGAAAGGTTTATTAGAAGGCAGGGTTGTCAGCACAGATTTAGCATAGCCATATACCTGAGATTGTGCCATCTTTATCTTTTTGCAGTGGGGAATGTTACTAAAAATGTGACATCTACTCCCAGATAAAAGGCTGTCAAGTTTTTCTCCTTAAGCAATCCATTTATATAGTGTAGTAGCTTAAGGAAATGCATTAACTGAACTCCAGTGTTTTACAACAGTATAGCTACAAAAGATTCAGATGCACACGGCATCTAGATGAGTTGCAGCTTAGTCTTATTTTTCTCTTATGTAAATTCTTGTGAGCATCTCAATAGAAACCCTTTAGTAAATAAAATCCCCTTGTACCCTGGGGTGCATCAGATCCAGTGCTGCCAACTGGGCAAAGGAAAGGGTTGTCCTGCTCTGTTCTGTGCTGTACTGCCTCACTTCCAGCACTGGGTGCAGCTTTGGGTGCCACAATGTGAGAAAGACATAAAACTTTGATAGAGAGTCTAAAGGAGGGCTGCAAAAGTGGAGAAGGGTCTGGAGGGCAAGGTGTATGAGGAATAGCTGAGGTCCCTTGGTGTGCTCAGCCCAGAGCAGAGGAGCTGAAGGGGAGGCCTGATGGCGGCCGTAGCTCCTCACAGGGAGCGGAGGGGCAGCGCTGAGCTCTGCTCTGTGTGACAGCAACAGGGCCCAAGGGAACGGTGTGGAGCTGTGTCAGGGGAGGGGCAGCTGGGGATTAGGGACACGGTCTGCACCAGAAGGTGGTGGGCATGGCCCCAAGTGATGGAGTTCAAGGAGCATTTGGACACTGCTTTCAGACAGGGTTTGGATTTTGGGTGGTGCTGTGTGGAGCCAGGAGTTGAACTGAGTAATCTTGGTGGGGCCCTTCCAGCTTGGGTGATTTTATGATTCTATGAGGACCAGGACCTTTCAATCCATGTGCCAGCGTTTCATAAGCTTCTCCTCCGGAATTCACACTGGATCTGTTTTGTTTGATGTGATATGTGTTGTAATGAATGTTTCCAGTGAAGTCATTCTACAAACTTCAGCCAATTTATATGAAACAGTGACCTGCTGGCATACCAGCCATGTGAGAGTAATTCATAGGAGATTTTTATGGTTTGCAATGAGCTTTCTCAGAAATGATATCCTCATACTGTTTTTGATCATTCTGACCAAATTGACGCTTCCCTAACAGGAGTATGACTTATGTGCTATACAGTCAAAATGCATTTGTCTTCTGGATTCTGGTCTTAGTGCAAAAATCCAGCGTAAGACTCCCTCCCTTGCTGAGCCAAAGGATCTTATTACAAAATGACTCAGCTCTTTGCACATTAGGAGAACCAAGTCTCTCTGCCCTCCACTTCAGTGGAAAATCAGCCTACCTGATTTGGTCAGCAGAAACTGTTTACTTCTTAATAGAATAAAGAAGTACATATTTTGTCAGTTTGTGAAAGAAATTTCATATAAATCAAAGTTCTCATGTTTCATAGCATTTAGAAATGCCAAAAGTTATTCATTATTGTTCAGACCATCTTGCCTACTGTGATGCAATTATACTTCAAAGTTGCAAACTGCAGGGATGGCTTGTTTGTTTATTCTAAAATCTACATGTTATTTTTCTTCTGCTAGAGGACCAGATTTTGTCTGTTGCCATGATGGCAAAAATCACTTGCCAGATCTTTGACGTTATTTAATGCAAAAACAAATTTGGAATCTAATATCTTGCAGTATGTGTTTGGCATTTAAGAACTGAGATTCCAAGCAAATAATGGACATCAGTGTACTGCAAACTTCTCTCTGAACCTGAAATTGCTGGAGGTAGTTTTATCAACTTCCAGTTTCTGATACATGCTTTAAATAGTCTAGTTTATATCACTGCATTATCTGAGATTGTGTGAACAGAACATGAGTGTTAAATGGATTATGCAAATGAAGCAATTTGATTACACTTCCGTTATTTCTGCTGTTTCAGGATTTTATATATATAAGGGCATATTCCTAGTTCTTTTTACCTCAAGATTGTGAGAAGTATTTAACTCATTCTTGGTTAGATAGGATCTGAGTCAAATTCAAAGCATGTATTTAATTGGAGAGCCATGAAGAATCTGCTTTCGATTAAAATGTTCCCCTCCTAAATTTCACTAGCACTGATTTATGTACTTTCATTCTCATGTGTGAATTCCACCAATTTTCTTACTTAAATAACCTGATATCTCCTGTAAGAGATTTTCAGAACATTTGTTTCCAATGCCATTGCTGTCTTCCAGTACGTTCTCTATGGTCTTTCAGTTAGATGAACATGTTCTGGCATACACTAGAGTCCCAATATATATTATTAGTATTTTGCAGGATTTGTTTTTCTCCTTGTTTTCCAAAGGGCTGAAAGAAAAGCCATCCAAACAAAGCACACAGCAGCACCATTTAGCTGCTTATGTGCATTCAAAAGTCATCACAGCCAGAGCATTTTTAGTGCAAAGTATTGAAAGTTCTGCAAGAGTACCAAGGCTGGAAACCTGAAGCAGGCTTGTACACAACACAAGCAAAAATCTCATGTTCTGTCTTCAAGACAGCCCCTGCAGATGCAGGTTGAGCCCTGGGAACTCACTGAGGTGTCAAGGTAGCTCTGGCAAGGGAGAAGTATATGCTTATTGACAAACCTGTCTGGCTCAGACGGATCACAGAGGATGATCCTATGGAGTTTCTATTTTTATCTAATCTAGATCTGCAGGGATCTTTGAGAGGTTTATCGTAGTTTTATAGCTCCTAGATTGTGGTTCAGTTCTAGCTGGCAGCAAGCCAGGGCACACAGGAGCACCGTGCAAATATTAACAGTGTGGTGTGGATGGAGAAGAGTGGACGATGTTATAGATGCCAAAGAATCAGCTGATGATTTTGCAGCAACAGAAAACAGTCAGTGGTTCAAGAGCTTTATGAACCATTGCCCTTCTGAATAACTTACTCTCCATGAATTTAAGACAACACATGGTTTCTGTGATACAAACCTTCGGACAAACTGATATCTTGAGCAAGTGTTTCACATTTTTTACATGAACCAGGTAAGGAACTTTCTTGGACTATTTTCATCATGAAATGCGTATGTTAGTATGCACAGTAGAAGACTCTGGCCTAGTGATAACAAATAAGAAGGGATAGATAACCGGGATTCTTCTTCTCATTAATTTCCAGTAGCTCTGAAGCGCTGCTTAAATGGAGAAAACTTGATTTGTTGGATTCTTTCTTATGTCACTGAGGTTATTTAAGAGAAGAGCTCTTCAAAATCTACCAAATAATGTTTGATTCCTTGCAGGTAGGATTGTCCGAGAGTCTTGAAATCATCAAATTCCTCCCTTTCACTGTTGAAATGTTGTGTGAATATTTCTGTTTTCATACTTTTTTAAAAAAAATTATTTTCCCCGCTGTTTCCAAAGTGAAATCTCTTCAGGTTTACTGAGCTGCATATTTGGATCATTACAATGAATCTAATTTTTTTGCTTTATTTTATTACCTATTATTATCTGTTTTTATTCTCATTTGGAATGTTTGTGGAACAATAGTATGGAATATTTATTTCCCCAATCACCCCCTGGGAAAACAAACACACAAACAAACAAACAAACAACTAAAAAGGAATATGCAAGGGAAGATCAAGGGAGGAAGATAAACTTGAATAATTCCATAAATCAGAATTTCCAAGATGATGTTATTTCTTCTAGAAGAGACATTGAAAGAATCAAGATGTGTGGTGAAATAAAGTAGAATAAAAACTAGGATTAGACAAGAATAAGACAAGTTGATACCAGTCTTCCAGGAGGGGAAATAAGAAAACAGTTAAATATATATATTTAGTATGTATATCAAAGGAACAGAAACAAGGTACACATTTAAAGAGAAGAAATAACTGTTTGAAGAGTGGAAAGAATAAATAATGTCTAATCTCTTCTTGGTATATTGATTCAAACCTTTGTGAAACAGAAATGCAGGTTGCAGAGAAGGAGTATTGAAAAGATAGTTAAAATCTTAGTGACAGACTCATTCTTCATCAGAAAGAGAGCTGACACTGGGACAAAAAAAAGCCATGTGGGAATAAATGTGGTAGATTCCTAAGCTGCAGTACGAGGAAAAAGAAGAGACCAGAAATAGCATGTTGGGGTTTCACACTACAGAGCCCACTTTTCCCCCAGGCTGAGGAGAGCACTTGGACAGGAAGCGCTCATCACTAATTTGCAACTGCTTTTTAGCACTTGCAACAAACTACTGCATTGCTAACTGAAGCCACTAGGAGATGCAAGCTGCTCGGTGCCTGCTAGGCTTGGGTAAGGCTTAAGACACCAAGGAGAACATCTCTGATCAAAGCCACAGTACCTAATTAGAGAAGACAACCTCTCCTTTTAATTAAATGTTTACTCATGTCTCTCTCTATTGGCTATATTTTCCCTCTTCCGAAATGCTTAACTCAGTGGATTTTTTTTTTTGCTGGTGGGAGAAAAAAATTAAGGATGCTTTAATAGATGAAGTTCTTCCAAATAGCTGTGCTGCGTAGGCAGATAAAAAGAAGCAGCAATGATTTAGAGTTGTTTAAAGAGCTATATGTAACATTATTAACTGGAAAAAATCAATTTGTCTAAGTCAAAATCCTTTATGAAGACAGCCTGTGGCATCAAAATATAATTGGGGTTGGAGTTAATTCAAAGATATAACCCTTAATACAAAGATTTTTGGAACTCTTTAAAGAAGAATTTATTAACCTAAATTGAAAATTATTTTTTTAATAAACTAATGGCAGTTACGGGCAATTGGAAACTGAGTATTTATTTATTTATTTTTCAAAATCAAGTGTTTGATTGGTTTTCCTCAGATTATCACCATATGACTGTTGAGGGATTTGTGGAATCTTTTTGTTTCTTCCGTTTGGAATCAGGACAATTCGCACTGTTTTTCTGTCTTCAGTCAGAGGTTACCAGTCCTACTAGCAGTTCCCTGATGCCCTCGCAATGAGGCACAGCCCAAGCTCTTGCCAGTTCAGGAAAATCAGTGAATTTGCAGTAGACTCAAAAAGAAACTCTTCCTGAACCTGTATGCAGATCTGCCTTAAGAGGATACCTGTATGGGCAACTAGAAACTTTGATGAAAATAAACAGCTTCATAAGGGGCCTATTATTGTGTTCAGTACAAATGGGAAGTCTACATAAAGTGTCAGAGTAGAATCATAGAGTATCCCAAGGTGGAAGGTGCCCATGATATAGTTGAGTCCAACTCCTGGCCCTGCACAGGACCACGCAAAATCCTGTGTCCAAGTCACTGATGAAAACTTCAAAGACAACTGGCCTGAAAAATGGAGCCCTTGGGAATCCTGCTAGTGACTGGCCACCAGCCTGATATAACCTCTTATCTTTCAAATGAAAACAACTGCGCTACAAATGGTTCTGCATCAAGTGTAAGACGTTATATCATTATGCACGGTCTGCTGATTATTTATAGACCTTGGTGTGCTGTAGTGTGTAGCTAACCAGATCAGTAGAATTGTATCTCTGAGTGCTTAATTTAATGACAAAAAAAAGCCTAGGCTAGACTACACACGAGTTAAGCACAGTTGCTTATCTCATCAGCAGCACGTGTATCACTGTGCTATTCTTATAATCTCTATGTCAGGAATAACAGTAGTTATTGTAATAGTAGTACACAGAGTGATCAAACATACAAGGCTTCTGTAGATGTACTTTTAAATGGTCACTGCCTTCTGTTTCTGTTTTAAATTTACAGACAATCCCAAGGAATTCATTGCACGTAGGCATATAATATAAGGCATAGAATGAACTTTGTTAACTGACGGAGTTATACCACTGCTTGATTGGTGTTTTCAATGAAAGAATAATCAGCTGACTATACCTATCCCTACATGCTTTGATGCATATACCATGGTTTTAAGCCATAAGAAACAGTGAAAACCCTTCTATTCCTGCTCCTGATGCTAGAGTTAGCAGGAATTTAGTGAATCCTCTCCCCCCTGGAGAGATTGGAGGTTATGTCCTGCTAGAAACAGCAGAAAAGCTTTCTTGTTTAAGAAGGAGGTGAGCAAGAGATGAGGAGTATCTATATGCATGTGCAGAGATGGCAGTGATGGAGGAAGGTGACAGGATGGAGAAAGGGAAATATGCTCCTAACTCAGACGGCTAGACTGGGATATGAGAATTTTTGCAATGTGGCTTTCTGTGGTGCTTTGTAGGTAGCTCCCTTTTGCAACTGAAACAAGCAGTGACAGATGCCTTGTGATGGTAAACAGCAGCTGCAGTTGTCTGTAGGCTCTCAGCAACAGTACAGCATCATCTGATAGCAGCAAAGCACAAGGCGGAAAAGGAATGCAAGAAGAAAAAGAGGGGCAAAGTCCAGCAGAAAAGCCAAATCATGCAGGAGAGAGAAATGGCACTTTTCAGAACAAATGGCAAGTAAGAATTGTTGAGGAAGGAAAAGCATTGGTAAGAGCCTGAATGGATTCAAAAATCAAGAAGAAAGGACAGTAAGTGAATAGGCAAAGGTGATACAGCTTTTTGATAGCAATCTGATTTTTATTCAAATGCATTTAATGCTTGGCATTTGCTACTTCAAGCACTAGCAACTGTCATTTTTTGTCTTACACTTCATATAGGTAGTATTCAGTTGAATATATCACAGTCTAAAGATGTGTGACCTTGTTTCACAGCACAGGGATTTAGTATCTGCTCCTTACAATTACAATTGCCACCACTTTCATAATACCCAAGTGAGAATAAATGTCTTCTTTATTGTTTTTCTGCCATTTTTCTTACCAAGATTGTTCCTGATCACCCTGTTGTAAAGAGAAAAAGAAAAAAGAGGAGCAACCACTATTTTTAACCTACGTCAAAGAAGCTACTTTTTTTTTAAAAATAATTTGTAAAGAAATTCAAATAGCATCATCCCTTTCAAAACTGATGAGATTTAATACCATTTTCAGAGCAGGATTCATGAATCTATTTTTGTTTTGTTCTATCATGTTTGCCTACAGAGACAATTTTGCTTTACCTACAGAGTGTATTTTCTGTGTGCCTTGTGTTCTTTCAGCTTTGCAGCAGTCTGTTCTGGAACCAGTAGTCTTTATTATAGGACTGTCATTTTCAGTGCAAATACATGGTCTCCCTGTTACCGGTATGTACTTCTTTCTTAAATTGCAAAACATTGTACAAGCTCCAGAAAGCTTCTTGCTATCTCCAGTGTAGATTTTAATAGATATTGAAATTTTTTTTTTTGTCATCTAGCATCAGTTCATTTTGACACAGATTGCTTATTTGAAATTGCTTCACTGGGCTTCCCATATATATATATACACACATGATGGTCTCTGTACCCATTGTTTCAGTGCTTTTGAGATGGCTTTGCTAGATTAGTTTCTTCAGTTCAATTCCTCATTGTTATGACATTTTTCTTTTTGTTTTGTTTTGTTTTGTTTTGTTTATAAAAGTAGAAACGTTCCATTGCCATTGGCTTCAGGAATAGACAATTTCCGTGGAATTTCTACTATCTCAGCACACATTTTGTGAGTTTATTAAGTGCTGTCAAACTATGCAGCAGGCTATAAATTTTTGCCTTCTTGTGCTCCATAAAACTCACTTCTTTTTTTTCTTTTTTTGTCAGGTGTAATATTAGCTATTATATACTGCTCCAGTTCCTCACTCAGGGTGAAGGATGCTGTGAGAGTAAACTATAAATCAGATCTCTTTTTCTTCAGGCATTTTTGCTGTCTTTTACAAATATTTTAGTTATTGTTATTAAATGAAAACAGGTAATCCCGAAAACAAGTATTAAAGTAAACTTGGAATGATTTTAAAGTAACATTTCCTTACGCGCTTTTTATGAGAAAGTGCAAAATCTGACAAAAGTCTGACTTCTAAGGCCCCATCTTTAAGTCAGTGCAGAAGTCTTTCTCATGTGCCTCAGACACCATGGACATGCTTTCCTTAGACTTGTTTTGGTCTGGAAGGGTGAGAAATATGGGAGGGAGTGGAGAGGGATCAACTGATGTGGGCGGCTCCCATGTTCTGTTTGCCTAAGTGGGATCCAGGTTTTGGAGAAGGTGATGTGAAGTGATGCAAGAAAGCTGCTACTGAATGAGAGAAGAGATGTAAGGGGAAGGACAATCCTTAACTAATCTCATCTCGTGAAGTTAGCAGCCTAAATCAGATCCCTGGTTCTGTCTTTCCATGGTGTTTGATACAGTGGTTGTCCACTCCTTTAAGTGCAGGTTATGATGACTGAGGAAGAAAAAATGAGGTTTTTGTCACTGCGCATAACCAGAAGGTTTGTCTGCTTATTTCCCTTCACTTCTCTTGTCTTTTCTTCCTTCTTCTTCCCCACCACTGCCCCAGCTTACACTCACTTGCAGACAGGCTGTGGATATAAGCTATGATGTAAGCTAGGATGCTCTTCCTTCTGCAGAGAAGACCTTTTTTTGTGGCATGGATGGAATGGTATTATGTCCCTCTCCTTTTTTGCCTCAGCTCAGAGTCTTCAGCTCCAATAAATGGTCTAAGGCCTGTGTGGGCTCTTCTGCCTTCCCTTAGAATTGTTTATTCAGCCTGGGGCCCTTCCCTGAACCCCCTGGCCCCACAAACTCAGCAGACCCAGGACATGCTTACCTGGATGTGTCCCCATTCTCCCTGCCATTGACATCATGAAGAAGCTCTAGGAATCAGAGATGGTCCCTGGTGAAAGGACTGCGTTACCACCACCTAGTTTGGTGTATATGCTCTGCCTACTGAACCAACTTTGGCTGCAGTCAGGACAATGTTTGTCTTCCTGCTCAATCTTCATAAATTCATGGGCACTTTCGAGGAGTGTGCAGCTTTCTTACCCATATACTTCACTATATAGTATATGATATTGAACTTTACAGTGTTCCTGTGGAGAGAGTTGTAGCAAAACCCACTAAGATCAAATGGAGTCCCTTTAAAAATAGGCCCAGTCCCGTGAAATAGTGATTGCTCTGTGGCCTCTTTTGGTTGGAGGGGGGTTGCTGTTTTTCAGCACCTCACAGGACTGTGCTCTTTAACTTCACCATGTGATTGCAAATGAAAAGGATGAGTGGGAGTGCCTTGTTCCTACGTCTCTAACATCCTATAGTTTTACAATAGTATTTATAGCTCTAGTAATGCCCCTGAGCTGCTCATCTCCCTGTATAGAAGCTAATCAGCAGAGAAGTATTACTGATACCCCTTCCCTGATCTTACAGAGGAAGAAATAATTCAGTTCCTGAAAGCTGTAAAACAAGAAGCAGGACTACAGCACGGACTTACAACAAGGGACCTTTTACTTAATCAGCAGATTGAGCTGATACTTGTTGAAGAAATTCATGTAAAATATTCCTCTTCTGCTCAAGATCTGTCACTATGCTGATGACCAGAAAGTTGTATTTTACTTGGAAATCATGCTTTTATGGAGCAAATACGGTGGAATTGTGCACAGGTGCAAGAGATCACTAGCATATCCATGGTAAGAAGTGCTCCAAGGAAGAGTCCAAAAGATTGCATTTAGAAAGGCTTAATCTCCTGTGGAGATGTAACAGTGAGCTGCCCACTTGCAGTCTCAACTTTTTCATCCTTGGCATAAATTATAACTATTTCTTACAGCCAGTCCAGGATTAGACTTTTATTTGTTGCTAATTGTTCACAGTCAACCACTTTGAGAATCTCCCAATTTTTCTAATATGCACATTTGTAGTTAGTGGGAGTTTGGATTTTCACGAACCATTATTTGAGTCTGGGCATCTAAACTTCTACTTTAACCACATTATGAAATCCCATCTTGTTTAGGACCAGGCATTAAAGGTAATCTCACATGGGTTCAAAGAGTCACTAAATAAAAAGAGAAGCTTAGCTGTAAGAGGTTTACTGTGGCCCTTTAAATGCAGTACTTGCCTGAGTTCTGGTCATGTGCAAGACTCTGAACTTGGGAGACACAATTGTGAATAGAGTAAAAGAGACATCTGCATAATAATATGGGTGCCAATGAATCTTTACCAGGTGATGGCCCTATCCCAGAGATGCACCATTATTACAGCAAATTTATGAGAGAGTGCCCATCTGGGCAACTTAGCCTGCATGAATTCAAGAAACTCCTTGGTCTGCAAGGGCTGGATCCACAGGGAGATCTATACATTAAACGAGTGTTTGATATCTTTGATCTGAACCAGGTAAATCTTCTTTTCTTCTTTAATCGTACACTATTGCTTGTGAGTTGTAGCCTTCAGGCTTTTCTTTGTGCTCTGCTCAAAAAACTGCTTTTGCGGACAGGATTGCTGCTGTGGTGCACCAGAGGCCAAGAGGTGGGACCATCCTTTGAGGGCTTTGAGTAGAACTCTTGTTAGTACTTTTCCAGGAGCACTTTAAAAATGTCAAGAAGCAATTCTAAAAATGAGATGTAATTTGCAGTTCACTGGTTATTCTTCTATCCTCTGCTTATCCAATGCTTGTATGTGAGTATATAAAAATATTCATACGATCAAATACAAAGTTAATGAACTCTTTTTTCAAAACAATATTAGACAAAGGGGAAAATATGATCTCTACTTAACCAGTGAAGCGCATCACAGAAAAACAAATTTGCCCAAAGTACTGTATTGAGTGTATGGCAGAGAGGAAAATGTAATTAAGATAAGGAGATAATACACAGTGTGCAAATTACAAGACTTGATAGACTGAATGAAGAGGTAAAGCAAATTCTCTTGGCTATAATTTCAAATTATTCTCCCAGCTACTGCAGTGAGTGCTTGTGATTGCAGTTTGCTCTCCCTAATGTAGCTGCCTGTTAAGGAACAGGCAATGTCAAAACTCTGTCCATCTAGTATTTGTGTGTAACACCTTTCACTACATGTTGGTGACCTTACGGTATGTGGTTGTAAAGAAAGAAGGTAAAAGATATCTTAAACTGCCAGACTGGCAGACGAGGGTGGGGTATTTTTTGGTCAGTCTTGAGGACTGCTTTATGCTGATAGGTTCTCACCGCAATGCTGCAATGTATCTACCAGCACATGCTCTGCAGATTTTTGAGACCTTAAGATTCTGGATTGATGTAGAAGTGTGGAGAGTGAAATAAATGTGGGTTTCAGAGAGAGAATTTGCTCACATTTAGTTATCACGGCAATGGCCAGACACAAACAAAATGGCAACATTCCGCTAATGGTCACTTCTCTGTATGGTGTTTCAGAGTTCTGTCACCCTGCTCTGCAGACACTCATCACTCATACGTGAAGCAGTAAGGCTACCAGACAGTGAAGTAACTTTTCTCATAAGAATTAGTGAGCAGATGCAAACAGTCACTTAATAAATGTGTTTTAAATGTAAAGGGACAGTACATATCACATGGCAGGAGGCAGGAGGAGCCATGCTGGGACTGTTAGCTGCAGGACATGCTGTCTTTTTAACATAGCTTTCTGGATCTCTGTCGTGAAAGATTTCAGGTGCTTCATCTGTGTGACTGAACTTTCCTCTATTATTGGGAACATTCTTGTTACTTGTTTCTGAACTTTACCTATCACTGTCTTTATCCTCATCTTCATCCGCTGAAACAAGATCAGTCATGGGGAAAGGATGGAAAAATAGAATAATGGCCAGGAATTCAGTATCTCAGAAAAATTGCTTTGCTACCCATCATATTACTAGCCCTTGCACTTTTCAGGAATATATGCTTGTGAGACAGCCGAGTATGGCTGTATAGCCAATACAAGAGAGTATTTTCTGCTACTTTTTTTTTTTTTTTCCCCTGTGTCTCTGTTCTGTAATGCTAGGAGTTAGAGATGTAAGAATTATAACCTGAGCCCATGCCAACAGATTTGTTGTATTTTTATCTCTGTGCAGTATAATGATTGCCTTTCTGTTACAGCCTGAATTTCTGATTTTTTTTTCTAATATTATAACAGTACTCTGTTTTTTTCAAGACTATTAACCACTATTTTTAAGGCATAGTTTTAGACATAACAAATATCAATCAAATACTTTTCAAGTGTATGTCTATGATGGTTTTTATGTGGTGAATCTGGAAATAAAACAGCCTCTCAGAGCAGGAGAAAGGAATGCTGTTATTGATAAAGTAAAATAAGAGGATCTCCTCATTCCACATATTCACTTTTTGTCCTTTACCTTTTATACAGCTTTTTTCGTCCACAGAGGATTCTGATGGAAAAATAAGCTTTCATCCTGAAAAGTGCTTTTAGTTAAGTACAGATATGTGAAGAGTGGTCAGTGGAAAGCTTACTGGCAGTATCGCACTGGGGTCTCTTGAATAGCAACTACAATTCTACAATTAAGGGGTCATTGTCTTTCTACAACATTATGTAGAACATTTAGACACTGCACAGTGTTCAACATGATAATTTTTCATCTGCAAACCACCAAAGTTAATGCATATGAGCAGTTGCATGAATTCAAAAATAATTTGGTCATTTGGGCTTTTGCTCACATTCACTTTCACTCAGAACTACAGAAATTTCTCAAGTTTGTAGGTCAAAATTTGATTTCCTGTGCTTTTCACTCTTGTTTGGTTGTTACTTTCTAATAAAGGGGTTGTTATCACAGTGAGCACTGGAGTATATGAAGTTTCTTGATATAAGTGTTTTGCTTTTTCTTTCCTTTTATATAGCAGAGCTATTTAGCTGGACAGCTAGCAAACTTGAACTTTCTCTCATATTCCGCCTAACTGACATTTATAGATACATGACCTGTTTTTTTTCCTTGTCTAACTTTTTGTGGCCAGACAGTATCATGGTTTGCAAGCAGAGCTTTTATGATTTAAAACAGTCATGACTTCTTTTGCTGAAGCTATTATGTCATCTGTGGCCTGCTTTAAAGAAACTCATTTTGGAAAACTTAAGTCATTTAATCGAGTCCTACGTTGTCAGAATAAAATATTTATTTCTCACTTCTGTTTCAGGCTTCCGTTTTCATACAAATAGGAATCTCCTCAGAAAGCTGTGTTAAAGTGTTAGGCCTGAGGTTAATCTACAATTCCAATTATAGCAGCCTAATGCTACTTGAGATAAGTTGGGGTCATCCATGCTTAGGGGTATTCCATTGTGAATATGATGGTCAAACGCTCTTAAAAAGTCCATAGGCTTTCTCATCTGTTTCCTATATGCCCAATTTAAAACTTCTAGCAAGCAAAGTGTGGAATATTAGTCTCATAGGAAGCCAGTGAGATTTGTGTGGAAAAAAATAAAGTTTGCATTTTTTCATTGCTAGCCTTGGTCCTTCAAGTTTTGGTCTGTTACAGACATCTTTCTCCTTTTTAGGATTTTCATTTAAACAAAAAGTTGCCAGTAAACAAGGAAAAATATATTGTGGTAGCACAGTAGTTGTTTTTTTCACGACTCACATGTTAATACTTGTAAGCATTATTTATATCACGGCATTGGCAGTATAATAAATGGTGAGTTTATTTTTTGTCACAGCTTACCAATGGGAGTCTTCAAAAATAATGTTTTCTTTAAAATGCAAGTGCAAAAAAAGTTCATTTTTAAATGACAGTTAATTATGCCATTTAATGGAAAAATGATCACAGTCTTCATTCTTAAGCTATTTGTAATAAAAATTGAAAAATCTACAACCAAAGACAAATAGCAAATAAAAATAAGCTAAAATGCTTATTTTACTCTCTCTGCATCTGAGTTCAGGCATAACTGTCATCCAGCCCTGGTTCATGTAGCCTAGTGATGAATTTTAGAGAGGAAACAGTTATGCTTATTTAAAGTACTTAAGTAGTTGGCAAATATATTGATGTATACTTGGTTTTCCGTGAGAATATATAACAGATTTCAGAGATTTCTATATAATTCAAAATGATGTTACACCAGTGTCAAAGAAGAAAATATGCCTAGAAAAGAATTGTCTTCTATATTGATATTTCAGTGAAAGTGTTATTTTCTCTTAACCAGAATTATGGAGTAAAATCTGTAGTCATCACTGGTACTACTTACAACTTATTGTAAAAAGCCTTCTCACTTTAAATAAAAAAACCCAGAGCATTGTCATCCACTTCTAATAATTTGAAGAAAGATCTGAAACTACTAAATTTAATGATCAAATATTGCAAGAATTGATTGATTGATTGGGTTCTTGTGACCTGTGAAGGACATTTATATAGCCATTTATTATATGAAACAATATACAGAAAATGGGATGCTGCCGTGTTAGTTCTCTTGTTGTTTATTTTGGCATAAATTTTCTTGTTCCTTTGCAAAAAAAAATCATAGAATTATTGAATATCCTGGGTGGAAAGGGACCCATAAGGATCATGGAGTCCAGCTCCTGGCTCCACACAGGACCGCCCAAAATTCCTCTGTCTGAGAGCATTGTCTAACCACTTTTTGAATCCCAGCAGTCGTGGTGCCAAAATACAGTATGAAAAGTAAAGATTAATATGGTTTTGATTTGTAGCACCAGAGAAAAAGTATGCAAGTTCAAGGATTTTCTGTTAACATTTTTTAAAGCTTTGAATGGTTCTCAATTAAGAGTTGTAGTTGTATTTTTCCTAAACTTCTTGTGCAGATATAAATTTGGTAGATGCAGAAAGATGGACACTCCACATTAAAGAGTTTACAAAATCTTTTTGTTTCAGCAATCAGCAAATGATATCAATCTGGTTTGTGCCCAGAGAGGTTGTGGATGCCCCGTCCCTGGAGGTGTTCAAGGCCAGATTGGATGGGGCCCTGGGCAGCCTGGTCTAGTATTAACTAGCCTAGTATTAAATGAGGAGGCTGGTGGCCCTGCATGTGGCAGGAGGTTTGGAGATTCATGATCCTTGAGGTCCCTTTCAACCCTGGCCATTCTGTGATTCTGTGATTCTGTGATTTAAGATTTAAAGTAGTCCTGTGATAAACTAGACCTCATCTGACATCATTATGCAGATTAGAACCAAGAAAAAAAAAAATAAAAGGAATCGATTTTAAATTTTAAAGAAAGTTAAAGCAGATTATTTGATGAAGAACAGATAATAAGAAATGCAAAAAAGTGTTACTTCAGTAGAGTTTAGTTATGTGTCAAATGATGTATGTAGCAATGAAAACTAAATATAAAACCTTTTTTTTTTCCCCCCAAGGAACAAGAGTTTTTCCTCTTACTTTGCACAATGCTGACATGTGTTGGGAGACAGATTGCTATTTCTCATTTTCTCATCCTAGCTACCTCCCTACTGTACTTCTGTGCATTTATTATTTTGATTTTCAGTGATTTTCAGGTAGACTTTTCATCATCTGATTTTGTGGTCTAACTATAAATAGATGTTATCTTCTCAGGCTATGTTGGCATGAATTGGATTAGGCAAGTATCTATTCTCGGATACCATAGCAGAAGGAAATGCATATAATTTGAACATGAAATTCTGTGTGAAAGAAGAGGTGCAGCTCATATTTTCAGAAAAACGTACAAAAAAATATTTAATATTTTTCATATATGTTTTGGTGATTAATGTAACTAATTGACTTTGGGTTATTTTATTTCTCCACTTCTCCTAATTCCCAATAACTATAAGAAACAGAAAAATATTTTCACTGATATGAAAATGTTTTTTTTTTTTTACATGACCCAACTATGCAAGGGTTACATATCACTACACAACATCTGCCTTCCATGCTCCCGTGAAAGCATGAAAAACTCTTAAAGAATTGCTGGTGAGCAATACTTCAAACACTACCCGAAACCTACACATTAACTGTTCCCATCTCCTATGAATTTAATTAGAATTACTCAAGGTATTTTTGCCAACTCTCCTTTGCTTGAAACATTGTTTTCCAGTTGAGCTTTATTTCCTGGACTGCCTTCATCTAAGTGTCCCTAGGGTAACTAAGGATTTGCCCACACTGTTGCATCCTCATCTCTGGAGACATTACCAAAGTTGATTCACATTAGATGTGATAGCTAATAGTTGGCAGAGGATGATAACCATAGGAGTATTTTCTCAGACTTTTCTGAACAACTTTTTTTTTTTTTTTTTTTTTGTATTCTAAGTCTTCAAATATTTGCGCAAATTTAAATTCAGCTGCATGCACAATTTTAGGGATTTCTTCAAGCTGAAAAAACTCAGGGCAAGTACATTTTTCCTAGTTTACTCTAGCCAACCAGCTTAACCAAAGATGTAAGGCTGCAGCAGCAACAAATGCATTAAACACTACCGTAAGTGGTCAAGAGCCATATAGGCTGGTATTGTTCTTGGCAAGACACACTACATTTCATGCTATTTATTTTTTCTACTTAAGATTCTTGTGTTGCCCTTGCAGACATGAATAGTGCTATCACTTCGCTCAGAGTAATATGATTCTTGCTTTTTCTGATTCTAAATCCTGCTTCATTCTCACAATTGCCTCTAATTAAGTCTACACAACAGGAAATATTTTAAAAAACACTTTTCATGACAATCATAGCTGTCACATTGTAGAGTCTGCAATAAAACCTGTGTGTCAATCAGTTAATTAGCTTCTAAACAAAGGGCTAGTTTAAAATAAGAACAGAGCTTTATCTTAGCCAGAAATAGTCTTTCTGTCAGAAGTAACACGTCTACAACTCTTACTTCAAAGTCTGCAGCTCTTACTTCTTGAAATATTTTGGCTTTTTGGAGTTGACAATGTACATGTAGAAATGCTTTTCAAAGTAGTTTTGGACACAGTGCCACGAAAGCAACAAAACCAATAAAACCAGACAGTTTGCTATGCCTTAATCTTGGAGTAATGTCGCATTAGTTTATTTCAAACATAAAATAACTAGTCTGATTACTGAAAATAAGTATGAGATTGTAGTTCACTATGTTCAAAGTAGTGCAGTTATATTATTTTTGTCACTGTGCTTAAGTGCCATTTAAAGATACTATATTAAAAAAATTTGTAGAATAGAAACAATGTTCTATAACTATTTAGTCTGGTTCCATTAAACACTACTCATTTATAGTCTATCTTAAAGATTGTCTTTGTTCTGCTTCTTAACTACCTCTAGAATTTTTTTTTTGAAATCCAGTTTTATATTGATTCCAAAAAAGCTGTAGTATTCTTTTACTTTCTAAGAACTTTCAGACAATCATTGGTGCAATTTCACAACCCTAATTTTATTTTCTAGTGGTTTGTCACAGGACTTACTGCTGTAATAGTACTAACTTATGCTGTGATAGCATGACATTACCAGCTTAAAGACTACTTTATCACTATTAGTAAAACCATCCCTTGCTTAATGTCATTATTTTTGAATTCTTAAATGAAGATTTGTTGGTATGAGTTCTGGTCTAAAAGTTTTAGGTCAGAGTAATTCCCCAGCAATGGCACTGCACCATCAACCATGGAAAAGCTGATTCTTTAAGTGGAATCTTAAAGTGAGGTCAGTGTCCAGTTCCTATTGGAGCACCTGAGGTTCATGGGTTAAGTCAGCCCAGCCGGTAGGTCCTTTACAAAAAGAAATTATAAGGAAAGGTTTAGAGCTGTTTTCTCTGCAGCTACTCAATGACTGCACAAAACTGAAGCAATTACGCTTCTGTAACAATGTATGTAGGGCTTCTCTGAAATTTTCATTTAAGTATAAACAAATTAGAATGTACTCTACAGTCATTACTGAGTATATTACTACCATTACCAGCTAACACCGTAATTTTGTCACATTATATGAACAGGCAATGAAGATTAACTTTGCACAGTTAATCATAATTACTTTTAAACACTGTTTGTTAAATTATTATATAGATAAAGAGAACAGTAATTTTAATGGGAAAGCGTTCGTTAATCTGTATGTTTTTTTTAAAAGAAATTTTAAGTAGTTTTCAAAAGGGCAGCCATCGTTTATTTCTATTTATTGCCTTATTATTTATGAATAGAGAAAATGAAGGCTACTTCTAGTTTACATTTTGTTCTTTTTCCCCTTTATCACTTAAGCATTGCTTAAGTCCAAAAGTATGTGCACTTGTGATTAACATATTTGTTGGTGAAAACAATGTCAGTGATCTGAGCTTTGGGCATAAGAATTGCAGAAAAAGTGCAACAGAAATCAGATGATCTGTTTTAACCAACCTGGTTACAAACTCAATTAGTGACACTAAATGTACAGCTTTCTTGTGATAAAATATTATATATAATTTCTCATTTTTGATAGAAATAAAAAAAGCCTATGAGGTAAAGAAAGTAGAGTATTAACTTTTTCTTTCCTTGAGGTCCTTTATGTGATAATACAGAGTAGTTTAGAAAATAATAGGAAATGTGTTTAACTTTTGGGAGCCTTCTTGCATACAACCTTTGAGACTTTAATTTCTAAAATGTGATGCAGGAACGCCTGTGATTATTTGCCAAAGAGTGCATCTTTGCCACTAAAAAAAGAGCATCCTTGCCCCTAGAAGGCACCTATGTCCTCGAAGTTCTTTTTCTATAGGTTTGTCTTGCTAGGGTTTATCAAAAAAGAAAAGTTTGCTTGAAGCTGTCAGCAAGAAATTTGCTGAAAAATAGAAGGCTTTGTGGTTATGGTTGTGTTTTTTAGTTTACTCTGTCTTACCTACAGCTTTGTTATATATCCAGGAAGATGGTCCTAAAAGCATGAGCAAAGGCTCAACATTAGGGGTGGAGAAAGCTGAATCATCCAAGAGATGATGGCACGGGCTACATCATTTGAGCACAAGATTTTCTTCTGCACAGCTCTCCTGGACACTGTTCTGTCATGCTGTAAGCCTCAGCCCCATGCCTTGGTGACATCCCTGTCTCCCTCCTTGTTCAATAACCTTGAAAGAAAATAGTAAGTGATGGCAAGGGGTTGGGCAGATGGAGGGAGAAGGAAAGATTTAAAAAATATATAATTGTTGGTCATCTTAGCGTTTTGGATTTCCACAAGTTTTGCCAGCAAAACTGAAAGCCTGGTATTTTCTAAGCCACCAAGCAAAGAAGGTCTTCTTCATCTGGACAAGGCAGAACTTTGCATAACAGTTTGGTCAATATAACCTGGCCTCTTTATGTAACACAAAGTGTGCACCTATCACAAAACCGCGTAATGATTTGCCACTCCTAATTTCCTGCTTCTTCCTTCATCCTTACCTAACAGCCTTTGCATGTCAAGAGTTTCCCCTCTGTCACTGTGACATATGTCAGCTTTGTTTACTTAGGAGTCTGATGATTCCAGCCACAGCCTGGCAGAGGTCTAGAGTCCTCTCCTAGCCCCAAACTCCAACATCGGACCTCAGGGACATGTTGAAATTGGGGAAGATTAAATGGAGCAAAATGGATCCACCTTTACTTTTCTGATAATGGAGAAATCAGTACTAGGAGCACACAAGATTAGCTATAAATTTCACACAAGTTATTCTGAGCTGTTGTAATCTGCTCTTTGATCTGTGCCAATATATACATAAGTGCTTCTCTCTGCATTATCAGACTTAAGTAATAGTTTAAGAGATGGGGTGGGGAGGGTAGGTGGCTTAACATTCTAAGCCCTGGGCTTGAAATACCTGAACAGTCTATATTTGCATGCTTGCTAATCCAGATGAAGTCTGTTGAGCTATTCTCCTGCTGTCGGGTTGAGTTCTGTGCCGTTTAGAGATTTTTCAGTGGCAAAATTGAAAAAAGACCCCAATTTGTTTTGTATGCTATTATATGAATCCTCAGTACTCTTAAGTAGGATGATGAATTCACAATTAGTAGAGTTTCACAGGAATAGAAACCACCCTTTTCTGTATGTGTAACTATTGCATGCCACAGGAGATGGCTGGCTAACCCAGCAGCAATCTCAGTAGGGCTGCATCAGCACTACCAGAAACCGATGTTCAAGAGCTACACAGCCAAAATGCCCAGATCTGGCTGTTCTAGCCCATCCTTGAGTGACTGCACTGTTTTGCATTGGCTGTGTATTCACAGCTTCCAAGTCAATTATTTATAATCTGCATTCAAATAATTTGAAGCCGTGAGAGTTTTTTTAAGGCTCTGTGAAGATTAGCAACACTATTCTAGGAATCAAAGCATAATGGCCTTTTCAGACTTCCAGGGTTTGAGAACTAATTCTTGTTGCATAAGGCTGCCATTCTTTTACTGCCCTGCTTTTCCTTTGCAGGCTGTCCTGACTGAATAAAAGTCAGCAGCCTCAATTGTACATAAGCCGACATTCTGAACAAAAAACATCTCATAAAAAGCTAGTATTAAATTACTGTGTTCTCAGGAGACCCCGTAACTAATGAACAACCCCATTTTTATACACCATTTTGCCTTTGTCTAGCTGTAAGTAAATCTTAATGTGTTTGGCACAAAGGAAGATGTCACCTGTCATTTGCTACTTTCTAGCTAGGTTTTCAAAACAGTTATTCTCAAGCATGTAGAGAATACATAATAAACAACAACAACAACAACAACAACAAAAAGTTTTTTGATGGTAAATCCCCAGACCTTGCCACCATTCCTTTGAGTATGTGGGCTGTATCATTGTGATTAGCCTGATCTAGACTAAAGCAAACTAACTTCTGCTTAAAACCAATTTAGTTGTAAGTTCTTCACCTGAATATTTTTCTCCAGACTTTCCCAGCTCCAGCTGACATCTCTTCTAACCTCACCAATATTGGGGAACTGAGCTTAGACTCTTAAGCCTTCACTTGGTTGCTTTTTTTCTTCTTTCTCTGATCCTAACATCTCCGAACAGCTTTTGGTTGATCAGGAGTTGGGCAGTGCCAGAACCTTCTGCTAGCAGAATCAAGGCACTCATACTGTCATTTTTGCCTGCATGGAAGCTTGCTCTGAAATTAGCCTGATGCCTACATGTCACAGGTGTTCTAAAATTAAAGGAACAAATTCTGCTGTGTATAATCACTGAAACATGGTGGGATGATTCACATAACTGGCACACCATCATTGAGGGCTATAAGCTTTTAGAAGGAATAGGTGAGATTGGAGAGGTGGGGGAGTTGCCCTTTATGTTTAAGAGTGGATAGACTGTGAGGAGCTCTCTCTGAGAAACAGTCAGGAGCAGGTAGACAGTATGTGGGTTAAAATTAGGGATGAGACCAATAAAGGACATCTGGTGTTTGGGCTCTACTACAGGCCACCTGATCAAGATTAACTTGTTGATGAAGCCTTCCTGCATCAGCTACAAGAAATTTCATGCTCACAGACTCTTATCCTGATGAGGGATTTCAACCACCCATATATCCACTGGCAAGACAACATGGCAAGCTGTAAGCAATCCAGGAGACTCCAGGAGTTCATTGATAATAATTTTCTAGTTCAAGTATTGGACAGCCTAACCAGAGGTGAACTGTTGCTGAACTTGCTCACCAATGCAGAGAAGATTGTTAAAGATATTAAGATTGGAGGCAGCCTGGGCTGCAGCAACCATCCCCTTGTTGAGTTCGTGATCTTGAGGAACGTGGGCCTGGCAAAGGGCAAAATTCCAGTTGTTGGAAGGAATTGTTGGATGCAATCTCCCAGGAAGTTGTTCTTATAGACAAAGGAGTGGAACAAAGTTGACTATGTTTTAAGGATGCCTTTCTGAGAGTACCAGAGCTCTCCATCCCTCAGAGTAAGAAAGCAGGCAGGTGAGGCAGGAAACTGGCATGGATAGGCAAGGATCTGCTGGTCAAACTGAGGGAAAAGAAGGGCAAGTACAGGCAATAGAAGCGAGGGTGTGTCACCTGGGAAGAATACAAGAATGCTGTGCAGACTTGCAGAGATAGGATTAGGAAAGCTGAAGGAGACATAGAACTAGACTTGGTGAGGGATGTTAAAATAACAGGAAGGGGTTCTATAGGTGCATAGTTTTTGGAGAGGGTCCAGAGGAGGTCATGAAGATGATCCAAGGGCTGGAGCACCTCTCCTATGAAGACAGTCTAAAGGAACTGGGCCTGTCCAGCCTGGAAAAGAGAAAGCTGAGAGGAGACCTCATTGAGGCCTTCCAAAATGTAAAGGGAGTTTATAAACAGGAGGGAAA
The DNA here is from genome assembly GCA_028571105.1 of Tragopan temminckii. Lineage (NCBI taxonomy): Eukaryota > Metazoa > Chordata > Aves > Galliformes > Phasianidae > Tragopan > Tragopan temminckii. The sequence continues at coordinate 75,715,977 of JAOWBP010000001.1, read as the reverse complement.
ACAACTTTTTACATGGGTAGATAGCAATAGGACAAGAAGTAATGGTTTTAAACTAAAGGATGGGAGACTTAAATTAGATGTCATGGGGAAGTTTTTTATTGTGAGAGTGCTGAGGTTCCTGAACAGGCTGCCCAGAGAGGTTGTGGATTCCCCATCCCTGGACTTGTTTAAAGCCAGGTTGGATGGGGCCCTGGGTAATCTGATCTAGTACTTGTTCTAGCAGCTGGCAGCCCTGCCGGTGGTAGGGGTGTTGGAACTTGATGGTGCTACCCAGGTCTTGGAAAGTGTTCGAGAAGGGAGAGAAAACTCATCCCTGTAGGGGCTGAGGGTGAATGTGCCAGAGTCCTGCTGGGGAACTGCTAGCCCAGATTACTCTCCGGGACAGGGCAGGGCAAGCTCAGGATGGCCATTTTGCAGGCAGGGCCTGCACTGCTCCATGAGGCCTGGGAGCAGTGGGCTGTGCAGGCAGGGAGAGCAGGGCCCTGAGGATTTGTGTCATGTAATCAAAAAATACTCCTTCCAGTTTAGAAGTCTGCTTTTGGGCTTGTTTTGTGAATCAAACCTTGTTACAAGGGACTTCAAAAAAATACCTGTCAGTGAAATCTAAGTAACTTTAACACAGCATCCAAAGAAACTGCTGTGCACAACAGTCACGTGGTCTGATCTGACCTTAACCTTCTAGTTCACCTGATCAAGCTGTTAAAGACTAAAAATTTAATTAGTTATTTTTGTTAAGTCTACTAAGCCAAGGAGTAGGTCTGGAGGTCTTACTCAGGAGCAAATAAAAGAAGTGTAGGGGGCATTTTTGGTGGCTCTTCAGCCTGTTTCTCAGGACTCCTTTTGGGAGGTTTTCTCCTGTTTTGGAAAGGAGATTTTCCTCCTTTACCACTGTATCCTGAGAGCTTATCTTGTGAGCTTAACCCAGCAGTCTTCATGTGTGCAGGTGGGGAATTGAATATGAATTCACCATTACTCCAGACACCTGTGGTATTGAGGGCAAAACACTACCACCAAAGTAGGAAGGGGCAATCAACTCTCATACACATCTCCATCAGTCCTCTGGTGTCCTAAAATGGCAAAACAGCAGGCTTCACCAACACTAACTCTTCTAAATAAAAAATATTATGAATTAGCCCTTTGGAATAGCACAGTAAAAGACAAGAAGTAAAGTATTTCTATCTTCTTCCACTAGTAAACAGCTCTGCTTATTCTGTTATTTTAAACTTTTTATTATTATTTATTTTATTATTTTTATGATAGCCCTCTTCTAGAGATTGAGTGACTTCCTAATAAGCAACAGATACATTAGCATGTGTGCTGCACAGCATGAGGCTTTTCAGAGCCCAGAGACACATAGGACATACCTCATGTGTATTGTGAATCATTACAGAGCAGCAGATGGGTAAATCAGCACTGCAGTATTCTTTTAATAACATCATAATACATTTATTGTACTATTTATTGTACTCATAGAGCTACAGGATGATCTTCATAGGTTACTGTTATGATTTTTCCATTATTTAATGCACTATTCTGAGGCTCCTTTATGCTTCTATAAAAAACATAATATTTCTTTTTATCTGAGAAAACTCTGGATGTCTAACAAGATTTCTACAGCTTTCAGATCACGCAAGTGTTTTCTTTCTACCTACAATATACGTTTTTTGTGGATAAAAGAGAAACGGCACATTTCTTATCAGTGCCTCTGTACAGTGCTTCTGGTTCCATACTGTGCAGATAAATGTTGGGCTTCTTAGTATTCCTATTCCTGGTGTTTTTGAGGTTAGCATGGTGTTCACAGTCTTTGTATGTCCACAACTCCATGTGACTGGGGCTTCTCTAAAAACCACATTGTCTCAGATGTATTTCAGAAGTATTTTGGTTTGTTTATTTGCTGGGTTTGGTTTTTTTTTTTTTTTTTTTTTTTTTCTAACCTTTGTCTTCAGTCCTTTCCAGCTTGGGACAGGACAAATGACCCACTAGGCAAAAGTTTGTAGCCCACCATATTAAGCTTGACCCCACCCATAGGGAAGTGTGCTGCCTCCCTAGGGCACGGGTCAGGAATATATCTAGAAAGCTTCCTGGTCTTATTCACCCATCTGATTACTATCCCTTATTGGTAGTTCAGGTCGGCAGTGATTATGCTGCTGAGAGAAGCCTGAGGACTATCAAAAATGACTTCAAGTAAAGGTCGGGGACAGCTTGGGTTGTAGTGACAACAAGATGGTGGAGTTCAAGATCTTGAGTGGAAGAAGCAAAGCAAAAAGTAGGATTGCTACCCTGGATTTTAGGAGAGCCAACTATGATCTCTTCTGGGACCTACTTGGAGCTATCCCGTGGGCTAGGGTGTTAGAAGGTGAGGGTGTCTGTGAGAGCTGGTTGGCATTTAAACAGCTCTTCTTCCAAGCTCAGGATCAGTGCATCCCTGTGAGCAAGAAATCAGGAAAGGGTGGCAGGAGACCTGTGTGGATGAGCAAGGAGCTCATGCACAAACTCAAAGGAAAGAAGAAGGTCCATGAAATGTGGAAAAAGGGTCTGACCACTTGGGAAGAATATAGAGATGTTGTCAGGGCCTGCAGGGATGTGATGAGGAAGGCTAAAGCCTGCAGGGAATTGAATCTGGCAAAGGTGATAAAGGATAATAAAAAAGGCTTTTTAAAGTATACTAACAGTAAAAGGAAGACTAGGGAGAATGTGGCTCGCCTACTAAGTGAGGGGGGTGTTCTGGTAACGGAGAATGCTGAGAAGGCGGAGATACTGAATGCCTTCTTCGCTTCTGTCTTCAGTGAAAAAGCTCTTCCTCAGGAATCCCAGACCCTCGAGGTTAGTGAGAGGGTCTGGGGAATGGAAGACTTCCCTTTAGTCAGGGAAGAGGAGATCCAAAAGCGCCTAGGCAACACCAATGTTCACAAATCCATGGGACCCGATGGGATGCATCCACAGGTGCTGAGGGAGCTGGCAGAGGTGATTGCTGAACTGCTCTCTGTCATCTTTAAGAGGTCTTGGAGAACGGGGGAGGTGCCTGAAGACTGGAGGATAGCCAATGTCACTCCGGTCTTCAAAAAGGGCAAG
>JAOWBP010000001.1:75684640-75712805 GCA_028571105.1 Tragopan temminckii | reverse complement strand
TTTCGTGCTGCTGAGAAACTTCCATAATGTGTGTTCACTATTGTTTAGTAATCACTGAATGATCACTTCCATCTAACGTGCTTCCTATGTGATTTTAAGCAACAAAAAGGAAAAAGAATTGCATGTGTGTGTGTATGTGTTATGTGTGTGTGTTATACACACACACACACACACACACACACACATATGAGGGCTGTTCTGAAAGTAATGCCCCCAGTTTTATTACGTTGGCCCATGACTTCAGAGGTGGATGTTGGTGCTATGGCAGTAGAGGTAGAATCGTCCCAACAGTATTCCTTTACGTTTAGTTGCTGTGCAACAGGTGGCAGCAGAGGGGCAGTCTGGCAGAATGCTATCTGACATGGAAGTGTGTATGAAGCGAAGATGTGTCAGTGAATTCGTCCATGCAGAAAAAATAGCATCCATAGACGTTCATCAGTGCTTGCTGAGCATTTCTGAAGACAAAGCAGTGGATGTGAGCACAGTGAGGTAGTGGATGGTGCAATTCAGCAGCGGTGACAGTGGGTCACCTCCACTGGTACAGATTTTGATGTTCATCATGGGCAAAAATACATGGCTAAGGGTGGTGCCTATGTTTAAAAACAGTGTTTTGTAGCTGAGAATTTGCAGTATTAAAGAGTATTATTGTGGTCTTTGTATCAGATGTGGTTTCCATGGAAATAAATAGGAGGCATTACTTTTGGAGCACACTTTGTTCTATATAGCCTCTCCTCAAGGATTCTTTCAACAGCAATGTTGTGCAGTCACAAGTTAATAACAGTTCTGTCACAAGATAATGAGACAGGAACAGTTGTAATCGGCTATTTTCATTGGATACAATGATTGGTAGTGTTGTTACGCAGAGTATGGTCTTGTACTAGAAATATATGAAATTCATGTCTGTACTCTTCAGTGCCATCCTGATGCTGCAAATCTTGCAAAAGATGACATATCACTCGTATCAGGGTCAAATTCAAAGGACAGGTTTAATCCTTTGCCAGACAACTTATTGGCATAGATGAGCTGCTTTCAGTCACTTCTCAGAACCAAAACTGACAATTTCAAAGTGTTTCTCTCAGAGATCCCCTTCCAGGCTAATAGTGGCAGCAGCTTTGAGCTGGCAGATTTCAGAGTAGATTATTTCAACTTGAAAAAGACTCAGATAAAACTTGGCTGGTCCAAGCTATCGCAGTGAGCTTCAGAGACAAATGTAGTTATCTGTTCCTGGTTCTCCTGAGAGTCATCATTTCTCCTAATCAACCAGCTGCAAGGCAGATGAAGCAGCATTCTTGAGTTTTAATCTCTGCTTACTCATTAGGTCTTATTCAAGAAGCTGATCTTAAGAGGGTGTGCTGGCTTCTTCATGATGTGTACTGGATGACCCTTCACTTCTAGGCATGCAATGTTAAGTGTGAATTTAGACCTCGAATGTAAGGCTCTTCCCATCTCAAATAAGTCCATCTTCCTTCCTGCACTGTGTTGCTGTTGCTCCCATCAGCAATGTAGATTCAAATCATTCACCGTAGGAAAGAGGGAGAAGGCAGACTAGGGATACTCTGAATATCTTTCAACTTCCTTTCCTTGTTTCAAAGCAGCATATCCTAATAACAAAGTCCATTCTTTCAAGGAAAGGGACTTTTTCATGATTTTCTTAGTAATTGATGCTGTATATGCAGTTCTTGACACAGCTGACCTTGACAGATCAAGGCAGCCTGAACATTTTAGTGTGGCACAGAGTAACCCGTGGTTGCTAAAAACAGTACCTGTGGATGTACCTTGGCGAGATCTAATCCTGTGGCAATTACTGAGGGAATGAAAATAGACCTTAGCCTGGGGCAGAGGGGATGAGAAAGAGTAAGGAACTGTGTAACCATTAATAATGAAAAGAGAGATTATTATCTTACTTGTAGAAAAGTGATTTCTGTAGTCCACAAAGCCTAGTGGTTCTGGTTGAATTGTCTCTATGCTTTAAAAAAGGTAATTGTTCCAAGTGATGTGTAAGTAAAAGTATGTTTTTGTTTTTGTTTTTGTTTTTTTTTTTTCCCCTTAGTTTAACTGTGATAAATGTTTACAAAGACTTTTCCTCCTTTCTGTAATCACTATTAAAAGTCAAAACCAACCACAAGTCAGTACATACAGCTTTGGTATAATGCATGTTTTCTATGGCAAAAACCATCTTGCATCCATTCTGTGGGGTAGCATGGAGGGAGGTATCAGGCCCAAACCATCAGAAAGCTTATGATAGATGTCAGCACACAGATTCCTATCTGAACTCCTCATCAAAGGTAATGCTACAAAATACTGGAGCAAAGACAGTAAGAATTAGTGGCGCTTCATAGTATTCTGTGCAAGGTTCATCCAATTCATGATTGATATTGTTGTCTGAAAGGCAGATTCACTGTGCAGTGTACAGTAAAACCACCTCACACTCAAGATATTGATTTATTGCAAAGTTTGGGTGCTAGGTAGTTTACAAAGCTAGCATACCCTTGGATTTTCATAGTACTGTTTTATACATATTTTTATCACTTGACCACTACCCCAACCTACCTCCAGCCTACAACAGATCACTTAAAAATAAGATTCATCCCCCTACCTGCAGGCTAGCTAGACATGCTAATCAGTTGATTAGCAGTTTAGAAAACTGCATGTTTTCTAAAGATACTACTTTCTTCCAAGACAAGTTAAGTTGTCGCATTGTGATTAAGAATTCTTCTACTTAATCACATTAGCAGTTTCAGTGATGACCACCCAGATCTAGATAAAAATACACATATGCTATATCTGAAGATACACATACAAAAGCTTGTATAAAGGTTAGTTCTTATCTGACAACAATTTCACAGGGAAAATTTATTTAAAATTCATTCTTCTAATAACTGTTTCATCACTTATTTTGCTATCATGAGCAGCCACCACCAAGCACCTCAGTTGTTTTGTTGTTTTTTTTTAGCTTATGGATATTTTCTTGTCCTTAAACAGCTCTACCTGCATTTTGAGGATGCCAGGCAGTCTGCTTTCTCATGACACCTTGCACAGTTAGGATTTGGATTTATGGTAATAGTATTGACAGCAATTGTAAAGATGTTTTTTAAGCCTTCCCTGAACTAGCTCCCTGCTGCACAGCAGCTTTCAGTCACAACCAGGACATAGTTGAATTACTCTGACAGGATCTCACATGCTTATTCAGTCCTATAAGGAGACAGTGACTGGCATGAAATCACTTCGGCAGTGGTCATGTAGCTGGGAGAAAGTAGCTGAACAAGAAGTGTCACTCCAAGCTGACTAGCCAACAATGCCAGGTAGGTCAAGAAGGCTGACGTGCTGGCTCTTGTCCCTCCTGCCTTCCTGTGCCTGGCCTGACAATGACATTAGGAAAGCTTGCTCCCCATGGCAGATGAGGGGTAACTTCACACTGCTGTGGTCAGTGAGTACTTGTTTCACCCCTAAGATAGCCAGCCACAGCACTGAGTCTGCCTGTTGCTGTTGTAGAGCAGGGAAAGTAGACTCCACAGGTATAATAACCATATGGTGTGTTTGAACAGCTGTAAGGACAGAAAGGTAATTGCTGATGCTTGTGGCTTTCTTAAGGTGATAATCACAGGCAGAGAATGCTTACCTCTTTTCCCGACTGAACTTATCAATGGTGGATAATTTTCAATCTTTCTGTTCTAGCTACTCACCTCATTGCTTCCTACAAACGACTCAAAACACTAATAACTACTTTTCCACTCTGTATGGAGTGGTTATGCACCTGCCTTGGGTGGGTGGTTTGTATATTCAGTCAGCCAACATAAAATCACTTTGAACGCTGCTCGCTTTTGCTGGCACTGAAAATTACAGCAGCGGGTATAGATTAGGTAAATACTTTGCCTCAGCTGTTTTGGTTTAAATTAAGACAACAGATCAAGTGCAAAGTGAGTACATAAAAGCAGCGTGATACAAGTTCAGAAGTCCTTTGCATTAAAATTGTTTGAGGCCAGGTTCAATCATAAGAATTACCATAGCAATGAAGTAGCGTGTAGAACATCCATTGAAAACCAGACCCCGCTTGTTCTGTTTGTAGAAACCATTTCAGCTCCTAAAACCAACAATTTTCTCATTACCTCTATATACTGTTACCTGTTTGTTCTGCTGAGCTTAAAGAAAACAATGTTTCTCTGTACTTATCTCTCCTTCAGCGTTTGTAAGGTGAGTTATACACAGGTTGCTTGGGTTGTACAACTTACCCTGTTTGCTTTGTTTAAAATGGTTTTCTGGTTGAAATGTCTTGAATATTTTAAAGAAAGGTCAGATAGTATTAATCTTTTATTATTATTACTGGAGAGAATTTCCCTGTCACGTCATACAACTCTTAATCCTTCCATCTGGTTCTCCAGCGAAGCAAGGCTCCTACAGTCATGTTGTCTTCTTATTGCGTGTGTTTATCTCCCATATCTAGTCACAATAACTTTTCAACCTGTGTGCTGCTTCTAGTTCAACTTGACAGACTGGCAGAGATCACAAAGGTAGTTTGTTATGGCTAGGGTAGGTAGAATTAGGGATCCGAGTAGCTGAGGGAGTAGGCATGTACGCTGAGAAAGGGGCTGCAGCGTAACTCAGACCTAACTTGGCCCTTGAGTACCCCTACAGGACAAATAACCATATGCACCTCAGCTGGGCAAAACCTTCTGCTGGAGGTGGTATTCAAGCATGAGGCACCCAGTCATCCTGATTTCTGTACTTCTACTGATCATAGAAAGACATCATGCTGGCATCCCTCAGAAAAGAATTGGCAGCTCAAGACAACCTGGCAGAAATTATCCTGCATCCATCCAACTAGTGTCTGTACAGAGACAGGTCTGAATGCAGCTTTCTCACCACCCACTCGTCCTCTCCCCTAGGACCTCCATAAACTGGAGTATTCAGAAATTAGCCAGAGGTTCTGCAGCTCTTGCAGAGTAGCAGTTCACCTGCTCAGACATAAAGCTTCTGGGCACTGAAAGCAATTGCTCTCCTGTGCACCGGTTGCATGGATCCTGTGCCCTAAGGCTTCTATTTCCACTCCCATAATCAGCATAGCTGCACTTGAAATTCTCTTTCTTTTAGGTACGTCCTTTGGATTTGCCATCAATAAGAAATTGTATGTGTGTCTGTGCTGTGTGAAAATAGCAAAGAGAGAAAAACTGTAGGTGGCAACATGAAGATGTGGAGAGAGGTAGTTAAGGGTTCAAATTTGCTTATGCTAAAAGACTACATGAAGCTAAAAGAAGGGAAGCAAACTCAGACAATACTTTTTTTTCCCTAATTCTTAATAAAAAGCAGAAGGATTTTAATATCCAGTGTCTATGAAAACCATTTGCTCATTGTCATGAGTGGCATGTATTTTGATAACACAAAATAAGCACCTCATATTCCACTGCTACTCATGCGTGCACAATTCTTCCCATTTAATTCAGCAAGACTAATTATCTGAATTAGTGACATTAGCTTGAAGCTACAGCTTTGCAGATTGCAGCTCTGGCTTTCAGAACAACTTCTTTAAAGGAATTAGTCATGTCTAAGTACAACAGAATCATCAAATTGCATCCTCTGGCTTTGTTTGACATTTCGGTCATAAAGCCAGCCTTATGCAAGACTGTCCTCGTGGCACTAGACTTAAGGCAGTGGACAGTCTAATTTTATTGCTCTGACAACCATAAAATGGCTCATAAAGATCAGGCAGTTAACTCACCATCTGACAGTGAATGAGGTAAGATGCACTGTGTTTTACCTTTCATCTCACTGACGGACTTTGTTGCCCGCACTCCGGGGATGCCTGTTGTCCATTTCCAAATCACCTCCTGAGCTAACCCTGATTTTGATTTAACTTACTGTGTAAGGCATGAATACAATTCTCAAGCATATCCCAAACCTCTGCCTTGGCAGCAACAACACCGATTAGAAAGGCAGAGCTGAAAACAACAGCCCTTCGGTGTGCTGCACAAGTGGCTTGAAGTGATACACAATGGCTGCCTGTGAGACCAGCAAAGTATGTAGCCAGAGGGGGCAGATCCTGTTGGTTGGTTGGGTTTTTTTGTTTGTTTTTACTGCCTTTTTTTTTTTTTTTTTTAAACCTTGTATTTTTGCTACAAACTGAAAAGCTTCAGACTCTCACAAAAATGCTGAAGAAAACAATAGGAGGTTGAGGATCTGAAAGACTGACCCAGGGTCAGGGGAAGACAGGAAGCAGAAGGGCATGGCTATGGCTCTGTGTATAACTAGTGCAGTCTCCCAGTCTGTGCATCATTTGTTGCCCCTTATCTTCAAATGAACACTTCATAATTAAGTGGCATGACTGAAGATGTGAAATTCTACATGGCACATACTGAACTTGCCCCCTCATTTATCTCTTTCAAGTGTTTAATGAATTTTCCATTTCAGCTAATGAATACTGGCAATTTCAGGCCCATTGTCCTATGCAGGGAAATTAATAATGGCTTAAGGATAGTTTTGTACCTAGTAATGTGATAGAGACTGCTGGAAAGTCAGAATACACATTTCTTTTTAGAATATTCAACATTATCTTCACATTCATTCCAATCAGCATATAGTCATTCTAGCAAAGAATCTCAGATCCACAATACACAGAATGTGCTCTCTATGGGGAAAATTGCCTGCCTTTCTACTCCGTCCTTCAGGTTGCTATACATCCCTAGAAGTTCCTCTCTTTCTGTGCAGAAATTTTGACCACAGTTGAAAGGTTTTGATATATTAATAACATCAAAAGAAATGTGGCTGCCCAATCCTTTCTCCAAATATGTCCTGAAATAAGTTGGCTTCATGGACAAGAATGGGGAAACTTATGCACTCAAGAGCTTACCATAAAAGCACTTTTTGTCATCACTCTTTTTATTAGGAAAAGAGCTGTGAATAAACGTTTTCACCATATTCTACTCCCACGAGGTAAGGAAAAGCAGCTTATGCTGGCAGGTTTAGATTCAGTCATTTTTGGCATTCAAGTACAGAACTTTAAGTGCAGGAAGAAAAGTATACACAAGAGAGATGCATACTAAAACTCCTATTTGACCACAGTACTTGAAGAAATACACTTGAATTGTAGGAAGTATATTCTTCCTATTAGCCAAACCTGGAGCAAGTATATTCAACTCCCTATCCAGCCTCAGTGACTGATTTCCATTTTTTTAATTTCCTTTCAGAAATGCAGTTAAAGTGAAATATTAAGAAATAAAGATGTGGTTTTCTATTACAAAAAAAATATATATATATAGTTTTTAAAAAAAAAAAACTTTACATGAAAACAAACTTATTACACTCTTTTTCTTGTTGTTTTTGTTTGTTTTAAGCTAATTGGTAAAACTTAATGGCTGCTAAGTCTTCATGTCTTTATTCAATTTACTGTGACTTACATCCCACTTCTACTACTTCTCCACATAAAATATCTGGCACTGAGAAAGACTGTATGTGTGAATTGTGGTGTTTAGACTGTGGTATGAGAGAAAATAATCTGTGGCAAATAGGTAACACTCCAAGTCCTAATATTGCCAGACACGAGATGTGTAGGATTTAATTGTTCGTCCTACTCTGTTGTTGGAGGTGCGTCCCAGACTGCTGTAGCATGTCCATGTAAGATCTGATGTTGTCACTAGAAAAGATGGAATAAAATGGCTTTAGTAAATAAATCTGCAAAATTATTTCAAGATCCTGTCAGCAGCTCTGGTCTACAGATTTGCAACATTTGTTTTGGAAGTGTGGCCCCTGAAACAGATTTCTGCATATGGTTTATAGGCTTGCTTTTCTTGGTTACCTCAGAAATGCAAATAATCATGAGCAATGAGGTCAAAAATCATTGTTTTGCTATCCAAAAATATTTTTCGAAACTTCTGGCTATGTTTTTTTTTTCTACAATATGCCTTCATAAAAGTTCCGGATGTTAATTTCTGCCATGCTAGCATTGTGAACTTGATTTCAGTCCAGGACTTATCCAATCTCCCTCTGAAATCATAAATGTGCTTTAGTAGGAGTGCCTACAAATGTGTTTCTGTAAACTAGTTATAATCCTGTCATATGGCAATCATGAGGATTATCATTCTGGAGGAATAATTCATCTTGCGGCATGCCTGACAGCTGTCAGGATCACAGCCTTCAGACACATGGATTGGGCAACTTATAATTAGAGGTAGTTAGATATTTTCTGTCTGAATAATTTTTCCTGATGGAAAAGATAGGTTTGGGCATTTTTTTTTATTTTTCTTTTTTGTTTTCCCAAGAAAACTAAGTAAAGTGACTTCAGGTAATTCCACACATCATGAGACAAATGCACTGCCATCCCAGCACATTACTACCCCATATCATTTTTGGAAGTTGTGAGAGAATATCCTGATGCTTCCTCTCATTCGCCCAAGTATGTCAGCTGAATGCTTGGGAAGGAAAGTGTGACTTGTAGCTATTTTTTCCACTTTGCATCTCCTCTGGCCTTCAGGTGGAACAGTCTTATAAAGGTCAGTCTGACACTCTCCAAACCAAGTTTTGTCTTATAAAAAGTGCTTTTCAGAAAAACTCTTATTTTAAAATGAACATTTTCACCCATTTTCAAAATGAAAACTAATTTTAAAACAAAGCATATTCAATTTAAAGTGCATTAAGTTTACCTGTTTTCCTATTGGTGGGTACAGATAGACTAATTAAATTGCTATTTTTTATCTACTATTTTAAACACTGAAACTTGAAGTTGCATGAGATGACTTCTACCCACTCCTGTCCTTTCCTAAGGAATGAACTATCTTGGTATGAAAAATTTTTAATGGGAATAATGTGTGTGCTCTGCAATGTGCTTATTAAATGTAGTCATCTAGTATTTGTTCCCTAAATTGGACAAAATGATGTCCCAAAAAATGTGTATGTTCCGGGACAATCATAAATAATTCCTGAATGATGTTCTAAGACACTTTATTTTATGTAGTTGTAAGCTGATGTATAAATGCTGCTTTTGCCAACTGCTATGTCTCATTCTTTGTTTAGTTCAGCCAAGCTTTTATTTTGCACTGAATGCAGTTTTGTTACTGAAATAAATGCATTGTTGTTGGTTTTTTAACCCTTTTTCTTTTCAGGAATTGCTTTTCATCTGCTTTGTAAATCAACTATGAAGACTATATTGCTGCAATTTAGATTTTGTGGACTTTTAAAAAGACACATTTTTCTTCATGACTTTACTAAATTCCTTCAAAGCGTTCCTAAGAAGGAGCTCAGCACAATAAAATGACTTCATTTAAATAACCATAAAACTGAGACAATGAAAACAAATCTTTAATTTTCCAGGATGCCTCTTATAAACATGAGCAAATGGCATTATAATTATGCCACTGAGATACAATTGCTAGCATTCTTGTATCTGACAGTTTTACTTACTCAGGTACACATATGCATTGTGAGTCTGTGAAATACTCTGTTGAGAAGCCCCATCGTACCTGGCAATTGAAGGATCAAAGGAATAAGATCCCAAATCCATGTAGTACTGTGCTGTGTCTCTCAGAGCTGTCCATGATTCACTAATCTGAAGTAGATCAAAACAGAAAAAGAACATTCAGAGCTTTGATACTGAATGAATACCACATGTGACTATGGAGAAACCTTGCTTGCTCTGATAAAAAGATAAGTTTCCTCTCTTGTCCCTAAAGGGTTCCTGTTATTGCCAGTCCCAGACCTGCACTGTAGGATTTGCATTTTTTTTTTTTCTTTTTTCTTTTTCAGTGGATGAAGAAGGTGGAAGAAATACCTGCTCAGTCACCGAGTATCCCCATGTATTCTGGCTGCTGCTTGGGTCCCAGTAGCTGTGAGAATACGGTATTTGTCGTTTAAGTCGTATAAACTGATTTGCTGATTCTTCTGTCAGAAAAGGTATTCCAAGAGCACCTGAAATGTTAACTGAGCAATATGTGTAACATTAGAAAAATATTTTTAGAATGTGCACTTTAAAAACAAACAAACAAAAAAACCCACATATTTTGTACTCCATAAAAATTTCTTTGGAATTATGGTTTATTTAAAAGAAGCCCAAGATAGTCTTACTGTAGAGCTTCAGAAAGTTTTCTTTTGTTTGGTGTGTTTTTTAAGCCTGAAATTAATACAACATTCTACAAATTATTGTCTTCTGTCATATCCAATTGGATACATTTGCAATCAAACTACAGTACTACTTTATCTTTAGTAAAAGACTTTTTGACAGGAAAAAAAAAAGATTGGTGTTGCATAAGTCTCAGGTGTATGGAGAAACCTAGGCTTCAAGAAAATGCACCTAAACTTATCTATGAATTTAACTACGTTCCTGGTTTAGATGTATTTATTCTCATTTGCAGTGGTATAGAAATTACATGCATAGAAATTATTTTGTAAGGAAAGGATACTGTACATCTCATTACCATACTGCTTTATACTACTTTTAAGGTCATCTCAGATGCAGAATTTGTTGTAGGTCTTTTTAAAATGACAGTTTTGCCAAAGGAAAAAGGGCTGAAATCCTCATTAATTTCATATGAAAGGCCTTTCTACAGGAAATGACTTTTCTGAGAGTCTCCAGTTTTTGAGACTGAAATTCATTTGGGGTTAAACTGCTCTGAAATAGCACTTCAGTCTGAAACTTATAATTTTTAATGAGCTGTTAATTAAGTTTAAACACTGATAAGTCAGCTGAACTGAGGCCGGGATCTGTAAACAACTGAGCTGCAACTTGGCTGAATGGGTTTAAGTGGACCCCTGAGGATGCCCTGCACACAGTCAGTACAGATGGGCCAAGAACTTGAACTCATGTATGTAGCATCTTACAGCAGGGGTTCTGCAGGGCAAACTGCTGCCTTGCTGACCACTCTCCAGTGTCCTTATTCATGATTTCCTAGGAGGAAAACTGAAAACATTAAACATTTGCTTTCATGCACTACGCTCGGTAGAATCAGATCCTTTGCAATTATTGCCAGCTTTGCTGACCACCAACAAATATGGTCACTCTTCAGCTTTTTAAATAGAAAAAATGTATGCCAAATGCTTATAGGAAACAGCATTGTAAGGCATGATGTTTGTTGTTTCTCTTCATAGCCAAAAACATGCTTGTAAAAAGAAAAAAGCTTGGCCTTGGAAAGAAAAATTATTTTTCTTTCATTTGTCCATTAAGCTTCTAAAGGACTGTTCCAGAGCTGTGCAAGATAAAACTAATCTCATGCCAAATTTCTTTAGTTCTCTGGCAACTTATTATTATCCAGTAGAAAATCTATGAGTTGTTAATTTTCCTTTAGTGAATTTGGGAATTCTTTTGGTATTAAATATTTTGTAAAGTCATGATTATGTTTCTGGACTGAGATAACTGAACTGGGATTGGCAGTTGGCTCTGTAGCAAGCTGCACTTCTGTTTAAATATATATATATAGTTAGTAAGGGCCATTAGACATTAAATTTTATCACCAGTCTGAGCTTTGGCCTTCTAGCTTCATGGTGAACTACAAAAAACGATCATTCAGCAACTCTGGGTTTTTGTGTTTCCTTTTCCCACTGCCAGCATCTTCACAGAGTGAGCTTGTAGCTGCACTGGTGGGACAATGAGGTATTGCCTTGGCTCCTCTGGTGCGGAGTGCTGTGTTTTAAGGGCATTAACTTTCCATTCTTGACACACTGTCTCCTCTGACTGCACCTGTATCCAGTGAGGAATGTTTGTGTTCTGGCAGAGCTGTGAGAGCAAGGTCTGAAAGATCACATGGATAGGGACATCTGCTCTGATGCCGCCAGATCTACAAGTAGCTCCTCTGAATGAAGTATATAGATTTCAGCAAATAACATCTGCCTTGCCTCAGTTTAAGTTTCTCAAACTGGGTATAATTTTTCGCCACCTTTTGAATGCCTTACTAAATGTTTGTGAATTTGGTGTTCGAGTTTAATAAAAGAGTATTCCTGAAGGACTTTAGATTGACACACATGCAACCCATCTTGCAGAAGAGTAGCTCAGAAACCAGGTGAACATTGCTGCAGAGCACTTGGCATGAAGCTAGAGGGAGATAGGAGCAGGTGGGTAGATAAGAGTTAATGAAATTGCTCATATGGCATAAAATGGAGCTGAAAAACTGGAAAAAAATTCAAATTGTAGAGAGACAAAGTTAACCTACTGTTAAGAACTGTGAGACACATTGTACATTAATGTTTTCATTCAATACTCTTATTCCTCTTTTCTCTTATAAAAATGTTATTTAAAAAGCATTTTTAAGGATTAATGGTCCAAAGGGAAAACAGAAGGAATGCGTGCAGAAGCGAACTGTTGCAAGGACTGTATCAGCTGTTACCAGCTAGAGTAGCTCCTTTCATCATCTCTGGAGATTCACTCAACGTTCTTGCAAAGCAAATAATAATAGGAAAAAATGGGCTGTTTTTTGCAAGCAGATGCTTAACTCATGTAATTACTGCCTTCATTAGATAGTTTTGTCTGTCCCTACACGTCGAAAGACTGTCCAGTGGGAACAACTACTAGCAGCCATTACTGCTATGATGTTTTCTGAGTATCTCTTGTTTGGATTGGGGTGAACTGGTATAACACCAAACCTGAGAGAGCAGAAAGAGTGGTAAACTTTTGTCATGCCTGTCAAAACAGCAAGCACATAGTTGATAGTGTTGAATGTCAAGAGCACTGTATGGAAAAGGTATACCAAATAGCTATGAATGCCAAGATAATAACATTGCAAAATATTACAGTATAGCAAGAAAATTGTACATAAAATATAAAATCAACCTGCATGCATCATAAATTATTATGAATTAAAATCTCTTAACACTAGGCTTAAGCAGAAATTGAACCCTACTGTGCAAGAATAAACTTTTTGAAAGGAAGATACTGAGCTAGATGCAACTGCAAAATCTTCCTAGAACAATGCTATCTTTGACCAGCTGAAAGCATCATGATCCATGTCGCCACACAGAGAAAATGTGAGGATGGGATTAAATTTTGGCACCTTTGCCTATTTAGAAACCCATTTAATTGATTTTTTTTCCTCTTTTTGAAAGCTGAGAAGTAGGAACTATTGTGTGCTTAGCAGTCTTTGGAGAGAGAAGGCAAGCCATCATTTACATGTCTGATGATAGAGCTGAATCTGTACACTTGTTTTAGGATAGGATATTCTTCCCCTTACCCAAGCACTCTTTAATCAAATCAGCAATGCTGTGTAAGTGGTGAGGAGCAATGCCATGGCTTGGGACCACAGTCTATTACTGGTGTACATCTACCACAGGGAAAAGTGGTCTGTGTCTGATTTGCTGTGATATGTACAATAAAAGACAATTCCTTAACAACACTTCAATCATTCTCTGCAGACATTTTCACATAAACTGGAGCTATTTGTTTCTCTCTCATTTCTGAAGAGTATTTCAAGTTTCTGACAACTTGAAAACCTGTTGCTGAAGTTATTTATATCAATGGAACTTAAATGTCGAACATGAGTAATTGCTCTGACTCCCTTACTTTTAGCTTAGTAATTCTTATTATCAGCTTTGGTGATTGTCTGGTCAAAATGTCAGCTCACGGGATAAGGCTGATGGTGTTATCAGCACTTAAAGCCAGCACCCGAGCAGAACTAAGCATCAGCCTTGGATACTTCAACCTTGCTGACGTTGTTGACGCTGACGTGTTGGGAACTTTGAAAAGGTAAATCTAACACTTCAACTCAGGTGCATGTCTTAAAGTTAGGAATGGGCCAGGATGGACTCTCGTGCTTCAGCTGTCTAAATTCAGAAATGACTCACAAAGTCATACCCCAGGACTTGGCCTTGGGCTGTTGAGTTCTGGTCAACAGTTTTTGGTCTTTCTTAGATAACCTTCCAATCATATGTAAAGCATCTTTATGAATTAAAAGGTTCTTATTTACTATTTCTGAGATATTTTACATTTTTGATCAATTTATTTGCAACACCTAAGGACTCAACGTACCACAGCGCAACACTATAAGCACTAAAAGTAAAGCATGGAAGTGGCTGGTTTGTTTCCACAGAAGTACTTCTTTAGGTTGTGTGATGCTGTGGAAGTTGAAGTGTTGTTGTCTGTCAGTACTTCACATACTTGAATGGATGGCTGCAGGAGTAGCTTTTTGGATTCTGCAGGCCATCTTCGTTGCCTTTTCCAGTCAAAAAGCACAGCTAAGCTCAAATCAAATGTTTGAATGTTGCTTTTGCAAATGGTGAAAAAAATGTGTGCATTAACATGGGCTATGTATCCTGAAGTGTTTGGAAAGTAGTAGGCCTTTAAATTAGATTTTCTAATACTTGTCAACTACATAGTATAAAGTCACTGACTGTTAAATGCTCCAACACCGTGCATATCCTTGTAGGCTGTAAAATTTTGGTCTCTATTTTTAAAGTGCTGTAGTGTTTATTCTTTGACAATTCTTAATTTTACAGCACAGAACTAGAACTGGAAGGGAGAGCTCAGTCATGAAGAATCATTAGAGATACCTCATTTCCTCATCAGCAAAGGCAGTCAAGATACAGACACAAAGCAGAATTATGTGTTGAACGTACTGTTGGTGTGATGCCAACAGGTTCACACTGGGATCAGGAATGTTGTCAGGTATGGTAAAACAGCAGGTGAATTTGGCAAAATTACTGGATAATTCTAGGGAACGAATTATTTCCCCTGCAAGGGTTAAAAAATAGAGGTCCTGCTCAGCGGATCTTGGTGAAAAGTCCTTCCTAAATCCACACGTGGCTATCAGTTCAACTTTGAGTGAATGAACAGGACATGCCAGTCAGGTATCTGAGACCATTTGGCAATGATCCCGGTGCCAACACATAACTTCCCATGCTCCATCCATTGCTGCTGCACTATGCAGAGATTAGAGAAAGAGGGCCAGCAAACAGCCCTGCAAGCCTGTTCCCAGAGGTGTGGAGGTGGTCTAATATTGAGGAGTGATTTATAGTGGCTGAGTTGAGGGTGTGATGAAGTGTCAGTTTGTCATTAGTAGCCTTGCAGACTCTGTTTTAATTCAACACCACCTTCTCCATTGCTGAAAGGATTCACATTTAATGAAAAGCTGAACTGTTTGTTGCCAGTGATCAATAAAAACTTCTAAGAGCTCATTAGAAATCAGCAGTAAGTAGTTCTCACTTCTTAGAAAAGGAGCCCAGGAAGGAGAGCAAGCAGGGCTGTTGTGAAAGACAGACACAAAAGGGAGCAAAGATAAGAGTCTTTCACATGAAGGGCAGCAGGGTACTGTCCTCCCTATTTAATTCCAAGTGGAACTTCCATGGGAAGGAGGTCAGGTTCGAGCAGACAGACAAGTACTCAGGAGTAGTCCAAGCTCAGACACACAGCAGATCAGGTAGTGCAGATAAGGGGAGAGGAAGGTATCTAATTTGCACTCTAACATGCGGTAGAAAGACAGAGGCTCCTTCTACCTCCCTTCCCTTCCTGCAGAGCCACTTTGCAGCCTAATCTTAGAGAAAGAGGAGAGTTTGGCTCCAATTCACAGAACATACTGATATTTGTGATTAAATATTTGTCAATACTATGCCATTTTTGCCTTAGTTCTTAAGGTTCTTCAAGCACTCAGATCTGACAAATGCTTTTAATGCATGCATGGATAGAGCATCTTCCCATGATGCAGGCAATCACCCAAAAAGTTTGTAGTCACTTAGTGCCTGCCTACTTTGTTCTAATTTAGTGAGGGGTAAGTAAGTGGGCATGGACTGTAGCAGTGTGTGTTTGTTTGAGAAAAGCATTCTTTCAGACTTACTGGTGCTGCAGCCCTGCTCCATCTATTTTCATACTGTTCCAAATTTTACAGAGTGATTCTTGATTTTAGGTGTTGTAAAGGTCCAGTAATCAGAAAACATGAGAGCTTAAAATAAATAAATAAATAAAAGGCAGGTCCCCTTAAGCAATTTTGGATCAGACATCCCAAGACGTCATGAAATCACTTATGAAACAGATGTGTGTTAATTGTTTGTGTTTTCTTATGAGCAATAAATGATAATGATGAGAGCAGAACAATGTTTAGGAAAGATTCCAGGAGAGAAAGGGGGAAAAAAAAGAAAAAGCACTAAGCTCTCTTAAAAATTTTAGCAGATCAGAAAACATCCTGTAGAATTCTCTTTCAGTTGGGAAAGCGTCCTCAACTCGTAACACCTGAAAGGCTCAGTGGCAAGAGATTCTGAAGTAATCACAAGCAGCAGAATCAAGACTGTATTTCACAGACTTTGCTATGCAGTCTTGTGATCACCCACTCTCCCATATGTCCCTGCTGCAGTGATTTCCCATTAATTATCTCCCATCACGACTGTTCTGGTGATATCATGGGTTTTTTTTTGCCAGCTGCATATTTAACAAGCCAGAAGGGGCTGATATGAGACAGGGTGCCGTGCACTTACCTGTAAGCAGCAGAGCAGACACCAAAATTTGAAACATTTTCAGAGACATCACAGATCATCCAGAAAGTGCTTGCTTCATAAAGCAGAGGTAGTTTTACAGTTTTATACTTTGTTATCTTTGAGCTTATAAATCATTTACCAGATACCTGTGAACCGCTGGTGCAGGCAGAGGGCAGGGTACAGTGCTTAGTTCAGATTTGTCTTATATGCCTCTGTTTGTACACTTTGGACTTTGCAAACTGAGCCTCTAATGAGACATAATGACTCATTATTGTGTGGATACATTAACTTCTGCATAGGCTTTATAATGCAAAACAGCACATCGGGCTTGTTCTGTGCAGTGAACACAGCAGGTGTCTTAAGAGTCAGTCTTCTGCATGATTGTTTTCCTCTATTGAAGTAATGGACATGAGCATTTTATTGTCAGATGTGAATATGAATGATTGGAAATGGTGTTTGAATCAACCTGTTCTGAGAACGCTGCCTAAGTATGCAGTATATTTAAGCTATATAATATTTGCACTGAGAATAAAAACATGAGAAAACTGGCTGAGAAAGGACTAACATAAGAAAAGGACAGAGGGACCTGCTGCCCTGAACTGGGCACAAATCATACAGTCTCCTGTTGTCCTCTTCTAGTGCTGGGAAACTATAGAGCATGGAACACTGAGTTCATGCTGTCTTACTTTTCCCACCACTCCAGTTAAATTTTGCCTTTTTGTATACAACTATGAATAACAGTTGTTTTATTGCAGAGCACTTTATCTTGATGAGCTCACCAATGCCAATGACAACAGACAAGAGAAAAACTGAGCTCTATCGCATATTAGGATGTGATGATCTGCAGTTCACCAATGCAGACGTGAAGACCTTTGTGCAATCAGGGAGTTGGACCTTGCTGACGTTACAGGTCAGGGACCAGATTCCACAGTGATGGACAACAGTATTTTGTCCTTACGCTTGCAGTAGAGCCATTCATTCCAGACTGTGAATGGAGCAAAAGTTTGCTGGGAAGCAAAATGTCATTTGGATATGTACATATGTACTTTACCCTGAAAGTAATGCCTTCTACTTACTTCCATGGAAACTAGAACAGATACAAAGACTACAATACTACTCTTTAACTGTGCAAGTTCTCAGCTACAAAAAAAGTGTTTTTCAACATTGGCGCCACCATTAGTCGTATCGCACAGATGAGCTGATTGAGATGTTCTTCATTTCATGTTGTGTGACAACAGTGCATGGCCATTTGGGACATGGATGTATTTCACAATGCTGTTGCCACTGCTGAAACATTCCACCCTTCACTTCACTGTGCTCACACCCACTGCTTGGTCTCCAGAAATGTTCAGTAAGCGTCAGTGAATGTCAATGGGTGCCATTTTTCCGCATGGAGGAATTCAGTGACACACCTTTAGTCCATTTGTACTTCCATGTTAGATGCTATTTTGTCAGACTGCCCCTCTGCTGCCATCTGTTGCATTGCAGCAATATGTAAGGACATATTATTGGGAATATTCGATCTCCATACCCCCACCACCTGCCTCTGATGTCATGGGCCGAAATAATAAAATAGGCGGCATTACTTTCAGAGTAGCCCTCATATTTACAGAGTCTCATTGGCTTTGTCGTTACACAAGGGTGGCCTGAATGAACGGCTGGTTATTGAACAGCAAACCTAACAGTGGAAATACTAACTTTGCACTAAACCAATTCTCACAGTTATAATGAAGCTGTTCTTAAACAAATAACAAAAAAAAAAAAAAAAAAAAAAGAGTCAATTTTGCATAAAGGCAGGTGTTCTGCACCCTGGAGTCATGTTAACAACAACATTCATTATCCAAATTTATGATGTTGAGATCAGCCTTCCACACCTTCCTCACGCTTGAATTAAGTGTTAGATGAGATTTTCTTTCTTTTTCTCCTTTTTCTCCTTTTTCTCCTTTTTCTCCTTTTTCTCTCCTTCTCTCCTTCTCTCCTTCTCTCCTTCTCTCTTTCTCTCTCTCTCTCTTCTCTTTTCTCCTTTCTCTTTTCTCTCTTTTCTCTTTTTTTCTCTCTCTCTCTCTCTTTCTTTCTCTCTTTCTTTTTCCTTCTTTCTTTTGTTCTTTCTCTATTTATTGTGGTCTATCATTAGAGGTGTAAGGAATGAGACATTTATCAATGGTTGAAATGGGTGTCTCTGACAGAGAGACTCTCAGCAACTATAGATCCACAAGAAATATGATTCAAAGAAGCCTGCTATAGCTATCCTTTTAACTTGCACCATCTTTTCCAATCTGTTCCACAACTCTGTTTTACACAAACCTGCATTTCTATTGCAGTTTGCCTCCCACAGGTTTTTTTCCCCCTCCATTATACATATTCTAGTATAATATATGAAAGAAAATGTTGGCCTGTGATTTCATATTCATTGCTGTTCCCTGTTCCTTAACGTGCAATCTCCTACTAGAGGGGAAAAATGCCAGTGATACGGCTTAGATCCAAAGAGATGACAGCAGCCACTAAGACTTCATGCTACGTGAGAACAGTTGAGAGAGAGATATGGACTGGCCACATAGACACAAGGTGTTTTCCGCTCTAATTATTTTAGGAAACAAGAGGATGAGATGAGAGGTGGTTTGCTTGTTTTCTGAGAGCAGGAGTTCTTAAAAAAAATGACAAAAGAGACAGAGACCGTGGATCACAAATGATCCTGAGTGTTCTAAGTCCAGACTCTCAGAACTTAAAGTTTCATTCTTGTGCTTGCAGTTTCCACCATAAGATCTGTATTGTGTGCTGGAGAATCCTGATTGCCCATAACTTTTATGGATAAACTCTGACTCTCACAGGGAAAGACTTCCTGAAAGGCACAGGAAGTCCTCCAGTGAGATCATGTGTTGGGGGTAATGCCACACCAAAACACAGCGCTGCTACAGACCGCTACAGACCAGGCCAGTCGTCAGCTAGTTTAGGAGATGATAGATTTGAGAAGCAGCAAGTCTCCTCAGTTGTATAAATTCATGACACAAAATACCCTTCCAACTTTTCACTCTTTCATCCCCTATCCTTCTACCCTCTCTTCCATGACTGATTTTGGCCTTGCTCTTGTCCTACACTTTATTTTTCCCAGCCTGCCCAACTGTGTCTTCTTTCCTCAGGATTGGTCTTCTCTCTTGTTGCTTACTCTGCAGTTTTGTATCAAAAGATACTATGTCCATAAAACTTAACTTCTTTAGATTTAATAATCTATTAGTATTTCAAGAGTGATTTACCAGTTTTATTTCACTTTTTTCCTCCCTTATGTATCCTCCTTCCTGTATACACGAGGCATGAAGCTGTCGGAATCACCACATCCCAGCCTCTTCCCACAGTCCTGCTGTTGTCCAGCCTCACCAGCTCTCAGAATAGTCAGTGTTCTTCACGAAACCCTGTAATATCAAACAAACAAACAAAAAGCCCACGTGCTGTATTTTACCCAAGGGTTAGCGGTTGCATATACCCAGCTGGCTCGCATTCAAAAACTTTTAGTAGACAGATGTTCTTTGAGGACATTATATAGGCAATCTGGTTATCACTTAAGGGGAAAGAAAAAAAAAGAAAAAAAAAAAAAGAATGTGTTCATTGAATGTAGAATTTTAGTTGTTAATCACTAACAGATATGCAGGCTGTAATTTTTTTGAAGATTTATAACTTGGCCCACTGGCTCAAATTTTCATATGGAAGAATGAATCATCGTACCATTTTCATATGATGCCCTCCCTCTCTTGTCAAATTTCTGCTCTCTACTTAAAAGCATGAAGAGCTTTAAAGGAGTTGTCAACTGAATATTCAGTGCAAGTTTAACTTTCTCCCTACACATCCTTGTCTCATTTGCAGAAATAGCTAGATATTGGTTGAAATACTTCCAAAAAATTCAGCCTGAGACAGACGCCTGACATGCTTAAAATAAGATCAAACCAAATGATAAAAGTTTTATCGAGTTACAGGGAATTGAAAGTAGGATTATGTAAACTGACATGTTAGGCTATCAAAATTGAACCAGCCTTATCAATAAGTTGTAAGGTAGGCTTCAAACAGCAGAACTCAAAGTTAGGAAAAGATCAGAGCATTCTTCTTTTACATTGTATAATCTTACATAAATTTTAGGGGAAGGATGTGCCATGATTTTTTTTTCTTCCAATGAAAAATTAAAAAAAAAAAAAAAGATAAAAAGATAACCAAAGCATAGATTACTTTATGTGGATAATATCAGGGGAAAAAAAGAAAAATATGAAAATATGTTGAGTCTGTTTTAAAAAGTAAATAGACAAGATTGTTGGCCACTGGCTATATAGTGTTGCACGTACGTTCTTAGACCAGTAGAGGAGTTGTAAAATGGCTACTTTCAAGAATATCAGAAATGTAGAGGTGTAGAGGAGCTGAATATCTTAAAACAAATGAGAAGAAAGCAGGTAGGAAACTAGTCTATAAAGATTGGGTTAGGGAATGAAAAGAAAGATATAGCTGAACAATTTGAGCTGGAAAATCACACATACTTTTTCTTTTATGGCACTTGCTTCACATTTGTACTTTTGTCTTAGAACAAGTAGCTTAATTCTTCTGGCCTAATTTTGCCATCTTATAATGCTTATCTCTCAGACTTTGCAAACTGCTGTGTAATTCCTGACAAAATCTGTCATCTTCTAGTTGATTTAATAATAAATTCCTCATTTGTTTCAGTTCATCAAATGTTTATTAGTTCAGTCGGTACATCTCTAAGACATACTTTACTGAAGTGTATCTGCCTACACCAGTGTTCAGTACCGTTTTTGAAAACATCTGTTGTGTTGCGTGGTATCTTCTTGGATTTGAGATGAGAAAAGTGTGAGGTAATTTTTAAAAGAAAATAAAACATGAAAGTCTTATCTTGAAACAGAGTAGTGAAAACATGCACAAAAATTTGTGTATCATTGTGGGATGCTCTACTTTAAGGACTGGAAACAAGATGTGTATTAGCAATTTAAAGAGCTTGAGATCCTCTTTTTCCTTGATTTGTTGCTGTATTTGGTATTCTCCACCTCATTTGGACAGGCAGATAGAGCAAGAATGCAGTGCAAAGGCAAATTAAGGGAAGGCGTTATCTTCCAGAGCGTGTGCATTAGGAGCACAGCACAACACCCATCATGCTGTGTTAAATTTGAATTACTGTTTCCACCTTATACATGCTGTGTGACCGGCAACTTATCCTTAATGATTTGAAGCCAGAGGTAATAGTTTGTGTTTAATGTTTCTTGATAGATTCTCAATACCTTAGTTTTGTAACTAGTTTTAAAATTCACAGTGGAACTAGGGGATGTGTTGAACTCTGCACCTGACAATTATTTGGGAAAAATTTCTTCTGTTGTTTTTATCTCACAGCTACATAATTCTGCTCACTGTTTTTTGCTTGTTAGATGGGTAGGGATGCTGAAGATGGGACTCTTTGCAGTGTAGGTGCTGCTATCAGCTCAACACAGAAGCAGTCATTGAAAGGAGTTTTGGAAAATGACTGAGGCTTTTCAGTATTTGATCAGTTGGTGAATTCTTGCTGCATTATTTCAGTTTATGTTCTCTATATTGTGCCCCATTACCTCTGAATAGCACAACTCTTGGAAGACGTCTGATGTCAGCATGACACTTGGATTGTTCACATACATGAGCCAGGGGCAGCACTCTGGTTCCGAATGCTGCAGACAGTGCAGAGAGGATCCCCTTCAAAATCACCATCAGCATGCTAGAATTGCTAAGTGCATCCTCTTGACTACCCTGCCTCCACAAAACTGTCCTCCTGACATGAATTCATTATCCCCTGCTTTTCCAAGGTGACAGTGCGAAGGCAATTTATATAAATCTTTGTGCGGTGGAATTGAAATAAAAGCTACAGGGAGGTCTAATTTGAGCAAGTTAACAGGTCTTTTATTAGCCACTACTTCAAATGCATGGAATGTTTTGAAGTAAACCTGCTGGTGTATGGAGAGGTGTTTAGCACAGCATGACTGTGCGTTTTACACCTTTTTGGCTTGGAGATGAGCTTTAGTTTAGGTTTTTATTTCAACCAGAGCTCTTGATGTGCCCTTGCTCACCCATGTAGAACGGCACCACCAGTCCAGTCCTGCTGTTCTTGTGCTTGAACATTTTTGATCTTTTCACATTTATATCTGCGAAGTGCAGGAGCACTGCCCTCTTCACAGAAGAAGGAATGAAGACTTTACATTGCCACTTTTTCCTAGAACAGCACTATGTAAACCTCTTCTTTCCTGATACTTACTCATCTTGCTGGTTCCAGGAACAGTTCTGGACTGGGTCCTGAGCTCATCCTTGGCACCCCGAGGCTGGTGTCTGCAGAGGAATATGTTCCAGGGAAGTTCTGGTTGGGCAGGAAGAATAGGTGGGAGCAGGAGCAGGAGTCACCCGTTGAAGTCTCTCCATTGTGAGTGACCATGGGACAGAATTTGATAGCATCTGGTGGTGCCCATCACCTTTTGTGGCTGGGCCACCTCACCAAGTACCAGAATTCAGGTGCTTTCTGGGAGTGCCACTTGTTAGGGTAGTTGTCTGTGCTTTGGTGTTTGGGCAGCACAGCTATGTCTGAAGCAGGTGGAAGTCACCACATTGGTTTGTTCCCCCTTTGGTTGGGTTCTGGGATATACTCTGCTGTCAGCAGGCTTGCTCCCTCCGTGACTCAAACATTCTCATCAAGTCTTTCTATTGAGTCTCAGTCTCATAGGTCCAAATGTTCTAGTCTTCTTAACATACGGCAAGTGGCCAGCAAAACCAGGGACTGCAGTTTTCTTCCTTTTTATTAGTGACGAGCTTAAGAAGGGATGCCAAAATGAGGGCAGTGGCCTGGAACGTTAGATAATCACTGCTTTGAGTGGTCACCTAGGTGCAAAAGGACCTTGACCTTCACAAAACTGTAGTGTCTAAGAAATGCACCTCTCGTTGCTAAGATTGTGGTAACTGAACTTCTGATGTCCTCAGAGTGTTTACAGTGTTCTTCTGTGTTTTCGACAACTTTATATTATGTCTGACTTCTGTATCTGGTTGGTGTCCTGTTTTCATGGAATAATGAGTGTCTTCAGTGCAGTGAAGTTAGAGGTGCTACAAGCATCTGGATGCTCTAAGTCGTTATTATATTTGTAACCACTGAATTCAAATGCAGGTCCAAGGGTGTAACTGAGTAGCTCGCTCAGCTTCTCTGATAACACTGGCATTGGTTTCCTCTCTTCACCCACATGTGGCTGCCCCAGTGTAAGGGAATATGTGTTGACATAAGAGTGCACAAGAAGCTGGAGCAATGTGAAAAATTTCTAAGAGACTGTCAATACTTCATTTTCTGAAGCCTTGCCTCCTACTGTATAAAAGGTTTTGCTGTCTTGTTTTGTTTTGTTTTGTTTTTTCCTTCATTTTTTTTTTTTTTTTTTTTTAAACATCAAATTTCTACTTTAAAGTCCCCTATGGTAGCATAACCTGCAGGTCTTGTGGTGGCAGCCAGAAATTGTCACAGCATTCCAGAGAGGTTGCTGCTCTCTGATCTTGCTGTGATGTAGATATTAGCTGACAGCTCTTGGGGTTGCTCTAATCTATCACTCTTGATGTGTGAGAGAGCAATAGTAGCTTGCAAAGGAAAAAAATAAATACAATGTTCCTCTTGATGAAATATAAGGCCACATCCAGAATCTTCCATTTGTTTTTCTTGCCTTTTTGCCAGAGGCGATGTGGCAAATTTGGTGGATGCAACTTGGAAAACTTAAAGCAGTTTGAAATGCAGAATCCTTTAAGTTCTCTTTCTTCCAGAAATTAATCTATGTTGTTGCCAGCCCTGCATGGATTTAAAGCAGTGCTTATGAAGCAAGGCTGATCTAGTCTGAGCAGGACCTGCCTCTACCACAAGCCATGGAAGGAGGGTATGTGCACACCATTTCACAATTAAACCAATAAAGCTGTTGGTAGCATCTTGTGCTGTCATCCCCTTCCTATTTACGTAGTGCAGCAATTTCTAATGTCTATAAACAAACACGTTTCAACTTGTGGTAAAGTCAATTTTTATTACCTCTTCTTAAAAGCTGAATAACATACAGCCAAAAGAATTGAACTTGACGTATAGGACTGAGCTTCTAACTGTAGCCTGAAATCTCACAGTCCTGTCATAAAACCAGGAGAGTTAGTGTCCAGATGAGAAATATGAAAAATTCTACAACTGGAGCAATCTGTGGAGCATTTTTACTGCTCTGACAGACTGCAGTGGGAATTAACCATTATTGCTGTGACTTATGCCACAGGTGTATTTAACACAGTCAAGTTCAATTCTTGTTCTGTGAAGTCCGTCTGTTCATCTGGCTTCGATCCTCTTGTCACCTGCTGTTGCTGAATGTGGGATGAACTGATCCTTATGTGCACTTGGAAGATAAGACCTGGTTTTAAATCTTATTACAGTGGTGAGACAGGGATAGCGGCACGAGTAATGGAGTTACACAGGTATAAAACCAGGCGTGATCTCAGTAATTACAAAAATACATCTGCTTAGCTCCAGCTTTTCACTGATGGTTCCACTGTAGTATCACTACTTTTTTTTTTTTTTTTTTTTACTTGATTTAAAAAATATACAATAGCTTTATTAACTTAGTGGCAAACAGCCCTGATAATTACACTGTCATTTAAAATGTTGGAAATAAATGTACCGAATACATATGAAGAAAAGTTCAAAATGTCATGACGAAAGGGGTTTAGATGTCTTGATCAGCGTTTTGCTGCTTAGAAGTCCTTAACAGAACCCTTCATAATTATGTATGTGTTACAGTTGAATCATCAGACAGCACTGCTTTCATCTGATTCCATATGCCTGAATCTGAGGTACTGCTCATGTTCATTAGCACTGCACATTTATTTGATTTACTACTGCTGTATGCTTCTGTTTCTTAGGAAGAGTCCCATTTGTTTCAGCTCTACTCGTGGCTTCAGAGCAAGAGCTGAGATGTTTGATAATGCCTGGTAAATATTATGCTTTTAAGAAAAAAATGTTTTTCATTTCTGTGGAATAATCAGTGACTGAGTAAGCAAGCTATTCTCTCCCAGCTAGCTGGTAAAAGCTTTGACAAACTCCAGCCACTTTCTTTAAAAGTGGAAATGGTTTATCTAGCACAATCTGAATGAAGTAGAACAAAGAGAACAGTTTGGGTTTTTTTCCAATTTTTATTATTGTTTGCTTATGAGAATAAGTGTTCTGTTGAGCCAAACTTACATTATTGGGTACCTTTCCCTACTGCAACAATGACTGATGTCTAGAAAACACTGGCAACATTCACTGTATCTCAAAGCTTAGAAAAGTAAATACCAAACTGGTACAGTGATTTGTCTGATTGTTTGGTAGAAATAAAGCAATTAACAGCACTAAAACTGGTAAGCTATCTAAACGTGAGTTGGCATGATGAAGACATAGGTTGAAGTCTCTGAGCCTCGTGTCTTGATTTCTATGTTCCTCTTTGTTGTAGGATTCTTTCTCATGTTAATCAGTGAACCATAGCCTAGATCTGATGCTTCTACGTGTAAAAACTTGTATCGGAACTGGCATGTTACTTTTGAAAAAAATAAAAATAAAAGGCATTTTCCCTTTAGAGTAATCTGTTTAAACTAATTGTTCCATGACAAAAGAAGATAATAATAATCCACCAGCTATTTCAACTAGTGTGCAGAAGACTCAGCTTTTAGTGGCTAGTTCATGTTGATTAAACTTGTCCTTTTAGCCTCAAAGAAGCAGTCTTGGTTGACAGTGCATTTACCCTCTCCAATGAGCAAAGAGTGTATGCCTGTAAAATTTTTATTCTGCATGCAGATTTCTCATATTGCATTTTGTTTTTTTAGTATGCTACTAATTAACTTTAAAATAACTATCGAGAATAAAAGAGAAATCACACTGTGGACAACTTGTTAGCTAAAGTTACTTCACAATGTAAAGCCACACTAGTTCAGTAGTTGTACATAGGAAAATAATTTTTTAATGTAATTACTTTAAGTAAAGGGAAAAAAACCAGCAGATAGTAGTTCCCAGTTTAATTCTAGACTTTTTTTTTTTTAATCAAAGAGCAAGTTACCATTTCTAAGGCAAAAAGAAATGAGGGCTAGAAAGTTATTCTTTATAATTCAAGAGTTATTAAAGCACACCTGGATGCAATACTGGAATAGCAAATCAAGATAAAAAGAAAAGGTATTTTTGTTTTACATTTTGTAGTACAATATCTTTTCTTAAACAGGATGCTGGGAAGAAATTTCTTGCAAAAGTTTCCAGAAAGTCATGAAGTAAAATGTGCCATAATAACACAGCGTAACAGAAATTATATGTTGACAATGCATTAATTCATCGATGTGCTTCGTGAGCTCAGAGACATAAAGATATAAAATTTATCATCATGTCTGTTAAAGCCTCCCTGGTAGGCTGGAGATGAGAGGGAAGGAAGGGTAATTTCAGTCGTACTTGTAAGTTAAAGGGTAATGTAATACTTAAGTCCTTCTCTGCTTTGCAAGAAAGTAATGTTCTTTGAATTGCCCATTGGCAAGCTATGTCTTGACATTTATAGGTGAGATTATTGAAGTGTAGCATGAAGCAATTAAAGAGAGATTCCTGCTGTGCCTTGCCTCTTGTCATTGAGAAGGCGACAGAAAACACCTGGGCTTCTCTCTGTCTGGTCTATTTGCTGCCAAATATTTGTAATGCCCTGTAAAATGCTTCCACTGTCCCTTTTCCCCTCAGTCTCTGTGGTCTTGATGGTGGTATAAAAAGATCCACTTAACCATTTCATTAGAGAATCAGACAGAAAGGGGTAACTGTGATGAGGAGTCAATCTTTGTGAAATTGAACACTAAATTCTCTTACCAAACCCTCACAGTTGATGACATGGAATTCCATCCACATCAGGCATTAATAAAAACAAGTAATTAAATGACGAAGCATCAGCCTCAGAGGCACTCTCAAATGTCAGTTCATTCCTGGGTTTTGATGCTGTAGACACCTCACAACAAATTCCCTTGGCAACTGCTGCATGTCACTGATGTACACCCAGTGAAATGTTCATGTTGATACAAAAACAGAGATTGTAAAAACTGCATATCAACATCTGGAATGCCTAATGGCTACTTTATTATTTCTTAACCGTCCCTGAGGCATTTAAGCTTTCTGACCTTCTCCTTGCATCAGTGGCACTCTCAGCTTCATTTCTTGTGAAATATTCAGTAGCTTGCATTCTAAAGCTTTCCACCTCTTAATCCTCTTATTGTCTCTCTTGATATCAACCTTAGCTGCTGACATGACAGCTTTTTCCAATATGTATGTGAACTAAATGGTTTGGATAAAAGCCAAGGAACATTGTGCCTCTTGGTGAATTGTAGTAAACAGATACTGCATTAAGACCTTGCTATCCAGAGGGAGGGAAAAAAAAAAAAAAAAAGGTCTAGCAAGCTATTGCCTGAAAGACAACTTAATTTTACAAAGCTTGTGAAGGACACACAGGGCTCACTGCTCTTGGCCAGTCCCATTTGCTGTGGGGCAGACAGCATTGCTGAGCTTGCCACAGATGAATACAATTGACTTTGAAATCTTCCACAGTGTGGCCTTACTTCACTCCTGCAGCTGGCTTGTTAAAGTGAAAACCAAAGCCTTTTTGGTTTGCTTTTGACTTTTTTTTTTTTTAACCTATCTATCTGATTGCCCTCCAAGCAGCCTGGTGACTTGGGGCATGGCAGCATTGGGTTGGTGTTTCTACAGTTCTTGAGGTAGCCCCTATGGCCTGTCCATATGTTCACAGGA
>JAOWBP010000001.1:75653934-75683274 GCA_028571105.1 Tragopan temminckii | reverse complement strand
GGGGCTGTTCAGACTGAAGAGAAGACTCCCGGGAGACCTGATAGTGGCCTTTCAGTATCTAAAGTGGGGGGCTGTAAGAAAGAAGGGAACAAATTCTTTATCTGGGTCTGCTGTGATAGGACAAGGGAAAATGATTTCAAACTCAATGGGGAGAATTTAGCTTGGACATAAGAAAGAAGTTTTTATGATGGAGGTGTTGAGGCACTGGAACAGGTTGCCCAGAGATGTGTTGGATGCCCTGTATCTGGAGACATTCAAGGTCAGGCTGGATGGAGATCTGAGTAACCTAGCTGAGCTGTGGATGTCCCTGTTCATTGCAGGGCAGTTGGAATAGATGACCTTCAAAGGTCCCTTCCAACTCAAAAGATTCTATGGTCCTATGATGCTGTGATTCAATGTGATTGGTGTCTTCATTGCCCTGCTTTGTGAGCTTTGCCACAGCACTTGCTGAGGTAGAGCCAGAGTCTTAGTTTCAGCTAGGACAGAATTGTTTTCTTCAGAGTCTCTGATATGATGCTATGTTCTGGAGAAAAACTATGTTGATAACACACCGAGTCTGGTTTGATTTGGTGTTTGTCTGGTAGTCTGAAGCTCTGTTCACTTCTTAGGTCTAAAAAATGTAAACATATGCAGTGAGTTTCATTCTTCTTCTATGGAGTTTTATGTCAAGTAAAGCAACTTCTCAGTCTCAGAAATATTTAACTCGTGACTTCATTTTACCAAATGCAGTTGTAGTAAGTAGCTGTGTTGCCATTACAGCCACCACTCCTGGGCACAAACTTAGCTCTCTGAACCCAGGCCATGGACTGTATTCTTGACAAAGAGCTCTACTTCTTTGGGTATGTTGAGTATGTTGCATTTGGGCCATAAGTGGATAAGGAAGATCTCAGAGGCCACCGCCTGTTTCAAAAACTATGTTAGGGGCATTTGTACAAATTAATATCCTTAGTCTGCTCCCAGCCAAAACTCCTGCCTTGGTCTCCCTGTCCCAAGAACAGGGGCACAGTTCAGTGAGGCCTACCCTAAGCAGTGCCATGGCTCTGCTCTCAATTTGGGAGCCTTTACAGACAGCATGGACTCTGTCCATACTGGTGTTGCTCCTCTGCTTGTATGCTGCTTCCAGTGCTACCACCCCAGGCAGGGGGTCTTTGTTTGGAGCCTGCATGATCATTCCAGATGATTTTAGCCTTTTAATCTTTTTTTTTTCTTTTTTTCCCATTAACCTTCTGATGTAGGTAGGTGTTCCTGCTTGTCATGACATCTTATGAATTTTCTTTGTCTGCTTGGTGACTGCCTTGCTGTATTGTGTAACTTGCACTTCCGGAACTGTGTCAGGTGTCACGGGGAATTTGATAGCCAGCCATGCTTGCACAGCTTAAGCTGCTGACGATGATGCTAGTCTTCAGACCCTGGCACCAGACCTAGATGTGATGGAGCATGGCCAGTCCTAAGCAAGTTCATCTTCAGCCTAATACTGTGTCTTCTCCAGCAGCAAAAGAGAGCAAGAATTTCTAAAAACCCTTACTGGGATTAGAGTTTAAAATAAAAATAATAATAGTTTTAAAAAAACCACTCTCAGACCTCCTTACTTTTGCTTGATGCTTCTTGGAGGTTGAGGAGAGCCAGATACATTGAGAACCATTCTATTAAGTCTGAAAAAATAGTTTACATCTGTTTATTACAATCATTCCTGAATGCATTTAGCTGTAGTGTTTGGATGTGTTTTGGTTTGGTTTAGTTTTGGTTTTGCCTGTAAAATACCATCCTGCTACTTCTGCTTTCATTATCTAGAATACATATATTCTAACAATTTCAAGTTGAAATGACACTAGGAAAGTGTTGTGTGTTTTCTTCCATGCTATGCATAGTTTGAGCTGTTCATACAGGCTTGTCTTGTCTGCCTTTTTGTAAAGCTGCTCAAGATGCAGTACATGTTTCCCTTTGGTTTTTGTAATCAAATTTTAATAAATCTGTAAGTGTGCAGTACGTGGTAAGTTTGTGTTCCAGCTGCTGTAAAGGTTAAATAATAATCAGACCCCTGTTTTGGTATGGAGTTAATCAAGGAGACAATTTACCAGCCTATAAGAGGCACATCATTTTAGGATAAACCTTGTCTGGATCTTTCTGAATTGTAGTGACTCAGTCCATCTCAGAAAGAAGGTGGGAGGGGAAACAGAAAGGACAGGGTTGTGAGTGCTGCTGCACGATGGCCACAAGTGAAAGACAGAGAGAATGCCATAACTCCTGCTCCCTTGGTGCTTCTGGTCTTGTAAAAAGCAAAATAAATTTACATCTAATTCTCTGTATCCTTCCCTGTAAGTGGTTAAGTTAAACGAAGCGCATTGAGTGCTGCTGTTTAGAACAAACTCTTGAAACTTTCTTGGACTCATGTGAGGATTAATTAGTTAATGGTTGTAGAAAGAAAAGAAAAAAATAAAGCTTTGAGGATGAAAAGAACTAAAAGTATTGTTTATGAAAGGAGCTTAGCTGAGCTCCTGCTGGTTGAGTTAAGAGAGGGAAGGGAAGGAGAAAAGAAAAAGTGTTTGGGTGATGTAGAGGTTTAGCTGTGCAGGGACCATGGGGCTCCATGCTGGCTGGAGTGGAGTGCTGTGCTGTGACAGGACGCTGGCTCCGGCTCATGGACAGCAGGCACAGGGCAGCCTGAGCTTGTTTAAAATAAAATCCTGTTTTATCTCAGCTAGGCCTTGTCCACAGTGGGCTTGCTTGTCACATAATGTTAATGTTTTCTTTGTTCTCTTCAGGTTGTACTTTTAAACAAACCAAACTAAACACTAATTTGAAGTGGGAAGAGGTGAATATTTCTGTAGTAATTGCCATCAGACACAGTGTTGAATTCTGTTTTTCTTTGCTCCTGGAAGGAAGATGGATGAGCAGGAGTGACCAGTAGTCTGTTCAGATGACTCACCTCCCTTGAAGAGATGATGTACCAAGGAACCTCAGGCCAGGCTGTTTGTCAGTATTGTACTGCAAGGTAAGACTTGACTTTCCAATGTATTGCTCTGAAGATTTTAATGGAAGCGTAAATACACAGAGTCCATTGCAGGCAGTAGATTAGAGAAGTACTGTGTTATCACTGACATGGAAGAATGTAGGAGGAGATGGTGGAGGCACATTTGTCACAAGGGGTAGAGTGACAGAAATGGAGGAAGGAGAGGCCTCCTTGCAGTCTCTTTTCCTCATACAACTGAGAAACGAAGTATGGAAAATTATTAGGAGTTTGTATCCAGACATGTGACAGAGTGAAGTCCGGTCCCATCCTCATCCTGTAGAAAAAGGATTGGGTATGGCTAACAAACACAGCAGATGTTCCTTCACTGAAGACTTAGGATGGGGCAAATTTGTGCTCTTGGCCCACGAATAGTTTCTGTACCCAAAATCACTATGTCTGTGCTTTCTTCCACTTAACGAAACACTGAAGTTATTCACAATTACTATGGGTACCTGGGAGTGCATATCAAAGTGACAAGCAAGGCGATAACAGAAACATTTCATGAAAAGCCTGCATAAGATGTCTGTGAAATTAATAGTTTGATTAAAACAGGATGAGGACCAGTGATCAAGATCTAATTATATTCAGTCTGGGTGAGTAAAAAAGATGCTAACAGCACTACAAATTCTCAGTGCCACCAAGGCAATCCTGCATGCACCACAGGAAGAAATGTGAACAGAAATCGTGTAAAGGAAGATATCAGAAAGAAATCATAAATAAAGATAGTACTTATTTTAGAGGAAGGGTCCAAAAATGCAAGTATTCTACCTCCAAGAAATAAAGCAGCTTTGCTGAAAACGTTGCCTTGCTTTGATAATACAATGGAGGTGAGAATTAAGAATTTAAGAACAGTACATAAAAATATAGAAAAGGAAATAAGTACCAATAAGTAGTTATTGATCTGAAGTTATGAAACAAAGAAGTGATAAATTTTTGCAAGGCTGAGATAAGTAAGATTTTTTTTTGTTGGATATTTAAATACATTAGGAGTCATAGTAGTTGTACGTGTCTATCCCACAGAGGGAAATAATAAAAATAATTGTGCTGAAAAAGCAGATGGATTTAATAAATATTTCTATTCTCTGATAGACTTGTATTGCCTAAGGGTGAAAGTGTATTTTCTAAGTCATTAGTAACTTTGAATACTACTTAATACTCTGCAGGCTCTCAGAGTTTGCTGCCAGGTATCCTAAAGGCATTGGCTGAGAAGTTCTCTCCCCTTTTGGATCTAATTTATGTTCAAATTTTGGATTATTGAGATCTCCAGAAGGGATGTTATAAAGCTCTTAAAGTTTTCAGAAAGAGTTAGAAACAAAAATCCTGGGAGGGTGTAACACAGTCAGTAAAAGCGTGAGCGCAGTTATGTCTGACAGCCAGTATGGCCATACTGTCTTCTCAGATATCTCCACTTTTTCACTCTTCAACCATGAAAAGACAGTAAATATATAGAATTAAGCACTATTTAGAGGAACCTACCTTAAACAAAAGATAAAGGACTGATTGGGGCCATTCAGACCATGGACCTTTGTCCCTATAATTGGAGGCAGATGCTTGGTGAGATGTCACAAGCCTGTGCTAGAGCATGTGAGGCAAGAGATGCAAGCCTCAGCCATATCTCACTTCAGCACATCATGAGAAATTTCATTAGGTGAAAATGCCTAGATGTTTCCTAGTAAATGCATCATTCAATTCACAACAGAGAAAGGCAAAAGCTATCCTAGAACTTTATATGTCAGCCTCACAGCTGGAGCAATAGTCCTTTGTATTTTCAATGGAGAGGAGGCCATGTTAGATAGGTAAATATTTGACAACTTTTGAAACATAGTATAGTGAGGATTAATCAGTGAAGGAAGATACTCTTAAGGGGAGACTATGCAGAAGTCAACACTGAACTCATTACTATTTAATATTTTCGGCAATGAATGTTAAATTCCTGCTACTAACATACACAGGCATAGTGGAGATGTGTTCTGCCAAAGACTGAAGAAGAGACAGTCCTTCAGAGAGACAAGGAATACTAAGCAGCAGAGTCCATTTAAATGAAAGGCATTTTAATGTGAGAAGAAAACAAATGATTTTTCTAGAAACTTGATATAAACAGAATAGGGGGAAAGGAAAAACAGTGACTCTGAAGAAGAGAATAGAGGGGGCATTTGATCAGTGTCAAGGCCTATATAATGGAAGAAAGGTTAACCTGCATCCTGGACATATAAGAGATAAGAATGTGTGGAAACAAAAAGGTAATTTTCTGTGTAAGTACAGTGCAGTCAGAATTTGAAAATTGTAATCATTTAATATTTTTTTGAAAGAGTATTTAAAACTGTAGAGCCTAAGAAAGAAAGCAATGCTAATTATTCAAGGGGAAGAGAAAAAACTGTATGAGACAATTGCAGATCAAGTACTGCTTTATACTACAGCAGTCTGAGAAGAGACTCGATTACTGTATAAATACTCTATGATAAGAAAAAAAATGAATAAAAAAGAGAAGAGAAAGACACAGCAAGTACTAATAGCTGGAAACTCAATGAGATAAGCTCGAAATAAATGTTAGGGAGGCATTTTTTATTATTATATTTATTTAGCTGTTACTAACCACTGGGAAAGGGAATACACATCAACAAAGGCAAAGATGGCACTTCTTCAAGTTGAGTATACTAGGTGAAAGTCTCAGAGAGGGGGGGAGGTGCAATTTTTTTTGGTATCAAATGAGAAAATAAATCCAGACTCATTCCTCAGGATCTGAGAGGTAGAATTACAAATACTCCAGAACTGCTCAAGAGCTGCCTAGCCTTTCTGTTTCTAAAAACTAACCTAAATGTCAGTACTTCTGTGTGAAAGTCCTAGGGGACTGCAGAGTTGATTATTGCAGTGTAACTCTCCAACTTTTGTGCTCAGAGGCAAAATTATCTGGTAGTGGATAGGAGGAGTTGCATCCAGTCTTAGAGTGGCCCCTGTGCTTTCCTTTGTTTCCAGATGTAGTTCAGATACTTATATCTGCAGTGGTTAAACATCCTGTGACTTGTCTTCAGCTATCACATTTCAGATCCTTCCAAAAGACACACATCATGCTACTTATAACTTTTGTTTAGCTTGTTAGTTGTTTAAGTGTAGCTTAATGGTTTGCCAGATGCTCTTCACTCAGAGAAATGCTTTGCTTGCACTCTTCCATCTGTGTGTCTCTCCTTTTGAATCTGCTTTCTACAGCAGACTTCCTCAGACAGACCAAATTGCTTAGTGGTCCTGATGCGACCTTCTTTGTCCACTTTACACAGTTTAATTGCTATTTCAACATGTTGTAGGGTGAGGAATGCTATTCCTGGTGGAGTCACCTCAGCACTGGTTGCTGCATGGATATCCTTGGAGGCTCTTAGCAGCTTTGAGAATATGGATGAAATAAAACCACAGTGTACTCTTTGAAGGAGGAGTCTTTTAGCTTTCAAGTATGTGGACAGTATCAGCTGTCAGAGGTATTGATTTCGTTTAACCTTTTTTTCCTTATGACAGTATTGCCACTGTGATATGCTAAATATGCCGTTTGCAAAGCATTTTCTTTCCTTCAGCCTTTAATCATTTTAATGGTTTTCTCCATACACTTTCCAACCAGAGAGAAAAATCTTGTCTTCATGGATTGTGCTCCTTAAGGAAAAGCAGTGCTGCTTCTTGCTTATTAAGATTCAGATCTCTTCTAGATTGCCAGCTTAAACTCATTTCCTCTGTGAATTTCTTGGGGAGTGAATGAGAATAAGGAATGGGAGACAGAAAGGATGTTTTAGGCAGCTGTTCAGCAACCTATGAAATAATCTGAGGTCTTAGCCCCACAGGTGTTCGTGTCAGGAACTATCCATCACTATTTGTAACCTTTTCGGCTTTACAAGCAAAGAGGACAGGAGGTGACAGTGCAGAGAGAGGAAACCATCTATTATCCTTTGCTTGGTTTCTCCAGTTCATGCCCAAACATATTGGGAAAGAATATTGTGAAAGCTGTGTATAGGGAGCTAGTGCTCTCTTGCCTCTCCACTGCCTTTTGAAGGGGACTTTCAGATCAGTTACTGCAGAGCCTTTCATAGGAGCTATAGATTTCATTTCTGAAAATTCTTCTTTTCAAAATTCTTCATAGGAACTTTCTCATCATAGATGACAATAAAACGAATATAAAAGGAGCTCATACATTGGATTTTGCATTAAAATTTAATGCTAACTCAATACTAGACTATGTATGAAAGTAATCTCATTAATTTTACTTGGTAGATGATTTTATCAGATACAGCTTTTATATCTGCATCAAGGTTAGTGAACTGTAAACTTAAGTAGTAAATTTGCAAAGTAGTATTTGTTAAATTATATAAAGAAATCAAATGTCAGCTGTAATATCCAGTACAAGTCTGCTTACTGTGGGCTGGTGAGTATGGTAGCCATTTCCCACCAACTGACTCTTCAGGCTGAACAGTTGGTTGTGTTTTGTTCACATGGAAACTCGATCCATTTTTCAAAGCTTTGTCAATGTGTTCAGCTACATAAAGAATGTATTGCTGACAGAAAACATCACCACCTATGTGACTGGAATCAGGAAGTGTGTATATATATATATATCAGTACTTAGTGTATGTGGTTTTATGAGAGCTATTTTCTGTACATACTGGCTGCAGTTTTGACACCATGAGTTTGCTGCCCAATCTTGCTGCAGGTCCTGTTAGGGACTTTCATTCTTTGTCTTCTGTTTCAAAAGAAGGATGCCTGAAGACAACATGGACCTCAGTAAGTTCAGACTCACAGTATCTTTGAAAGATGGAAGAGATCGGCTTGTCAGGGTATAAACACAGAGGATGCTACTCTTGGAGGACAAATATGGGTTAAGTTCTGGAAGAAGCCCAGGTAATTTCTGAGTGGCAGTGTTCCAGGTCTCACTGGCAGCAGTCCTAATCCAAGGCTGTTATGTTTTATGATAAAGAAGAAAGCTCAGAAAGGAAGGTAGGATTAAAATGCGATAATCTCTAATAAAAAGACTTTAAGCCCTCCTCTCATTCCATTCTCAGATGGAAGTATGAGCATCAAAGAGAACTGATAGTGAGTTTTGAATGATTTTACATTAAATTTTACTTTCCTGTTTCTCACAACTAACTCCTAGTTACTTAAATGCTCTACAGAAAAATGCACTCCGGGAACCAGCCATATTAGTTAAATTTGACAGTTTGCAACTCAAATCTTAAGTAAAAATGGTACTTGGTCCAAATTAACCCATGTGAAAAAAAGGCTAGGTAATTTTCCATGTAAAAAAGTCACCTTGTTCAAGAGAAGTGAAATTATTTTATTTTGTTCTCAGAAGCTGACTTAATCTTTCTTGAAGAAAATTTGACTGTCCCCTAGTGATTGAGAGTGTCACTCGTCACATGTAATCTTTCATGATGGTGACATTTGTGGTTCTTGCCCAGCCTACAGCACTACAGGTTGCCATGATGTTATTCTAACAGGTATTTTACTGGGCTGGCTAAAGTCTATGGAGCTCGGGGGGAAGAGAAGGAATTGGTCTGTTCTGTTTCTCAGAAGGTGAAATTAGGATAATCTCCTTCCTTCTTATGTCCTTCAAGTATGGGTGCTGGTTCTCCAGTGCAGCAGCCGTTCAGTGCCAGCGCAAACCCAGCATACTTTACTGGTAGGCGCATTGATAAAGAGGCAGAAAGGAAAAGTGAGAGGAACTCAGTGTATCTCTAGCACTTCTTTCTCCAGCCTCTTGAAATAGAAGAGCCACGCGTTGGAGTTTTTCATTAAAAAATTGTGTTTTTTCCCCTCAATTTGTCTTCCACTTGTTTCTTTAGTTAAGAGGAGTCGAGTCAGGATAGGAATTAAAAAGTTTCTGGTCACTGCATGGCTGCAGGTAAGTGAAAGTTGAGCCTTATAAAAAGGCCAGTCTGTGAAAATAATCAATTGCTTTTTCACGGTTAATATGATTTCCTATGGCCTTGCAAAATCAAGAATTTACTTCTGAACATAATTTCTGACCTGATAGACCTTTCATTTTATGCATCAGTGTGCAATGATCATTTGGTCATAACAATTAAGCTGGGGATCATCTCCATCAATCTTCATAATAATCTTCTATTATATTTCAACAAATTAAATGAGAAATAGAACAGGCTTAGTCTTGAACTAGAACTGGGCAAGCGCCCTTTTAGAATTTTAAATTTCACAGTGTGTCCTAATAACTATTAACTGCCCATAAATACGTGTTTAAAATGAGTGTTTAAAAACAGAATGCACTTGTTTCAGCTGGAAAAAAAATAATTAAATAAATAGGGAGGGAAAAAGTCCGTATAACAGTGCCAAGAAAAAATTGTTGAAGTGTTAAAATTCTTCTATAAAAGAATTAGAAAAGACAATTTAATTTAATACTCTGTAGAGGTCTGAGTCTTTACCTACCCTGTTATAAATTTTATCATGGATGTGAGAAATGGTGACAACCCAGGCAATACAGATATAGCACAAACATGAAGAGATAGTCTTTCTCTGAAGATTGATAATATTACAGCTACAATTACATTTTCTCTAACTTCAGTCAAACTGCTTCAAGACTACATGGGATCAATAAAACATTCCTAAATTAAGCAAAAGGCTCATCTGTATTACGTAACAAAATTAACCAAAACTGAACTTCCATGTTCTACTTTCTTAATGAAGGTTCTTCTTTGTCTATTAGGAATTTCTTGGATAGTTTGTGATGTTCACTGTGGAATGACTAAAAGATTTTACATGTGCTGATAGGAGATTTTTTCCTAGTATTGTCAAGGATCATTAGAACTTTTTAGGCTCTGAAATATGAAACCTACTGAAGCTCCCATGAACTTGGATATCCTATCCTTAGCAGTGGAGTAATTATACTCAAAATGCCACATCAGGCAGTGAAGCCATTAAAATTCAGAATGGTATTTTTGGTATAAATATACATTCACAAGTAAGAAATTGCCTTTTGAAAAGAAATGCCCATAAAATTCTGGAAAGTTGTTCATTAATCTGTGTTCTTCAAGAAGGCAATTGATAAATATTTTCAGCTTCACTTCCCTTTGCATCACTTAATGTACTTACACTTGGTTGTTCACCATTAAGTTTTGTAGGAGTCTGACACTTTATTAGGCTCTTATTTTGCTCCCATGGTTACGAGGACATAGCAAACACTGAGGCTCATGGAGGGTTAAAGTGTCTGCTTGTCACTTTTAATTTCTCATATTTTGTGTCAAGAAGTCAGTATGTTTGCCCCATGTCATGCAACAGTGGAGATAAGAACCAACTAAAATTGATTCCTCTTCACACTGAACAAGTAACTTGGCTCTATTAGGGGCAGTAAAATTAACTTTTAGAGGGTTTAAGGACTGTGGGTTTCTAAGTTGAAATCAAAGTTAAGTTGGAACCTTCCTTCCCCCTTCCCTATTAAATCTTGGATGGAAGTTCCATGAAGATGATATTCAACTGGGTAACTAGAGCTGTTAGGACCTTTGGCATCAAACTTGGGCTGTTGGGTAGATGTGGTGCAGACCATAGGTCTTGGACTATGGCTTCCAGAGCACATTGTGAGTGAGGGTTTTGTGTCTCTCTGATTTTGGTGATGGCTGACAACAGGAAAATACAGAGAAAGGAAGTAATCAAGGTAGAATGACTCTGAGATATTGATTGTCACTGTACTTCGTGGTGCACATTTCCCTAGTCGTCCTTCCTGCCAGCTTGAGTCTGCCTCATCACTGGACCAAAAGCAGAGTAAAGAAAGGTCTAAGATCAGACTATTGTACTGAATTTAGCTCCAGACTATGTGTCTCTTTACCCCGAGACTCAGTGAGTGGCATGTATCTTGCCACTGGCTCCAGGAAATGGCAGTCTCGAGTTGAAGCCACTGGTGGGAGCAAATTAAACCATGACAGTGAGCTCTGATCTTCTATGAATGAAAAGTAGACGCTGCTCCAGACTGATGAGGCAGGAACAGGCTTAGTTACTACTGCAGCTGACTCCAGAAGAATTCATCTGGAGAAGACCTGAGTGTTAAATCATGATCAGTGTAGCAGCATTTTAGTAACAAGACAATAAAAATGTTTCTTAATAGTTTTCCTGTTTCATTTTCTGAAAGAATTCTGTACTAATTCATATGCATATACTTTCAGAAGATTTTCTCCATTTAACAACAATGTTCCACTTCATTCAAAGATTTATAGCAACAGAAATATTAATTGCAAATGTATAGCCTCTTGCTATAAATTTGGTGGGGAGAGTAACCTCTCATAGACATTATTGCCAGATGAAGTGCCGTGTTCAAGGTCTCAGATTTGAAGCTGTGCTTCTAATTAGTTTTCACATTTTCCATTTGTTCTGAGAGAGATCACAAGAATCTGCAAACATTTATTTAATCCCCATGGACCAAAACCTGCTTTCATCCTCTTGGTGGCTGTGGTTATATTTTGCTTGCATCATGACTGCATCTATTTGCCCATAGGTGCAATAGGCTTTTAAGAACACCAGAGGCAATTTCCACCTACCACCTTGCCCAAGGTCTTGACTGCAGATTCCCAGCCTAAGGAGCTGAGGAGAAGTTAGAAAGGAAGGAATACGTTGTAAAAAGAAACAGTCATCTAGAAAAGATCACACTGAGGGTATCCATCAGCCTGTATAGTTAGCTATTACAGTGCTTATCTTAGAAATTGCTCTAGAATAAAAAATCTGCCTAGTAGCTGAACATATTTGCACAGTGATCAATATTTTTGAGTTGATCTTCAACAAATTGAGATGAGATGAGTTTTTGAAGCTGCAAAGTGCAAAGTTTTCTTTTCCAGCCCTAGGAATTTTCTTTTTCTTGGCAGTACTCCCAGGTGTTGGAATTGTTATAGTTTTTTGTGATTACAACAATAATTTATAAGAAAAAATAATAACAAAAATAATTTGTAAAAGCTGAAGGGTTGAAGAATCCTTCAGCTAAATAATTATGTGTGAGGTTAATTTTGCCAGACTAGTTGGTTATTTATGCCCATCTTTAATCTTGGTGGATGTGTGTTTTTTTTAACTTTTTTTCCCATGTTTTCTATATATAGAAGAGATGCGTTCTCTTAGGATACTTCTCATAAAATGTAAACATTTACCAAATATTTCAAACTTTTCCCCAGTATTATTTATGATTTTTTGTTTATCTTGAAATGTATTTAGTCCATGATCAGGCACTTCTTGCTGTTATTAAAATTATACCTTATTGTTCTTAATGATTTTTCCTGTTGTGACTCCACTGAGTTTTTAAATTGTTGTACATGTTTCTCCTACCTTTTCATCTCTTCCTCAGTGTTTCCTTTCTTTGAATATTAATTTTCTCTGTATCTCTGTAACTAAGTCTCTTCTTCAGTAGGATGCTTTTTACTGTTGACACTTTTTTTTTTTTTTTCTCATATATACAATGGTGTTTTTGGAGATTCCTGGTAATAAATGAATATTTCCAAGTTCATAGCTCTTGAAATTTTCCAGTAGTTTTGCTATCTAAGTTCAGATATAAATGGCTTTCTAAAGTTTTCCCTAAGATATATATTATAGTTGATTGTACATTCTGAGTGCAGAATGTAGGTATATGCTCATTTGATTTTTATCATGACCAATTTTAGTT
The DNA here is from genome assembly GCA_028571105.1 of Tragopan temminckii. Classification (NCBI taxonomy): domain Eukaryota; kingdom Metazoa; phylum Chordata; class Aves; order Galliformes; family Phasianidae; genus Tragopan; species Tragopan temminckii. The sequence goes on along the minus strand of JAOWBP010000001.1, from coordinate 75,670,645 downwards.
AATGCTTGTACCCTTTTTTGTCCATTAAGGTGAAATTCAATTTTAAATCATCTTACATTAAACAAAGTAGAAATTTCTGTTCTTTCTGTTCTGTTCTGCCTAAAATTGAGTTCTAGCTTTATGAGATGTGTTGCCAAAATCCTGTTTCTAAAATTTGCAATTGGAAGTTCAAGGAATAGTTTTCTTAGTTCTCTAGTGAAATATTTGTACCTGGGATAAAACCCACTCATCTCTTAATTTTATTTTAATCAGCTACAAATTTAATCTTTGGGCATTTTAAATGTATTAATCTGGTTCAAATTAAACTGGTAACTGTTAAGTATTGTGCATCCCAGCAAGCAAAGTTCTATTGGAAAAATGGAGATACCATATGCCAACTTGGTAATATGTATTGTTAGTTTGTTTTTATGTGTTTGGTCTCTGTGGAAACACATCATCTTAATGATAACCCTTTCTCTGCGTGATGTACAAATTTTAAGCAAGCTATGGTAAATGCAGTAATAAAAGTTGCGGTGCCAGGTACATAGATCGCCAGGCAAATTCCAATTCAATTATCTCTCTACTGTAGCACGAGAAGTCAGAATGTCAGGCCTTTGTATAGCACCTAGAAGAGCCTGAAAAATGCTGTTGAAGAGAGTCTTCACAACTTTTATTACCTTCCACTAGGATTAAATAATGGAGAGACAGCGTGCTTGAAAACTAATTTATGTGTGTTGATATTGTTTGTACTTGGGAATATCTGGAGAAAAGTCCCCTTCGCTCTGAAGCCCATCTGATGAGCAGGTGAGTATCTCACAAATGGCCTCAGCTTTCAGCATGACGCAGAAGTCTAAGCTAGCTCTGCCCCTCTTTTTTAAAACAAAAACAAAGCAAAACAAAACAAAACAACAAAAAAAACCCTATTTCCAGCTTAAGTTCTTTGCTGTGTTAAGATTAATTTGCTTTGCATTTCTGAGAATGAAGCCTAACAAGGGCCCCCTATTTTCTTCAAAACAATAGATTCAAGTAAATTAGAGCTGCAAACAAACACCTCAGGGTGTCAGCAATCCCAGATGAATATGGGCATCCCAGAGACTGGAATCTATTTCCTTGACATGTTTCAGCAACCAGCAGAAGGCTCATAGGGTGACATGCCCAAGGGCAGCAGAGAGAATGTTGCATAGTAGGAGGGCTACTCTGAAAGTGGTGCCTCCTATTTTGCTATGTTGGCCCATGACATCAGAAGCGGTGGTGGTGGTATGGTAGAGATTGAACCTTTCCATCAGTATTCCCTTACATGTTGTTGCCGTGTGACTGATGGCAGCAGAGGGGCAGTCTGACAGAATGGTGTGTGACAAGGAAGTGCGTATAAAGCAAAGGTGTGCCGCTGAATTCCTCCATGTGGAAAAAATTGCACTCATTGACTTTCACTGATGTTAGCTGAACGTTTCCGGAATCCAGACTGTGGATGTGAGCACAATGAAGCTGTGGGTGGTGCATTTCACCAGCAGCGACAGTGATGTGAATGACAGCCACATTCCAGATGGCCACACAGATTTTTATGGGCATGGCATGCAGGCTCTTGTTCATCATTGGCAAAATTGCATAGCTAATGGCAGTGCCTATGTTGAAAACAGTGTTTTGTAGCTGAGAATTTGCTCTATCCAATAGTTCTCTTTAGTATAGTGTTCTTCGTATCTGTTCTGGTTTGCATGGAAATAAATAGGAAACATTACTTTCAGAGTGACCTTCATATATGTGGAAATATATGCATATATACATAAACACACTACAAAGGCAGATTTCTTTGTGCTTAAAGTTGCTGCATATACTGTGTTATGGGTGTAACATACATTTTTTGTGACTGGATTGCTTCTTTCCTGTCTTCACTTTTTCCTTGCCTGGATGAAGTTTTGAAGGTTGCTTCCAAGGCTAGACAGCCCTCTGCCCTTTGTACTTCCCTAACTAGACAAGGCTGCATATCACTTTTGCCCTCGACTTATGTCAGTTGTCCCTATGTATAAGATGAATGTTTAGAAACAATTCTTCTTGGTTTCTTCTCACTGCAGTGAGATCCTCACATCCTTCTGAGGTGTCTGGGTGCATGAAAGGTCACTGTGCACTGCAGAATGCCAGCTAAATTAAGGTATTTTCATTTGTGTTTTAGTGAAGGGCATCAGCATATATCCATGTTTTTTACACAATTTTCCAATCAAAGACAAGGTTGAAATAAAAGTACTGTGTAGCTTTGGTTTGATTGTTCTCTCAGCACTAGAAAAGCTCTCGGAGAGCGAGGGCAGCTTTAAAAGAGAACACAAGGATGTTTGCCTTTGAGACACATAATGACCAGTGTCTGTAAGCTTTCTGCTCCTAGATGATGCACACAGCCCTTCGTATTCTTGTTGGATGCAAACATTTAGAAGTCTACAGATTAAGCTGAGAAAGAGTATGAAATTAACTTAATGAAGAAGTAAATTTTAGTTTGCAGACTCAGCATACAAAAAAAAAAAAGTTGAAAAAAAAGATTTTATTTATCACTATTGTTTTGCTCTGCTCTTTTCCTTTTTTTCACTCTATGAACCACATCCCCTCTCTTCTGTTGCTGTAGATCAAATCTCCTGCCTACTTTGACCTTGAGACTTCATGCATCTTGTTTGAAGCAGTGTTCGTATCATTTTTGATGCCTGGTCTGCTCTGTAGAAGAGCCATGTAGCAAAACATTCCTGTTGTGTCTTAACCTGGTAGGCAGCTCAGCACCACATAGCCATTCTCTCATCTCTGTGGGACTGGGGAGAGAATCAGGAAAAAAAAGATAAAACTCATAAGTTGAGATAAACATAGGTTAATAAAATAGAAGAGGAAGGAAAAAATAACAATAATAATGATGATAGAACATATAAAACAAGCAATGCAAAACAACAGTTGCAACACAATTGCTCAGCATACACTGAGAAATGCCTAGCCATACTCTGAGCAGCAGACACTCAGCACTAGCCAACTCCTCCAGTTACGCCATTCAGCATGACATCATATGGTATGGGACATCCCTTTGGTCAGGTTGGGTCAGCTGCCTTGGCTCTGTCCTCTCCCAGCTCCTTGTGTCCCCTCAGCTCCACATTGTCAGGGCAGCACAAGAAGTAGGAAAGAGCTTGGCACTTTGTAAGCATTGCTGTGTAACAACTGAAACATCAGTGTGCTATCAACATTATTCTTAACCTAAATCCAAAATGCAGCACTGTACCAGCTACTAGGAAGAAAATTAACTCTATTCCAGCTGAAACCAGGACAGTTCCTTATCTCAGCTATCCAAAGAACCCTGTTGTCCTGTGACACGCAGAACTGAGCTCTTTTACTAAAGCTGGTGACTTGCAAGTGTACTTGGGAAGAAGCTCACAGAATTGAATCCCTAGCTGATGGATCCAGTCCTTGGAACCATTGTTCACATGTTAAATATCAAGGTGTATGTTGTTGACTGTGTAAAAAGAGTAGATTTCTGTTCCTGGAAGTTTCATGCCCAAGTAAACTAGCGGAGGGTAGGGAGAAAAAGAGGATCAAAGAGGTTAGGGGTAAAAAATCTCAAGGATTTTCCAGATGCAATCTTCCAGACTCAGTAGGAGATAGCATCTCCTTGTTTCAGGTTCTGTATTGCTTCCTTTTTTGAAGGGAGCAGTTCTTCTGTTGAAGATGGGTGTTATTCAGCAGGGTTTTCTGGAGGGGCAAGTAGTGGCTGCTGATGTGAACTGAATCACTCTCTACCCTTTAGAGTAGTGGTGAGGTGGTGGCATCTTGTCACTGAAGCTCAGCTGTTTTAAGATCTGCATAATCACTTTCACATGGAATGGTTTGACACAGACAAAGCCCAGGTAGCCACTATCTATCCACACTTGGGAGGCAGGAAATATCAGCAAGGGGCAAGGCAAAATGATGGACAGTAATGTCTGCTCAGCCGCTGCGTCTCATGAGCCCCATATATTGCAGCTGCTGGTCCCGGAGCAGGGCACTGCTTCTGAGGACTGCTTCTCTTTGTTGTAGTGCACATGCTGTCTGTGGTCTCCAGCAGACAAGGAGATGGAGAAGGGAATTCTCCTGTGAAATAGTGCTGTTGTAATACAACACCCTCAGCTGAGTAGGCTCACTCACTAGTGAGGGAGTATTTCTTAGAGCTGCCAACAGGAAGCCCATTTACAGGTAGTAAGCACATAATTTCAACTATTCAATATTTTTGGTGGAGTTATTCCAAAATTGTGCATCTCAGATTATGTGGGCTTTACCAACCTTTCCATCTCTGCTGTCTTGTGATTTTGACTCTTGCTTTGCTCTAAAATTTGTGTTCATTTTAGGCCCTCATGCGCAAGAAAGATCTGCATCAGTGCCTGTCATTAAAGGCTTAGAAGTTGAATTGCTTGTTTGTTAGCAGAGTTATTTTTTGTTTTTCAATACTGTGAGAGAAAAGTCAAGTCAATTATGTATCTTACTCCCACAAAACTAATGGATGGACAAGGGTTTTTTCAGCTGACATCCACTATGCTAAATACGTCAAGATGAAGTGATGATTTTCTTCTGTTTTCTTTCTTCCTGCAATGAATGGTAGGTAGGTGAATCGATAAGGAAATATGTGACAGATAACAAATAAGTTACAACTTAGTAATTTTGAGTGGATGTCCTGATATGTAGGAATTCCTGTAAGCATATGTTCCTGCGCAGAATTTGTCATGTCTGATTCCATCCTGACATTTAAGTTGTACTGTGAACTGGTTTCCCAGATGTTCTTAAGACTGTGACATCTTTTCAGGGCCCCAAACCCTTGCAAATGGCTTCTTAGTGAGTTTTAATACTAAATTTAGCATGTTTATTTTTTTCAAGAAATAAGATGTTATTAGGAATTCTAGTACTCATAAGTTAACTTCTAAACTGCCAAGCACTGCTTTGGCTTTACAGCTTCTTAGGTGTCACAGAAAAGCATCACGTAAAAAAGGCCTCAAAGTTACTATGACTGTAATACTGAGGTAGCATCAAAGGAGAGTCTTTGCCTCACTGCAAATTAATGTAAGTGCAACAGCCAGGTCTGACGTTTGAGCTGCTGGCTCTTAGTAATGTTGCTCCCATGTGAAAACAATCTAGCTATTATCAGATAAGCTTACATGACAAATAGCCTCACTTACATACAGCATGATGTCTCCCAGTCCCTTCATCCTGATCTTTTACTTACGCCCTACAAGTGATGGAAAGGAAAAGTAAGGATCTTTGTTTTTTGGAGTTGTTTATGAGCCCATGTCATTCTGTGATATGAATTCATAGTCTCAGATTAGATAATTCATTTTCACATGTTTGTCTTTAAATGGCATCTTCTGAAAGCACTAATGGAGTTATTCTGAGGGATAAATTTTCTGTTTGTTTTTTTTTGTTCTTTTTAATTTTTCTTCTGTAGGATAGTTCAACAACTCCCTCCTCTGACTCTCTACAGGGATATATAAAATAGTAATAAAAATCATAATAATCATAAAAATATTACTACATTACATATGGTGTCTTTTTAATTAACCTGAAAAACTATTTATTAATAGCTTGTAGTCACAGGATGTTATTTTTTACGTTTATTGTTTCCAAAGGAATCTAACGTATATTTTTTGAGACTAAGTGGCAGTGTTCATCAGTTTTAAAACTAATATTTGATAGCAAAACACAGTGCTAAAGATTTCAGTTTCTAGTTTGTCCGTATTTGCTAGAAAACACTAAAACAAGCTTCCTGTATGCATAAGATTTAATTTGCTTCTGGTGTTCACTTTCTGTGAATCATTCCTGAAGGAAACAAAATAATGACACAGCAAAAATAGTACTTGAAGCAAAAGATGCATTTAGATCAGCTAACAAATTTAAAGGGACACATGTCTCTCACTGTTAGATCTAGTGCTTTGAATTCTGGAAATATTATCATGATTGCCTCTTTGTCAGTGATCAAGCTTTGTTTTATCACAACTATGTGTCAATGTGCTATTAGATATTTGTGTTATTTTTCATACTGTAAATTTGAAACGTCCCACATGTGAAAATATACTGCAGATCAAAACAAAATTTATGGAATTATGCTCTTATTTGTTGTTTTTCTTTTATTCATGAATGTTCACTGATTTTGAAGGAGCAAAAATATTGTAAAATGTCAAGAGAGGTGTGACAACTGAAACTACTAAGATTATTAGCAAAGCTATATGGAATAATTTTTATGATTGATTAGTTACAATATTATAAAAAGTAAGAACCATTGTTCTGAAATAAATATGTGGACTTTACAAGCTGTCTGGCTATTTCTGCACTGAATTTGTTCTGCTTTTTTTTTTTTTTTTTTTTTCGTCATTCTTGCTCCTATTTAGTCAGTAAAGAGTGGTAACTCCTGGCCTAACAAACTAGTCCTACTTACTGACAAGGTACTTCAGAGTACAGATCCCATTCAACACCCAGGGCTGACTGTGGCACCCAAATGGGGTGGTATTCTCAGTTTGTGGCCCGTAAATATCCTTCACATCTTGGGCACCTTGTTCTCAGCTAGCACTGACTTAGGATATTTCAGACAGATCTTGGTTTTTTGCTGAGTCTAGCCAAGGAGGAGCCTGAATGATTTCTTCTTCACCCTTGGTTTCCAAGATGAGATTCAATTTTATTAACACCAACTGCCACTTAGACTGTCTTAAGACATCTAAGTAAAGAGCATCGCATTTGCTGATATGGTGCAGCACTTAAAGAAGACCCATGTTCATATGAATAAGCAGCTGGAGCTTCCGTAAGGTATGCTATGTCTAGACAATAGCTCAGCTTTTAGTCTAAGGGCAGTCTGTTGGAGAGTGCTCTCTGTTATGACAAAGTTACCGTTCTTTTACTCTAATACAAAGCTGCCCAGAGACAACAAATTATTATGACACTCTTCTTGTGCCTTTTTGAATAAAGAGACGTTCAGACACAAACAAAGGTAAGTATTTTTCATATTGATTCCTTATTTAGGACTTCACTTCTACACGTAGATCCACTTTGCTATTCAGTTTAACAGGGTCTCATCATGCCTCATACTTTATTTAATTTGGTATGCTTTGTTTATTGTGTTTTCTTAGCCTGCTAACTTCAGAAATGTTTAAAAAACAGACGTGGTTGTGTTGATTGAGCTACAATCGTCTAAAGATAAATCAAGAGCGGATGTGTACATTGAGATATCGTCTTTTATTTAATTGGATAGTATAACTGGAAACAGGAGCCGAATTGTCAGGCACATTAGCCTTCCTCAGGTCTGAAACAGAATTAGAAGACTTCAGAGTTGAAAACAAAATGAAAGCAATAAAGCAATTATTCAGATATGTACCAGCAAAACTATCTCTGAAAGAAAAGGTAGCTTGTATGTGTGGAATAAAGAAAGGTGATAAGGCAGTTACCTCTCAAGGGGACAGAAAGAAAAAAAAAAAAAAGAAATAGCCTCTGGAACATGCAAAGGTCAGTGAAGGAAAAAGAAAATTACATTGTTCGTGAAATCAATACTTCTGTTGACTAACCTGTTTTTTAGTGATCAGCAGAGTTTAAAGTGTTAGCTCCAATCTTGTTTTTGGAATGGATTTTTGGAGATCTTTAAAGATCAGGACTGAAAGATCAGAGGAGGCATGATCTGATACAAAGTATGCTTTGTATAAGATGGGAATTCTATGTTCATATTAAGAATGTATATAAGAAATTAATCTGTTGATGGGTATGATTCAGAGTTTCTATTCCTCTGGGGTTCCATGCTGAGTCTCATAGGATGAACTTTTGAGTTTGGAAAGGATTGGTCAGATGTATGTTTGTGTTAATGTGCACTACAGTACATAGTGCAATGTATCTTGTTGAACAGGATTTACGCTTGCTATGTTTATTGACAGCTCCCTTTCATCTGTGAGAAAGCTGTACCACAGTGCTACTTCTGGTGTGTTGAAATCCTGAAGTCTATGCTTAGCTTTTATTGGCTCTTCTCTGAAATTCCCATGTGTTCTTCTGAAAAGCCGAGATGATCTACTATATTGTGGCAGTATATTACAAGTGGGCAGGAGTGTCCCTGAGCACATACTGCTACTCCAGACATAAAACATGTTGGCATGCTCTCCCTGCTCTGGAAGTAACCTTTCAGTAAGAATAGGAACTATCTGACCTCCTGAAATCATCTCACGGCTGCACTGTATGCAACAAACCTCGTGGTTTTTTGCTCTTCTAGGTTTCCTGCTCACCTTGTGTCCATTTTCATTGCTTTACAGTAATCTTGACTCTTTGAGCCCAGAGAAATTTCCAATAACTGGTACCTTCTTGCTACTTAGGTGTATCCTGGGATCCTCTCCCTTCTAGAAGCCCCATTGCTATGGTGGCAACCCTGTTGCCAGCCCACTATTTCTGGTTCTGAATATGAAATGAACAATGGGAGAAACAGACACATAGCACCCTATTCCTGTGACATCAGATAAATGACCTCAAGCTAATGATATTGTGTTTGGATGATGGCCAGTGGAAGATCTGGATACCTTTTCTTCACCAGCACTCATTTGGGAGTGAGATATCATGAAAGTGCTCACCCTAAGTTAGTATCTTCCCTTGAACAACATCCAGCACTGGGTGTTTCAGAGAGTTGTGTAAAACACTGAGGGTCAGTATTTCAGTGTGATTCAGCTGCTGCTGTGCAGGACAGGTATTACACAGAGACAACAGTCAAGGAGCAGTGGTAGGGTATTTCTTCAAGCATTGGTGAAATGAGGCTACTTAAGTAATTAACAGGTTTACAGCAACCTCTAGAGCATCTATTGCAATTTTCACATCAAATAAGGTACAATTAGGCCTGACATATTATCCTTCCTTTAAAGATCCTACCTGAGCTGGTGACAGGGAACTGTTGGAGACAGTTTTATTAAACCGTCTCAAAAGTGTTACATTGCTTTGGATGTTTTGATTTTATTCTTATTTTCATTTATCACAAATGAATACTATTCTTGGTCTGTCTTGTGCTACAAATAGAATTATTTAGTCAATTTATATTCCTTAGTAAAAGACTGTGATATTTTAATTTAACACTATTACTGTGTGTAGTCAGTCATAACTGAGGCTGTAACAGATATACTACAACATTACAAACATTTTCAATGAGGCTCTTACAGTTCTGTTCTTTGGGAATCTGACCTTACAATAGGAATGCCACACATGGAACATTTCTTGTTCTTTGAGGTTGGATTTTTTGATCATACCCAATTATTCTTCCATTACTGCATAACCACTATTATTAGTTAGATTGAAAGCACAAAATTATTCTTTGAAATATTTTCTACAATTTTGAAACTATGGAGAAGTTAGTAATGAGCTAATCACTTTGGCACACATATGCAGGTTAATAATTCAACAGTGCATTAGTTATGCCCACATTAATAGAATTCCTTTTCTTTCATGCAACAGAAAATGCATGCTGTGGCCAACTTAATACCATTATATTCATTCTTGTCTTTCTATTTGTATGTTTACTCTTTGAGTGACTTGAAATTTTATCTTTGTGCTACTTTAATAAAACTCAAGTACTTCTTTTTCTATTTTGTAAATTAAGAAATAAAAAATCAGTCAGTTCCTGAACATGGGTTCATACCAGATCTACTGATGATCATCTGTGGCTTTGGGCCATTTTTGTTGCTACAGGACAAATAAGTCGAAAAAGCTTTTTGTTTTACTTTACCTATGTGTTGATGTCCTTCTCACCAAGTCTATGGGGTAAATTATTATATGCTGTTCAAGGTAATGGCAGAATAATATATATCTCTATGTTGGAAAGACAATGGCCAATTTCTTCAGACATGTAGAAATATCATAGTAACTTCCTAAAACCAGATGCTGCTATTAACTTATTATATTCTGGCCTTGAATTATTTTTTTTTTTTTTATTTTCTGAAATTGACGGGTTTTCAGCTCCAGAATGGTGTAAGTATTTAAGAAAGAGATTGTAACTCAGACTTAAATTTTCTGTGCTTTCCTACCTCTGTCCTCCATTCTGATTTTCTGCTTGAAAGGTAAGCCACTTTCACAATTCCTTCACGAAGTATTCTGTCCGTCCCTTATTCTCCAGCATTTTTAAGAATTTGTGTTCTCTTCTTAACTGACTTGCCATTTATGTAACTTTTAGGTGAACACTTCATAGCAATTAAGAATCCTGGTGAACAACGCAAAAAAATTCAAATCTGCAATGTTTTTGAGATGGTGAGATATCTGCAGGCAAGATAACTTGCCATTATTCAGACTGATTACTAAGCTGTCCTCACTCACCAAACATAGATAGGGAACTGAACTAAAAAATAATTATTTAGGCATTTCATGTGTAAATTTAATTTGGTCAGCTCAGTGTCTACCATCAATGCTAGAACTAAATTAATCTTTTCACATAGGCAGCTACATTGAGATAAATTGAAATTGTATTAGTCGGGGGCAAGATCATAAAATCCTGGTCTACCTCACTGCTTAATTGGTTTTATAAGTATTTATTTTTATAAAATGAAGATAGTGGCATCAGAGATCTTAGTCCTTTTTTGCTCTTATGAAATAGTAATCCAACCTTATTTCTCAGGAGAACAACTCTCTCTTTTTTCCCCCTCCCTTCTCATGCACCCTTACTTCTTCAACTCAAGGCTCTCAAGTGGATCATTATAAATGAGTATGGACTTTAAAAGAAGAGATGTATGTGGGTGTAATTGTTTCTCAGAAACTGAGAGCGTGCTGGTTAGTAACAACATTTGTGTCATTTCTACTTGGTACACATCTACATCTGTGACAAATTTTCTGCCAAGCTTATGTTATTTTTATCTTAATGTTGCACATATCATCCATCATTTCAGTGTTCCTTGCCTGACCAAAGTTTTCAGTAGTAGAGCTGAAAGAGTTAACCTGTTAGGTTTCAGGCCTGATTTTACTAAAGGCAAAAGTGGGTGAAGGATTAAAATCATTTTCCGGACATTCCTTCTTATAGTCATTGCATGAGATCTGTTAATTATAATATTTGGTAGAGCACTACTAGAATACTTGTTGTCTGTACTTCTCTCCATTCACAGCAAGACAATGGTCAGATATGTGCATATGATTATAAACAAATGAATTTATGAAGGGGGAAATCATTACTGACAAAACTGACAGCCTTATATCGTAGGTGGGTAAGGGGACCACTAGATATCATTTGGCTTTTAATGGACGTTGTTGAATCTTGACTTCAGCAAGGCTTTTGATACTGCCTCCTGTTATATCCTGATAAACAAGATGATGAAGTGCAGACTAGATTCATGGTCAGTGAGATGGACCAAAAACTGCCTGAATTGCTGAGCTGAAAGTTCTGAAGGGATCAATAGCACAGTCTGACTGGTGGACAATCACTAGTGGTATATCACAGGATCAACAGTGGATCCAGTATTGTTTAATATCTTCATTAATAACCTGAATGATGAAACAGAATGCAGTCTTAGCAAATCTGTATATGTACAGTATACCAGGAGAAGCAGCTGATACACCAAGTGATTGTACTACCATTCAAAAGATCATGAACAGACTGGAGAAACTGGCTGAGAGGAATCTCCTGAAGTTTAGTAAGGGGAAATGCAAAGTCTTGCACCTGAGAAATGAATCCAAGTGCCAGTACATGCTGAGGGATTACTGACTGGAAAGCAGCTTTGCAAAAAAGGTGTTGGGTTCTGGTGGGCACCAAGCTATCCATGACTGAGAATGTACTCCTATGGCAAAGAAGGTCAACAGCATCCTGGGCTTCATGAGACAGAGCGGCACCAGCAGATTAAGTGATGTGATCCTTTCTTTACCTTAGTCCTGATTAGGCTGCATGTGGAGTGCGTATGTCCAGTACTGGCTTTCCCATACTAAGAGAGACATGGGCACACATGACCATGTCTAGCGAAGGGCAACAAAAATCATTAATGTATCAGAGCATCTGTTATATGAAGACAGGCTGAGAGAGCTGAGACTGTTCAGGCTGGAAAAGAAAAAGCTGAGGATTGTATCAACGTGTATAAACTCTTGATAGTACGAAGATGACTTCTTAAAGCCAGATTCTTCTCATAGATATTCAGTGAATCAGTAAGATGCAACAAACTCAAACTAAAAGGCAAAAAAAGCTCTTTAAATATATAAAAAAACTTTCTCTAGGGGTAATGTAATACTGGAGCAAGTTGCTTGGAGAAGTTGTGTCTGTTCATAGGTTATGTCTTTCCTTTTAAAACTCAACTAGACACAACTGAGAGCAACCTGCTGTAGCTGACCCTACTTCGACTGGGAGATTAGGACAAGATCTGCCAAGATCTTCTCCAACTTCAACCTTTCTGTTTTTCTGTGATATAAAACATTGGGCTTTGAAATGTGTTGAGATGTAGTGAGATATATATTGCTATCATTTCACCTCCCAGTGAGCAGTGTCAGAACCGAGGTATTATAGCATTAAAGTCCTTCCAGCAAAATAAGAGAAACCTGAGAGTATCTGAGGCCTGATGCTGGGGAAGCAGTGGTAATAGTCTCTAAACATTCAATAAATCTCAGGAGGTTAGTTGCAACTAGTGGTCATTTCTAGCAGAATCCAGGAAGGAAAGAGCACATTGCTCAGGCTCCATTAAACTCATGAAGGCCATTATACCTTCCCCCACACTCCCCAGATCTCACAGCCCCTCAGCAGGTACCTTTCACTGCCAAATGTGTCAGGCCATTGAAACTTTGCATTTTATTATCAACTAGTAAATTGACAGACATACTCCACGCAAACAATACCCGTTTAATGGACACGTGCCTTCCACTACTGATTGCTGATTTAGAACAGACATTCTGTTAATCAACCATCTTGTAATGGTAGTGGGTTTCAGGCAGACAAATTTACAGCTAAAGAAAACCATAAAAGAGGATTTCATGTAGAATAAACAGTAATGTCAAAACACAACTATTGAGAAAACTTTGATGATCTTAAATTTCTTTGTATCCCCTTCATTAAAACAATGGTCAGCAGAGAAAATTGGAGCATCACAACAACCTTGTCAGATTTACACAGGTTTAGAGAGTATGAATGCAATGTCATGTTCAGCAGCTAAGGTAGAAATCCCTGTAACTTCAAGGCTATCTTCAAGTCACAAAAGCGGAATCATGGTGATTTAAAAAAAAAAAAAAAAAAAAGTTCTGGCAAAGCATGCTCTTGAACTCAGCAAAACAAAACACCAGACTCATCTTCATACTGAACTCAAATTTCATGGCTTATCTCTGTCTGAATTGAAATCTCAGTTGTAGCTGACTCTCTGCTTGTGCCTGTTTTGTAGAAAAATGCCTCTAGCAGAAGACAATTTTGCTGTACTCCTAAATCAAAACAAACTAGGAAACACATTTCTTTTTGTGTCAGTGTCTAACAAAACACAACATGAGTGAGTGCATGACATTATTTTGCATGTTGGTACTTGCAGTCAATCAGACTACAGAACAATCACCTTTGTGATAAAACTGTGCTTTCTCTTTCTCTTACAGTATCTTCAGTTTTAATGAAGATTAAGTGTGACAAAGCTACATGGAGTAATGGAAGTCCCAGAAAGAAATTGCTTTTTGAAAATGAAAAGCTTTTTAAAAAGTCACAATTGGACTGAGAGCGCCATGAGTGCATTTTCTACCCTAACATTTTGGCATTACTCTACGGAGCCTTCTGCTATCAGCAGGGAAAGAAAAATTGCAGTTGACATCTACACCTGGCATTTGTCTCCATTAATGCTTAGTGCAGGGACTGTGTTCACTTGGCTTTGTCTCCACTTGTCAGATACTTTGCTCTCTAGGAGGAAAGAGAACAGGGAGAAACCAAGCAGATTTCAGATTTCCTAATGTGATTGAGTTTTCTTATGAAAGCTGTAGGCAAGGGTCAAATCTGCATCCCTAGGGGAAAAAAAAATAACCACAACATTATGGCCTTCTTTGTCACATCTTGTTCAGGTATGCTCTTCTATCCACTCATCTGTCTCCTGCACAAAATTCTTCTGCCTGGCTTTTTATTTCAGGAGCTAGGAAACAGTTTTCAAATTTGGTGGATCCTTCAAGGATAAAAGAGAACATGGAAATCCTGTGGCATAGATGTGCTTTAAAATGGAGAACATATCCCCATGTCACTGGTGCAGGAAGTAAAATATGGCTGAAAGCCACAGAGTAATTCTATTAGTTACCAGAAAAATTGCTCCTTGGAGGAGACATAATGAAGCCATAAAGGTGAAAGGTGGCTCCTTATGAGTGTTGATTCACACTCACAGAAACAGTCCTATGGACTGCCGGCAGTGAACCTCCTGTTGACACACTTGGTTGGAGACTCTACATTTCCTTCCAACCCAGAGCATCCTTAGGGACCATCCATGGTTTGGTCATGCTCAGGAGCTTTGTTCTGAAATCTGGTGTCTTTTTTCTTTCACTGAAAGGGGTGTAATTCAAGAACGCAAAGCAGGGGTATTACCCCAGCTAGCCTTTAAACACATTCATGTGAGAGGCTATCCGTATCATTCTCTTGTTAAGTGCACAGACTGTATGCCTATTTACAGTAGTTCCCAGGAGTACTTCTCAGCTTCTCTGTTTGGATGCACACTACTGCAGAAACCCACTTAGGTAGTTTTGGGACAATCATCCCCTCCATTTGACAGAAACCTGGGCCCAGTCCTTCAAAGGGCATGATCTGGTCCCCATCTGTGGCTGAAACATGATTGTCCAATGAAAGATGATAGTTTACTTTTAAAGCAGGCTCAGTTAAAATATCTTTGAAATAAAAGACAGAATGCAGTAAAAGAAATAATGAGACTCAAGTCTGTCCCAACACTGTTACTAAGTAGGAAGGCAATAGAGTTGTTATAGCAACAGATGGAGGTATTTTATAACAAGTGCAAGCACCTGAACCTTGGAAAGCTAATGTAACTGTAACTGTGAGAAGGACTAAATGGTACCTTTCAGGCTTTTGTCTGCCTGCTGTGCTTACATTTCAAGCTGACCAAAGCTGAGTGCTATATTACAATAGTCATGGTCCCAACTTTGTTGAGGAGCCAAGCATCTATCAGCCCAGCCCAGGACTGCTTTAATCAGGCAACATGGCTCTTGGAGTTTTTCACACGTTTGGATCACACATGGACCAAGCCTGCATCTGCCTACGAGGCAGTGTGCAGGTGTACTGTGACTGAGTTTTCTTTTGGGAAATAGTTCCCTGTAGTCTTGCTGTCAGTAACAGAGCTCTGAAGAGTAGACTGATCTGAAGCAGAGTGGCAGCTGTTATTTGTCTCCCTGTCATCTCTCTCCCCTGGCTCAGGGCAAGCCTAACCCACTTGTTAATAACTAAACATTAGCTCCCCGAGCCCAGATTTGTGCT
The DNA here is from genome assembly GCA_028571105.1 of Tragopan temminckii. Classification (NCBI taxonomy): domain Eukaryota; kingdom Metazoa; phylum Chordata; class Aves; order Galliformes; family Phasianidae; genus Tragopan; species Tragopan temminckii. The sequence continues at coordinate 75,655,287 of JAOWBP010000001.1, read as the reverse complement.
AGCTTTCCTGCCCCTAGCACAACTAAAATAGTAGTTATACAAGGGTAGGAGTTTTTCTAGCACACGCAAAGCCAGGGGAAAGGATTAGAATCAGTCACAAATAAGGCTTAGATGAATACACGTACCGCTAGAAGCCAATCAGCTTTTTGACCTCAGGTTCATATTTCTGTAAACATGTATCTTGGCAACGCATCATTCACTTTTTCAATACGATGCAATGCAAGCCCTTTCTCATTTATCTCAGCCGTCTTGTTGTGTTATGTTACAAATGATTGCTGTTAATTCTGTGTTTAATTGCGCTTAGCATAATTTATTTGCCATCCAGTGATTTTAACTGTTGGACATAACAAAATATGGTTCTTTTCTCTTCTGCTTCCTTCTGCTTCTCATCTGTGGATGCTAAAAGCAGCTGGACCTGTTCCATGCGAATGGAAATAATTATGGGCATGTACACCAAGTTCATTAATCTCAAGAAGACATCTTGCGTAAAGCTATTCCTGGAGTATTCTTCATGAATTGTCTTCCTCTCTCCTGCCCCTTGAAAATTGTTTCTTTTTAATTTTCTTTCACAAACTTGCTTTCTGTGAGCCTACCTCCATCCTCTTATTAATAGAAATTGGAAGCAGAATGCATTTCAACTAAAATTGGCGATAATGACATGTTCCTTAAACCAAAGTGCCTGTCCCAGATGTTCTGGAGGAAAGCAAATCCTTCAGGCACAGTGGGAGCACTGGGACTTCTTACCAGAGTAATTTTGTTCTGCATCAGTGCCCTTTACTTTTTGAATTCATTTCTTCCAGGTTTCAGATAGTCAGGAACTGTATATTTTGTGTTTGAAGTTTATACTCGAAAAATCTAAAAAATGTTTCTTCTGCTATACTTATTTTTTATTTTGTTCATTTTATTTTGTTTTTATTTTTAGCTTTTTAGCCCTCATGAACAATTTGTCTGTCCTTTAAACAGCCTATCTATAAAGTCTTGCCCTTAGAGTCACTGTCTCCTGAAAGAGTGTCATAGAATCATAGAATCACAGAATTGCTCAGGTTGGAAAAGACTTTCAAGATCATCGAGTCCAACCACAACCTAACCATACTACCCAAACTCTGACAACCCTCTGCTAAATAATGTCCCTGAGCAACACATCCAAACGGTTTTTAAACACATGCGGGAATGGTGACTCAACCACCTCCCTGGGGAGCCTATTCCAGTGCTTAACAACCCTTTCTGTACAGAAGTGTTTCCTGATATCCAACCTAAACTTAACCTGTTGCAACTTGAGGCCATTTCCCCTCATCCTGTCACCTGTCACCAGTGAGAAGAGGCCAGCCCTGCTCTCACTGAAAGCACCTTTCA
>JAOWBP010000001.1:75639864-75653263 GCA_028571105.1 Tragopan temminckii | reverse complement strand
ACTTGCAAATGGAATTCTCTTCTTTTGTAAAGATTTGAACACAGTGACATGCATGCTAATTCTCTTGTCGCTTCTCAACCTCAGGCAAGATTAATTTTCCTTGAATTATTTCAAAGGAACATTCCATACAGGGCATAACATTGAATTTGGTCAAAATACTGAACACCTTTATTAAAAATTTCCTAGACTGAGATTATAGTGTGCAACAGAAAATATATTTGGAGCGTCCTAGTATAGATGAAAAGATAATGTAGCACAGATAAATGCTGGAAAACAAAGCCTGCAACTAGATCAGAGTCCTACAACATTGTTTCATTGCAAGTTTGGGTCAAGCATATATTTTGGAAGCATGGAGCAATCTGAAATCCTATGGTCATCTATGCCAAAGCTGTATTTGTAAGGTCCCTTCTTATTTAAGTGCCTAGCTACAAAACCAAAACAGTGAAAGTCTGGCCTTCAAGTCGTGATCAGTTCTCAAGTCAATTAAAAAAAAAAAAAAAAAGTCTCGATCTACATTCCCAATATCTGCAGTGTGGCAACTATTTGCAAGAAATCTCAGAGTTTCTATTCCCACAGCTCTGAGCATTTCAGTTGCATTTTTCCTGTTGAATGGTGGAACCTGGGGCCAAGACCTTCTCCGGCACATAACTCCATTGCAGAAGTAGTCGGACAACAGAGGTTTGGTTCTGTGATGTGTTCTTGGTTCTAAGAAAGTGAAAACCACTACCCTAGACACAGAGTTACTGTGCTTGGGAAGGCTGCTGAATGGAAAAGTGTGAACTCTGGAAGGCCCAAGAGGAATCTGGCCATGCACTTTTACAATGCCACTGAGTTCAGGCGGCCTTCTGAAGAGATGGTCTCATTCTCACTTCGACCAGTCACTGCCATTTCTTCCCATGTGCCAGCAGTAATAGTGGTCTGTCTCGTGGGAAGATTGTTCAAGGAGTTAAAGTAGTATAAAGATTCACCCTACTAGAAATAAATGAAATTGTTTTCTGCTTAATGTGGAGAAATCTGTGTGGGCAAAGTAAGACATCCTGTCTCAGTCAGAGGCACCAGAGGTTAAATCTCCTCAACTGTATCATAAACCTGTCTGATAAGTAATTTGAGGTGCACTTTTTATGGAGGTCGTGGCTACCAGGTTCAGATATATTGGGTTCTCATTCTATAATCATTTTGAAGTAATTAAAAGAAGTAAGCTATGCATTTCTGTGGCTACTAGCAGTCAGTCTGGGTGTGGCAAGCAGGACAAAATTTTCTCAGCAAAGTATAGATGAGTGCCCGTACAATAACAATAACGTCTCTCCATCTTCCTCTCTCCTTATTTCTATTTCCTGTCATTTTCTTAGCTTTTTTTTTTTTTTTTTTTCTTCCCCCTTTGTCCTTGTGGGAAAGGACAAACTCTGGAAAAAGGGAAAGAAAAACTCTGAAAAACTCCCCATGATACTTCTAAGCAAGAAACCTACATCTTGACAGGTTAGTACTTCTATTATAGTTCAGGCATGGCTTAATGGGAAAGCTATAATGAATGAGATTACAGATTGTTTATGTGCCTGCAACCGTATGGAGGAATGGAATGCATTAGTTTCTGATGTTTAAAAGAAGAGTAATATGTTGAGAATATCAAGATCCAAGTTTGTCTGGTTTCCCCCACTGTATCAGTTGGACTAATAGGATTTTTACATATCCAACTAGACTCTCCGCAGTTTTGCATGCAGCTGCATCATAACTTTTTCAAGAGCTGCTAAGGGGAGATCTTGTTTATTGGGAAGCAAATTTATGGATATGTGTTTTTAGAGATATATTGTTCTGCTTCAAAGAACTTCTTTTATCTTTGTGACTGGAATCAAGAAAACACTTTTCACAAATAAACAATCCAATACTTGATTTCATAGTAATTCCAATTTAGCCTATTCTGGGAAAATACAGCCAGAGACATTCAGTTAAAATGAGGAAGGAAATATTACGCACTCACATATCTAACTTTGTTTATACAGTAGGTGGGAGTCATCTCTGGCAGCTGAACTGTCTGGACGGCTGCAGCCTTCTGTGAAAATCAGAACTGATTTCTATCCCGAAACAGAAAAGTTAATCAGTTTTTGTTTTTTTTTTTTTAATTGCTTTTTCTTTTTAAACAAAGCATTCCAAAAAGGTGGGGGGTTTTTGTTTGTTTGTTTGTTTCTGTTTGTTTATTTTTAATCCTTTAGAAAAAGCTCCACAAGTTAATTAGAGAACACCAGAAAGGCAAACCGTGTGCAAGATGCTTACTGCTGTTTGTCTGAAACAATGAAATCTCTTAAGCCACTGAAAGCCTAATCAGAGAATTACAAAGACCTTAAGGCCTTTCCCATGGTGGGAATATGGCTGTAGTATCTCAGGCTGTGGCAGAACAATGCAGTCACTGGCTCAGCTCCGTTGACTGCCCCAACCACCACATATGGAGATTTTGGCTGAGCTGTTTTGCAGATGCGGTTTGAAACACTGACACTGGTTTCAGCCACGGGTTTGTGAGCTTTGTGTCACACTAGTGGTATCAACAGCATACTGGTTTCCTTGTCTGTAACAATTTTTATCCCCTGTAAATTTCCCTCTGGTCTCTGTACACTGCAAGACAGACCATCTTTCCATTCATACATGAAATCAACACTGTGGGAGAGCTTTTTCCACTTTAATTTTCTGCTTATTTGGTGTATTCACATATGAATGCATGCAAGTAGTGACATATACATAGAAAACACATACAAAAGTTGCTAGCAGGTATGAAAGGCTGATTCCATTTTTTTTTCTTCAGCATATAAACTGTAAGTTACATGGGAAATTACATCACTGTAGTATTTATTGCCAGAACACTTTACATCAGCTTTTGCTTGGAAACTGTTGTCCCATAATATTTCTGGTTGGAAACTGTAGTCCCCTAATATTTTTCGTTTTACTTTACAATTCCATCTCCCACAGTTAAATGGTTCCAAGAGACTCCAATTCTGCAATTCAACTTTATTTAAGAACTGATAGCCACGTTTTCAACAGCATTAGCATCATCTTTAGTTTTCAGAACATGATAGTTCATTAAAATGTGTGTAAATTAATACGGATGTACTCGTATTGCCATGTCTCGTCTCTTTCATCTGATTTCTTTCCTCAGGTGTTTCTTTATGCCCTGTTTTGCCCCCTCCCTTTAAGAGTACAAAGGTTTGAATACGTGTCAAAGAGTGGAGAAGTAAGAACCCATTGTTCTTGTATCTTGTATGCTCTTTCTCTGACAAGTTATCAGATTTTCTTGGTGCCCTTACTTGTTCCTCACAGTGGGATGTCTACTGGCTGCTTAATGAGGTTTTGAATGGCAATGAATAGCTTTGCTTCCAGAAGTAATGGCTATAAGTATTTGCACTATTTGAATCAATATTAAGTAGATCAGGAAGTAACTTGGGCAGTGGGAATAGTCTCTGCGCCTGTGTCCACCTCCTGTCCCTCCAAATACACACACGCTCTTCATTTTATCTGGGGACCTAGAACAGGTAACAGAGGCTGCCTTGTTGTGACCTTGCCTGTGTCAGTCAGTCAGGGGTGACCTCTGAACATGGGAAATGCAATTGTGAGTTTTACTCTGAGAGCTAGTTACAGGTAACAGAAAAACAAAATGAAACAAACAACAAAAAAAACAACAGTATCTTATTGTTAGCTTGAATTTTAATAAGCTTGTGCCAAAAATTAAGCTTAATTTTTTCCTTTCCTGCTCCTTTGTTTCATTTCTTTTCATCTTCCCCCAGTGAATTTGTTCAAGATGAGGAATAGAACCTTAACAATGGATTTCACATCAGTTACTGAACATAGGCCAGTGCTGATGCCTTGTTTTGTGTCTTGCTTGCAACAGTTTTCAATGTTAAAACTGGAAACAGGTTTCTGTGGACTATATTAACTCTGCAACCCCAGCAGCATCAAGAAAATGGGAGCAAACAAGAAACCCAACCATGTTTATTCACTCAGAGATTCCCAGTTCACAGTCAGGTATTGTAAACTTGATTGAAACCCAAATATTTTACCAAGGCTCCTAGTTCAGCCACTGACCAACATTCCATATTTCTTGTCAGAGGTAAGGGGAACACCTAAGATTGTCAAATGCTGAATAATTGCTTTCTTTCCTAGACCAAGGAAGTGACTTCTCCAGTGTGCCTGTGCCTGAGCTCTGCAGCTGGAACACAGAGAAGGGTCAGCCAGGTCAGTGTTTTCTTGGTAAAAAAGCTGATATTCACTAAAAGCTCAGATTATTTGGACCTGCAGTGCTAGAAGGTTAAGATGGGTCTCCAGGGAAACATTCTTCCCAGTTGGTTATAACCTGGGCAGACAGAAATCAGTGCTGTGTGGTTATTTTGACTTAATAACTGTGGTCTGGGTTTTCGGAAAATTTGAAGACTGATGTGAAATGTTTAAATGATATTTTTGTTTTGAATGAGACTTTAATTACAAGAAAATTGAATAGGAGCAAAAAAAGAAAGAGCATGACTACAGATTCAACCTGAGTAAGAGGTACTTAAAAAGTTAACAAGTAAAGTAGAAATAGACAAAGACCATCTTTCTTTTCCAGACTATGCTAGTTGGTCTGGAGCCTTTTTGCTCTTTTTGCTGGTCTTGTGAGGACTGTCTAGAGCAGTATAGGTGTAAACCTTTAGCAGCTGACTTAGAAAACAAATTTATGAGAGTCAGGAGAGAGTGAAAAAAGACACTTCCTTATGCTTGGAAGACATTTGATTTACCAATGGATGAGCACATTACCCTTCTGAATGAATACCATGTTTTTTTTTTTCTTCCTGAAAATGAGGACAGTGTGGAACAGGAGAAAATAAACCTTTTGTGTACTTCCCAGGATCAAACATCCCTCTGCATGAATGCCTACATATGCTTTGAAATAGTGTTTTTGTTTGATGGGGTGTAAATGTACTCAGTTGAGTTGTGAATACAACATTGCTTTATAATGTGTTTTAAGTGCCTCGCAGTATGAGCGCATGTTTTGTATCTGTATATATACCTATAAGTATCAAAATCCAGTTCTCCTGCTGTTGCAGTCAGTATCAGCTGGAGTTTTGTCATCTGCTTCAAAGGAAGAGAGGGCAAATTATTATATATTATGGGTTAGTGCTGCTTCATGTGAGGTAAGATCCTATGCAACAGTAGGCCCGCCTATGAAGGAAGATGTGTTCCCTAAATCATACATAATTAAAGGAAATTGAAAGAAACACTTTCTATGGTTATGGTCTTTTATACCCACAGCGGATCTTGATGTTTTTGTTTTTGCTCTAATATCATATTACAAAGGGACATATAGGAAATAGCAGGTCAAATTGGAAGAAATTTGCTGTGTAAATCTGAAAAGAGCCTTCAGCTATAATGGGGTTAACACTTCAGGATATAAGATGGAATATTTTTATAAGATAGAATAGGTTTTACTATTTCTCTGAATTACAAACCAAAATGAGACCAAGAGCAAAATATGTAAGGGAGGAGGAAGAGGGGGAGAAGTCAAATAAGTATGGGGAGACAAAAAAAAGAAGCATCAGGGAAGCAACAATGAATGTGGAGGAAAAGTACTGTTTTGTATAGAAAAAATAAATAAAATTCAGTAATAAATACAATATAAGTGCCCTTAAAGAGAATAAAAATCAGCTCACCTTTAATGAGAATGGCTGATGTACTTGTTAAATCATAATGGAATGTGCAGAGAAGATCCAAGGACTCAAAAGCTTAATGCACATTCTTAAGATTTTTATTCTTGTTGGTGTGGCATTGTCAGAATTTTGATTTGAATAGGCTTATTTTCCCTATTATCTGTCTGTTTCATCTGAAAGAGTTGTATCGCTGGTAGGAGGTTTTTGTAGTCTGATTTTTTTTTTTTTAGTACTGACTGGATATCATTATCCTTGTAATGCCATTAAGAGCATCTCCGGCTTTTGGGAGCATCGTATGACTGTGGAACAATGCAGTGAAGGCTACAGGAAGTTCAATACCGAGCAGTGCAATCAATGGGAGTGAAGGAAATAGTCCTGTGGACTTTAATCCCTTGCTGTAGGTCTACCAGAGCCAGGCAGGCAAGCTTGAGGGTTTCTTTGACCCTTTTCTATGCCTCACTTTCTGTTAAATGTTTCCCTTAAAAATAAAATTACTTCTAAATCCTTAGGTAGCAATGTAAGGTATTCTAAATGCAACTGAAGGCCACAGTCAGCAGTAGCATAGAAAACACCCCTTGGTGAGCATTTGAAAAAACCCATAGCCTTTGTCTCTAGATTCACTCCAGTAAGGAGCTGTTTGAATGGCGTTTTCCAGCAGTCTGTCCTATCTGTTAACAGCCAGAGGCTGAGTGGTTCTTGAAAGATGCTTCCTGTAGCCACTTAATTTTAGGGGTAAGGTACTCAAAAATGTGTAGCAGGTGGCTCATAGCAGTGAAGTCAAGGAATCTATCCTCCAAGAGACAACTTTTTTATTCCTGTTCTTTTGCTGGTGATTTTTGTCATACTGAGCAAGACAGCAAATGCTAGGGCAGAATGAAATATGACGTCTTTCCCATTAACATTTCAAAATGCACTTGAAAAGGTTTTTTTGTTTTGAAAATGAATTATTCAAGTTTATATTGTAAAAGGGAGGGGGATTTCTTCGTTTGGATTAGACATGGGAAGCATTAATCTTATTTTTTTATTTTTCAATGCTGACTTTTTTTGGCTACTTGAAAAAAAGGAACCAGGAAGCAGTTGTGGCAAACCTAGAACCCACTGAATTAACATATATATGCATACTTGTATAAATGCATCTGCCTATAAGAAAAAAGGTGTGTGAATATATGTAGAGGTAGGAATTTGCTTGGAAAAAAAAAGTGTGATCTTCCTCAAGTCACACTTCTCTTGTTTGGGAGATTGTGAAGTCTTAGAGAGATCCTGAATTTACCAGGTGTGATAATCTTGCCTTGCTGCATATGAGTTCTGCTTGTGTCTGGGTCTCCTGTGACCTTTGATTAAAATGTTACTGGTGTTCAGATGGGAATAAAAGATGTGAAAAGTCAAGTGGATAAATTGGAGAGGGCTCCTGCACACCATAGCACATTAATACTGTCTCACTCAAATATCAAAAGCCAGTAACTATAAAGGCAGAACTGTGCAAACAGCTTTTCTGGTGGTATGATTCTAGTTCAGCTTAAAATTTCAGCTGAGAGTAACAGGTTTTTGTTCTGAGCTCTCTGATGACAAAGAACAATTGCTCTGTGTGGAGACTGAACTTTCCACCTCACCTTAAAAGCTGTTGGTTCTTTAATGGATTGTGCCAAAAATTTCTGTCTTTCTAACAGACTTCTTGTAAAGTCCAGAGTGCAAATAACTTTACTGTTTGCACAATTTTATGACTGATTATTAAGAAAACAGTTTCATGCTTTCTCTGCTTTGTTAGTTTCCATATGAATGCCCAAGTGATCCCTTCATTCTTTCTTCTGAAACTGAAGCCACAGTCCCCTCACTGTGGATGCAGTTTTAAATATTAGTCCTTGAGGTATCTAGAAAATGGACTACATCAAATAAAATGGCTGTTGTTGAAAAGCTGTGTTTTGGGCAATTCATCTACCACTACAGTGAAACTCGTGTTAGCGGAGCTGTGCTGTAGCAACACAATAGGGTAAGCCATGAGGCTGGCCCTTATGTTGTCTTGGAACGTACCCAAACTGATGTACTATTCAGGGGTGCTGTCCTACTCTTGATGCAATGCTGTATGGAGCTATCAGAAACTGATTCACCCATTTGTTGACATCTGCATCTTCCTAAATCAGAAACAAACTGAACAAAATGTAGTTATCTAGGCAATTCCATGGAGGATTCTGAAAAATAAAAGGCGAAGAAGAGGTAAATGCCATTTTACAATGACTTATTTGACTGCAATATATGACTTCACAGTGAAACAGAAAACCCAAGCGAGCCTTAAACAAGAAGACAAAAACATTAAGTTTAGGACTGAAAGACAGTACAAGTAAAATCCATATGGAATTAACATTGTTCTTTTACATTAATGCCAAAATGATTAAAACAAATGGGAACTTCACCACTCAAAGGAATTTGAAAACTGATATCTGAGTGGAAAAAAACAAATAAGCAAAAAAACTCCTAGATTTCTTTAGCAAAAATAGCATACATGAACATCAGAAAGCTGTGTATCCTTCAAATGCACAGTCAGCATAGTAAAGGTAAATGGGTTAAGAGTGGCAAATGGATTTAAAAAGTGAAAGGCAAGCCAGATTTCAAACAGCCATGAACAGCTGTTGCACCACTGTCACAATCAGCTCATCCATATGAATTTGCACACTATGACCAGGAAACTGTGTACAGAGCTGAATATTGGCTTCAATGCATTTGAAACAGTGGTAGCAACATTGAAATATTACAAATTTTGCACAAAGTGGATCCCAAAAATGTTCACAAAGGAACAGAAAGAACACCATATGCAAGTTTGTCCTAATGTATTGAACCAATATGAGGCTGGTAGTTTCTTGGGTAGTATCATTACTACATGTGGTATTGCCACTATGAGCCCAAGTCAAAATAGCAGCCCATGAAGTGATGACGTGAATTCCCCGTCAAAGGAGAAGTTCAAGACACAGACCTTAGTGGATAAAGTGATATACACTGTATTTTGGGTTTGGAAAGGGGTGATCCTTCTGGATTTTCTAGAACCCAGACAAACCATCAACTCTGACTGCGATATCACAGTGCTGACCAAAATGAAGGCTCAAACTTCCAGACTCAGGTCAGAGAAGACAGTCTTTCTCTTGCAATATGATAACACCAGGCTCCAGATCAGTTGGAAGACCATGGAGCACGTTGTCCTCTTGGCTGGACTGTCCTACCACACTCATCCTGTAGTCTGAATTTGGCAACTTCTGACTTCAACTCAGTTCAGGCCAATGAAAGATGAACTGTGTGGACAACATTTTCTGAGTAATGATGCCATTATTGTAGCTCCAAAGCAGAGTGTGAAGGACGGCCAGCAGGGAGAGCTAGAAAGGAGTGGAATCGCTGGAGGGCAGTTCACCTGCAGGGCCAGGAGCACCTGGAGCTGTGCTTTGCTGCCTCTCAAATTCTGCCAGTCACCAGGGAGGAGGGTAGCATGCTGCCACTTTGGGAGAAGACAAGAAACTTCCTCCTACCTCAGCACTGGCTTAATCGGGAACAGAAAGGCCATGAAATAGTTTTAAGAATTAGGTGCTACTACTTGCTTATATGCATTGCTTGAATCTTACTGATTTGAAAAATTCCTGGTTCTTACATAACATTAATTGACACCTGAATAGGGGAGGAGAAATCTGATTAAGCAGCATATCTGCTAAGTGAAAATTTCACCTGCTTCCAAATGAGGCTAGGGCTGGTGTTATATACTGGGCATTTCCATTCATATTTAGCCCTTAATTCGCTGAATTTCTGGCAGAATAGTTTCACTGGAGTCCTAAAAGTACTTGGCAAGTTCAAGCTGATATAGCAAGCTAACAGGAGTGCTGGGCCCTGTCGCTCTGTACTGTCACACTTACTTGAGTTACTTAGAAATGTAACAGGTTATAGTTGAAATATCTCACTGAGCCTTTGCCAGAGACTCTGCAGACTTCCTGCAGTGACCCTCACTGAGTGGATAAGGATTGGAACTTGTATCATTTCTTAGTTTAAACTGCTTTTTAGTTTTCTTCTGGCAATCACATTTGTCCTGCTGGGTAAACTGAGGCATAATCTAGGTAAACCTTTTATGGAAGAGGTGATTTTCTCCCTGTTAGAAAAGATTAGTTGAGAGTATGTGATGTTCTCCCAGCAAGTGTTGTCAAAGTACGATGTCTGTACTTCACAGGAGGTGAAAAACAGTTCACAGCTACCTGAATGCTTAAACTAAGTAAAGGGAAAATTATCACAAAGCTCCTTTTTAGATTGTGCATTGGCACTTGCTGCAAAGTAAAGAGCAGCCCTGTTTTGCAGAGATGATGTTTTAAAGGAATATATTTTTGTGTGTGTATCCTGTTTTTGGTTTTGTTTGTTTCATTTTATTTATTTATTTTTATTTTTTTAATGGTCAGAAAATATCATTTGCTGCCCTGGTGTTGGATTTTCTGCCTACCCACCAACAGTCAGGGCATCCACCATATGCCTTTCCTGGCTGTTTCATGTACAAAGTTCACATTTTCAAAAATGTTTGGATATCTAGCTTGAAGTATCTTTCCAAGTGGTCTGCAGTTTAGGGCACTCTTGGAAACACAGACCTTTTCAGACTGGCACACCCCATTTGACTACAAGATGCCAGTGCTGCCTGCGGTGGAACTGTTTACTAATTCTGCTACCATCCCTGTCACCCTAGACACTGGCACTCTTTTCAGTTTTAGAGGGCCCTCCTATTTCTGTGTTGCACCAACCAAGGTAGTGAATTGAAGCATTCTGCAGTACAGGTTGTATAAAAGTTGTAGAATCATCTAGGTTCTCCAACCATTGACCTTGATCTGTCAAGTCCCATCACTAAACCATGCCCCTTAGCACCACATCTACATGTCTATACTGTCAGTGATGGGGACTCACCACTTCCCTGGGCAACCCCTTTCAGTGCTTGGCCACTTCTTGAAGAAATTCTTCCTAATGCCCAGTCTAAACCTTCCCTGGTGCAATCTGAAACTGTTAAGTGAAATCCTGTTTTGCTTCAAAATTGAGAGCAGCTTGAGAGCAAAAATAACTTTAGAAGAAAGGGAAACAGGTAAGACCGCAGTAGACGTGTGTCCTGTCTGCCCCTGTGGTCAATGCTATCCTTACCTCTGCTTCCCTGTCTTATCTTCTGCCTGCCATTAATGCCTGCTCTGCAAAAAGGCATAAGAAAATGTGTGAAGTTAATGAGAATATATTTTTTTTTCTTTTGCTAACCCAACAACAAACAAAGGTACTGAATTCACTACCATTTGTTAGTAGTAGCACTGAGTGGGTTTGGACTTGTGGCCCTACATCTTCACCTGCACACTTGAGAGTGTGTTTCAGAAGCAGCTGGCATTGAAATGTAAGAGAGAGAGGCTGCAGAATAAACAGCCAGGTAAGTTTAATTATCTCACATAGTACTTCTGCAGTGCTAATACATTAATGTGTGGCATTTGTATCTTGTTTTCAGCAGTAGCTGAAAATGCAGGTTTTGCTCCTTTCATTTATTCTACGTTTTTATGTTTGTTATGTTTGCTGTTTATTCATTGTTTCACAGTGAGAAATACTGCAATGATTATGGGACTGTATTTTTAATAAATAAGCACCATAAACATTAAACAAAAAGATTTAGTCTCCTGTGTGATTTTATTTTTTGTTCTTTATTAGTAATGCTAGCTGAAGTGTAGTCATTAAGATATATACAGGTACATGGGTTGCTCTGAAAGTAATGCCTCCTATTTATTTCTGTGGAAACTACAACAGATACAAAGAGCGCAATAACATTATTTGACAGAGCAAATTCTCAGCTACAAAACATTATTTTTCATCACAGTCACCACCATTAGCTATGTACTTATGCCAGCAATGAACAGGTGTCTGCATGCTGTGCTTGTAGAAACCTGCAGCAGGGAAGGTGACCCACTGTCACTGTCACACTGCTCAAACACACCACCCACCACTTCACCATGCTCACATCCACTGTTTGGTCTTCAGAAACATTCAGAAAGTACTGATGAATGTCAATGGGTGCCACTTTTTTTTTGTATGGAGGAATTCACTGACATACTTTTACTTCATAAGCACTTCTGTGTCAGATGCCATTTTGTCAGACTGCCCCTCTGCTGCCATCTATTGCATGATAGCAAAATATAATGGGATATTGGTGGGAAATTTCAGCCTCTACTGCCATACCACCAACATCCTCTTCTGGCATTGTGGGCCAACATGATAAAACTGGAGGCATTACTTTTGGAGCAGCCCTCGTATCTAATGCATATGTTGAGTAGGAAACAGGTGTGTCTGACAGAACTCTGAAAAGCACTTGGCATTTGACTAATTGCTTGCATTACTGTGGATGGCAAAGATTTTACTTTCATGGGAGCAGATTTTAGCTGCTGTTAGGTGCTATTTTAATCATTTAATAGAGAATGGAACCAATTTCACTGTGGCTGTTCCCAAATGCATCAAAATGGCTTGCCTTTAGGACCTTTCCAGTCCCTGATCTCCTTGCTAAGAGCACCGATTTCTGCCAGAACGTTGCGTGACTGAATGTTCATTTGAAACTGCTTTGAATTCACACATGTATTGATAGACGCTTCATTACTTTAAAGAGCCTTACTCATGTAAGCGTTGTACTGTACATAAACATAGAGCTCTTATTCTGAAGAGCTCCCAGGCTGAGCAGATGCGATAGTAGCAAATGGAGATGACAAAGTGAAATGCTGGAGTTATGTGACAAATAGAAGTGGGGTGGCAGTGATTTACGAAGACAACCAATGAAAATGTACACCTGTCAAATTACTTTTTATGTATCATGAAAAAATCTGTGGTTACATACCTGATTGATGTCCCTTGTGGACTGTTTTTTCAGGAGATTAATGGCAAAGGAGTTGTATCAGTAAGGAACAACTGAGGGGGGAGGGATAAGGAAAGCTAAATGCAGGGGTATTCGCATGGCTGATGAGTTGAGCACCATCAACTGAAGGGAGAAAAATCAGGGGACAGTGCATCAAAGCAAGAAAAGAAACAGTCACACAAAACTCCTGGATGAAGGGAATGGCACTATAATACCTGATGCACTGAATATGGTCAGAATGATTGTTACTCAGTTATCTTTTTATGCAGCCTTCTCTTAAGATATTTCATAGAATCATTGAATCAGAATCACAGAATGTCTTGTATTGGAAGGGACCTCAAGGATCATCAATCTCCAGTCCCTCTGCAGTGGGCAGGTTTGCCACCAACCAGATCAGGCCGCCCAGGGACCCATCCAACTGGCCTTGATTGCCTTCAGGAATGGGGCATCCATGGCTTCTCTGAGCAGCCTATGCCAGCGCCTCACAGCTGTCTGAGTAAAGAATTTCTTCCTAATATCTGACCTAAATCTCCCTTCTTTTATTTTAAAGCCATTCCCCCTTGTCTTTTCATTATCTGACCATGTAAAAAGTCAGTCCCCCTTCTGCTTATTAGCTCCCCTCAAGTATTGGAAGGTCTTCTCCAGGCTGAACAAGCCCAACTCCCTCAACCTTTCTTCATAGGAGAGATGTTCCAGCCCTCTGATCATATTTGGCCTTCTTTGGACCCACTCCAACAGCACCACATCCTTACTGTGCTGGGGACCCAAGTACTCCAGATGGGGATTCACGGAGGGGGGGATGTTACCCTCTCTCTCCTTGCTGGCCATCCCTCTTTTGATGCACCCAGGGTACTGTTGCCCTTCTGGG
>JAOWBP010000001.1:75621940-75632694 GCA_028571105.1 Tragopan temminckii | reverse complement strand
ATCCTTTTAATGGAAGAAAAAATTCCCCAAACTTTAAAAAATGTGACACCTTTTTGTGAGATTTTTGATTGCCTGTTAATATTGAAAAGCAAAAAGTTGTTATGTGGATCCCAGAACACTGAGCTCAATTTAAAGAAGGAACAGCTAATTTCAACAGTGTCTTTTCAGGCCATAAATTCTACAGATTGAGTGTGAATAGCTGGAAGCAATGTTCTCTTTTCTTGATTTTAAATTCCACTGCTGTTCTTTTCACTGTGTCATTCTTGCTCTTATGAAAGGAGAGAAAAAAGAAAAAAAAAATAGGGAAGGCTGACTGTCACTGGAAAACTTTGCAGTGCCTCACAAAGCAAACCTACCTACTTCCTTTGTTCTTAGGATAAACAATTTGTGGGCTAGACCTGTTTTTTGCATGCTGTTCTCTTCCGTCTATTTACGCTTTTATGAGTACCTTTGTGCCTTTCTTCCTTAAAATGTGATTTTTCTAATGCTGGCATAAAAGCCTTTCAAAATGCAGCACAACCCACTTGACTACTGGCTATCCGTTTGCTGTCTAGTTCATTGCTCACAGCATGAGAAAGAGGATGCTGACACGGACCACCTTGCTTAGCAGTGTTGTGGGAGGGAGTCTGTTTTCTCTGAATGCTGTGTGCAAGGAAACAGAAGAAAATTTCAGTGTTTTTTCCTGTTTTTTTTTTTTTTTTTTGGCACTGTTTCATTCTTTAGACTCTATCTTCTCCTGAATACCTTTTTAAGGATATCTAAATGAAATCTCTTACCTTAAAAATATTTTTGTTTTCTTTGGATGGTCTGTTTTTATTTTTGTTCATTATGCTCATATTTTTATTCAGTTTGAAAGTCTCATAAATGTTAGTGCTAAGGAGAGAAATTTGGCAGCACTGTGGTGTTTCGTAAGCTATTCATTATCAGGGAGGTGTTCTTTTATTTTTCTCTAAACAAATTTTTTTAAAAGCTATTCATCAGAAAAATTTCTAAAATTGCACTTTCTTTTCTTGCTTATCCACATATAAAATAGTTGTTACGAAGTGCTGATCCCACTGTTACTCACCTTTGTCAGCTTTGAGCTCTTTATTTGCTTAACTTTCCCCCTAAGTCAGCTGTAACATTTGAATCACCTTAACCTACACAATGATTTCTTACAATGAAAGTTTAAATATCCAAAGTTGTTAACCCATGCTGTCTCAGCTCCCCAGCAGTCTGAACAGAAAACATGTGAACAGATCAGATTCCGTTTCTCTTTGTTTTATGCTATAGAACTTCTGTCAGTTTCCATGGTAAGTCTCATATTCTTACTGTATTATCCGGACTTCACGATGAGAAGTGGATGCTATGTTGCAGGCTTTGTATATTCAGAAATATTTGTGGTCTAGTGCTTTGTCTTCATTTGCTATTTCATTCCTTTTTTCCTTCAGAGCAGAAACATGAATAAATACTTTTCTAATCTAGCAGTTTACTATGCTCGAGTTTCTCAGCTTGTTTCTTATCTTCTGCCTGTAGAAAGATGAATCTTTGTGAACTCCTGGCTCCCTGCTATGAGTTGTTTACAACTAATGTCTTCCCTACTCATCTTTTCCTTTTGATGTTTTTTGGAGGGGACTCTATTTTTAAGACCACTTTACTTTCCTCCACAATTTCTCAAAGGATTATTTCTCTTTCTTTTTCACCCTCTTCTCACTGTGACTGTTTTAAATACTTCTTTCATGACAGTTCTTTACCTAAGCTTTCTTCAAAATATAAGAACATTATTTTTAAATACTCTCCAAATTCCTATTCAAAACCTGAAAAATTTAGTATGCTTCCTTTTTTTTTTTTTTTTTTTTTTTTTAAATTTTTTGGTTATTTTTATTTTATTTTTTTTAGATTAAGCCATCTGTACTGGCTGTTAAATTGAAAAATAGTGCATTTTTCTTTTCAGCTGCCATTTTTGTTTCTTGACCTTGGAAAGACTCAGATGCCCTTTGTGGAAATGAAGAAGACTTGATCCAGTCTAAGTCGGGTCTTTGAGTTCCAGGTTTTAAACCATTATGTGCTGGCTATTACCATGTACAGACTTATGGAAGAAATGTGCCAGGGATATAGCTCAGGACAACGTTTGTATTCTTTATCTAGACACAAATTATCCATGATTCTTTATCACTGATGATCACCTCATACCGTGATTGTAGAAACCCCACTTCTTTTGTTTCACCTGTGTATGTTTCTTGTGACTTGTCTTTACATCTTGTTTGGTGGACTTTGCAGTCTAAACAGCAGGGTATACTAAATAATCTGTCAGGGTAGGGGGTTAGATCTGTTAGACTTGCCCTTCTTTTCCTTGTAGTCTTATAAAACATAAACAGCTGATTCCTTTCTCTTGCTTTCCTTTTCTCTCTCTCCTGGGTAACTTGAAATGGGTTCAGAACTGGGTTCTATGGTAACCTAAGCTAACCAGGGCAAAAATTAACAGCTTTAGTTCATTAACTACAATGAAAACTTTTGGAAACTGTATGCAATGAACTCTTCCAGTCTCCTTCTCCTAGTTAGCTATCTGAAAACTCTTAGGATAATAATAGTACTTTCATCTAATGTTTTCAGTTATTTAGGGGAAAATAAGTTATTTTTGGGGAGGGGGGAGGAGGGGATTCATTGTTTCATTGCTCTCTTCAGAAGTAGCATAAAAAAGAACAATCAGATTCCATAACAAGCCCATTTGCTTAGACATCTTTAATATCTACAAATAATACATTTAATGACCTAAAATTATTATTGTTACTGATGGCCCTTGCAAGTCTTAAGAGTTTATTTGTGCTGTTCAGGTTAAAGATGTTAGATAAGCTGTCATACCGGTGGGATTCTGAAGAGAGCAATGAAGAACCAGAATATAATTTTGATTCCTTAAGAAAATAGTGTTGCCAGAGAGCTGTAGGACTGATTCCTGTGTTTCGGATAGTAAAAGAAATTCGGGGAAATTAGCTTAATATTTTGGATGCCTTTATTAGATATCTAAAGCTAAGGGAATACTCCCCATTTTGTCCTCCTTCTTCGTTTCCTCCTCATTCTTATTCCCCATAATTATTTGCTTAATTCACAGTATGTCAAATTTGTGGATTGTATATAGTGGCTTGTTAATTCAAGCATAGCTGGAAGCTTTTAGTGGTTATTTTGGGCCATCTGGAACATGAACTTTAATCTTCACTGTATTTTAAATGGGCTGATGGACTCATTCTCCAAAGTTTAATTTAACAGAAGAGTGGTTTTATCTGTTATATCAATTAAAGCTGGATCTATTTGTTATCACTCAACAATATTGTTTATGCTAGGTACTATAACTGTTAAATGCATTATGTTGCCCATAAGGTGGCTATTCTGTCATTGTCTCTCTGCTCAAATACACGTTCTTTTTATTGGAGAATCTTTTGATTCTGCTCAGAGAATGCTAATGAGGAAATAACTCTGAAACATAACAAAGAACTCAGCACACAAAATTCTAATTGAGGTGGATATGTAATATAACAGAAGAACGGAAAACAAAATAGGGTGTTGCTTTCCCACCTGAACTGCCAAACACTTTATCCTATTAAATTTGACAAGTGGAGGTGGTTTTTTTCCTATTCTAAAATGATAAAAATACTGTGTCCAGTACATGCTTACTTATCACTGTTGTTCGGAGACCAAGCACACTGTTTTGCATCATTATTCTCTTCAAATTGTCATTTGCAAGAGATCTAAATGGGTTATTCTTTATTTTTTGGTAGGGGGAATATGGTTTTTAAGGTATATTTACATTTTGGTAGTTGTAAGCTTTCCACAAACATAATAGAAAGGATTATTTTGCTGTCAGAGAAATTCTAAAGTATGAACTTGAATTGAATTCCCAAGGTGAGTAAAAAGAAGTGTTGGGAGCAGTAACATACCCTTTCTCAGATCTTTTCCTGAGCCTTAGCAATGACTAATTGCAACAGCAGCTATGAATACCCCATAGGTGAGCCAGCACATAGATTTTATAATCCTGATAACATCCTAAAATCGAATGCCTGTTTTCTTCAAAGAATTCTTAGTTAAGAGCATTGCTGCAGATTAATTGTTCTGAGTTTTGGAATACAGACAGTTAAGGTGGAAGATAAATATTACTTAATAAATCCAACAGCATGTGGCACTCTCTATAACATGGGAAGTTTTTGTGAATGTTTGTGTATATGTTTATTATATATACGTGTTTAGGGACATGGTTTAGCTGTGGACTTGCAGTGCTAAGTGGATGGATGGACTTGATGATCTTGAAGGTCTTTTCCAATCTGGCTGATACCAAGGGAGTTATAGACTATATTTTTTATAGACTGCATTTATTTTGTTACTTGTCACCCCTTTATTTCCTCTGTATCATTTTTGCCAAGTACATACTTACTGTTTTGTTCTTCAGGTTACTTTGTTATTGCATCTGCTGAAAAAAATAATTTCTTCAGATATTTTACAGTCTGAGTGTTATGGTTGTACCTATCACAAAACTTTAATTTGCTTTTTCACATTTCTGAGAAATAAACATGAGCTCAAGGGACACGTGAAAAGGAGCATGTTTTTTGCTCCAATTCTTCCACTTCTATTATCTGCTTTCAGGAAAATATATGAATAACTGAAGCAAAAGTAGAATTGGTAGTACTTGGCTTTCCAAAGGAATATGGGTGCAGTGGAGGTTCTCAGGGATATTTCACCTTTTTAATTTAACTCCTGTGTTTTTCTAAAGATGATCAGCAACAGAGAACTTGCACAAGGCTCCAATGTGGTCAAACATGGTCATTTGTAATCAGTGTTGGAGCTTTTGCAGATAAGACTCTCTTAGTGTCTCAAAGTAGATTGTTTGTTACTTTTACTCAAAAGGTCTAAATTTTTGACAGAGTAAGTTACTGACAAATACAGATGAAATATGTGATGTTACATTGATAGCAATTCACAAACATTTTTTTGTTCAGGAAAACTGTATCAAAGTATTTAGAGAACAGGAAGGCTGCATCATGCTAAAACTTGCACCAGTCTGTTCCTGAATCTCCCCTTGGAGAGCAGAGACTCCCTTTTCAGGCAGTTTTCTTGGCCTCCACTCTCAAATTTGTTCAGGCAACGAGGAACTTAAATACACAGCACCCATTGGAATAGGGTACCTGATAGCACACAATCAGTGTGAATACTCTCCCACAGGGCTCTGCCAGTCTACCTTACACATGAGCTCTCCACTGTCTTTGGCAATATTTCAATGATAAATATACTGGCTTTTGCATATGCCAGGGCATTTGTACCATCTGCAGCCCAAGATTTTGTTGAGCAGAATGAGAATGGACACTTGGATAATTTATGATAGTCTTTTATTTGGAGCAGGAATAGTTACTGAGGCAGAAAACTGTGAAAATGAGTATTTGGACATTTATATAAACAGAAGCAGTCACAACAGGTGCTATATCCTGAGCCTTAGAAGTGCTATTTTTCTTAAAATGCACATAAAAGTTTGAATTTATAGGCAATTCCTATAGCATAATGACCATATCTGCTCAGGCACTGTGAGTGTCAGTGCAAGGGGACCAGCCACACTGAGACAAGAAATAAATATCTGAACTACAGTACATGCTGTGCTGTCTTATCTCAACTGCTTGGTGTTGGAATGAATGGCTCACCTTTGCAACTTTACAGGCTGAAAGATGTAATTTATATGCATCTTTATAAAAATTAGTCACACACCTACTCCATCTTACGGTGCTCAATTTCGGATCTTGACAAATGCAGTCCCTAGGACTGAGTATGTGGTAGTTAAACAACTAATGGCAATGTTTATCATTATGGCACAATAACAAATAGTTCAGTCTGGCAGCCATCGTTTTCCTAAACCATTTTTTTTTTCAGTAAGTGTGAAATTCTGTGCAGTCAAAGAACAGAAATGGGCAGTTGTATCACTGTAGCCTGACTTCATCCTCTAAACTTCTAATTCACAAGGTAGAACAGTGTTTACATACCCAGATGGGGTCAAGGTAATGAAAAGAAGCTTCAGCTAACTCATCACGTGACTCAAAATACTTCAGTGCTGATACAGGGAATTGACACTGCAAATTCAAAGAAGTCCAAAAAATCTAGCCTGTCTTCTAGGAAGGAGCCACAACACTATACAGTGCTAATACATTACTTCCACAGATAGTACGCTCACATTCCACAGTTGTGCACTGCATGAATTAAGTTAAAGTGTAAAATGAATTTGGGTACAACCCGCCCAAGTTGTGAGTGCTGCATTATAATCACTGAGCTCTGATGCTCAGTGTGAAGCAGTGAGCATTACTGGTGGATTTTGTACTGGTCATAAACTATCTACAGAAACTGAATAGAGAAATATCTTTCAGTGACAGGTTTATACATATATATCTACTCTCAACAAAAAAATTAAAAATGACTAATACTTTCTTGAATGATCACAGCACTACATTACTACCTATTTTCTGCCTGGAGAGCACTTTTTAATTATATATATATTAAAAAAAAAAAAAAAAAAAAAAAAAAAAAAAAAAAAAAATAAAAAAAAAAGCATCACTAAATCATCCAGATGGATAGAACATTTTCTCCTTGCAGGAGTTTTTTGCATTTCTCCAGAAATGAGCAAAGTAAGTTTGCATAAGTGTAGAGCAGACTGATCTGGAATCCAGGCTGACAACAAAAAGGTGAGATCTCAGGGCTTGGCCATACATCACAGAATTTTTGCAAGTGGATGTCTATTAACATGAATAGGAACAGGCGGCTCAAGTCATGATTGTGTTGTCCTTGCAACAGAAAGCAAAATGTATGCAATTGTGCAATGCTTTATCAACATTTTCATCTTGCACTCCAACTGAATTCGGGACAGAAGTGCAAATATGTGTAGATATACGTATGTTTGTAGATTTGTACATAAATACATATTTGTATTCAGTTATACATATATATACAAACACACTCATACATATATATATGCATGTTTGCATCTCCAGAATGTATAAATACCTCAGATCATGATCAGAATTGACTTTTTCAAATTTCCATCTATGGTGTTTTGGAGAAAAGAAATATATTTAAACATAGAAACAGGTGAAGAGTCGATTATCAGTTGTGATCTTGATATCTTGGCAGTTTGATGCATTATAAAGTCAGTCTAAAGATCTCTATAAAATATATATTTTTATAAAATAAGGTAAGAATACATTAACATGTTTTAAGTATCCTCTAATGAATTCTAAATCTTTCTGTACTGAGATTCAAGTGCATTTACAGATGGCTTTACCATATTCTATGATATTCTAAAGAAGAAAAAGAGTTGAGATTCAGTTGGCTGGCTTCTCACTAATTTTCTAATCTGTCTGTAATTTTGAGCACTTAGTTTGTGGAAGAGATTGGATAATTAAACCATTCCATTAGCTCAAGAGTTTAAGCATTGCTACCTCCACAGTTGCATTAAAGAAAAGTTTTCTTGATTTTGACTTCTGGGGGAGCACCTGCTTTTCAGAAAAATATTTCTGAAGCAATAATAGAAAAAGAATATGAACATTCAAATATGCACATAAACTGATATTTACCCAGTGAACCTTGTTTTTTTTTTTTTTTTAAAAAAAGTGTTCCATCCCTTTGCTATGTGTTTAGTTACACCTGCTTCGTAACTTACGTGACTTGGTTTAAAATGGAAGTTAATAATCCTCTCCTGCAACCACTGTGGCATTTTCTAGTGCTCTAGAGAAACGTGATAAAATTATTTCCTGAAAGGAGTACAGGGCAGGGATTTTCATGACTACTTTAGGGGAGATAAGGAGTTGAGAAAATGAGAGAGAGCATTTTTGTTTTGTGTTTGTAGAACCTACATTTTATTTTACCTCTTTCTCATGCATCTCTAATCATTGTCAGGAAGGTGTCTCGTGTGATTTCTGGTAGGAATTTCAAAGGTTCCTTCAATGGATATTTCTCAAAAGGGTGACTGTACCTCTTATCTCCTAGTATTGATAAGTTACTTGTGAGTGTGGCCAAAAAAAGGGACAGTAATGGTCTATATTTATTGTTTCCGCTTTAGAGGATTGTGTAGTTCATGGTTAGCACCAAACTACAGAGCTTTTTGGAATAAGGTGAAAGAAATTTGTTCTGGGACATTTCTCCTTTCTGTGCATAAGCATGTTTATCCTTATAATTAACACTCTGTGAAAGTGTTAGCCATGTACATACAGGCTGCTGATCGAGGAAAGTGAGAAATGTTTGAATTGTCTGAGCATTTCTTCCCACTAAACCACTCCTAAATTTTTTCTGTTTGGTTTAAATACATGAGTTAGCAGGGGAGAGACAAGGAGTTTCTTTTCTTTATGGCTTACTGTCTTCTCTTCCCCTTCCACAATCCTTCAAACATCTCTAAATTGTAAAGGACAGAAAGATTCTTTAAGTTTAAGCCTTTCGTTTAATCTATAATTTAATGGCTAATTCATTTATATGACTTCTTAATATAACATGACCACTGGGCATCTCATCAATGGAGTGGGAGTGGAAACATGTTTCTTGATGGTGGCAGAAGACTTCTCTGTCCAAAACAGGAAAAAAAAATATAGAAAAGCAACTGAAGCATTTCAAAGGTGTGTATGGGAAGATGAAAGTTACACCAGAAGGTCTAACAGCTTGGTGGCTGAATTACTCACACAGAATTTGGGAGACTGCAGTCAGACGCTAGGGCTAATGTCATCTCAGGTGAGTACCCTCATAATGGATAATGAGTGTCTTCCTCTTCATGTCCAGGCCTTCCATCCCAGAGCTGAGCAATTTTTTCTAGAAAATGTTTCTCTGTAAAGTGGCTGTGTTCCCATACGTGCTGTCCTCAGGCTGATCTGAAGAGCTGACCACCCTGTCATGTTCACAGCACTCTATCTGGAGGCTCCTGCACTACATAGTTTCTCACAGTGCATTTCTGACATCCCACTGTGTTGCTTGTTAGAGAAAGGCCTGTAATTGGAGGCTGTGTTAGTGAAAGCACGGGTTTGGACATTATTCAGTCATGAGGACAGAACTGAGAAAAACTGAAGTCCCTGCAGATCTCCTAATTCTCACGAATCTTTCCTGGGTGGAAATTACTTCCTCCACTCTTTAAATATTCAAAGCAGGTAAATGTGAATATTTATAGCACCACAAAAATTGCAGCTAACTCTTTTTCACCTTATCTCAAAATTTATGGTAACTTATTTTTCTAACTGCAGCAATTTAAAAGGATTTTGAATATAAAACACATTACGGAGGGGAATAAATCAATCTCTGATGATTACAAAGTATTATGGTCACTATATTAAACTGTACATTTGTATGTGACACTTAAATGGGAAATGTGCATGTGTGCAGCAGATTATGCAGGGAGAAGAAATGTCTGAATTCAAATGACAGAGCAGGTTGGTGGAGTTTCATTTTTCAGATACTTAGTCTAAAAAAAGACTTTGTATTTCTTCAGGTCGTTGTTATTTACCAGCACATGGTAACCGTGATTACCACTGTGTTTGCCAGAAGACAAATTCTAGGGCAAATTCCTACCCAGTATATCAGGGAAAAGCATTGTTTTACATCTTCCCTTGCAAAGTAACAGCTGGCTCTGTTTTCACTGCTGCCTTTGATATCCTCCTCATCTCAGCCCAACCTCTGTTTCCTCTCGTAGCTGGCAGGGAAGAAGTGTGCAAGCTCATTTGCACATGGATGTGTATGTTTGGCTCATTACTGCTCTGAACATGTCTCTATCTCTGAACTTGTGGTGGCCTTTCAGGAGCAGTCTGAGGTCTCACTGTGTGTCATTGACATATGTCACTTACTGTGGGTGTTACTATTTGCCCAGTGGCTTGGAGGAATCACTATGGTGTCATCAATCTCCACGACCCCTTCAGCTTGCCTTTATCTGTCAATAGCTCTGACTTTTTTCCTTGCTGTTGGTTACGAGGACATTTTGATGTTGTTCTTACCTCTTTAAACAGATTTAGATCAATTTCTCCTGCACAATATCATGGCCATTTTCACCTTTCACAGTGATTTAATTCTCAGGAAGAGCAATCAAAGAAAATGCAGTGTAGAAACTATATCATGCGTAATAGTCAAGGAGGGTAGTGAAAATATAATGACAGCAAATCAGGTAAACCTAAATGCCTTCTCCCTGGTGCTGTGAGGTAGATATTTTCCATAGTGGAGATGTCACATTTCATCACCTGTAATGATGCAATCCAGGGGGCTCACCTTCAGCCTTGTATTGGTTCAATACATCCTAACAAAGTCTTCCTTCCGTTCCTGTGAGAGTATTAATGGAACCCACCTGGCGCAAACTTTGTGATATTCCAAGATTGCCACCATCATCTTCAGTGCCTTGAAGCTGATATGCAGCTCTGTACTCAGTTCCCTGGTTGTAATCCACTGATTTGCATGGATGAGCTGACGGAGACATTGGTGTGACAGCTATGCACGTCTGTCTGGAATGTGACTTGTCTTTTGCATCACTGTTTCCGCTGCTGAAATGTGCCACCCACCACCTCAGTGTGATGGGCTTGCATCCACTATTTGGTCTCCATAAACATTCAGCAAGTGTTGATGAATGTCAGTAGGTGCCATTTGTTCCGCATGGAGGAATTCAGCGACACACCTTTGTTTTATATGCACTTCTATGTCAGACACCAGACTGCCACTCTGCTGCCATCTGTTACATGAGAACAAAATGTAATGGAATATGGGTGGGAAGGTTGGTTCAACCTCTACTGCCATAT
>JAOWBP010000001.1:75610746-75621840 GCA_028571105.1 Tragopan temminckii | reverse complement strand
ATCTGCCTCTGACACTGTGGGCCAACATAGTAAAGTAGGAGGCATTACTTTCGGAGCACCCCTCATATTTGTTTTTCATTGTAATCCTCTTCTGTAACTAAAAAAAAATAGAGTGGCTCAAATACAGAGGCACCCAAATATTGCAGACAGTAATTATTTAATGGTGAGTATTGCTTGCTCTGGAAAACATGGTTTCTTACAAATATTTTTGTGTATATCTACACATGCCCTCAATAAGAGGTGTTTTAGAAAGGTATTTGCTCTAAGTTAATAGGTTTTACTGTGGACTTGGCTAGGCAGCATCTTATTAGAACCTACTGAAGCAGATGTTAAGCAGAGAGAAGAGATTGACATGTCTGTAGTGGTTCCATATCTGTCTGAATTATTGTCAAAACCCCTCCACTGACACATCTCTAATTTAATACACATTTCAGCAGTGATCGTGGTAATAAAATCTGAAATGCCTCATTCTTCTTTCATTAAAGTGAGAAGAGGATGGAAAAAAAAAAAGACATCTGTACCAATATGAACACAGAGGTGCTTCTGACCAACATGAAAGTATCCCTTAATCTTACAAAGAAAAAGACAAATCTTGTTAAGGTATTATCTATTGAGTTGTATTTCTTTTAAGCAAATGTGATGCTGTAACATGATCTGTCATGCACTCGAATAGTTAATTGCAAAGCGGCTTTTAAAAACACTGTGCCTCATTTCTGAAGTGTACATCTGAACTCAAAAGAGAGAGACAAAGGCTAAAATACCTTGGATCTCAAATTTTAGAAAATTAAAAAAAAAAAAAAAAAAAACAGGATAAAAAGCATGAGTTCCATGAAACCTATCTGTGTGTCAAAGACACATAGAGCTATCCTGTACTTTCATAAATCATTATAGTTATCAGAGCTGTTTGGGGGATGCTCAGGGAACTCAGGCTCCCTCACAAAGAGATCAGAATGAGAGTTGGTCCATGGCATTTGGGCACAACTGCTTGGGATATAGACTGCAGCATGGATTCTGCCTCAGGAAAAGGCCAAGGCTGGTCAAGAGCTTGGCCTTTGAGTGTGTTTCCTATTGGAGGAATAAAAAGAGCTAGTGCCATTTCACAGCACTACCTTTTCTTAACAGGTCTATAACAGTGTTTCAGTTGCTTGAGAAACAAGTTATTCCATTTACATTATGGATAACTCCTGAAATGAGGCCCCTGCTTTTCACAACAGCAGAAGACAACAAAAGACAAGCTTGAGATCAGCAGGAGCTAGGGGTGCTATGTAAGTGTTCAGAACCTAGAAGTACCTTCAGAGCTGTGCTATGAAAACATGCTTTTATACCTAGTAGCTGAAAAAGTGGAGAATACTGAACTGTCCTTATAGAAGAATGTTTCCATAGATGGTCAAACATCTACTTGATAGAGTAGCCCATCACCAAAAGTGTTTCATTAATCTGAATGTGAAGATGCATTAATTCTATCAGTGTTCTTGGGTAGAATCTTTCACTTGTTTCGACACTTATGTGCCACTAACGTAATGTAGAAAGAATTGATAAGACAGAAAGATTGAAAAAATCTTTTTTCCCGAGGACATGTACATTTGTGAATTTGTTTCTGTGACCTTCAGTTTTAGGGTTTGCCTAGTTTGAGATTGTAATGCAGGATAAGAAGTCAGAATTTAGTCTTGCCCTACTTACATATACATAGTAATGATGATAGTTATCAGTTTATAAATACTTTAACTGATCACTTGGCACTTAATAATGCTGAGAATTAATGCCTCATGTAGTATGATAAAACCCCTATATATTTATGCAAACCTCAAGAGGTTTCAGTTAATTACTTTGGGGAAAAAAAAGTAAATTTAAACTTGGGAGTAATTAAATTCTCATCCACTGTGGTGAATTATCTTAGTTATTCTGTATAGAATGTAATCTCAGTTTATCTGCTTTTCATTGGAAAGCAGCATTGAAAAAGCACAATATAATCTTCTAATGAGACTTCTTCCATTGTCAATAAAAATAATTCATTGAAAATTATTTTAAAAGTGATTTACTGTAGCGAAATCATGAGAATAAATCAGAATTACAAATAATCGCACCTGACAAAGCAAAAAATGATAGCAGTGCTAAAGAAGCATTTGTGGTCATTTCTTGCCGCTTCAATATAACTCTAAAGGAAACACTTCATTAAAATATGTGAAGGTTTTTTTGTCACTGGCAAACTTAAGACTAATTAACAAACTGATTGATTGTGTACTATATTTAGTTGGAGCACTAAAGAAACATATTGCCTTGAAAACATTCTTTTGTAATGCCTTTTAAAAGTCCTAAGCAAGCTTGCCACTTTAAAGACTCAAATCAGTTAAAAGCAATGTCTTTTTTTTTAGGAAAGTTTGAAGCATGAATTTTGTGAGAGCATGTTTTGTCCAGTTAAACTTTTCGAATCAGGAAACAAACGTACGAAAGTACACTGATAAAACTTGCTTGTTGGATCTTTGTGCAAGTGTTCTCCTTGTACTGTTGAAGATTTTTAAAATACTTTTTCCTCTCATGAAAATAATGGATATAGAATAAACATTCCATATTGGAAAGACACAATTGTTAGTGTTCCTTTTGTCTTGGCATTCCAGTACAAATCTCTTGTCTACAGGGATCTGAGGTTGTTGTGAATCTAGGGGCCAGCAGAGGAAGTTCCCTCTGAATTCTTGAAATTTAGGTGGTGCATAAATCATTTTCAGTGTCTTTAGGGGAAAGGCAGTTAACTTCTTTGAAAACTCTTCATCCTGTGTTATACTAAAGCTGTCAACATTTTAAGTGTATGTGGGCTTTTTCTACACATGGAACAGTGTCTTTCAGATAAATCTGGCTATTTCATGTCTTTGAATTACAAAAGCAAAGCTTTTGTAAAAACAAAACCAAAAAATATTGCTAGGAAAACACAGTTCTCTCTTGGTAGAAAGGGAAAAAAATTAGAATACTGTAGTAGCATTTGTTTTGTGACAATATTTTATTATTAAAAGATGAATTTATTTGCTTTTTCAGAGGAAAACAGAACTGTGAGTACAAGAGCTGTTGATAGTTGTTGGTGACATTTGACCAGAAAAGATTTTTATTTTAAATTTATATTTCTGCAGTCTTTTTTTTTTTTTTTTTTTAATTTGTACTTTGCTTATTATCTGAGAATATTCTAATGTTGAAGAATCAATTTTCATGACAGGGAAATAGTATCATTTTGGCTGAAAAAGGGCAACCTGCAAATGGAAATATTTAAAAGCCTCATCAAGCTTAATATTGTTCTTAATTGTGAGGGATTGCTGATCTAAATACTAATATATTTATAGATTGTGTAAAACTCTGGTATCTCCTTGGATTTGGAAGAACTTTTTCATAAGTTTTTATCTATGTAGATAGAATACTGATATGGGAATTGGAAGGAGCTGTAGTCAGGTGTGGAGAATTATGTGTTAGTTATGGATGGTTTCATGTGAGATAGTTTTCACTGGGAAATCATTTAGACTTATTAGCCTTTTAATATAGTTTTACTTACTGGCATTAATGTAGCAATGTGTTAATATGTTGAAATAGTGTGAGAATTGGGACTGGCTATCACATGTACAGCAAAAAATAGAGTTATTTCCTTGTTCCTCAATTAATGTGTTTGTGTAATAGCATTCTTACTGACTTGCTTGGTGTCTATGAGCAAATCATGTACTATGAAAATGTAGCATTTCTCACTTAAAATTTTCAGTGTAATATCCATGTAAAGATGGCAAGCAATGAGTATTCTCAGAGATGAACTCTGGTCTGCATCATGAACTCCCTTAGGACCGAACTCATCCTAAACCTTCTCTTCTTCTGATTTAGTGATTTTCCTCATGAGCTGCTTTCCTCATAAAAATACAGTAGTAACTTTTTTAAACAAATCCTTGCCTCTCCTCTCCAAAATAAAAACTTCATGAAAGTTACAAATGCAGTTCTTCCTCTGGGATGAGATGAAAAATTTGACAAGGTATGTATGATAGATGATTCTCTAGCACGTTGCTGATAGGTAACACAAAGTCTTATAAAGAATTGGATTTTCTTCCAAAAAATCCCCAAACTGGCACCACTCTATTAACCTTGATGATAAAGTGGTATTTAAGCCTTTCCTTTCCCCCTCATCCCATCCATCAAAGTATCTCCTTTTAAAGTTCAAGCTCCTAGTTTTACAGTACAGTATTAAAAGAATTTTCATCTTACCGTTATATGTGTATGGCTAAAAATGTTTGCCCATTCTTTTGTTAAAATTCAGAACCCAAGCAGGTAAATAAAGATCCATGTTAAAGGAGATTATTATTTACTTTTCTTTTAGCTCTTATTCATGTTTCACCTGCAGGTACTCTAGCAAATCCACTTGAGTAATTAGAATAAAATTATGCTAGTACTCACAAGGAAAGGACCATCTTTTTCTTTTGTTTGACACAATGCTTAGCTTTGTGTTTGGTAGAGGTTGAAAATGAGCAGTTAGAGATTTTCATTTTGTCCTTCTCGCTGTTTCACAATAAAGCCTGTTGGATAGTAAGCCACAATGAAAAGGGCTGCTGACCTGATGAACATATTTAAGATTTCAAAAATGTCCTCATGCTAAATCTGAAGTCAGAACTTTGATGCTGTCACCTAATCCTTTAGGCCATTGGCTACCTGAGGATAGCATGCATTGCCCCATTAATTTCTAACTGTTCTCTTGCTTTGTTGTAATGCGAAATTTCAATTGAAAATATCATACATTTTTTTAGACTAAAGTTTAATTTAAAAGCATCCAGTGACAAGTTCCCATCAAATGATGCTTATTTTCTGAAAAAGATAGTATTAGTTCAAGTTTCTTCTCCCAAGCTTTGTTTTCATCCTGAACAATTAGAATCTAGCGTTTGGCTTTTTGTTTCTCATGTTTAAATTAGTGCAATTCTTAATGTGTCCAAGATTGTAGTCTTGAACTGATTACAGAATGATTTGCTCATACAGAGGTGTCCATGGAGGCTAACTAGTCTGACTGTGACCAGATACAGTCATATGTTATACCAGTGATAGACTGGTGACCAGGGAGTTTCCCTGCTACACTGAATAGTTAATTAAGCAAGAGGATGGAGACAGGCTAATCTTTTAATAATAGCCCTCTCAGGTTGTGTTACAGACAAATTCTATTAAGAGAGAGACACTTCTAATAAGCGTGAGCATAATCTAATCAGAAACTGAAGTTGCTCTCCTGTGTGCATCCTTGGATGACCCTTAACTACCACACAGCAAGGAGCTACACATCTCCAAGATGTGCTAGAGGTGGTCCTGAGAATATGATGTTGAAACGGTGACTGCATTTTCTAAATAGTATATTTCCTTATGATTACAGACTCACTAATTCTATCTTATTTTAGTGTGTTTCTCTCACTTTATTCTTTCACCACACTTTCAGATCAGATCCCCAGCTCAACTGAATTCGATACAGCTTCACTTAAACCAGGGGAAATATGTTAATATACATTACATAAAGATACTGTCTTACATATTACCTCAAATAATATATGCCTTGCATGGTAATGTTAGATACCAATGTGAGACAGAATTTTAAATCGATGACTTTCCTCTTGCTTGAACCACAGCTTAATTAGTGCTACTGGCAGTACCAATAGTTTACTGGGGTTTGGTCTGGGGTTCTAAGGAGAAAGATGTAAAATTCTCACTTTTTCAAAGTAAGATATGTCTTTGGAATTCACAGAAGTCCTCTTTCTTTTCATCCATGTTTTTCTCAATGATTTTCTATCTGAGTTTTCTTCTCTTAATTATGGCACTGGAAAATCATTTCCATATTTGTTGCATGTTCATAAATTCTTGCACACTTCCAGTTGCTGCTTAGAGTGTGTTTGAAATATACCTATTCACAAACCCCAGACAACTCAGCTATAACACAGTATTGGCATCCAGCTGAATGTCCTGGCCCACCTACTGCTCTGAAGAAGGGCTCTGGGAGCATGGCAGAGCAGATGAACCCTTCTGCCCTGTGCACTGGCAGCACAAGCGGGAGCAGCAGAGGACACAGGCAAACAAGCAGCTCAGTACCAGCAAGAAGCAATGCTGAGAGAAAAGTAACAGCAGAGCTGCCAGCGGCACAGGCTTGAAAGCAGAATACAGATATGTTTCTACATGCCTTGCCTACTTCTGTTTCCTCCCTTCCCTTTTGCTGTCCTCCCAAGCTGAAATTATAGTAACCCGTTTTCAGGGCAGACATTCTCTAACTGGCTAGACATTCCAGAAGAGCTGTGTTGTATGAATATAAGGCAAAAGCTTTCAAAACTTTTTCTTTTTTTCCAGTTCCCCCTCCTCTAACCTCCCAACTTCTTTTCTAAAGCTTGGCATACTGTTAAGCCCTAAAATTATAACACCTTTTCCCCAGCCATGTCATGCTCCCTTTCTTACATCTCTCATTTCTTCTGTGGTGCTACACTCAGCATGCAAATAAGTAGTTTTTCTGAAAGCTTCTTCTTTTAAGACACTACATTATCTCCACTAGTTTATTAGGTCATCACTTCTATAATAGCAGCTTTCACTATTCACAGATGTTCAGTTCTAAGAAGGAAATATATTGATAGTATAGAACAATTACTGTGTTTTCAAATCTTTTTTTTTTTATGGCAAGCAGTGTAATCTTGTGCATTATGTGCCTCTCTATCTGCTTATGGATCAAATCTCCACTCCAGTCACTTCCTTTGTTGTTTGTATTTCAGAAGCCTTAGCAATGTCCCAGGATCCCAGTACAGTATGTGTACTGAGAGCACAAAGGTACCACTTTGAGGAAATAAACACAAGCATAGTAGAATTCTGAAAGCTTTATACTTTTGAATATCTTGCTTTTCCTAATGTGGACTAAAGGGAAGAATATCAACCAGTGGAAGCGTTTATTAGAGTGTTTTATCTCTCAAGACTTCTAATTTTTTTTAATCCTAATATTGATGGAATGTGCTTCTTCAGATTATGTAGACTGGAATACTCTTTTTCCTTGACTGGAAATTTGCTGATGTTGCCCCTGCTGTACAGCAGTCCACAGCAGAATGCATGCAGAAATTTGCAATACATCAATTGTTGCAATTACTCTTTCAGTTCAAGTACTGCAGTACAAAAGTACTGCTGAAAAGACAACTTATTCTCATCTTTTAAAAAATTCTGCCCCATATAAATATAAACATGTATATGTATATACATTATAATACATATTTAGAAATGTATGTGTAAAAATAGTCTAAAAACAAGTCACTGGAATTTTCTTAGTGTACTTAGAATAAGACTCTGCATATAA
The DNA here is from genome assembly GCA_028571105.1 of Tragopan temminckii. Classification (NCBI taxonomy): domain Eukaryota; kingdom Metazoa; phylum Chordata; class Aves; order Galliformes; family Phasianidae; genus Tragopan; species Tragopan temminckii. The sequence goes on along the minus strand of JAOWBP010000001.1, from coordinate 75,614,531 downwards.
ATCAACTTGAACTTACGGGTAGCATCTAAAGTAGTCCAACAGATTCAGTAGATGAGGAGTAAGAGTGCAGTAAACTGCGAATGGTCTTGAGAAATTTTAAGGAAATCAGACATAACTGCCCTGAAATGTAGAAAACTCTTTTCCTTGGAGGGCAAGCATAACTCTTAGGGCGGTGCCAACAGTTTTATAACATACTAAAAAGGAGATATCTCAGTGGCACAACATCAGATGTAGATGAGCACAATATCTTTGCTCTCTACCAGAATAAATCAATGAGAAGCAAATAAATGTTGTGGGGAAAAAAAGAAAAAAAAAGAAAGGACAGGAACTTTGCTTCCTGTGATGGAAATGCATCTTTTTCACAGTAAAAGGGAAGAGTTGGGACAAGAAAAATAAGTGGAACATCTTATTGCCAAGCACATGCCTTTAATGTTTGTTGCATACAATTTTAAATCATTCATAGAGATGTCTGTGTTATAGGACCGGAATATTGGAAGGAATATTTCGGATGGAGCACTTTCTTTCTCCAGATGCATACCTAAGAGGGATTTTTATGAATTATATGAGGGTTTCTTTTTGTTTTTTTTTTGTTTTTAATCTAATCTAAAGAAGCTATATTGCCTTATCGAAAGGGGACTGAGGTTTACCCTTAAGACCAAAACAAAACTCAAACAAGCCAAATCAAGCAAAACAACCAAATTTTCAGAAAATGCAGAGTTAACTTAAGGACTTCATCTGCTGTTTGCTAGAAGATAGGCTGAAGAAAACATCAGGTACTCAGTGTTTAATCAAAACTGTTTTAAACGCAGGACCTTAAGTTGGCACAGCTGTTTTGGAATTGCACTATACACAGTCATCTATCTTTTTGTTTATCCTTTGTTGATTTCTAGGCATCTCCATCTGAATTTCTAATCAGACTCATGTAGATAATGAATATGTAACAGTCGGATGTCTTGTAGCAGTGATAATGGCCTGAAGATGTGACAGTAACTACTACACTGTCTGGGAAAACAAACAAACAAACCACACATGTATACATATGCACAAAACCACCAGTCTGGGGACTGATCAGATCACAGAAAAGCAGTAAAATTAAAACAGGTGAAGAGCACCTGTGCCTCACCTCTGTTTTGCTGGAAATTTATGCTTGCCAGATCTGCTGGATAATTTTTGAGCCTTAACACATGCCTGTTTCTTCTATCTGGTCCCATCCACACTTGCTATCTCTACCTTACAAGTCTGTCTCTCTTGCTATAAATATTTAAAGGGTAAAGACATTTTCTCTGACATTTTATTAATAATCACATAGCCCTTATATATTGTCTTCAAGATACCAGAAAAATCATGAATCCTCTTAGCTGTCAGCAGTGGTTGCATTTAAGGGGGGAAAATGCAGACAGAAAGCAAAAGGTGCGCTATCACTGGCCCAATGAATTGAATATCATTGATTCTTGGTTCATGCCTGTCCTTGGTTTATTGCACACAGCTCAACTCAGTGACAATGAAGAACTAGATTTCTAAAAATAACCGGGTAGCCCAAAATATCAGCACACAAAATGTGTTTGGGCTACATCCTTGTAGAGTGTAAATGAGTTTGTTCTATTTATAGAATGAGATCTTGATCCTCCTCCAATTCTGTGTATAGGAAATTTAGATTCCTAATAAAAGCTTATTATTATCTCCACAAGCTTACGTTATAGTAAGCAACCCTCGAATCAGAAATGGTAAACCTGAATCAGAAGAAAAGTTAAATCTAATATCTGTACTTAGTTCATTAAAGTGCTTTTCTGACACCATTTTTTTCAATTTTTCAAATATTTCTTATTTCAATGAAATTCTGAAGGTTGCAAAGGATGTTAACAGTTCTCTATCTTGTCTCTTCACTGACTACTGGTTTTTACTAGAAAAATATCTATTACTCTCTCAGCCTATCATCAAATGTTTGTAGAGCAAATTATACTTAAAGTGTTTCCTGATTTCTTAAGAGAAAATTTCTTGTTTAATACAAGATTAAGGTTTATATTACCCAAGCTTTTACCTTATGCCTTGATGACACTACAAAGTCTTTGAATATGTCTTTTTTTTTTTTTTTTCCCTTCTCAGAATAATACTTGCCTTACAACATGAAAATTTATATTTATTTGATTATGTTCAATTTGGCACAGCAGCTATCAGGATATTTGTTTATGGCCATTCATTGTATTTTTTTTAAATCTTCCTCTGCATCAACCTCAGTAATGGCTTGTTTGCTCAGCATAAAAATAACACTAAACTAATGATTTATGGTGACGTCTAGTCTGAATGTAGGGCTAAATAATGCAGCCCTGTAACTGGTACTTTTGATTAATGCTTTTCTTGGCACCTGATTCTGTTGCAGTGAAAAGCATTGCAAGTCAGTGATCACCGTTCTGTTATCAGTGTGTTTGAATGTTCAAGCAGCATGGGATCTAGCATGCCTAGAAGCTGAACTTCAGAGAGATAACATTTTGAGGAAGACGTTGCTATTTTTCCTGTAGTGAAAGTTTCTGTTTAATAATGCCAGAAGCAACTGGGCTTATTATACTTTCATTTTGTATGAGGATGAGTCACTGAGATGGGCTGGATGCTGTTTTTGTTTTTGGTGGCTACTTGCGCTTGACTGGTCTTCACACGCCACCTGATACTTGGTTATGTGTTCATTTTAAAAAGTGTATGTTTAAATACAAATATAACTGGAGCTGATATAGAACTTAGCATTGGTTCTGAGCCAAGAGAACCCTAGCCCCTAGAAAGGCTTCACAACTACCAGGCAGCATTCAGTGAATATGGTAGAGGTGCGATGACATTGAAGAATGTTTCTCATTTCAGACACAACTGTGGAGTAAGACGTTTTTCTCTTGGATTGCAAACAGCACAACTCAGGAGAAAATTCTTTATAGGCCTTGATCACTGTATAGGAACTGTTTGGTGATTGATCACCTGAGGCAAGCACTGAGTCAGCCCTGGGAGCACAGGTGAAGACAATTCAGCTGGGTGACCAAAAGGGGTGGAGCTTGGCTGACCTCTCCTAGACCCCCCCTTTTAAGGGCTGACTGCCACTGGGGAAGGATTTCTTTCTGGAGATTCTTCCCCTTGGAGTTTTTCTGCAAGCCTGGGACACGGGTGAGTATTTTCATTTATTTTCAGTTATCCCTTTCCACCATGATAATCCTAGTTATACAACCTGTAAAATACCAGCCTAACCATGCCACTCTGCTAATTGTATATTTGTTGATTGTACTATCGCCAAATAGCCAAAGTCCTGGAAACACATCTTTCCTTGGACATCACAGTACAATGTGCTCTTGTCAGACAGCACATCCTATGTAAAAATAGGAAAGAAAGTAAGCCTACAGAGAAGTTGTGAATACTTCTCAAATCTATTTCATTGCTCAGTCATCTGAAAAAGGTGACAAAGAAATGAACAATCTCACTAACACAGAAAATCTCTCTGGATCCAGTAACTTGAACACAGCACAGATGTGAGGTGGGCACTCTGTAATTTGTAGCAGTGCACTTTCCAAACGTTTTGTTAAACTTGGAGATAGATAGCTATCCTTAAACCACAGCTTTTGACCATCTTCATGTGAATTATTCATCACTGTGATTATTTTCTGTTTATAACAAATGTGCACTCAGTAAAGTTATATGGCCATTTTTTTTCATCATTTTTTTTCTTCATAGAAATGGTATTGGTTAAGAGCAGCTAGATAACAGCAGATCAGCAGTTTCTCTCTGTCGTTTTTTTCTGATCAAGTTTGATGAAG
>JAOWBP010000001.1:75590192-75607548 GCA_028571105.1 Tragopan temminckii | reverse complement strand
AAAGGAACCTTAAAGATCACTGAGCTCCACCCTCTAGCTGTGGGCCAGATCAAGCTGCTTAGGGCCCCATCCAACCTAATCTTGAATGCTCCCAGAAATGGATCATCCACAATTTCTCTGGGCAGCCTGTTCTAGTGCCTCACTACCCTCGGAGTAAAGAATTTCTGCCCAACATCTAACCTAAATCTTTCCTCTTTTTTGTTTAAAGATATTCCCTCCTATCGTTATCAGACTATGTAAAATGTTGGTCTCCCTCCTGATTATAAGATCACTTTAAGTACTGGAAGGCCACAGTGAGGTCTTTGTGAAGCCTTCTCTGTTCCAAGCTCAGTGAGCCCAACTCCCTCAACTTTTCCCTCATGAAAGAGATGCTCCAGCTTTCTGATCGTCTTCCTGGCCCTCCTCTGGACCCTCTCCAACAGCTCCACATCCTTCTTGTGCTTGTAATGTCTTTACAGTGCAAGTTGTAGGACCTGAGACTAGTGATTTCCATGTCCATACCCCCAAAATCTCAGGGGTTGGAACTTGATGATCCTTGAGGTCCCTTCCAGCCCAAGCCATTCTGTGATTCTACAATACTATTACATTCAGGATTTATCCTGCCTAAAAGAAGGTGCTCTTTTGAGTTATCAGGAGTGTTCCATTTCACATTCCTTCCTTCCCTAAGAAATAAATACTTAGTGTTTCTTTTATTGATAAATTGTTCATTAAGCCATTATGGAAAACTATAGAAATAGTTTCAAGACCTTTTAGATATTCTTAAATGGGCTGTACCTTAGTTAAGGATCTGCAAACTCTGAGTAACATTTTTCAAGTATCTTCTGTTTACAAATAGTTGGATATATCTTAAAAGACCAATTTAAAAATTAGTTTCATGATGATATATATGAGAAGTCCATTTGAGATTTACTGTGTCTTTCAGTTCACAGAAACAGACTTGGAAAAAGTGATTCATCCTTTTAATGCACTGTGTAACTAGCCAAGTCATATTTTGCTGGCATTCTAGTCTTAGGGAAATGCTGTAGTCAGTCCATACTAGTAACCTACTGAAGTTAAAGTGACTCCAAAGATTTAGATGGATGACTGAAATAGGAACATTAAAGTTAAGCAGATGCTTGTGTAAAGAGAGTGACCTAATTATGCTAGTTGCTGTTCTGTTCTGAAGCAAACTGTTCTCAGCTTTGCAGTCTGAACAACGAGAGGAATGAGTTGCTTTTTTATCAGCCATGTTTGTGTGGGCAAATCTAGATGATATGCACTAAGCACGTTGTTAGTGCTCTGCCAATTCTAGGCTTAAATGCAAAACATGTATTTGAGAATCCTAGGAAAAACTTGAGATGTCAATAGAAGAAATAGGTATTACAGTATGTATGTTCTCTTATAAATATCTGGATAAATCCCACTGTACGATTTGCTTTATTAAAAAAAAAAAAACAAAAAAACCTTAAAATCTCTAAGTTATTATTCATTTTGTTTATTTATTATCTGTTTCTGTTCTGTCAGGAATAGAATCAGTTCTTAAACCTCAATTTATTTTATTATGCAATTTATAGAAAGTCCATCTTATAGCCCTCTCTCTAATATTTGATTGCAGTCACTGCTTAAAATTGGAATAAAAGGTATGCTGTTTCTGTTCATTTCTCAGTTGCATAATTTTCTTCTCCTGATCAGGAGGATAAAGGGAATGATTCCTGAAATATGAATTTACAATTAGATTCCTTTATAGTGGGTACTTGTGAGTGTATGCTGTTTTTTGGTTCACTGCACTGTACAGTCTTTCCTGTACTTGAGAAATTCTTTGGTCTCCAAAGGGCAAATAATCCTCTTCTTGCGACTTCCGTGCTTAAGTACATGATATTTTCTCTTAGAAGAGAAAGTTTTTTAACAACTAGGAGAACTTTCTCTGCTTGTTGTGAACACGGGCTTCATTGTATATGCTATGATTCCAGGAAGAATTAAATGGAAGGGTAGGTCCTTAATGTGATAGTTCTTAATTATTTACAAAGCTGAGTGTTTTTTAATGGGGCTGATGTACCTCTGTTACAGACCATTTCCCCTGCCTCCTTCCTTCAAAACTCCACCGATAATGAGAGTATAGCCTCGCTCAGCAGTAAAACTCCTTTTGCCAGATATCAAACCTTGGTACCATTTACTGGATGATGTGATGGGTGTTCAGTCTTTACACCGTTCAGTTTCTTGTATTTTCTGATGGACCGTTTTGCTGACCAATTGAAGAGCTGAGACTTTTTTACCCAGTCTTCAACAATAACAGGAATGAAAAGTAAAAATCTACTTAATTACCTAGTAATGATGCATAACTTGGAAACTGAAGAACACATCTGTTGTATATTTTACTTTGGCTTCAGTCAAATATACAATTCCAGCTGAAGTGTCAAACTTAATTTGCAAAGGGCAGTGCTCTGCATTTCAAGACGAGACAAAGAGAAATGTTCCTGTTACTCTATTTCATACAGATCCCTCTCACGTGGGTACTTTTTTTTGTTTATTTTGGGGGAAACAAAAGTGCTGTATACAGAAGAACAGCATAGAAAGGAAATAGATGCACAGTGCATGGAAGCAACCAACAACAAATAGCAGGCGACACAAACAGCTGCAAGGAGAACCAAAGCTTCCAGAGTCCCATGTGTGTGATCTCAATATTGAGTCAGTCTGGTAACTGCTGAGGAAGAACATTAGCTAATTTAGCCATATTCTTGTGCTAGGCTTCAGCTGGTCTTTTAAATTATGATTTATATGTGGATGTTGTATCCTAACTTTGCTTTCAAAAAAATATGTTTTAGGACTTGCTGAGGTATATTGAGAATTTTAAGTTTTCTGTCAATTTTGGACAAACGTGAATGCATGTAAATATCCATACAAAAACCAGGAAAAAGTGCGAAGTGATGTTTAATATATATATCTATGTGGAAAAGAGCACGTTATCCACATTGCTCGTCTTGAACTCCATACTATCTATACTTTTTAGCTTTGTATTTCATAATATATGAGGGCTGCTCCAAAAACAATGCCTTTGTATTTTATTATGTTGGCCCACGACATCAGAGGCTGATGTTGGTAGTATGGCAGTAGGGTTGACTTCTGTCTGTTCAGAACAAAGAAAGATGAGCTGTGTGGACATCGCTTTCCTAGCAATGATATCCTCATAGCAGGTGTAAAACAGTGGGTCACCTCTGCTGGCACAGATTTTTACGAGCACGGCATGCAGTATCCTGCTCATCACTGGTAAGCATGCATAATTTGTGGTGAATATGTTGAAAAATAGTGTTTTGTAGCTGAGAATTTGCTCTGTCAAATAGTGTAATTGTGCTCCCTGCACAATTCTGAAAATACAACTTCTGCTGTATTTTCCATGGATATAAATACGAGGCATTACCTTTGGAGCAACCGATATACAATGTTATTTTTTGCTATGGCTCAATTTAATTATACTTGGTGAAGGCAATTACTGTAACATAATTATATTTTTAGGGAACTATAAATGTGGGTTAAAATACACAATTTCACCTGAACATTAATGTTCCATACAGTAGAGAATGCAGAACAACTCTGACAAGAAATCTGTGACCTTAATGTAAAACAAGCTCTATGGATCTGTGAAAATAAATAAATCTAAACAACACAAAAGTTTATTAATAATTAAAAACAAATTCTAGAATGTAATTCAGGAGATGTTACCATATCCAGACAGTATGATTCATGCAAGAAGCATGCCTTATTTTGCCTACGCTGAGGGGTTCAGAATTGCTTGTTGTTTAGAATGTACCCTCACTTGTATATTCCAGTATGTCCTAGATACTTCCGTTCAAGTTCATTAACAGGAATCTCCATAATTTCTCGGAATAAACAGGACGCTTGTTGATCTCCCTTCATAAAAGTCAGTAGTCGAAGAATATTATCTTCAGATTAGGAAAGAGCATAGATAGGACTAAGAGCAAACCATCTTATCCTTAAAACTGAAGGAAATAATTTTGTATTGAAACACTTGAGAAGCAGCTTTGAAAGGTGTATTTCTCTTTCAAGACACTATTTGGATAAAGAAGTTTGCTCCTTGTGCAAATGCCAATGTCTGCATGCCCAAGTTCAATATCTGACTGAGAAGTAGTTGTGCTTCGAAATGGTATAATCCCCCAGCATATTTACTATATGTTAATTTAGTGTTGATATAAAGGGTCTATTAGCAGTGCAAAACATTTCAAGTAGGTGGAAGCTCATCATTTCTCAGTGTCTGTGTAGTACTTTCAGGCTCGTGCTTAGATATCTTTTGGGAGATGAAAGCCCCTAGTCTAGAATTTCATTTCTTTTGACATCTTTTGCTAAGGAAGGGGAGAAGAGTGAGGAAGGAAGACCGAGCTATTAAGTAAGATGAGTAATTAAATGAAGAGGACTTTACTTAAAGTGAAGAGGTCCTGCAATTATTCATATGATTGTGGACAAACTTAATTAACTTATTCCCACAATTTGGGCATGTATTTATGCAGATTGTAAAAGGAAGGTGAAGGAATCCTTCTGCAATGAATTCATCAGTGCAGGAAAGCTCTCAGTGGTAGATTAGGAAAATTAGAAGTCAGACTTGGCTACAGTCTTTAATGAAAATATAATCAGCAATATATCTTCATGAAATGTGCAATGCCATCACATGATGCCCACTTGGAGGTAATGTAAGGGCTAGAGGCAGTAGTCCAAAATCATTAACATGCCCCAGGTGGATATAGTATCATGATAAATGTTCACTTGGAAAGGATTAATTTTGGATTTCAAAAGGCTTTGAAAGTAAAACAGAAAGTTGGTGATTTTATATCAATTCAGTCAGCTCCATACTTCAATTCAGTACTGAAAGTATTCACATCTGATGATACATCCCTGATGTATTTGCAACACCTGAGCTAGGTGGTGCTGTTACTTGTTAACCCAATTCCAAAGTGGAAGGATAGAAATCTTTTCAGATGTTTATCTCAATCTATCCAGTAAAACCAAAGATATTGATCTTCTATAGCTCCGTACAAATCAATTAAGTTTATTTTCTGGAAAGAGTAAAAAGGATCCCTTTCAGGCTGGAAGTCTGGGTCAATAGGCTTGCCTGTTAGTTTCCCTTCTCTTTAATTCTGGCAGGAATGATATGGGCAAGAACTGATTAAAAAAACAAACAAACAAAAAACCACAAGAGTTTGTTCTGGATATTTTAAAACATTTTAGAGAAGGAAAAAATGGCTTGGTTATTTTGGTTCCTGTATGAAGATTCAATGCTTGAACAACTCATTTTTCAATTACAAAAATTATGCAATACTTCTGTAGATTGTGCGGACTTTGGGAAGTGTTTGTGCTCTAACTTAGTTTTGCTGCAATTAATGGCATCTTAATAATGACAGTAGAACAGGCGTTTGTTTCCGTTAGATCTGTCAAGTGTCTTTAAACACAAAGGATTGTTTTCTAGGACACAGATTACATAGGTCATAATGCAGAGAAGAATACTATGTCATTTGATTTTTAAACCTTCATCTTTTTTTCCTAAGGCTATTTTCCTGTTTTAAGGGATATAAAAGAAGATGAAGTACTGTTTTTCTTCATCTGAATGTATATAAGGAAGTGTTACTAGTTTGAGAGGGAGCTGAAAATGCAAATTCCCCCATGGAAATATTCTTTGGAACTCACATGAACTATCTTGCTAATAAATCAGAGTCCAGTAGCTATTTTGTGCATAACTGAATGAATGTTTTTTTGTCCTCTGTTTAATGAAAAAATGATGCTATAAATGGATCCAAATGGGAAACCTACATATCCATGTGTATGTCTTTCCATGCAACTTCAGCAATTTCACCCTTTTCCCAGTGTTAGTATTTCATTGCTGTTTTTGTGGGTATTGTTTTTAAAGAGGTTACATTTGCTGGGCAAATACATCATGTGCACTGTGCAGTGCCTCAACACACTTGCACCCATGTGAGGACAGGGACCTTTAGGATTTTTTTGTTAATGACATAGAAGCAAACAAGCTTGGTGTTCTTACTTTTGATTCATACCAAAATAGAAAAGTTTTGTGAAAAGGTGCATAGGGAAGGTGGCACCTTTACTTTTGTCTATCTGTAGCTAACTCTTATGCAGAAGGCAATAAAATAAGAACAGTCATATTGTTTGCGCATAATGTTATGTATCTAAGCAGTACTTAAAATAGCGTAGTCTTATAAAAGGCTCAGCTGAGGCACAACAGTTTCTGCAAACTCAAATTCTCTTAGTGATTTTCTCATGCATCTGGCAAATATTCAGCTACTTAGGAGATATTTGGGAAAGATTTAGCCTCTGTTTAGGCATAGTATGAACTAGAACTCTTAGAAAAACAGTAATTAAATGCTTTTGTATTCAGAGAAGATGTTAAGTATCTGTCAAACATTGACTCCTACTGTTCATGATCACAGTATTGGAGAGAAATGGTAATGACAGGCTAGGCTGAAAACAATTAAGTAAATTGAATATAGTGACTTGCTATACACATGCATAAGGATCTACGTAAATGGATACGTGCTATATAGATGAGCATCAATATTCACTTGGTGTGCATGAATTGTTCATGTAGCCAAATGTTTTGCAGACTGTCAGAGCGCGAGCAACGCTGCATGATCTGGGAAGGATCATTGAATTGGAGTCAGCATGCTAGGCAGGCGTGAAAAGATCCATGACTGATACATGCAAAAAAGTGCATGTAGTGCCTCATTTCTGAGAGTAATAAACACTTAGTCAAACTCTACCTGGAGGGCAGCCATTCAGGACACTAGCTGACTGCAGTTCAACTGTGGTGCATAAACAGGCTACTTCTGGGATCTGAGTGCTGACCCCCGAATAACAGATTGATGAATAATCTGAGTGATTAGTAAATCCAAGAGTATTTAGGATTCTTTTTGTTTGTTTTTGTGATTGCACTTTTCTTCTCTGGTACTGAGGCAGAGAGTTTGCTTGCTTTTCTTCTCACTACCTGAGTTTTCAAAGGTTTGAGGAAATCTAGGTGAAGAGTAATAAATGTATTTAGTTCTTCATGAGGATGTAGTCTTTTGTTATATATTTCTCTTCAAAAGGCTTCTCTAGGAAATAATAAGTTGCTGAGTTTCTGGATATTCAGCTGGCACACATTTGAAAGTATTGACTTAGGCCTGGGAACCCCACCACCAGTCTATGACAACTTTTAGTATTGCTGTGCCAGTTTCTGGAAGGAGAGCTGAAATAAATAGCTGCCTTTGAAATGCTGGAGATATCTGACAGACTGACAGTGCTAAATTACTCCAGGCAGGTTACCTACAATGGCTGGCTTTTTGTCTGTTCAGTGATACAATGAATGTATTATACTTGGCTGGGAAAAATGTCAGACGTGTGGGAGAAGCAGACTAAAATGCCTACGGACAACCTGCCTTTAATTAAAGGAGCTGAGAAGAGAATCAACTTTCCCTTCAGGAATTCTGTCTCATCACTACCTATTAAGCTTATGAGAGAGAATTCAGAGACAATACCTTTTGGGAAGCCTCTAATTCGTTTGGGTACTAATCAGATGTAGGGGTAATGGAATGCTTTTTTTTTTTCTTCTTTTTTTTTTCCAGAATGGTGGATAAGTTAAAGTGCAGTATTAAGCTTGCCTTTCACTCCGTGAAGGACCAAACTAGCTTCATTCTGCCCATCAGTCCGCATACTGGGACATCCAGAGTTGTAACTGAGATTCTAGATTTTTTTTGTCTGTGTGGTTATGCTATTTAATTAATCACTCCAGGAACATAGAAAGGACGTGATGTGTACTCATTTGACAAGAGAATATAATAAGAACTGTGGGGTACCCAGCAAGTACAGGAGTGCCTGATGCTATTAATTGCTTTTGCAAGTGATTTAAAGCATTTGGAATCTGAGAAGCATTTTTGTTACTGTGCTCTGCAGTTATAAAAACTCTTTCAAGTTCTCCTGTATTAAAAGAAATAAATTCTAAAAGAGAGATGGTTTTTTATATCTCAAAAACTTTAAGAATGCTTGATAATTCTATGTAAATTTTCTTATAATGGCATTTTGTAGCTTTGTGAAGCTGGAGATGAGAACTGGGAGATCTGTTTTGAGAATCAGGCTAGAGAAAATTAGGCGAATGAGACCTGAAGTATAAACTCCTTAGACAGGTTTCAGGGCTAGTAATGCTTGTTAATTCAGATATTGGCAGGGTAAAATAAGAGAAACTTCTCTTCAAACCAGATCCACTCCAGTCTTCACCGCTTCAGTTTGATGGGCTTGAGAGGAAAGCAGAGTTACAGAAATTTACCCGGAGGCTAATTGTGTTTTACACTGCAGTGGAAATGAGTTTTCTAGCTATTCTGGTTTTAACGGTGACATGTATAAGAGCTTAACCTCAGAAGCGAATTCATTCAGTAAGAGGACATGAGGACAATATTGATCCTCTGAGTTGCTGCAACATGTCATCATAAGAACTGTTGTTGTGATCATAAGGTTTGAACCAGGCAAGACAAATACTGCTGTATGCTTTTCCTATAGAGTTTAGGATGGACTTGCATTTTCCCAAGTTTAGACCTCTAACAGCTATAATTAGATACCCTTCCTTTCCTCCTCACTTGTGTTCCTTCATTTTTGAGCAAAGTTCAAGATTTAAGAGATTGAGATATGTATATAATTTTTAAAATATTTCTCATATATTTTAAATTTGTTACTGGTGCTACTTTCAAATTCAAAAACTTTCAAAGTTTGTGTCTTCTAACGCAGTGATGAATTATCTTCAGTGTTAGAAAGACCTTAGCTGACTTCCATAAAGATATTGCTGTCAGTTTTTGAGTATTGAGTACAAATTGAGGATAAGCTTGCCTTTGTGTTTTAGTCAAACTTTCTGTTTTATAAAATAGACTGAAAACTCATTCTTAAAATGAGAAGCTATGAAAACCATGTCTTGGATTAGGAGAAAAGTAGTCACCTCACCCTTAATGCATGCTTCAGACTTTTGCATCTTACCCAGAGCCATGGGCCGCGGTCTAAAATAGAAAGATGGTAAATCAAATTTTTGTTTTGCTGAGTTCCCTATGGGCTGTTCAAACTATACCTCAGGGCAGACTTTGATTGAAGAACAGAGTGCCACATCCCTCTCCTCTTGTTGCATGTTTTTTTTTTCTCTGATGTTTCTCTAGCTTTTGGTTTCTGTAAATGGGATGCATTTCTTACTAAACTGGGGAAAAAGGCAAAGATTAAAACACAGGTATATAATGTAAAGGACCAAACTTGAAAGTGATAATATAGTTGAATATGAAAACATAGGTAGCTAGCGCCCGTTTCACTGACTAAAGGGTGTCATCAGCAAGTTAATCATGAAAATACTCTTAACTAGCAGAATGAGGCCTTAAAGCAACTGAACTTTCACATTCCTGGTCTAACAGACCTTGTCTGTAAGCCAGCTGTTCCACACAAAATATGGGTTTTAGCAAGGGCCAAATTTGTTCTTCTTAAGCAGCCGGATGCAGCCTACCAGGAAATGATGACATGGTGTGAGTGTGTGCCTAGCATGATAATCCGGAAGAAATGAGTCCATCAAACTCTTTTCTCAGAGGGCAGTCACTTAAAAACATGCACATTTTCCCATCATGCAGCCTAAAAGATTGAAGCAGTATAATCACAATATTTTCTTAATTATACTAATTACCAATCCTTACAATGAGAGAAATCTCAGGGTGTTTCTAGTACGAGCAGCTAATTAAGGTCTAGTAGAATTATGATGTAATTTCTTATATTTGTGTAGAAGTGTCATTTTAGAAATAAACACACGTAACCTATAATGGAATGGTGGAAGTAATCCTACTCATAACCGCACTTAACATAATTGTTTGTTTTTAATTTTTTTTTTTTTTTTTTGTCTTCAGCCAGAAACTGAAGCATCTTAAATTCATAGCCTCTTATTAGGAACTTCATTTGATATACTGTCCTTCTGGATTGATGCTGTATCACTATTACCTACTTTGTAAAATAAGCTAAGCAAAATTAGCTATTGAAATTAATTTTGCATCTAGGAGATTGCTATTTACTGGTCACTTTTGAAGCTGCTCTACAGTTAAAGTAGTCAAAGTTTTGGATCAAGTTTTGGCCTATTTTGAAATCTGGGGCTGCAGTTGGTAAAGATAGGCTGCTGCTCACTGAAATTTTCCATGGCCCTTATTAGTCACAGTGATGACAAACCTGCAGCTGTGCAAGTAGTGGCTGGAAACCTGCAGCGACCACAGGAGGCACCCACAGGCCCTGCTTTCTCAGAATGACCTCCCCTGGTAGGTCTGCAGGGATGCCATTTTGTCTTAGTGGGAGTCCCTAACTTGCCCTAAACTATCAGCCATTAAGTTAAAGAACAGAACTCAGCAGTTTGGGCTGGGAGCCAGGTGGGAGTAATCTGGTCTGGGGAGGAGGCTGTCTGGGGAGGAGGCTGTCTGGGGAGGAGGCCTCTTGTTCTTTTGGGGTAGTGAGGTTGAGAAAGCTGTGGCTGGGTGGCCATTGTGTTGTGAACTGCACTTGTAGCGAGGCAGGCAGGAGAGTGAGGACAACTGGGCAAACGCCATCAGGCTCGCCAAGGTTGCTTCTCTGCTCCTGACTCAGCATGTGGAGGGCTGAGAAAAGCCCCTCACATCATGGAAAGGAAGGCCGAATTTGGCATTATGTGACACGGAGAGGGTAATGTAAGAGAGCAGAGAGCAAGCTGTCTTAAGGGAACAGGGCCTCTGGGTGGTGAGCAGCACAGAGACCTTTACTTTTTCCCAGCTACAAACCTCTGAGTCTCATGTCCCTCAGGAACAGTATTTTAAATTTCCAAACATACTTGTTAATGTTGTATAAAATATATTTCTACTACACATTAGTAGGCTTGTGTAACTATGCAGAAGCTGATGCGGGTAACACAAGGTTGTAATCAGTATGGAGGGTTTTTTTTTTAAAAAAAAAAAAAAAAAAAAGACAACTTTCCAATTCCATCTTTCTGTTTCAACCTACTTCTCCTTTCTACTGCTTTTAGTGAGGTCTAACCTTTCCAAACAGATTTCTGAAACTGTGCTCAACCCTTATTGTCCTTGGTCTGCTTGCTACATGAACGGCTTCTTGTAATCTTATTTTTCCATTACACTGTTGATTTGCCAATCTCCAATTGCTTTCTTTTCAGTCATTTCAGAAACATTTCTTGATCCTTTCCATTTTCAGTAGTGGCAGAAATTGGATTCACTTCCAATATTTCCCTTTTACTGTAATATATCTGGGCATTGCTTGTGCATATACTTGCATAATTCAGATGGGTTTGTTCTCCACAAATAAGAAAACACTTCAGCTCTGATGGTCTTTAAGTTAATAAAACAGAATATGTTTGTGAAGGAACTATATTTAGTGAGAAACATTACTCTTATATACTATCAGGAACTCACCTAAATGAACAAGTAGGTTTGTGTTGAACAAAAAAAATTTTGAAGAGGTATACTAACATTTTTTTTCCTGAACTTAAGGGTATTTGAGTCTACCAAGGTACTGGTATAGATGCATCTCTGAGGAGAACATGGTTCTAGGGGAACGTTTCCCTAGGAAAGAGAACACATTACTTTTTTGTGTGGCTTCAAGTAGAATTTTCATTTGGCTTCCTTTTTGCTCATTTGGTCAAATGCATTAAGCCTTACAGCTGCTCTTGTCATGTATTGTTTCCAAATATAAAAGTAAGCTGCAAAACTCTTTTGTAAGATTAAAAGTTCCAGAGCGCGCACAAACTCTATCAGACATGGTCCTTGTGATATTTACTGCTTGAGTTTTAAGTCTCACAAACTGGCACGACTAATTTTCTTATCGATACCTAATGCCATTGTAGAAATACTGTAAAAGGTAAATGACTGTGCTGATGAGTCTGTTGTTGACTTTGTGTGGGTTCAAAGTACTGCTCCTTCTGATGTCAAATGCAACTGTTAGTAAGTGGCCATAATGCAGTTTGCAAGGGCAAAGTATCAAGATTTTTGCCAGGAACCTGAGCAACTTTTAGTTTGGCAGCAATCACTGCTGCTGTTTTTCTCCATTTCCCACTCTGTTCTTCCTTGGTTTGAAACTTCTACATGAAATGAAGAAGGGAAAACACGTATGAAACAGAAAGCATTATCTGTTGCAGCTGAGGCAGGGTTAACGTGGGAACAAGGAAAAGTTTTAATGTTCATATGCATATAAATGAATTCGCAGTAACAAGAAGGTTGCATGTAGGTCAGTTTTAAACTTGAAAGTGGTGTTTTCTGTTTCTTGACATCTTAAAAATATGTAGTAATAGAATAGGTTTAATTTCCTAGTAAATGCTTTCCTAAGAAAAGTGATCATAGAATGGCCTGGGTTAGTAGAGACCTTAAGGATCACAAGCTCCAACCCCCCTGCTGCAGGCAGGGCCACCAATCTCCACATTTAATACTACACCAGGCTGCCCAGGCCCCATCCAGTCTGGCCTTGAACACCTCCAGGGATGGGGCATCCACAGCATCTCTGAGCAGCCTGTTCCAGCACCTCACCACTCTCAGAGTAAAGAACTTCCCCTGATATCCAACCCAAATCTTCCTTCAACTTAAAACCATTTCCCCTTGTCCTGCTGTTATCTACCCTTGTAGAGTTGACTCTCCTCCTGTTTATAGGCTTGCTTTAGATATTTGAAGGAAGCCAATTGCTGTCATTCAATCAAATTTATAAGTGAACAGTAGGATTGGGACTTTGTATTCTCATCTTGGACTTTATTCTCTCCACCTCCTCCTCTAATCCTCCCATCAAGTTCCCTCTTCTATGAGCTTTATTGTTATTCTGACTCACAGTGGAGCTCCAGTCTCTCTGATTGTTTTCCAGTCAAACTGCATTCTTATGCCTGCTCTTGTTCTAATTTTCTTTCTCTGGGAAAAAAAAAAGCTGGTTGGTGGTTGTTTTGTTTTGATTTTCCTTTTTTGCCATTTCTGTTTTGGTGCCTAAGAGGAAGTTCCGAGAATGTAAGAAAGCCTAATAGAATTCCTTTCTCTCCTATTATTTGGCACACACAAATGCATCATCTTGTAGACATGCATGGGCATCTATTACACAGCAAGCACACAGGCAGTCTGTTATGACCTTTGACTGAAAGTGTATGCCCACCGCTAATAAGTTTTCAGAAGGTAGGGATAGCCTTCTGGTCATCTAGAGGCTATAGTAGCAACTGCTCTTTGGAAGACCATATCTATCTCAGAGCTCAGCTTTGATCAGAAACATTTTAAGTGAATACAAAAGCATATAATTTCCAAATGTTAATAAAAGTTTTCCTAAAATGGCTAAACATGGAGAGTATTTTTTTTTTTCTTCCAGAGCCTTGTAATGAAGTCTCCTTCTTGAAACACTGTGTGTCACCATCTTGTTCCAAGATATGGGAGATGTTGAACTGAGTGACTATTGTAAAGGATTGCAAGTGACAGAAAACTTAAGAGAGGATATATGAACAACCAAATAGTGAAGTACTAACATAACTCATAAATTGTAACATTTTTTCTGTTAATGTACTAAGAGGACAAAATCATAGAATTAAGAAACCTAAATAACCAATTATATACTGTATTGAAATTGAGCTGGTTTTGAATACAAAAAAATAAAGCACATAGTGGTCTCTAATGAGATAAATATTACAAATTTAAATTATTTGTGGGAAGAAATATCTATAATTTCCTAATAAGTATTTAAATAAATAATCCTCTTCCCTCCTTGTTCTTCCTATTAAAAAACAAACAAAAAAAAAAAAAAACCCAAAAAAAAACCTTAAGTCTCCTGTGAAATTATCAGTTTTCTGCAAAGTTTAATAAGACAGTGCCAAAACCTTTTCCTATCATGGACTGCAAGAATACTACCTATCCTGCTTTGTTTCGGTTTTTCTTTGAAGAAAGATTCTGCCAATTTTTGTGATGAAGTCATTTAGCAAAATCACTTTGATCACTGGAAACAGATACTTAGCTTTATATTGTCTCATCTGTGCAGTTTCCACAAATCAGTGCAAGCTTTCAGTAGCATCTGCTTGCTGTAAATATAGATGAAAATCAGATAATGAAATGAAGTATCAATGTCCGGACTTCTGAGACCTGGTAAGAGTGACAGGGTTGGCCTTCCAAGGTTTGTGATCCTGAAATTATAGATGTATAATAATTATTGGTATTTTGTGTAAGGATGGAGCCAGGAACAATTTTTAAATTTTTTACTGTATTTCAAAAAATTCCATATTGTTTATGGAATTATTGCACTTTACGTTTGCATTTAGTCTGTATTGCGAATGTTGATCTGCAAGGAGGCTTACTTTACAGAATGGATCCAAGTGAAATATATGAGCTCTGCTGTTGAGTTGTATGTTGAATGGAGTTGTATGCATGTTGTGTTTTGTGAACAAATGAACCCTTATTTGTCATTATGAGAGACTGCTTTCCATTCATAATTTACTAATTTTAGTAGAAATCATATATTTTGGAATAAACATTTGTTTGCAAAGCCTTGTAAGTGTAAAGGCTTATAGGTCAGCAGTGGTTAATGATAGTTAATTCAGCTCCTGTTTGATGATTCAGGGTAAGCATCATGCTTGGCTCTGTAGAACATGGGAAAGGGAGAGTCATTGTAAGGAGCACTTAGTAAGGCCACTGAATGTTGCTATATTCAACTGCAACCCTCCTTTTGATGAAAACTGTTTGAGAGCATGTTTCTAGGCGCAACATTGTGCCGCTTAGACACAGGCTTATTGAAAGTCAAATGTTCTACAATTCAATGCCAAGTCCTTATTTTCACCTTAATCCTTCAGTTTCCTTTACTGCCATATTTGCCTCGTGTGATACATCTTCCTTCCATCTTCATACAGCATTCTCCACTGATATCCAAGATCAAGAATGTCTTAAGGGAGAACTGTGGTTATTTTTCTTTGATTTCTTAGGTTAACTAATAACAAAACACCAGCTGTGTGCTGGATATTTTCAAGCTTGATTAGATTTAAAACATTAGATATTCTTAAGATTGTAGCTGCAGCAAACAATAGAAACTGAAATGGTAAAGGAACAAACTGTTCTGATAAGATGCTTAGGAGTAGAGTGAGAGCGCCTATGAATGTAAATGTAAACAAAGCCCTGCAGCCTTCTTTTACAATGTCTGTGTTAAATCAGTATTTTGAGATTGCATCTTTCAACTGTAGTCACTCTTTCTATTTAGATACAAATCATCCAAAACTCGTCTTGGCAAGTACAGAGCTTACCTCTACATCGTAGGAATTTTATTTTAGGACTCCAGTATACTTAGAGGAATTTTTTTGTCCTCATTCATTCTTCTAGATGAGAAAACAGAAGTCTGAAAATATCAGTGAAGAGAACCCTAGGTGTTGAGGGATCTCGAATGGACTTGGACAGTGGATTTTAAATCCAGCCTCTAATTGCATGGTGCACATTGTCTTGGTAGTATGGTGGTTCCACTGAGATGGTATCTTTGACTGTAAGTAGCACGTTCAATTTCCACTTACATACTCAGCTTTTTGTGCTATAAATGCAATAGAACATTTGGAAAGTAATTTGGTGCTGGCCTCCCTATTTTATTGAGTTTACATTTATGCTATGGTTGAAATGATCATCAGGAATGTGAAGAGCAAAGTTATAATGTGACAATATTTACACAATCTGATAACTTCCGTATACATACATTTCTCTGTTCTGGCTCAGTGCATCTTTGTGATGCCAGATGGTGTCTGTGTTTTTGTTTGTTGATTATGGAAACACATCAGCAGGAAGCAGTTTTCCAGGGAGGTTCATACAACCACAACATCACTACTGTTCACAATTGAAGAACTACAGAAGAGAGATGTGAGGTGCTTTTCATATGGGATCCAAAACATGTGTGCCCCTTGTGGAACAAATGGGGATCTTCTTCAGAGAGCCACATAAGAAATCATGGTGGCCAAATGGGTCTCTGTATAGAATCTATTGGTCACATTCTGAGAAATTTCTTATGAAGCAAAATAGATGTGGATGCTTATAGATGGCATTGTAGATAATCCGGAGCCTAAGATTAGTAAAAATCTAAATAGTGCCCACTGTATAAAGGTAGCTAGGATACTGCTGGTTTTGGACCAATTATAAGGAGTCTTTTTCAGATTTCAGTGAGTGGCTCAGCTCTATTAACAATGTGTTTTAATACTATATCTTTTTTTGTTACTCTAATTTTACAGTTATACCAACTGAAATTATTTATCCAATTTAATTTGGTCTTTTAAGATGCTGGAGATTTATTATTTGGTTGCTATCATGCATGTCCAATTTGAAAGTTACAGATAAATGAATATTTCTGTATTTATGGTTTCTGTAGCTGTGTGATGTTATATCTCACATTCTGAAAAATTTTAATGGGACAATTTAGGACAAAGTTTGTAAAGTTTAATTTAATTACAGATGGATGTCACTTTTACTATTATTCTATTACAATACTTTTAACATGAGCATAGAATTTGACAACACTGAAAAGGACATGGGGAAATGACTAACAATCAGCTTGAAATCATAGAGACTGAAATCATCATGTCAAGCCAATCTACTTTTCTTCTCAAATTGTCTCTAAGGTAAAAGACCTTGCAGTTAGAAAAGAGACAGTAGGTGTCATGTACATTGACTTTGTGAAGGCCCTTTACACTGTCTTACTGGCAGTCTTCTAAGCAGACTAGGGAAACATAATGCACAGAAAATGCATAAGGATGGTGCAGAGCTCTTTTGAAATTTGTATTTAGAGCATTATCAGTGATCAACTGTCAGAATGAAAGAACTGCCTGAGATTCTGCAGGGACTTGTCCAGCCTCTAATACATTTCAACATTTTTATTAACAACCTGTGTGATGGAATAGCATGTGTGCTTATTAAATCTGAAGCTGGAATGGACTGCAAGAATGTCAGAAAACAAGGTTAGAATTGAAAATGATGTCCACAAAATTGAGAAATGGGCTATAACAAATAAGATGCTATTCAGAAGACAGGCATTTCATTTAAGGAAAAGAAATGATCAACTGCACTGCATGGTCTGGGGATGGTCACAAGCTGAAAGGCAATGTACAATATTATGTTGATGTGGATAAGGTGAACAGTTCCAAAGGACATACAGTTCACTAGTACACACTGAGAGATTCATGCACTCTGTTTAGCAGTAGTAGAGTCCTAAAGTATAACAAGATTTTGGTTATATATTTAGAAAAAAACTTTTGCCATGTAGATGTTATGAACTAAAACAGATTGTACAAGTTACAGATGTCAGTAAGAAAATGTCTGAGGAGCCAAAGGGGGTTAAGTGTTGGTGGTACTGTCAGCAGGTTTGGGAGAAAGGA
>JAOWBP010000001.1:75551345-75590092 GCA_028571105.1 Tragopan temminckii | reverse complement strand
ATGTCAGTAAGAAAATGTCTGAGGAGCCAAAGGGGGTTAAGTGTTGGTGGTACTGTCAGCAGGTTTGGGAGAAAGGAACCATATCAGAAGTGGCTTTCTTAGAGTTGTTTTCTTCCTGATCTCTTGCCCATTTCTTGCATCTCTGAGGAAAACACACAAAAAATCAATGAGCAGGATACGGAGCAAGGCTCATCACACAGCCCATTAATCACAAGCTTGTGCCACAGTTGCCCAGCTGTATATTATACCACAGCTTGCTGGCCACAGTGTTTACTGAGACTGAAGTAAAAAAGATCATCCAAACTTATATAGGAAATACTGCACACGAACAGCTCCTGCATTTCGTGATGACTATGGGCCAGTCTGAAAATGACTGAAGAAATTCCCTGAAGTGCATTAAGCAGTGTTTCAAGTGCTAGTTTATTAATGCAGTGAAGACATAATTGGAGATTTGAGCAATAAAAAAATGAATGAATCTGTGACAAATTATGAATGAGTCCTGTAGTAGGCAGGTTCCATCCCAGATGGAATGGGGATTTTCTCTCCCTAATTATAAATTAAATATTAATGTAACTGGAATGTTTAATATCTTTAAATGATGTACAGGGCTAATATCTTAAGCTATGAAATTTCTTTCCTTACTGGAAGTCTTCTTCACTTAATATTTTTACATCAACTTTTTATTGCAAGATTAGAACAAGGCAGACCACCTGTATTTTACATAAACTTAATTTCAATTGCATTCTTATGCTCTCTAATTTCTACTGTTTGCTCTCCAAATTGCCTTTGTTTGTAGAGCTATGTAAACTAGTGTCATCATGGTGGAAGACAGCATGCCCAACACTCCCTCACTTCAAAGGGTACAACTAAAGAAACATTCCCTTTTTTCTCAAACTCAGAATATCTTCAAGTTTATCATGTGAGACACCACATCAGCTGTGTCCACCCCTGAGATGGTGGAATTGGATTGTTTTTTAACTCTAGGGTGCAAATAACTCTACAGCAGACAGGGCAGAATCAGGAACATTTTAATGAAATGATAACTACCAAAAGCAGAAAGACAGTGCTCCTGACAAGAAGAAGGTGTAGAATATGAGAATGATGTGATGTTCACAATTTTTGTTTTGATAATGTACATTTAAGTTAGGGATAAAATAATTTTTCTTTGTAATCTAAAAGCAGATTTGAAAAGTTGAAAAAAACATAAAGAGAGCAAACTTGGAGAAATTCTTTGGGTTTGTTTGTTTGTTTATTTATTTATTTGGATATATTTGTTTATTATGATAAGCCTTGCTCCTTATTCTGCTCATTGATTTTTTTTTTGTGTGTGTGTGTGTGTGTTTTCCTTAGAGATGCAAGAAATGGGCAAGAGATCAGGAAGAAAACAACTCTAAGAAAGTAAATAAATTGATTGAGACCTATAATTATTATAAACTATAGCAAAATCTGCTTAATACAAGATACAAAGACTTAACAAAACATGAAACTCTTTTAATGAGTGTGAGTAATTACCTCACTTTCTAATATGTTGTGGGCATAGATTTAAGAGCAACACATGTAACGTTGTGACTGAAGCAATTTCAGACTTGGAATACCACAGAAAAGCAAAACATTTTTAATCACTTAATTTCTTACTCTTCTTTGGCTGGGGTACATCGTAGATGCTGTAAGAAATTCAGCTCAGCATTCAGGAATTGCTCAGCACACATCATTTTGTTTCTTTTTGGAAGAGGAAGTGGTAAACAGTGATGAGTTTTGCCAGAGCACTAGGAATGTCATTATTGACAAAGGATTGATAGAGAGCTGGAGACAGTGGTCTGGCAAATCTGTACCACCAATATAGCCCTCTTTTCCTTTAACTCTTAATGGATGAAAATAATTATCACTTCTAAGAAATGAAACTGTTTCCTCTGAAGAGTATTATTTCTTTATTTTTAGTCCTACATCTTATTAAATGCATTTTTGTAATGACCCGTGAGCATCTTGGAAATAAAAGGTTTCCTCTTCAGTGACAAGCCTGCCTCTGTCTGCTATGTGATACAGCTTATTTTATATATGGCTGGTGAGTACCAGTCTTTAACTTCAATGACTGTGACCCAGACAGCGGAAGACTCTCCTGTCTTAATTGCTCAGCCCAAAAATTAGTGCAAATAGATCTGGACAGATAGTGAGTCTAATATGACGTAGCAAAAGGGAGGGCTCTAGTGTAATCAGTAGGATGTCATGTATGGGATATTATTTTCTTGACTGTATCATCTCTTTCTCTATACAGAACATTTCACTCATTTTTTTAGAAATTTGTGGTTGACTGATATGAGGGGTAGAAGACATGTTTAAGACCTGTTAGCAAGCAAGTTTAACTAATAAAACACTAAGATAAAGTACTGCCTAATATTGAGAACATGCACAGGTGGCTCTGAAAATAATGCCTCTTATTTATTTCTGTGGAAACGGCACAAAGTGCGCAATAATGCTACTTGATAGAGCAAGTTCTCAGTTACAAAATACTATTTTTCAACATAGTAACCATCTTTAAGCATGTATTTTCACCAGTGATAAAGAAGAGCCTGCATGCTGTGTTCATAAAAATCTGCATGGTTGTCAGGAACATGGCTCATTGTTCATATTGTTGTTGCCACTGCTGAGATGCATCACCACCATCTCACTGTGCTCACGTCCACTCTTTGGTCTCCAAAAACATTCAGCAAGTGTTGATCAATAATGATGCCAGTGAGCTCC
This sequence comes from Tragopan temminckii, assembly GCA_028571105.1. Lineage (NCBI taxonomy): Eukaryota > Metazoa > Chordata > Aves > Galliformes > Phasianidae > Tragopan > Tragopan temminckii. The sequence goes on along the minus strand of JAOWBP010000001.1, from coordinate 75,587,353 downwards.
ATTTTTTTCATGCGGAGGAATTCAGTGACACGGTTTGCTTCATCCAAACTTCCATGTCAAACATTGTTTTGTCAAACTCCCCCTCTGCTGCCATCTGTCACAAAGCAACAAAATGTTAATGCAATATTGGTGGGAAGGTCCAACCCCTACTACCATACCACCAACATCAGCCTTTGATCTTATGGGCCATAATAATAATATATGAGGCATCACCTTCAGAGCAGCCCTCACAGAAAAAGATAACATTTGATTGTAAACTGAAATATAACTTTCTGCATAGTTATGGTTTACTTATTTTTTGTTCATATCCCTGAGTATTTGGAGGAGAGAGTATTTACTTAAATTTACCTAAACTCCAAAATCAAAAACTATTTTTGTTTCAAATCTGGGGTCTGTGTATTGGGAGAAGATATTTAATGTATTTAAATGCTTCAGAGCAAAGTTGTATAATGGATTATGCTTTATTGTGCTTTCAAGCAAGATGAAGAGATCTTTTATCATGTAGGTCTGAAGGATGTTAAAATTAAGATATAACTTTTCATATTGGAAATAGCAGGAGGGAGCGTGTTAAGTTCAGGTTAAGTTATGGGTGAAAACATTTCCTGTTGACATTTTGGTCTTCCAGGTGCTTCGTATGCCTTATTTAAGAAAGTCCAAAGTGCTAGCCTAGATATACTCTGTATAGCTTGTGTTAACGTTAGCCAGCCTGGGAAAAAACAATAAATTCTGGACATATCTGAAGTAATTCATTATCGTGTATCATTTGCAATTATTTTTTCCAAGTGAAGAAAAAGAAGGGGTTGGTTCATGATTTGAGTGGTTGTGGTGGTAGTAGTTGTGGCTTTATAGAAATTGTTAAATGATGCTGAATTTGCTTCATATTGCACCTCTTCCTGACAGTTCCTTCAGGAGGTGTGTCGCACAGGATAAAAAGCAGCCTGTTTTCAGAAGAGATGGTTTGATCTCATTACTAGGACAGACAGGTGTATTATTTAATCAAAGCCTTAAAGCCTCAGGAAACCCTGGACTTTTTCCAAGATCAGTTGGGATTAGCCTAACCCTTTGATGTTAGTTTAGACGTCCCATGGAGCCACCAGTTGAAGAGAGCCAGTGAATGCTGACTAGCTATGGTACTGGGTTTCTTAGGCAAGACATCTGTGAACCAATTTGTGTGGGAGAAATCGGACCAAGAAAGAAAACTATTTCATGCTAATTGCAATTTCCAATTGTAAAGCGGGAGGTGAACTGCCACTGACAGGATCTTGAACTAATTAACCAAACAGTCCAGTACCCCATGCTGTGTAATGTTACACAACTATGCATAAACAACTCTGCTGAAGATTTATCCCGACCCCAAACTTTGAACAGGCACTGCTGAAGTCAAACACACTGTTTGAAGTGTCAGGATGATCTGCAGTCCTCCTGCCTGATGCACTATATGCTTGACTCTAATTAACGATAATCAAATAAGGAAAGCCCTAATCAGTATTCAACAGCTATTATGCTCAGTTTAGCGGAGAGAAAACATGATTTCAGAAGAGAATAAACATGTTGTGCTATATGGAACTGCAATAAATCCTTTTAAGTGGCTGTGCCATTTTTTTATTATTATTATTGCGGCATGCCAGTAAATTGTGATGTAAGGCCTCAGGGGATAAAAAGAAGGAACTAAGGAGGAAAGAAATCTTTTATTATGCCTAATGTTGCCTCCATTGAGTTGTTTTGTTGGAGTGCAGCTGACTACATTTTTTATCTCTCTTCACTTTGGACATATACAGCATCAGTTTTCCACCGTTCTTACCAAACACAGGCAATCTCTTATTTTCTGAACTGTATTTTATAGAGTAGCACATTTTCTTAAAATGCCAAAGTATGTGGTTTACTCTGGCACATGAGTACTCATTATTTTGTGAATGGGGGCTCAGCAGGAGGGCTCCCATGAATTTCAGTAGCCAACTCACCACAATTTGATTCATATGCTCCACTTCTCACCTTCAGATCATGTTCATCACTGGATGTGAATTCTGAGCCATGAGTCCTTGTGTGTTTATGCTACAATGCTTTTTCATGAACCAGGAGTGCCCAGAAAAGAGAAAGTTACTTAGGTGAAGTTCATGTTCATCTCCATTACCTGGCAGCTTCCTATGATCTGAAAGATAAAGATGCCCTCAGAAGATATTTTTCTTCTTTGGATGACCGTAACAGATGACTTTCCTGACCTACTTATGCAGCAAAGTCCTTTGTCAGTGAGTTGTTAATCCCTTGCACACAGTTCTCTACTCTTTTTACTATATCTGAACAGTTGTTTCGCACAAAGTCCTCTGAATCCACTCTCAAATAGACATGCTTACCTTTAAGTTCTTTCCCCTTTCTTTGTGTTCCCAAGGACACAAAAGGGTGTTCTGTGACTGAAGGCCTGATTTTCTTTTAAGTACTACAGGTTTGTGAATAACTGTTGCAATTTCTCTTCTGACTGTGTGGTTTCCCTTGGTGATGTTTAAAGGAACATTTATAAATTCTATTTTTAAACTGTTAGAAATAGCTCTCCAGAGTGTCTACTGTTGAATGCTAATAACACTGTATATTAGCATAAAAGGATAGTTTTGTTGAAGATCATGGTTCTGGGGGAAGATGGTAGCATTTGCATCTTAACAGGCAAAGGAAAACTGTTCATATGTTTATGGAGGTCTTTCTCCTTTTCTTCAGCTTCCACAGTTTTTTTAATACTAAATTAAATTAAACGTGCTAAAGGAGCTGCTGTGAGTGTTTGCTAATATGCATGCTAGCTTTATCAGAGAGCATTACAGAACACCAGTTCTTCCCCAGATGCGTGTAATTGTAACACCTGCTCTCCCCAAACTTCAATTGCTTGTTCCTAGGGCTATTTATAACTAAATCTGTTGTTGGTGGCTTTGGTATTTTTACACTGGGCCATGTGGCTGAAAGAAAATGCAGAGAGAGGTACATAATGGAGCAGAGGGCAAAATAATTGTCTGGAAAACCCAGACTGCTGTTCAGTATGTCTGGAAATAGCGTAGTAGCATGCAGAATTCAATTTACATCATCCTGTTTTTGTGTAAGAAAAGGATTTGCAGCCAGTGACCATAGCCTACTGAATACATATTTAAGCTTGGTTCTGGTGGTGAGATCTGTAGCGGCCTCATTCTGCACCAAACTGCTGTAAATCTCCAGCTAAAACAAAGGTTTAGGATGAATAGGGAGAACATAAATCTGATACTTTTCAATCCAAGTGTTGTCTTCAGGATAAACAGACCACACTGCAGAATATCTGTATTTTTTCCATTGGTTACTGTTTGAAGGTTTATTTTGGAAAAATATTTTCTACAGTAGGCTACAGAAGTCAGAGAAGAGAGCTGATGCCACTAATATGTTTGGAATATATAAAGAAAAATAATTTGGTGTGTTTGGTTTGTTTCCTCCTCCTCCCTTTCTGCCCCATGTATTATAGATCAGGTATTATCAAACTTGGTATTCTCATGAATCTATAGGACTCAAACACATTCATTTTTGTTCCTTCTCCTTTATAGCCATCCATATTTGGAGGTTTGAGAGAAGTGAAACGTGCACTGTGGATGCAGCAATAATTTTGGCATATTCAGTCTCTCTTCTTCCAAGTACCTGATGTCAAGACATTCCTGTTCCACACCAGAACATTTCATTGTTATTTATTATCTGAATCTAATCTGTGATGTTACAAGAATTTAAGAGGTTTTTCTGCCTGCTGTCTCCCCATCGTGGGTGGAGTCATTACCTAGCAGTAGAATAGAGGATTATCGCCTTTTGTGCTGAGCTTGGATGGTTGAAATAGATGGCATTTGAAGGTAACAGCACCTAGATGTGATATAAGTTGTCAAAGCATGGTGTCCACTGCCTATGATCCTGCCTCAGCCAGTAGTGCTGTGTTGGGGTGAGAATGGGGCAGACAGCTGGACACAGCAACTTCTCGTGCTATCACTGACAGGCTGTCAAAAATTATAAGCTAGAGCACTGTTTCTTTTCTGTTAACCCTTGGACATGAATACAAAGTATACACTTCCTTGTACATCTAATCACATTTTTTATGATGCAATATGAAGTACTATGCTGGAGAGAGATCAAGAGCCAAAAATGATGCATCAGATCTCCTACCCAGCTGTCTTTCTCCCCCTCCCCTCCCCTCCCCTCCCCTTAGAGTGATACATTTTCTCAGTAAAGTTCTGCACAACAAATGTTTGTGCAGACCATTTAAAGTTCAAATCTGTATGCAGATATCATGTATTACTGTTGTGTCTACTCATGACTAAATTTGTATTTTTAGTCAAACTTTATAATTTTAATTTTAATAAATGGTATTTTAAGTGCTTTGTTCTGGAAAGTGCACAAACAACATTCCTTCTAGCAGAGAATATGGTGCAATATTACCCCTCTGGTAATGTTTTCACAAATTAAATTAAGGAAAAGCCAAGACTTGTTTCTTTCTCTAAAACCTTAGCTTTCCTTACTTTTTCATTAAGTACTTAATTTAATGGCTTCTTTTAAGTATAAATCAGTACTTTTGGTTGACTACAAAACATTTTGTTGTCACTGAGAACTGTGAAAATATGAAAATGTCCATTCCCCTTTAGAAAAAAATGTTTTTGTTGTTCACTCTTATGTTTCTGCAGCTTTTAGTCACTAATAATTGTACCTTCATCGTTTTTTATGGCTCTTTGCTATGGCCAGTGATTCTATTAATTACTTCCCCTGCTGGCTTTTTAATGTGTCTTCATGAAGCATTCAAGTTGTGATAAGTTCCATAGCTGCCACTATAATTTCATTTTCGTACAGAGTTGAGCTGTATAAATTCTGTCTTAACTAATCCTGATCATGCTATCTGCAGTTCACAGTTGTCACAGGTTTAGGATCATTTTCCCTAGTCTTCATCCTCTAGTAATGAAGAGAGAGAAAAAAGCATCTTCAGAGAATACATCAACCTTTCCTATGTCACGAACCATCTCTCAGAAGTGCCTCTCTTGTTGGCTGAAATATTAAGCCTGAAATATCTGCATTTGAGAACCTCAGGTGTTTAGAGTTGGTCCAGTCCACAAAGCTGTGTCATGTCTTCCCTTAGTTTTTGGTATCTCCTGTGGTAGTACCCTGTACTTCTACCAGAATCAGTGAGCGTACATTTTAATGGGTATTCTGTATAGCTCTCTGTCACAGATGTTTTGTTTATGTGGATTGATCAGAGACTCTTTTCCTAGTAGCTACAGTGTTTTGGAACAGAATTCCATACACTAAGTTTGATAAAGACCAGGCTAATGTAAATCTGCTATGCATTTCACTTCTTCCCCAAACAATTCCACACTGATGTTCTTTCTGGTAGACAGTTGGTGAAAGGTCCCTTGCCAGCTTGTACAGAAAAGATGTTCCCATGTGATAGGGTTATTGTGCAGTAAGTCTAAACTGCAGTTTTTCTTCTGCATTTTTTATATTTGGGAGAGACCACCTCTGAGAATAAGGATGTTGTTTCAGTCTCTGTTTTCTGTGAAGACTTGTCATAAAGGTATTGGTGCTGTGTATGACGGACTGTCTCCTGTTCCATAGAGAATAGGGGTAAACTTACTCATGTATTTCATAGACAACATCAAAGTGTTCTAAAATGAGGTTGAAATATTGACTTTAAAAGGTTCTATTTCAACACATACGAACCAGTTCTTTTGCATTTACCTGATACACATACCAGACTTCCAAACAAAATAGATTTGGTTTTGATAAACTAACTTCTAATTGCTCTTAATAACACTTTTGTTTAATCTGATATAAACATGTTGTAGCTGGATAAATTCTTTGAATGCTTCTAAGACCTCTTTGCGGAAAAAATAATGTTTAGATTCCTTGATTATTTAACTGATTTTATTTCACATTCAAGATCCTTTATCCACAGTAACATCTGATCTCTTAAGAACTTGACAGGAAAATTCTCAGTGGAAGACAAATTCCTACCTCAGCATCATAGGGGAGATTAATTTATTTTTGTTATCAGCAGTGCTGAAACATGTCAAAATGCCTGCACTTCAGAATAAAGGTCTCTATTTTATCAAACAGTGAATGCGCAACAGTGCTTTCAGATTTCTGAAATGTCATTATATTCTTATTATCAATTACCATGGGCATTGACAGACTTCGTCTCCAGGGTTAGATACTGAGATATTAGGTGGGAGAATGAGTGTCTTAATGAGATAATGTAATATTAAGATGGAAGTAGTTCCAAGGTAAATGGAGAAGGCTCCAAGTAGTTCAGTTCAAACCTGGACTCTCTTGAACCGTGATTACTTTAACATGAGGCTATGTATTTTGTTCACTTATTTGAAGATATGTGGAACAGTGTGCTTCCTAATAATAAGCTTTCATGATTGTTGCAGAGTGAAGGGCAGTCTGCATAGGTAAGGTGAGACTGTTGTCACACAGTTACAATTATGTCACCTGGAAACTCTTGAATGATTTAGTAGTTATGTATATTGTCTTATTTCCAACCTGAGTTATGGAATAAGGTACCCAAAATGCAGTACAAATGTCCTTAGCTGTCATGTTTCCAGAACCATGAAAGGAGTAAACACTAAATAAGTGGACCAACCGCTCTGTAATGGGATCTCTTGTTCTATTTCCATAGAATCATCACAGAATTATAGAATGGCTCGGGTTGAAATGGATCTTAAAGATTATCTAGTTCCAACCCCCCTGCCGTGGGCATAGCCCCATCCAACCTGGCCTTGAGTGCCTGCAGGGATGGGGCATCTGCAGCTTCTCTGGGCAGCTGTGCCATGGTTTCACTATTCTCTGAGTGAACAATTTCTCGCTAAAGTCTCACCTAATCTCTCCTTTAGTTTAAAGCCACTCCCCCTCGTCCTATCACTATTAAACTGTGTAAACTGTTGGTCTCCCTCTTGAGCTCCTCTCAAGTACTGAAAGGCCACAGTGAGATCTCCCTGGAATCTTATGAATTTGTCTGCTGAATATGATAATTGCAGCTTTTACCAGAGCTCCGATTATATTCTGTAGGATATGTATACTATACAGGTCAGCTCACTTTTCAATAAATTCCTTTTAACAGTCTATGAAGTTTACATTTTATTTCTGTGACAGACTTTAGCATTACAATGGTCTTATATATGTATTTTTCTAGTGTAAATGTTTTGTTCCAAAAGGCTGCTTGGATAGTATCCAACATCTGATCTGTAAACTGGATTCTGTGAGATTGAGACAGGACTGATTAAATCAAATTAGCACTCCTCTGATTAATGTAGAAAATCTGATTGTTTTCTGGGCTTGTGGAATATCGTGTCTCCAGGAACGTGCTTCTGAGAATACATCTGCTAAGAGTAGCAAAGTAAAATGGAGACATAATTTGATGATTTGTTCACCAGCACAGCCTGCCTTTAAAAAATGTATATGTATCAGGGATAGTGCTTTGAGCTGATGAAGTTACAGTAGGGAACAAAAAAATTGAGTAGGGACTCAAAACAGAAATTCCTTCTTCTCCATATAAGATGACCTTCCATAGATTCTACACAGAAGACAGTTGATAGCATTCCTGCACTTAAATCTGTAGAAAATGTTTAGGAGCATCTAGTGCACTTGGAGTTGATTGCCCCTAGTAGCGTTTGGGGTAATAAGTTCCCTAAAGCATCGAAAAGAAAACCAACGTTCTTCACAAAATATACTGACTGCTAACAGCAGTTTAAGCTACCCCTTAATAGCAGTTCTGAATGTAAAGCTATTTTTGTAGGATTATTTGCATAATCGTAGTCACAACTGTACCTCTAATAGACAAGATTCCCACGGTGCTGAGTTTGTGTTTCCCAGAGTATGAGTACTGTTTCCATTTCAGATGACCTTCAGGCCAGAAAGCAGAGGTGAAAAGGCCTCTTCCCAAGCCTAACATGTCCTCTGTGCTCTGGGAAGTGGGGAATCTGACAAAGAAAATCTCTGTCAGAGCATTTTGTTGATACCCTGGAAATTTGAGAGAGAAGACGACTCCAGCTGAAAGTCTGCCATTTGTTAATTGCTAAATAGGTAAGGAGGTGGGTAATATTTAAGCAAGTGACAAAGACTTGTAAATGGTTCCAAGATTTTAGTGGCCCATGTAATCCAATTCCAAAACCACTGTTTGAATCCAAAAGATCATTCCACAAAAAGAACCAATAACATTACTGCTAAAGTGGGTAGCTAAGCTTATCTGCCACTTTTAATGATTAAATCTTATTTTCTTTTCTCATTGGACTCCAGTTTGGTTGAAGCTTTACATCATCTTCTTACTTCCATCAACTAGTTTTTCTAGCCCAAGTTGTTTTTCCTGCAACAGAGCTTGCTTCCACCTTTGTATCAAGGTTTTTTCAAAACTCAAAGTAGTTGATTCTTCCTGTTCCAGAAATCACATATTTAAGTGCTAGGCAGTACATATCAATGTACGTTCTTCCCACAGCCAGACTAGGCTCTACAGGAAGCAGCAACAGTCCTTAAAATATTCTTGTCTAGACACATGGAATGAGAGGTATCATATTTGTGTCACTTAGTTCTGCTGATTGGTTGATAACTACTTCTTCTTTGACACTTATAATTGCTGTTTTTCTGGCCTTTGGGAATTCTGCTTTAGGGGATAAGTCAATGGTTTGAATGCAGAAGGCTGAATTTGGTTAGTTACAACTGACATAGGCAGGAAATTCAGTCAGCTTCTTTTTTAGGCTTTGCAGCTGCTCTGAGCTCCCCCTCCCTAGGCAGTGGAACAGGTGGCCATGCACGGTCAAGCTCTTTGGGAGAGCTGTGTTCTGCTCTGCAGTGATACTGCATCCTCTAAGAGCCCTGCAGCATGCTGCAGGCCTAGTGAGCCTGGAGTTTGCTCTCAAGGAGCATCTGCACATCATTATCTGAGATTTTTCACAGGAGACTGTGACAACTTTTAACATTTAACATCTGCCTATATATATATATATGTATTTTATGGGTGGGGAAAGGATAATCATGGGATGATAGGCCTGGGATTACTACAGCCCAACTAACTTTTCCTACTACATGAAGTATACGGCTGCTTTCTTTGTGTGTTCTCAACATTAGATTCACTTCTGTTCAAGCTGCTGTGCTATCATACTACCTGCTTCTGACTGCTCCTTGAAAGTTTTCTTATGCAATGTACACATTTTTTTGTCAGCTCATTTCAAATAATGTAGCAGCTTGGGATGGAGGGGAGCTCTGTGGGTTGAGTTTTTCTTTGCTTTTGTTTTTGTTTTGTTTTGTTTTGTTTCTAAAACAAGTCACATGATGTCAGCCTTAGGTTCTGGAATTAACTCCCTGTGCTGATATGAGCCTTTAAGACTTCCAACTTCTTCTTTTTTTTAACTTTTTTCCTACCTCATAAAACATAAGAGGGATTATAGGAGTCTCTGACACATAGAAATAGCTGGAAAAATGTAAGTGCTGTTTTTGGAACCAAATGCAAAGCCTAACACAAAATGCTGATAGCAGGATTTTCCATATTTGCAAGCGATAGAATTACCAGAATGAAAAAAAAAAACAAAACTAATGTCTGTATGAAACTAATTGCACATGTGTTACAAACTGTTTTCAGAGTGACTTTAAAGGAATTAGGAATATATAGAATGGGAAAATTCTTCAAGGCAGATATACACCAGATGACTAGTACCATATTGCCATTAGTTGTTCCAGTGTCACTGAAGAATCGCTTCATTCCTTGCATAGCGAGATGGTTAACTACTGTATGACAGCTGTCCAAATGTAAAAAAAAAACCAACACATTCTCAAAAGTTATTAAATCCCCTCTTGCTTTTCAAATAGGCTGCCCATTAGTCTTGAAGGGATGGCTTAGTCTTGTAACAACCAGGGCGCTTAGTACTAAAGATGCCACACACAGTAACAAAGATGCCATTTATCATGCTATCTCCTGCTAGGTTTGCACAGTATGAATGTGTAACTAATAAGATTGTGAAAGAGGTCTAACTTTTCATCAGCTTTTGTGTCTCCTCTCCCTAAGTCAAATTATATGTTCAGAGACGTACCTTGTAGTCCTGCATCCCTGTGAACACTGCAGCGTAACTTAAAAATGCTAGCATGTAGAATGTACAACACTGTGTATTTTTGTAATGGTTTGATTTTAATGAAGTCAGATAGACTTCTAACATTCTGAAAGCAAATGAGTAACAGAAACAGTAAAATATCAGGGATGCTTAATGTGAGTAGTACTTGCATGCCAGTCTACTAAATCTTTAATAAATCCCGCTGCTGTTTCTTTCAAAAATCTTGATAGTAGCTGTCAGTATTTTCTGCTACTGATGTATAAGAGATTTCATTCTATCTACATGTTCATTACCATAGTTTAAAAAAAAAAAAAAAAAAAAAAAAAAAAAAAGTGATCTTGTATCCTGCACTGCTGTGCCTAGTCTGCAGTGAAAGATCTGGTGTACTCATGATCATATAAATAAATGACAAACATAAACTGTTTTGGAAACAACATACAAGCTATCAGGTGTACTAGCCATTTTTCAAATTTGAAAAAGTTGTAGCAAAGTTCAAAACCAAGTACATGCTCGAAAAATCTTTATGACTTCAGCTAGGTATGCAGTGAGATGGTTTGAAAGACATTAGTAATTGATATCAGCAGAGCAGAAAGAAAATGGTTATCTGTTAGGAAAGAACAGAGCTAGTAGAATTATGATTTATCACTCAAAAATGAAAGACCAGAAAAAGGAGTGATTCTGTTGAGTTTTCTCACTGACAAGTGGACCTTTTTGTCTGTCCGACTTTCTTCTGGTTTGAAATGCTTTCTTAGCAGCCCGCCTACAAGTTGCACACTTTTCACTCCGGTTTGCTATAGATTCATATAATGTATTTGGACTTGCCATATCAGAGTAGGCTCATCTTTTATGTAGCAGAAATAGGAAGGAGGCCACTGAAGACTAGAGTGGTTGTTCTATGGATCTTATTTAAAGTAAAAACAAACATACATGCTGCAATTAGTTGGTGATTTTTCTTTATTAGTTTTATTTACTCTTTTTTTTTTTTGGTCTTATGCCTTTCTGATAAAAGAGTGTATACTCATACCATCATACTTAAGATGATCATAGCATTTAGTGTAATAGCTCAAAAGCCTACATCAGCTTTTTCATATGCAGTTGAAAAACTCATGCTTAAAAGTACCTCAGAAACATATTTCAAAATCTAAAAATTGCTTTTTTTTCATCTGTCTTAAAATAAACATTATATATCCATTAAAAGCAGGCATACAGTGAAAAATGGTTACTCAAACAAGAAGACAATCAGATCAGCGTTCACTTCCATTCATCTTTACTTATAAGCAGCAAGAAAAATAAATTTTAAATAGGGAAGAAAAAGTATGTAGGCAGAGATAAAGCCAAGTATAATCACACTTAATGCTAAAAAAGCTCTGTTTGACTTATTCACAAAATGTCACATGTGAAAAACATTCTCAGCTTGGATTTCTGGCTCCTCTGACATTTGATTAAAGCTGGAATTAAAGATCCCTCATTAGAACTTCAGGAGAGTGAATTATACTTAATAAATGTATAGCATGTGTACCTGATATGAATGCCAGCACTGTACACCTTACTATTAACATCCAATTATGTTGATGAATAGCAACTTAAACTACAATTTCTTAGAGCTATAAAATTTTAGTTGTAATATACTGCGGCTTGTATGTTTACTGTGGCAGAACATCAAGGCTGTAGAGCGACAGCCATAGCTTAGAACCAAGTCTCTGAAATACCAGAAAAACAGCAGTGGTGATGGAAGAGGAAATAAAAAACATCAAGGCAACTTGTTCTAGAGTTTTCTGTGGATTAAGTACTCAGTAAAACTGTTTGTGGTGTGAGAGTTTGAGATGGATAAATTCTGGCAAAATTTTTGTATGGTTGGAATGACATATCTGGCATTGAGATGGTTTTTGTGTGCTTGCCAGTGAGCTTTGATTTTAAATTTGTCTTCATAATGCATTTTTATTTGGGGTCTCAAATAAAAACAAGGGGAAAGTAAAATCACGTTGGATTTGGTCGGCTCCTGCTCAGCTCTATCTAGAATGACACAACAAACTCTCGAAAAACATCAAGTGAACGTATTGAGACACTTGCAATCCGTTCAGGTTTCTGTAGCGTTTTCATGTTTTCATTAGAAGCATGCCATACTTACTTAGTAACCACTTTTTTAGATCTGTTGACGAGGACGGAGCTTCCAACTGAAGCTGTCAAAGTAGAATTTCTCCTGCAGTTGTGGGAGGAAAAACAATACTTGAGAATGGGCTGTGGCTGTCTTGGAAATTAGGTGTCATCCTCTAAGCCAATAGGAGACCCCAAAGTGGGAGAGGTAGAGAAGCTGTTTTGTGTTTTTTTTCATATTCCTTCCCTGTCTTCCCCTGGTAAATGTGGGCACTGGAAATTAAAACTCATCTATAGAGAACATGATGGTGAACAGCTTCTCTCTTTTGTGAACTTAATTTAGGACTTGAGATAGGGTTTCATTTGTTTGTTTATTTGTTAATTGAAGCAAAATTATTTGCTGGCCTTCTGAATAAATACCTGCTAGCTGAAACAATGTGTTTAACTAAGCATGCCTAACTACTCGCTGACAGATGTTACCCTGTCCTATGCATTATGCTTTCTGGAAGCTTACAGAATGTGCATTGACTGGAGTGTAATTTGGCTGCATATCATCTTCTCTTATAACCAGGAAGTCTTCAGTTGAAAATCTCAGGGCAGGTGAGAAGGAAAGGTGTTGTCCCTTGATAATTGGTAAATCAGTGTTACCACTTGTTTTAATGGAAGGATCTCAAGACCAGTAACCCATTGATTCATGGCTAAAAATAAATAACTGTAGAAAGACAGCATAATAAAATTATTTAAGAATCGTTACAGTATTTTCAAAGGAGATCAAACCATTTTTATTGCTCTATAACAGTTTCATAACAAAAGGTAAATTATTATTATAATAATTCACTAACATTAATTACAAAAACACATTTGTAGTGGATTTATTCCCTTTTAATGGGATTCTATAAAACTTTCTGCAATGGAGAGAAAACAAAACCACTTTTGAGTGGAAAATTTATCTCTTTTGTTAATTGCTCAGCTCTAGAGGTGAAATGTCTCGCAGGATACTTTGGATCACATGAGCTAATAAAGTTCTTCCTGCTAAACTGAGAGGAACAGCCTTATTACCTTTACATTAACTCTTTGCTTTCTGTCTAAAAATGTAGGGAAGTCAATTTCATAATGCCCTCCTAGAATTCTGCTTAATGTTAAAGGGTGTCTCCTCTAGAGGTTTATGCCAAATGGTATTATGAAGTATCTTGGTGTTATGTTTTAAAGGAAACTGTTATCATAAAAAGATAAGTACTCTTAATTTTTTTCTTTTTTTTTTTTTCTATTTTCTTCCTCGATAACAAATGTGAAGCACAGCTTCATTACAGTGCTTTAATAAAGCCTCAGATTAGGTCAGCAACTACGACTCAAAGGACTTTGGGTTCTCTTGGATTGTAATTCTGTTGGATATCACAGATTACTTATTTGAATATTGATATAAGCACTGTCAATGAATCACTGCCACTTTGTATCATTACTCTGAGTATTTAGGTCTTGTTTTAGTGCTCTCGGGTTTCAACAGAAACAAAATTCTAGATCTGATGGCTGCAAATGCACCTTAGAGGCTTCAAATATGAAGCCATGTGCAAGAGAAGTCAAGAAGCTAAACAGGAAATATGTAACTTCTGTATTTTTTCCCATCAAGGCAATTTTGTAGACCACTTGCTGCTATTACAAAAGTTCTCTGCTTTAATTCTTTTTTACTTTAGATTATGGGCATATAAAATTGGAGCACTTCAGCATCTTGGATCAATAACAGTTGGCAACCTACTCTAAAAAATGTTAAAATAAAGCATCAGAGCTGTGTGAGATTCCATGACACAGTTGCTGAAACAAACAATTGTGATTCTAAAATTCCAAATAATTTGACAGAATTATTGTGGTTTATTGCATTCAAGCAATATAAGAATTGCCTTTTTATTATTCTCCTGCTCCCAGATGAAACAGCTCCTCTTCTGCTCTGTTTAATTACCTGCTGTAACAGTTGGTGAGGATAGGGTGAGTGTTGGTATGTGACAGGTCTAACACTTATCAGACTTATTCATCACTCTCTCCAATCATAATTGTAGCTTCAAAGTGTTTGCTGTGTTCTTCACAGCTGCTTCCTTTCTCATTCCTTGGGAACTTGTGTTTCCTCTCCATAACTGGCACAATAACTTTGGTTACCCTGCAAGGTGCAGCTATGAGAATTGTTTCAGGTATGCAAATGGCAATAGTCACTTTTAATATAACACTCATTCTACTGAAGCAAGCAGGTCCCCCATGCTGATTTTGAATGAAGAATAAAGGTGTGGAAAAATGGAAAGGAATAGTGGAAAAGTTGCAGGAATAAAGAAGCAACAGTGATGCCTCTATTAAATGGTTTAAAATGAGGAAAAGGGAATTGCAGGGAGGTGGTCTTGGGTTTCAGAGTTCTTGCATAATTAGGACCTTTCTGGGAGAACTGCCTTCATGCAGTTTGATAATGTTCTCTATGTGAAAACATTTCCCCAGGAGGCTGACTAGATACTGTGCATGATCTTTACTAGTCAGAAACTCTTCTCCTTTTCTCTCCCAGAGGTGAAGTCTTAGAGTTACACGGCAGATAGAGGTTTTTGTTCTGAGGCCTTGTGCTTCATCTGAAGCTAAAGAGCCCTTTGTTGCAAATTAAAAAGACAAGTAAATTCTCTACAGAAGCATTGCAAAGGTATAATTATATTCCCATCACTTTACTGAGGATGTATTTATGAATGCTTTGTGGCTTGAGTGAGTTGCCATTCTTACCTCTTTCAAGAACAGTTATATTTTAGTACAGCTTTAAGTGTGGTTGCTCTTTTTTTTTAATTCTTTTATTTTTTTATTGAAACAGCAAGCTTTTGTTTCTGTAATTGTCTGGGCCTGTGAGCTGTTGCAACTAATGTCATGGTCTTTGGCTGAAAGGTCTACAACCTTCTTCTCTATTAAATCCGCAAAATATTTGTTGTTATCAACACGATTCTCCAATTAGTTTTTAATTAACTGTGTCTTTGCTCTTCACATTTCTGTGTCTGAGGCAGCACTGAGATCTGCTTCTGTTCTTGAGAATCCATCTGTTGTCCTTTGAGATTGCTCATCCTATCTCAGATTCATCTCTGGCAGCCAGTGTTTGCCGTATGCAGTTAAGCTGCCACTTTACCCTGTTTGGATGTTCTGTATGCACTGTCTTTCTCTGCTCAATATTTATTACAGCTAGCATAATGAAATGGAAGCTGAAAGCCCTTGGCTGAAAGTTGTCCACTATTTCTTCCACTGTTTTTTTTGCATCTCCAAGTAACTCTTGGAAATACTTCTGATCTTCTTATAACATTAAGTTACAGGAACATATTTTTGGAACTGCTATTTCTAAACATTTTCACTGATAACTGAAGAGTAACATGGTCCTCACCTGCCAGCAATGGGTCCAATATTTATAGAAAAATAATTCTCTTGGACTGAGTACAGGATTTTCACTTGCAAAACTTTAAAACACATAGAAACAAAGTTGTGTATATCAAGCTTGCTACGAGACATAGCATAGGCAGCAGAGAATTACTCAGTGTTTAAAAGATTGGTAGTGAGAAAGAGTCATAGAAGTGAAACACACTTTTTATAATAGGTATTTCTTAGCCCCACCCCCCCCCTAGAAAAAAAAAAGAAGCAAAGAAACCATGTATTTTTGTCATAAGTGTCTTGGCTTGAGTTCAAGGGAAACATGAGCAAAGTGTTGTGGTAACTTCTCTGTCACATTGATTCTTAAAGTGCCCTAGGTATTTAGAGGAAAAACAACTACCTACCACGTCAAAAGTTAAGCTCTTGGGTTTTATATTTTTCTTCTATTTGGGAGAAATGCAGAAATGTAAACGGTAACAGGGTATAGTGGAAGGTAGAACAAATTAATATTGTGTTTAGACTTTGTGCAACGTTAGTTGAAGCTGTTGGCCAAAATAGTTTTTTACATTGATATCACAGAATCATGGAATGGCTTGGGTTTGAAGGGACCTTACATTTTATTTAGTTCCCACTCCCCTGCCATGAGCAGGGCTGTCACCCACCAGATCACACTGCCCAGGGCTCCATCCCAGCTAACCTGGGCATCCACAGCTCTCTGGGCATCCTGTGTCAGGGCCTCACCACCCCCTGAGTAAAGAATTTCTGCCTAACATCTAAGATAAATCTCCACTCTTCTAGTTTAAAGCCATTTCCCCTTATCCTGTCACTATCAGTCAGTCTCTGTCTTTTAAATAAGCTCTGCTCAGGTGCTGGAAGACTGCAACCAGGTTCCTTCTGTTACATCAACACCACCACTCACCTTAATATTGTCTGCAATTTTGCTGAGGACACACTTGAATATGTCACCATCAGGGTGAAAAGAAAGGTTTTGGTCTGTATCTCCAGATGAGAAAGGTGACAATTTTTTGTGTATGTACATGGAAATTTCGAAGTAATTATTTTGTAATTTGGATCTGAATTCAAACCCTGCTGCTTAAGTAATGTTAAACATGGTAGTGGCTTTTGCAAAGAAGATCAAGAGTTTTTCATAGTACTTAGTAGAAGACTTTATAATGCTTAAAAGCTTGTAGGCATTTCTGGTTTGGGTCTGACAATGTACCTGCTTAGCTTAGAGAGAGAACATATCTTTAGTTATTTCTTTTGTCTATTTGAAGTCCTGGGCTTCCACAGGTCTTATAGTGTTATAGCTCATTCTGAAAGAATTGCACTTCAGCTCTGCTATGGATAAAGCCATTGACCAAATTACAAGTTTTCTGTTCAAATTAGAATTCTTAATATTTCTTATGGTTTGGAAAAAAAAAAAGAAAAAGAAAAGCCAAAACCCAACAAAACACATATAAATTTATCCAGTTGTCTGCACATTTCTGTAAAAGTAGTTCAAAGGAGTTGTGTATTAGCTGTAAACCCAGGAGCTTTAAATTCTAACCTTCTTGCTACAATTAAAAGAAAACATTGTGATATTTTATGCAGCTCTTCAAAACTGGTTAGGAGAGATATAATCTGAAGAGCAATGATTTAGAAGAAATTGTGTGACTGAGCAATAAATTGAGTATGATACTGTGGATGCTAATAGGTGGAGAGATTTTAGCTGTGTGTCGTTTTTCTTATTGTTTTAATACGTTTTCCTCAGTGAAGGTAGTATTTAGAGCAGCCATCAAATGTCATTGGAAACTGTTGTATACTAGTCAGGAAAAAATCTCCCAGCAGCCACTGTCTCTGATTTGTTACCTTTCAAATTCCATGAGCCAAAGAATTTCAGGTGTAGAAAGGGGTTCTCCAGTCTCCAATCAAAATGTATTCTTTCTGACAGGGCTGACAATTGAGAAAAGTTAGGTGTTCTAAGTGAGTTAGGGCCACCAGTTCTTCCCATTTATCACCAAGCTGTTGCCAGAAGTTAAAGACTTTTAGTCACTACTGATCTGAGATTATTTTTTAATGAGAAAGTAGTGACAAGATACCTATCTCATTAATCTAAGAGCTATGAAAATCCTTTTTTAAAAAAAAATTCTCTTAGTTACCTTTCAGCAACCTGATCCTAGAAGGCTGAAGGATGTTTGGTGAGCAGACCGCTGTTCAGCATGGTTATTTCTCTAACACTGTGCCACTTAGCATAGATACAGGTTACATGAGAAATTTGGATGAATAATTACATGACTTCTCAGACCTCAGTTTTAAAAGAAAGCTAAAATATTTATCAATGAAAATTGCAGACAAAGGGGTGGTGGTACCAGTAACAGCTCCTCACATTCAAGTGTGATCCTGGAAAGTATAACCTTGAAGAACTCCAACTTTTTCTTGCCTGATCAGTCAAACTCATGGGAAATCAGGCCTGAAGTGATCTTAGCTTTCTTGTTGCAAGGTGACATATGCATTTTTTGGGTAGTCCTGTCTTCTGGAAAAGAATGTTGGGATTCCAGACATCATTTGGGATAAAGAGCTATAAAGGGTTTTGCTGTGGGTCACAGATATGCCTCAAAAAGCAGCAGGCTTATGAATGTGTATGTTACAGACAGAAAAGCATGTAATGGTGCAGAAATTCAGCGACAGCGAAGCCAAAAACCAAAATATTTCTTGCAAAGACAGGAGCTTGTTTCATCTGCTTTCTTTCTGTGGTTCTAGTGTCCCTCTTACTCCTTTCCCATCCTATCTTTGTTTTCATTTTGGATGTTACAGGGATGTTTTCCTTTTGATGTAGGAAAGGAATGATCCAAGCCACTCGTTTACTCTCAGAAGTTGTTCCACAACTCACTTTCCTGTTAAGCCTGTGGGAAGGCAGGGAGAGATGGACAAAGGCAATATGACCTTTCATGTCAGCTCATCCGTGCTCAACATGTCAGAGTTCTCAGAAGCATTCCTCCTGCTTTACATGAGTCTCCCCTCAAATACAAAGTGAATAGCTGGCACATTTCAGGGCAAGTTTTATTCTCTGTATAAATGTATGGTGTTATTTAACTAACACATACTTGCAAGCTTTGTTTTGCAAAGGAGGGAAAGAAATAGTTGTATACTATACAATCTTGTATCAACAAGAACTGAAACTGTAGACTGTATCAATTACAGAACTTTACCTTCTTGCCTCTCCTAGGTTCTACAAGTCTCTCTTTTTTTTTTTTAATTGTTTTCTCATCCAACTAATTGATGTTGCTTTTTAACATAGCATTAGTAGTTGAACTTTGCTGATCCCAGCCTGAAATTCCTAGCTTGTGCTTCACTTTTGTAATAAGTGGATCAAAACAGAGTTCACTGGAGGTGAGAGTCCTACATCTATTATTAACAGCTGGCATCACTGAACATTTTGACAATCCTTGTAGACCTACCTCTCATTGGCTCTATTACCATGTACATATTGCTTTTGCAAAATATGTTTTAGAAAAGTGAGAAACTGGGTTTAACTGGATTGTAGGCGTCTCATATTATAAAATGTAAATGCCTTTTTTTTTTTTTATTTTAATTACATAATTACTGTCCTGAAATACTTTTTATTTCTTGCTAGTTTTATAAACTAAAGCTGCACATTATGCATGTGATATGTGGCTATAAGCAGTCTCATCTGTTTTTTGTCAGTTTCAGCTGTCTGACATAAAGATTATGGATCTACTTTTTGAAAGCTGTTTTGTGTTTTTTTAAAAAAGTTCTTCAATTTATTTCATTTATATTTGTAAGAAAAATGGGTTTCTCTGGTTATTCTTATTCTTTCACCATTTATTTTTCCCTCCAGTAACTAAAATGAAAGGAAATCAAATGCTGAGGATTTTTCTCTTATCCTTTTGTCAGAAATCTTTCACTTTCAGAATCAGGCAACTTTAACATTGGTTAGTTCTGTGGGTTTTTTTCCCCAAAAAATAAACAGCTAAAATTCATTCCTGTAGTCAAATGACTTTTTTTTTTTTCCATTTCATTCAAATATTTTCTTCAGCATACTGCTACTGAGACAGGTAGACAAAGCATGTTTGACAAAGCCGTTTTGACCTTCCCTGCTAATTTAGTGTCTATTAACATGGAAGTGCCGCCCTAACTGTATGCTATACCACTTCAGAGCCTATTTT
This sequence comes from Tragopan temminckii, assembly GCA_028571105.1. Lineage (NCBI taxonomy): Eukaryota > Metazoa > Chordata > Aves > Galliformes > Phasianidae > Tragopan > Tragopan temminckii. Next base: position 75,567,654 of record JAOWBP010000001.1, on the reverse strand, counting down.
CTTCCACTGACACTTGTTTTATGGTGCCAGAACACGACTGATGTCAGGAGACTTGCCTTTATCCCTTTTAATCCTCTGAAAAATTATCTTATTATTTTTCTCTACATATGGACAGGCTTAGAAGAACTACAAGAAAATACTATATATTTTCTTCTGGGGAAGAAAGTGCTTTGGCATTTATGTTTTTTTTACTTTAGAGGGTTTTTTTTGCTGAATTATAGCAGTCAGATGTTGCTAGTTTGTGTATTGCATGTTAACCAGTATTGTAATGCTCTCTGCACTGACTTAGCTAGTAGGAGTAATTTACTGAACGGTAACTTCTGGTTCTAAGAAGGACCTGAAGCTATATTTATTTATTTATTCATATTAATATTTATTTTTATTTAATTATTGCAGTCTTTTGCTATTCTCATAAACACAAGGAGTCTCTTTAAAATACTACAAATATAAAAGCATAATTGTTTCATGACAGATTTCTGACTAAAATGAGATTTAGACTCTTGCTGGACCTAAAGAAAGAACTTAATAAGTGCATTATTTTCTGTATAGTTTCTTCATTGTTTCAAGCAAGGAGATATTTTTGTGAATTATTTGACTGAAGACAAAGTAATTTTTTTCCAGCCATTAAATGAGGCTATTTTTTTTTCTCTCTCTCTCTCTCTTTTTTTTTTTTTTTCCTCTTAAAAGCAAGGAGAAAGCAAGGAGCACCTCATCAATTTTTTAAAATTATTTTTTGAATTACAATATATTCATACTATAAAAAGGGAAATTTCCTACTGTCATCTGGGTGAAATATAAATCTTTTAGAGTAATTTTTAATTTAATTCTTCTGTGGTTTCCAGTCATTGTGGTCATTGTGTGTTTTTACCTTTTCAATCTAAATTGACTGAGGAACCTCCTTGCTCCTTAGTTGAAGATCACATTCCTCCCAGACTCTGGCAACCACTTTGATTTTCATTGCCAGCTGATATTGCTGTTTCTGAAGCAGCTCTGGTAGGAAGCAATAGTCTAGAAGGGTTGTGAGTCTGCTTCCTAAACAACATATCTCCATGTGTTTCTGTTTGGCTTTTATTTTCAGTATAATTTTACTCTAAGCAAATGTAGACTTCACTTGTAATGATGCAGAGTGTATTTAAGATACTACAAATATCAGTGAACAACCTTTAATAGGACATAACAATTTTTAGTATGTGTTGGTAAAGGTTTCCCAGAAGAGACTATATTTCAGCTAGAAAAGGGCAAACCTGCCAACATATCTTGAGATTAGAAGCACAATCAGTAGAACTGTTCCGCCAAATGCACAAAAAGATATCGAAGATAATGCTCCATCTTCAGATGAAACATTGCCCTTTCTCCAAAGTCATATCTAATTATTAATGCTTGCCCAAGAATAGCTATACTGCTTTCATGCTTCTCACCTTTTTAAAACTTGCATCTTTAAATGTGGAGTTTAGGAAAGAGAACATCTAGCATAACCTTTAGAGTTTAATTATTGATATAAATTAAGTAAAGAAAAATGGTTCATCAGTGATAAAGCTAACAGGCCACCCTTGGCAGTGATTAATAATCTTCAGAAGATAACTTTATGCTGAAAGAACAGTTGCTGAAACACTAGCGATATGAAATCATCGCAGTGAAAATAGAATAACCATGCCTTTGTCAGGGAAAAAAGGACCAAGGATGTTAAGGAAAATACATGCCCAGTGTTTGTCTTTCTCTTTGTGGATGGGAAGTGTGAATGGAATGATCACGCATTATCAAGGGGGAGAAATTATGCATGAGCCCATCATAAATGGGCTTTAGGAGGGTTTTGTCTTTGAGTGGTACTGACACACTGTAACTTAAGCTTTGTATTGGGATTAAGATGAGCGAAGTGCTGAAATCTGCAGCAGCTTCATACAAAATGAGAGGTTAACAAGGTGAGCTAATTTCTGTGATCTTGCAAAATTATATGCCTCAGCAACCAGAAACAGGTGGTGCTTTCAAACGTGAAACATTCCCCTTCCTCTGTCAGCTTACCATTCAGAAAGACCTGATTTCTGGGAGATCGCATCCACTTTATTGAGGAGAAGAATGCAGTGAGCTTCCTTCAGTTGTGTATCAACTCAATATTTTCTCAGTATGTTTTGTATTCTCCTACAGAATGGAGCAGTGGGATTGACCAGATCACTATATGCAGTCATCATTGTGTTTAGGTAGTCTGCTCCTAACTTCATGTAACAGGCAACAGGGATTAGGAACTTGACAATTCTAGAAACAGAGCCTGATTTTTTTGGAGTACGAAGTCCAAATGAGATCTGCAAAAGCTGTCAAAAATACACCAAGTTATGAAGTGTGGATTAGAGAAGTGGACTCAAAATGAACTGAAATGTAGATTAACTCGATGGACTCAAAATGTTGCCTCAGTGTCAAGTCCCACTGGAGGCCAGTCACTAGGGTTGTACCCAGGGGATGGTACTGGAGTGGACATTGACACCTAGGTGATGGGTGCAGAGTGCACCCTCAGCAAGCATGCAGAAAATTCAAAACTAGGAGGAATGATTGATACATGAGATGGCTGTGCTGACATTCAAAGGAACTTTGGCAGGCTAGGGAAACAAGCTGATGGGAATCTCGTGAAGTTCAACAAAGGGATGTGCAAGGTCCTGTGACTTATTAAGAATAACTTCATGCACTGGTTAGGCTGGGGACTGACTCTAGAGAAGTAGCTTTGCACAAAAGGCCTTGGGGGACCTAGAGCATAAAGAAATAGAACATGAGCCAGCAGTGCACCCATGTTTCAAAGTGTATTGCATTTGGAAGAACATAGCCAGCAAATTGAGAGATTCTGCACTTCCCTGGTGAGACTATATTGAGTGCACCGTGTCCAGATCTGACCTCCCCAGCATAAGAGTCACGAGCATACTGGACTGAGCTCAACAAAGGTTCACTAAAGTGATTAAGGGAGAACATGTGGAGACACATCCTGGTACAGCGTTAAATGGAAACCCCATTGCAGCCTTTTGACAGAGCATGACAGTAGTGGCTATTTGACCTGAATCAAAGGCAGACATGTTTTGCTTGTGACTAAACTGATCCAAGCAAATAGGAATAGAGCTATAGTTTTATTGTGCCAGACCTGTTCTCTAGCTGCTTCCACAATATCGACTCACTTAAATGGGAATAGAAATTAAGTTTCAAGTGGTGAACATATCCAATTAAGAGAGATTGCTGAGTAACTCCTTTGCAAGATTCCTAATCTGCAAACAGTTTTCTAATCAATAGCTTCTTCTGATCAATATAACCCCAAGGTGACCGTATTCTGTCATCTGAGAGTGGGATGTGGAGCTGCTGAAAACCTGAAATGATTCATGTCTTCTGGAAAAAAAATGGCTTTTCGTTACATACCAGAGTAGCAAGAAATTCAGTACTCCTTGTTCTCTCCACATTTTGATACACCCATCTCTTAGCTGCCAAAGTTTTCTGAAATGCACTTTTCTCCTTTCATGCCATGAATCAGAGGCCATTCCATGAAAGAAGAGAAAAGACATGATACCTGCAGGTGGATAAAAATTTCTATACCCTCCATGTGTGCGCTGTTGTGGTTATTAACTCAGGCCATGCTAAGAAAGCTTCCAGAAGAGCCATGTGAGAACTGTAACGTGCTGGCAAAATTCAATCATATATGTTATGATGTATTTATATTGGACTAGGTTTTAGCCTGCACTTCATGAAACAAAAAGACTCCTTGAACTTATCTGCAATGTTTAGTGGTCTAATTAATGAATATTCATACATAGAAAATGGCATCTGCTGTGATGGACATTAGAGTAACAGTAATTGGTTTCAGGACTGATGGATGTTTATGCTGCAGTTTACCCCAGGCAGTGCATACTGGAAACATTAGCATCCTATTTTCCTTGTCAGAGCCCATAAAATGAGTGGAAACAATTTAATTTTTCTCTGTGCAAACTGAGTAAGTAAGTGACAGTTGTTAATTTCATACAACTTTTCTGCCAAGTCTCTCTCTAGGTGGCACAGAAAATTGCTGCATGTGGTGAAGATCTTACTTAAGTCTAGAGATAAGAGTCAGTGGTTTGGGTGATGCTACTGACTAGCATGGAATTGCTTTCATTTGACTTTCCAACTGTGTCAAAAGCAGCTGGTTCTCCCCTATGACCTTAATGAAAGAAACATACCTGTGCTCAATACTTGTTACTGAGCCAGTGGGGCAACGAAGGTTGCTCAGTGTTTTCCCAAAAAGAGCTGCAGTTGCATCAGGTCCCCTGAAGTCTCTGTGCCTGTAAGATGCACAAGCTGATAATAATCAAACAGAGGAGTAACTATCAAGAAAACAGCAAAATGCACAGATGCTTGGGAAAAGATATGGGTAAATGTCGGGCTTCCACATGGCTCTACTATTAGAATGAAGATCTTTCTTTCCTTACTCTTAGAACTCTGTTTAAATGGATTTGGAGGGAAAGGTATGAACCTCCAGATGACAACAATGTATTGCAAACAGTAAGAGAGGGATGCAGTGGAAATTTACTTTTCAAGGCATGATGAGTTTTTGTATTCCCAAACTATAGTGCTACAGATTAAGCTTGTTTATTTGCAGTAAGTTTTTCCCCAAATGCATTGGTATTTCAAGAGCATATACTAAAACCAGATGGATTTACAGATGGTATAAGGAGGTTACATATTTTCTACAGTTGTTCTGTTGTTTGAGAGAAAGTAGGAAAAATCACACTGATAAGCAGCAACTGTAAGTGAAATTGCCAATTAATATCTAAGCACTTACACTGTTATATATGGCAAATAATATCAAAAGGCAATCGCTTTATTTTTCCTCAGGAATCCTAGAGAGAAAAAGCAGTAGTAAATGACTAAATAAATGAATAATCTGTCAATCCATCCATGCAACAGGGGTAACCTGAAAAATCTGGGAGAAATAGGTTTGAATAAGTCTGTCCATTAGTCAGCTTACTTTAAAATATAGTGGGATCTCATTGAAAATTTGTTCCTATTGATCAAATACATGTTGAAAGATGAATAAGGTTTTTGTGTTCAGTAGAGTAGTAGTTCTCTGTATCTGGTGTTTGCTCCATGCCTTGAAAACATCATTTCAGCAGTTCTTGCAAAATAACAAAGCTGTATTAGAAGGTACTGTTTCTGAAGGGACAAAAAATTACTCAACAAAAGCATGTTATGCAGGGTTACATGAAAAACAGTCTTTCTGATTCAGTTTACTTCTCTGAAGTCTGTGACTGAAATGCTTTCGTGCAACTTGTGGATGTCAAGACTGTTATTTTTTGTGAAATATACTGAGAATCTTTGATAAAATACAGCATGTGTACAATTCTGTGTGCCTAGACCTCTTATTGTAGGAAAAGTCTTTTTCATGGCTAGTGAGATTTATGAAGCTAGCAGGCAATTCGAGTTATAATTGTTAGTGACTAGATGTTAACCTAAATAACTTGCTTTCTTTGCACACACGAAATAAGCTATAGGAGAAAAAGTAACAGAGCAAAAACAGCTTGTGTGGTTATATAAACAAATTAAGTGACTAGTGCCACCCATCAAGTTTTTTTACTGCAATAGAGACTCCCTTTGCCTGGTGAACTGCTGGTGCCAAGATTATTACATGTTGTCCCTACTCTCAAATCAGCTTTCTATACTAATTAAAACTGTTGGAGTACTCTGTTGTGCAGTTTGGCTGTAGACATAGGCATAAATATGTGATTGTGTCAGTGTAAACTCTCAGTACTATTTATTTTGATACCTGCAATGTGAAAGAATGGGGCTTAATACTTTCAGTTTGTTTCTGCTACTTTAATTAAAATCAATAACTGTCACCAGAATAACAGATAGTTTTCCAAAACAAGAGATATTGGCGTTTTCTGAGAGAAAAGAGAGTGAAGTGAAAGGGATTGTAGGATCAGGAATTAACTTACTTGATGGATATGTCAGAATCTTTCAAAATACACATTTATATTTATAATATTTATACTTATACATTTTTTATTGAAATAAAAAGGGAAAGGATAGATAGAGTGAGTAGTATTTAAAACTGTAAAGCTGTCAGATCAGCTGTTTTTAATATTATCTCAGACCTGAATGTATGTATTCCACTCTGAACACTAACCCCGATTTCTGCAGGTGCTATATTTTCAAACTGAAGGAATTTCTAAACTAAATGGAAATTCTGCAGAGAACTCTGTTGTGACTTTGTATTTTCATTTTCTACAAGGAGTCATCAGTTTGTACACTGTCAACCATACCGTCTGTATTCACCCAAAAGTTGATCAAAGTTTGAAAATATGCATGATCAGTAGAATCATAGAATGGCTTGGATCATAGAGCCACTGACTACAACCTTCTGGCTGGGACCTTCCAACCAATTCTTTATCCACCAAATAGTCCATCCTTCAAACCCACATCTCTCCAATTTAAGAGATAAGTATGTGCTGTAGAGCCATGTCAAAGGCCTGTTTGAATTAATAATCTCAGTTGAGAATACATTGAATGAATGCCTAATCTATCATTTATACTGTTGCACTATGCCTGACAAATGCAAAATCTTACTGCCTGATGAAATCATCGAATGGGCAGAAGACACCACTTCCATAATGTATGTAACAACTGAATATGACAAACATATCCTATTAATAAAGGATGTTATTCTGATAGGCTGTGCTTTTCAGAATGATAAAATGCAGTTGGACAATGTCAGAAACTAATTCCTTTTCTTAAATTACTCTTGTCTTAAGGAGGCTGATCTTTATCCTATTTGCAAGTTTTCCATAAAACTCATCACAAAACAACTTATTTTGGCCAGTTTCTTACAGACAGAACACCTTTCATGAGTGAAGGTAACTTGCTTTAAGATTTGGGGATTAGTTATGAGGGAACAGACTAAAGCCATGAAGTGTTAAGTTGATCTCAGAAGTGTACTAGTTTACATTTATGGAACATCCAAAGGTTTCTGTGGTGCTGTAAAAACACTGACATTCCTGCTAAAGCAGCCACAAAGCAACATGGAGTTGTTAGCTGAAAAAAAGGACGTAGAAGCCAGAGAGCATAGTTTAGGTGCCAGTTATGAAAATATAGTTAGCTTTGTCTAAAGTTAATTTCAACTGTATACTAACTACAGAAAGGAAGTTACTGATGAATCAAAACATGAGTTATCAAGCAGACCTTGTGCAGGGGGATCCATTTCGTTCTTACTTCCCCTACATTCTATTGTTTTCTATTCCTACTAGGCCATTTGGACTAGTCAGAGTAAGTGCTCGTGATTTAGTATTTGTTTGTAGTGGCATGTCTGTCTCAATATTTTTCTTGATAGGCATAGAAGCTTCTGAGGTTTGTAGTACCGATAGAAGGCAAAAATAGAGCAACTGGAGACTAGAGTTTTCTGACTACATAGCATTACAAACAAATCAAACGAATACAATACTATTACTACTAATAATAACAATCACAAAACAAAGTAACAAAAAAAGAAAATCTCTAAAGCCTTCCTTTTTTCCTTGATCTGCTGGTATGCAAAATAGATTGAGAATTGGTACCATAATCAAAATAGCATATGCTGGTTAGTTCTGCTCAGACTTTCCTCTGCACTACCTGAAATTAAACTGTATGAATTACTTTCTTTTTATTGCTTGAACAACAACAGTGCTTGAAGTAATACTCACAGAATCACAGTATGGTTGAGACTGGAAGGGACCTCAGGAGGTCACTTAGTCGAACCTTATCTCAGGCAGAGCCACCCAGAACAGGTTGCCCAGGCCTATGTCCAAGCATTGTAGTGGGTGACATTTGTTAGAATGTAGACTAGGGAGATTGTAGAGAAATGGTACGGTGCTGGGTATTAACATGCAGTATGTTACTACTGAAAACTGAATCAAAATTTTTTCCCTTGTGTATGTGTTTCTGTGATTTTATACATTCTATATTCTGCTCCACTATGTCTAGTCGAGATATCAAAGAAAAGAAGTGGGAATTCTCTAACTCTGGAAATGCAGAGAGAAATAAGAATCTTGAAAGGTCAGAAGGTGCATTGGGAATAACTCTTGGACAGATATTTGATTAGGTTTCTTTTTGTGTCTCTCATAATTAACTGTTGCCTAACAAGTGAAGGAAGTGAGTGTACTTAAAAACTGAGAAAAATGAAGATCCCAGGGTTCCTTTAATGCTTGTATTTTCAAAATCAATTATTGTTTAAAAACATGTATTAAAAAAGAAACAAAACTGGTTTTGAAAAAATCACTTTATCTTATTTTAATGTACGTAGTACAAAATTGTTTAGGTAGCCCATGGATCACTTTATATATCTGATTGTTGCAGGTGGAGGTAGTTGGATATACTTGGGAAATGTATTTTGCTGTTTTATTTCAAGTCTTGATATAAACTTCTTGTGTTCATTCTAAACTCTAGTCCCTGTCACTTCAGTTAAGTTCTAGTTGTGAGTTAGGTGACTTTTTGACTTTTTGTTCTGTGTCACATTGTGATCTGATGTCATAAGCCTGATTAAAATTTTAACTTAGACCTTCAAGGTATTCTTGAGACTTTCTGATTTCATTGTCTTTCTCGTGTTTGAAAATACCTATCTCCTCTTACTCTACAAAAACTAAGCTTGAATTTTTATAGTAGCTTTCAGCCCAAGCATTTGAGACCTTTCTTCAAAGTATTTGCAAGGTATTTGTGAGGTCAGTGCAAAAGCATATACGCGGAAACTGGGATTAAGGGAATTAGGTTTGTTGTAGTGTTAGCAAACAGGGAAACTGCAGAGTGGTTTGAGTCTTTTCTGATTCATTTAACACTTAAATTTTATTAAATTATACTTACGTTGTTCATCAAGTGCTGTTTTAAGAAACTCCCTTCAAACTGGTAGGGAGCAGGGTGGGAGGAGTCACTGGAAAGACATTAGAACTGCAGGTCATGTTAAACTTTTTCCTGTCTATTGTGATGACTTACATTTTATCCATACAGTATGTTAGTTATGAATGACCTGTATTGTTGCTAGTAGAATATGAAGAATAATGGAGATGATTTGATGTATCAGAGTGTCCATACACCCAATAAATTCCCAGGAGAGAGGAAATCTGGGGAGTATGAGAAGTCTGGGGCAGAGATTCTAGAGTGTAAGTAGGTATTACCTTATGGATAGAATTTAAAAAAAGAATCTGAACAACAGAGAGTGAAATATGCCTTTGGTTATATGGAGAGTGGGAATTTTGTTCCTCCTTTTCATTGAGCCTAGCTGCTTGCTGACCTGGTCAAAGTTATGTAGAACATATTTTCTGAAATTATTATAAGTAATGTGTTTTGTATGATACCTAAATGACATTTTGCCTCCTCTTACCTCAGGTTTTGCTGAGTTTTCACTCATGTAAATGGGATGACTGTTTTTTCATAGCCGGTCAAAAAAGGAAGGTATGTTAATTGCTTGACAGATCAGTGATGGATGTTTTATTTTTCAGTCTATCTAATTTCATTATTGCAGAACATTCTTTTATAATGCTATGAAAAATGACGTACACTGTTAGAAAAAAAAAAACAACAAAACAACACCTGCAAATGTAGGAAAAAAAGAAAATGTAAAGAAATGTTAATATGTTTCAAGGGCTGTCTGGAGAGGCTTCTTTTCACTTTGTAAGTTTGCTAAGTTTTCCTGAATAAATCTGTGTCATACAGATTTTTGCCAACTCAAGCCTATCTGACATTTTCTGTTTAGTGCTACTGTGAACAAAGACACAAGTTCTGTGTTGATAAGGGATGGACTAAAGAGTTCACCCCACCTGGAAGTGATATGCTAGATAGTTTTGAGGTTTTTTTGCAAGGTATAGAGGAAAAAAAATAGAGTTGTTCCAATAAAGCAGGTTGAATTGGATTTAATAGTTGCACATGATTAAATCAGGAGCTATTTTTGTGTGCCTCATACTACCATGTCACCTATTTTGGAAGAAACAGCAAAGAGAACTCTATACCCAGTGATTCCTAAATTAATACTTTTAGCTAACAATTTTTAACCTTGAACTAATAGTTCTCATGATCTTTAAAGTCTTTTCCAACCTGAGTGATTCTATGATTCTATGGCTTTTTCTCAGATCAGCGATAACTATAATGCTTTCCCAGGACTCTTTTGAGTTTCAATTGCAGAAATTCAACATAGGTGCTTTTGATACAACTGTTTCTGAAGCACTGTGACTGCTTTCTGAATGAACGCCTTTAGCGTGTCACATCTGTCTTTTCTAATCATCGGTTGTTCTGTAAGCCAGCTGATAGCATATTAGGTTCCTAGAAGACAATTAAATAAGCCTTTTATTTTCCTCCACCCATCTCTAAAACTGTCTCTGTTTCATGTTCATTTTAATGTAAACATTTTTTTTGGTGTTACGTAGTGTCTGCCACTCAGTGCATTAGCAGTGCCCCGAAATCTGAGGCAGACAAGTTATATATCAGTAATTTAATAAGTCATACAGAAAACAAAAGAGCAGAGATTTATTCTATTTTAAAATTGAGTAGGGTCAGCTGTGTGAGCAATGTGTCTGCCAACAGTTGTCATTGCTGTGTCTGAGCAAACTCATTTATCTTGGTTAGTAAACAAAAGGTAAAGAAGGTGGATGGCCTAAAGGATTGATGCTAGTACACAGGATCTTTGATGTCTGATGTCTTGCCTAAATCCAGGACAAATCAGTTATTAGAAAACTACCACCAGTAGGCAGTTAGTTAGAGGAAGCAGTTAAATATATGATTGTTATTAGACAGGTGACAGTGGAACAGGCAGTTTTCCCAGCTGGAAAATCTGCACAGTTAAATCAATCAAATTCAAGATATCTGCAGAGAAAACAATAAGGGTGCGAGTTTGTAATTTTTGATAATCATCAACACTTGAGGTGCCTGAATTCAGTTGTTGAATCTTGAAATTAAAGATCCAGGGGCTGGTGACCTTTGTTGTAGCTGATAATCTCATTTTTTCCCCCCTTTTTAATCACAGATTTTCTGGCACTGGAATGCTTTGAATTGTCTGATGTGAGATATCCAGATATGTGAAGCAGCAGAAATAAACTGTGCACCTAAAAGGTAAGGAAGAGGTCATTTAGTTTTCCAGCCGCTTAATTTCTTGCACTGTATCAGTTCAGCAGTCCTATAAAATACAAATAGCATAATGATTTGGAAATAAAGCAGTTTAAGCATGGGCTACATGAACATGCTGGATGATGATGAGGGTGCTCTCTGTTCAAGATCCACAGTAAAACCACTGCAAATTAAAAAATATCATTTGTTTGTATAAAAACCAGCAAGAACTTGCGAAGAATTTCAGTGGCCATTAGAAATGGCCAAATTTCCCAGTAGAACTCATTACTATAAGAGTACATCTGCGGACTCCAAGGACTCCAGTTATATTTGAGAAGTATCTCAGGGGTAGCTGTTTGCTCTCTCTCTAAAAGGAAGTATTGTTTTGCTCTTTATCTAAAGGCAGCACACACTTAAAAGGACATGTTTGAAGGAGTAAAAATTACTTTAGAATGCAACAATTGGTATTCCAACATCTGCAAAGCTACTTGTTGCATCAGGTGTAGCCCGCAATGTTGAGATCTTGGATGATTCTTTTGTGAAGAAGTCTGAAACACTGAATCATGGCAATTGGTAATGGAATGTCTGTCTCTATTAGGTCATATAGGCTACTCAGTATTCAGAGTGTAATAAATTTCTGCAGTCTTGTTCTTTTTTTCTCATTCAGTTTCCTTTGACAATGTATTTATGTTCTTCCAGAAGACTTGTTTCATAGTGAACTATATGCTACTGTTAACCTCATTTCTGGTGGTCTTTATTTTCTTGTGTAAATTAGCAGTAAGATTATGCTTGGTCATTGTTTTTTTTTTATTATTATTATTATTATTATTATTACTATTTTTAATTTTCCCTCTGTGAAATATATGATGATGGGAATCAGTGTTTCTTAGATTAAAATCAGCACTTATTATCATTACATTTCAAATCTGTTCTGTATTAATGATCTTCTGCATAACAAATAAAAATGCAGAGGGCTATAATGCTTCTGTTTTCTTGCTATTCATTCTCTCAAACATGGAAGCGAATGTAAGGTAGGAACTTCATGTAATAGAGGTCAATAACGAAGTCTAGCAATTCAGTTAGTTAGAAGTTTTTATAGGAAACTATCAGAATTAAGTGTGAACAAGTGATATTTTCTAGTTTTCTTACTAAAGCTGCAGATTCTCAAAAGAAGCGAATTAATTTTTCTCCACGTGAAAGTTGTTGGAGGGAAAGACTGCTTGTTTGAGGTAATGCTATGCATATGTGAGTGTATGAAAGCTATTAGAAAACACCAGGAAAAAGTTGGAGATGTACTAATCAGGTACTTGGAAGTGCAAAAGTAGATGAATAGCTGTTTTTGCTCAATGAAGATGACAGTAGAGACTTTTTCTAAAGCTCCCAGAGATTCCTTTTCTCATGCTCTAGAAAAGAATGAGAAACAGAGCAGATGTGAAGTCAGCTTAGTCTTCCAGTTCATTTTACTGGTGGGGTCAGTTTTTTAAAAAAGATAAGCATGGTCCATTGATCTTAAGAGCTGTGCTGTTACTTGGTCTAACACAAGATATCCAATACTGGATACAATGGCAGCAGACTATGGACTAAGTCTAATTGATTTTTATTATAAGAACGTGCACTGATTGCTATTGTATTTCAGCCTGAGCAGAATGTAAACCATCTAAGTATTAGCAAAAGAGAAAGAGGAAAGCCACTTGCCGTGTAGACAAGTCACAATGTCATTGTCATACCTACAGATAAGGAACAGTGAAAAATGTTGTTGACCCCTCATATTCTCCATCACAACATTGGACATCTTTGCTAGGCAGCATCCCTGGATTGGCTAGCAAGAGCTACCCCAGCTTGAACTGGGTAGCTACTCTTATAGGGTTTCAACTTTCATCTTACCAGCTGGCTGATGCAAGTGTGGGTACATTTCTAGAATGTTTGCTGTTCTGTGAATAGGGGATATTATGTCAAACATATCTGTAGTTTGACCTCCTGTCATGAGGTATATGAGACAAAGGGTCAAAATTTGCTAGCAGTATGTGATGTTTCTGTACTGGTGCTTTTTGTTTTATTAGTTTAATTCTGAAAAACGGTTGACAGGAGGAGCTAGTCGGAGTTACAGGTTGTATGTGACTTCTGCTCTCTAAGGCTGAAAACTTAAACTGTACACCAAAAGAAGTGACAGGGAATGTGATTAGTTCTTAATAAAATACTGCAAGAAATAGAGAGAAAGAGGAAAAAAAAATAAAAAGTTGTGCTGCTATAGATAATTTTATCTTTTACTACCTAAATATAATGAGCGTTGCTGTCAAAATAACCTGTTGCTCTTAATCTTGTTTTGAAAGTGTAATTCAGTAATCTTTGTACATTCTGAGAGAAATTAGCAAGGTGCCATCCTCTTTGAAACATTCTGCAGATGAGACTAATAACCAGAGCTAGAGTTAATTAGTATTTTGGTGGTAAAAAAAAAAAAAAAAGGCAACTTCAGAGTCAACTGTAGAGCTTATATCTTTAAGTTCTGTTCCCATGAGGTGAGGTTTCTCAGCTCTAAATAGTCCTGTTATAATACAAAAACTAATACGTCCTGATGAGCAGGAACCAGGCAATTTATTTACTATGAAGGTTCAGATTTTCCAGTATTTCTACACACAAAATGTTTTAATGAGAAGCACTATGACAACGGTTATGGCTTTTTTTGTAGTTTTGCATCATGGAGAGGTAAGTTTGAATACAATAACAAAGCAAAGGGGCTCCTTATGACTCAGGAGAGCGAATAGGTCCGGTGTTTTGGAAAAATAACACTGTGCTGCCTTCTCACTAAAGGATATTAAGAGTGGTCCAGTTGAAAAAAGCTTGCAAAGGTTAACAGCATGCTGGAAATAGAGACACTACCAGAAGAAATTGGATTCCTCAGGGCTTTCTTTAACCAAAAGAATACAGCAGATCCAAAGCAGCAAAAAATGTGTTCAAAAGAATGTCCTGTTCTTTTAGCTTACCTTCAGTTGGCCAGCTTGAGACACTGGCTAACCACAGTAATTGTAGGTTGTTTTTTTTCCTGACCTGGAGTATAGGGAATTAAAAAAAAAAAAAAAAAAAAAAAAATAAAAAAAAAGTAAAAGATCTGATCACCCTCCAATTAAAGAGACATTAGACAGAAAAGGAATGGATAATTTTCTTTTACCAGGTTATCAAACTAGACTATGCTTTTTCTCGGATATTTGTAGACATTTGTGTGACAGTTGAGGGCTGCACAGGTATATTCTGTGGATGTGATTCTAAGGAGGTAAGTCAGAGGGTGAAGTGATTTTAAGGAAGTCATGACTTTTTCTGGAAAAGTGAGCCATGAATAGAAGGTAGATGTTACTCTTCAGGTGTTGATCCAGAAGTGTAGAAAGGTGTATCTGCTCTTGAACCTTGAAATCTTAGGGCAAGTTTCATTTTTTTCTACTTCATTCCTTGGAAAGTGTTAGATCTGCAGGGGTTAGTTAGCTCATTTATAGCTGAATTGCACTGTCACTGCTACAGGTGAGTTAGAAAATAACCTGCTTTGAGTGACAGTTCTTTTAATAGGTAGCATTTTGCATACCATATACATTGACATCTCTGAGAATTCATTATTCCCAGAGAAAAAAATAAAAAAGCAACTTTGGGTACAGAAGCCAACTGTAGAACAAATTAGTGTGATCTTGAGAGGTATGAAGATCCTGAAATGATATTCCGTAATATATGTATGTAGGAGTGATCTAAGAGTTAATAATTGCTAGCTTTCTCCCCCAAGTTCTAATTGGTCAATATTAATTTATCAGGAAAATGAAAACAGTTTGAGTTGTTGAGATCCATGTGATCCCATCACACAGATCACTTCCTGGATTTGAGGAATTGTATCACTCACTGTTACAGTTTGTTTTTCAATGATTTTTTTTTTTTTTTTAATTACCAGCTAAGCAGACAGTTCAGCACAATTGTAATAAATATTAACCAAGTTCTGTTGTGTTCTAGCTGGAGTAAAGCTAGTAGCTAAATAAGTCACCTCGTACATAGGTGTACTTAGCACCAGGCTCAGCAGAATTCTGCAAGCTTTCAACACCATAGTTCTTTTTGCATAAATCAAATAAGGTGAAGAGCAGAACACATGAGAGATTTCTTTCTAAGAAAACTGTTTAAGGTATCTTCCTGATTTAATTTTGTGATTGAAATCATGGCTTTCTGCTATGTTTGGTGTAGCACTCCTTGAGTCACCCCTCTGAAGGCATCCTTTTCGTATATACGGAATCACGTGCACACCATCTGGTACAGAAAACAATTATCTGTTATAGATGCACACAGCAGTAAGCTGGGACTAGCATGCTATAGTGCTGAGATTATATATTCATTATCTCTGATACTTTCACATGATGAATCTGTGTGGCCCAACAGTTTCCATTCAGATGTGGAGAGTAAAACTTCCTATTTGTTTGAAATGGAATAATCTACAGTTTTACTGAGCTACCATTTCCTCCTTTCTGACTTTTCTCTCAGTTTTGTGTTTTATCACACTGCTGCCTTTTTCGGAATTTCCGATCTTGATACTCACTTGGAAACATTACTGAAGTTTCAGCTTGCCCCTTTTATTTCTGTGGTCTTTCTTTATTTACACTTTCTTATCTTCTGTGTTTTGTGGTCTGTGATGTGTTTGGCCTTCGGACTAAAGTGAGTGCACCGCCATGGTTTCATCATTAAGTAATGTCCATGAAATAACCTTGTCATATATTTCTCCCTGCTCCCTATTGCATATTTAAGCAGAGAGCGTGAGATACTTACACTCATTATGGATATATAAACACTGCTTGAAACTAA
The DNA here is from genome assembly GCA_028571105.1 of Tragopan temminckii. Classification (NCBI taxonomy): domain Eukaryota; kingdom Metazoa; phylum Chordata; class Aves; order Galliformes; family Phasianidae; genus Tragopan; species Tragopan temminckii. The sequence continues at coordinate 75,551,775 of JAOWBP010000001.1, read as the reverse complement.
AACTTCTGATTTCCAAAATTATGTTTAGCACCTCTGATATCAATGAGCTTTTGATTATCATTGTTATATTGTGGCTAAAACTTCTGTTAAAATTTAGCACTATTAGGCTGTGTAAACCTAATGGATGGAATCTTTTCTATTCATCAGACTAAATAGATTTCTTCTTCGAAAACTACCTTGATTTAGCAGCCCTGCTTGATTTAGCAAATGCATTTTATCAGTGCCCTGTGTAAAACTGTGCACTGTTATCTCCATGCACGGAGCTGTATCACAGAAGCACACTTATAGTAGCTTTAAAATATGAAATGCATTGGTTCAACATCCTTGAATTCTGATTCTGTTTTTTTAATATATATATATATATTTGTTGGTTGTGGGAATATGAGACAACAGTCAAAAAAAAAAAAAAAAAAAGGGAGAGAGAGAAGAT